>CM067340.1:129817500-131020000 GCA_034376525.1 Nicotiana benthamiana
ATCTTGAACGTGAACATGAACTTGTAGCTTGAGTGCTTGAGTGCTTGAACTTGTAGCTTGTAGAGAAATCTGCGGTGTTTGATCCACGAACTCTCTGCTTGCTTCTTGTTCTTAATTCTGGTCCCTTTTCTGGGATATGAAAACCCCTATTTATAGTTGTAGGGAGTGATGTGGCTCCACGATTTGATTGGTCCGTTTGAACTGACCAATACCATCCAAACACTTGGCATGATTTAATGGCTCATTTATTTGGCTTGGATTGCCACATTACTTGACAAATGTCATGATTTAGTTGGATTATTTACTTGTCTTGAATTGCCACATCTCTTGACACATGGCATGATTTTGTGGCTCCTTCTTTTGACTTGGATTACCACATCACTTGACACGTGGCATGAGCCTGGGCTTAAAGACAGGCTAATAGCCATTTGGACCTTGGGCTAATGGAGTGGGCTTATCATTTAATTTGTAATCTAATTAAATGGATTAGCCCAACACATATATAATTAACCCAATTTATTAGCTACAGTATTTGTTTGGACTAATGTATTGAAATTTATATGTCCAGATTTTATGGATTTAAATCCATAAAATTTAAATGCTTACAAATGCCCCTAACTTTATTGCCTGCTTGACTGCTTTCATCTCCTGATATCAGAAAAGGTGTTCTATCTCTACTTTAAGGCTTGTTGAGGCGTAGGTCTATCGGATTTCAGGGATAAGACTTGAAGTACTCATGCTTGAATACTCGTATAAGAGCTTATTGAAGTAACTGTAAAATAATCATTATCATGGATAAGAATATTGGATATGATAATAATCTTTTACTACACGTTAAAGTGTAAATGACTCCATAGTTTGGCTACTGTTATGATTAGTAGCAGTTTGGCTACTGTTTTTGATTAGTAGCAGTTTGGCTACTGCTTGCAATTAGTCCACATATATACTTAAGGGCAGACACTAACCGAAAGCAGTTTGGCTACACGTAAGCTTTGATTTTCCATTATTAAAATATAAAATCTGTTTAGTGTTGTTACTAAGTCAAAGTTCTTGCTTTCCTTATCAAATAGAGAATTGGAGACATTCATTTGCCTTAGGGTTCCTCATTACATTAGACTCCTTGTATTTTATACGAACTAGGAGATAATCATATTTGAAGTCCTTCGGTCATCCAAAGTCCATGTTGGAGAAAAAACGTTGCCGCCGCCGTTAACCTGCCGAGTTCGTATAGGAGTACAATTGTGGCAACAATCGCACATCGGAAATAAGTTCTCGGCAACAGCTTTGCAAACTCTATATGAACCAATGTGCTCGTATTTATTGAGCATTAATTCCTATTATTTGCAAGCTACTTGAGTCTATTTTTGACGATTTGGAAGCATTGACGCAAAAGTAATTTTTTCTTCTTTTTTTTGTGCTTTTCTTCTTTTGTCATTTTTGGTAGTTCAAGCGAGATCGTAGGGTGTGAGGGGATAGGTACTCATTAACCGTTAACCATCTAAGCCAAAGATTTATTTTATTTTTGGCAAAGAACATCACACCATTTATGCTAAAGATTTATTATCTGAAGCGAAGACCATTACACCGTCTAAGCTAATGACTTCATCTTGTTTAACTTCATTTTATCTGAGGCATAGACCTTTACACCCTCCGGGTTAAATTTATTTTGTCTGAAGCGAAGACCATTATACCGTCTAAGCTAATGACTTCATCTTGTTTGAAGATTTAACTTCATTTTATCTAAGGCATAGACCATTACACCGTCTGGTCCAAAGATTTATTTCGTCTGAAGCGACCATTACACCGTCTAAGCTAATGACTTTATTTTGTTTGAAGATTTAACTTCATTTTATATGAGGCATAGACATTTACACCGTCTGGGCCAAAGATTTATTTTATCTGAAGCAAAGACCATTACACCGTCTAAGCTAATGACTTCATCTTGTTTGAAAATTTAACTTCATTTTATCTAAGGCATAGACTATTACACCGTCTAAGTCAAAGATTTCTTTTGTCTGAAGCAAAGACCATTACACCGTCTAAGCTAATGACTTCATCTTGTTTGAAGATTTAACTTTATTTTATCGAAGGCATAGACCATTACTCCGTCTAAGTCAAAGATTTCTTTTGTCTGAAGCAAAGACCGTTACACCGTCTAAGCTAATGACTTCATCTTGTTTGAAGATTTAACTTTATTTTATCTAAGGCATAGACCATTACATCGTCTAAGTCAAAGATTCTTTTATCTGAAACAAAGACCAATACACCGTCTAAGCTAATGACTTCATCTTGGGGGCTTAAATATTTCAACTTTACGACCGGCGAATTTGAAGACTTCAACTTGAAAACCGACGGACTTGAAGACTTCAACTTTGAGACTTTGAGGGCCTAAATATTTCAACTTGAAGATCAGCAGATTTGAAGACTTCGGCTTGAAGACCGACGGACTTGAAGGTTTGGCGAACCTGAATACTTCAACTTTGAGACTTAGAGGGCCTAAATATTCTAACTTGAAGATCAACAGATTTGAAGACTTCACCTTGAAGACCGACTGACACGAAGACTTCAACTTGAAGACCGACGAACTTGAAGATTTCAATGCAAATACTTGACATCCTCCTAAAATCGGCCCATAGAAGATATCAATTTACCATAGAAGGTTTCCCCCTTTAAATCAAATGAGGTCAAAGTTCAACATGAGTATGACATTTCAGTTTGATCTTGCGTTCCTTCATATTTCATTTGAACAATAATTGGGGCAATATGTATCTTTTGAACTTATGCGACTGAACTTAGAATGAAACTCTCAGCTGCCTACGTACCTCGGCGAAGAGGATCAAGTCATTCTGCAGTTTATAACAAGTGAGCTTCTTTTGTTTTTCACACTTTATTGATTTGATAACTTGGCGCACTTGAATACTGCAACTTTAAGACCTATCATGCTTGAATACTTCAAATTGATAATGTAATAGACTTGACAAAGCAACTCGACTTAGAATTGGAGCTTTTAACTTGAATATTTAGCCTCTTATTAAAGAAACTACAATCGCTCCATCAATAACCTCAATTTGACATAAAGGACTTGCTCTCGCTGAGCCATCAAGATAAGACAGAGAGTTCAACGAAAGAACACATGTACACCTAATTCTCTAGTGTCAATCAAGTGAATTATATTCCATGATACCTCATTTGAAAAATGCCTCGGGTAATATGTATTTTTGAACTCATATGACTGAACTTAGAATGAAACTCTAAGCTGCCTACGTACCTCGGTGAAGAGGATCAAGTCATTCCGTCGTTCGAAATGGGTGACTTTTTTTTTTGCATCCTAAATTTTGCCTAAGCTGCCTCTTTCGAGGTTTTCAACCTAACGGACTATTTTTTTTTATATCCTAACTTTTGCCTAGGCTGCCTCTTTCGAGGTTTTCAACCTAACGGACTATTATTTTTGAACCGTGCATAGTTTATACTCTTGCGGTCCAGGAGTAACATGCAGTTTATGCTCGTGCATCAAGGAGCATAGTTTGTTTTCTTCAAGGATAGAGTCTCCTCATGAATTTCCCATTGATGGGGCCAATCCGTAAACCTTCCGAGTCAACTATCTTATAAGCGCCACTTGACTATACCTCTTGTACGATATATGGTCCATCCCACTTAGCAGAGAATTTTCCCCCAGATCGACGAGAGGTAATAATAGGCCTTTTGACCACAAGAACTTGGTCACCCACCTGGAAAGATCTAAGGCGACCCTTTTGTTAAAAGATCGAGACAGGCGAGCTTGATAACATTCAAGGCATTGTTGAGCTTCTTGCCTCTTTTCATCAAGAGCTTCCAATTCTTCAAGGCGTAACCAAGCATTCTCTTCATCAGTGAGTCCTTCTTGAATGGCAAGCTGCAACGATGGGATTTGGCGCTCAAGTGGAAGTACTGCTTCAACTCCGTAAACAAGCAAATAAGGGGTCGCTTGCGTTGGTGTGCGATATATGGTCCTATATGCCCAAAGAGTTTCTTCCATCCTTTCATGCCAATCTTTCTTAGACTTAGAGACAACCTTTTTCAACAAGTTGCAGAGCGTCTTATTAAATGCTTCAGCAAGTCCATTGGCAGCAGCATATTACATGGAAGAATTGTGTTTCTTGAAGCCAAAAAGATCACATATCTTATTCATCAACTTGTTATCAAATGGCTTACTATTGTCTGTCAATATATATCGAGGAATACCAAAGCGGTAGATAATATTGACTCGGATGAAGTTAGCCACATTTTCCTTCTTTACTTCCTTAAGAGAAACATCATCAGCCCATTTCAAGAAGTAATCAGTTGCAGCCAAAATGTATAAATGTCCACCAGAAGACTTTGGCAATGGACCAACAACATCTAAACCCCAAGCATCAAATGGCCAAGAAGCAACAGTTGGGTGTAATACTTCTGGTAGTTGATGTATGAAGTTAGCATGGAATTGGCAAGCTTTACACCTCCGAGCGTAATCCAAACAATACTTCACCATGGTTGGCCAATAATACGCCATTCTTTTTATGTGAAAATGAAGTTTTGGCCCAGATTGATGCGCACCACATACTCCAAAGTGTGCCTCTTGCAATGCTTGAAGGGATTCGTCAGTCCCCAAACAACGTTGGAGCACTCCATCAAATGAGCGCCTGTAGAGCGTATTCTTGTAATAAAGAAAACGAGGGGCTCTCCTTTGGATTTCCATTTTCCTTCGAGAATTTTTTATATACCATAACAAAGATAATCTATTAATGGTTGTCGCCAGTCTTCAATTTCAACCTCTAGAACGGAAGAAATATTCTCAACTTCGCTTTCTTATTCCGCAGAGTCATTTGGTGGAGGAATTACCCATCTTTGGCAAATAGCGACTTGTGTCTGATCAGGCAAAGATAATGTAGAAGCTAAGGATGCTACTGCATTAGCTCTTTTATTTTCCTTTCTCGGCACGTGTTGAATAGTTACCTCTCCAAGCCAACTTACCAATCTTTGAGCATATTTATGATATGGCACCAACTCTGGCTTCTTGACCTCATAGCTACCCAAAATCTGATTGATCACTAACTTGGAATCTCCAAAAACTTGCAATTGCAATTGTTTGATATCCACAGCCATTTCAAGCCTAAGTATGAGTGCTTGATATTCAGCAACATTATTGGAGCACCGTTGTGTCAGAGTGAAAGAATAGGGAAAAACTTCTCCTTGAGAAGTGAGAATCACTATCCCAGCTCCAGCTCCTTCACGATGTGCAGCGCCATCAAAATACATCTTCCAAGGAGGCTGAATTTCTATGAACATTGCATCTTCGTCAGGCAATTCATCAGACAACTCCCAATCATCTGGAATCGGATGGTCAGCTAGGAAGTCTGCTAATGCTTGTCCTTTTACTCCCTTTTGAGAAACATACACAATTTCAAATTGTTGAAACTGTAGGTACCACCTTGCTAATCGATCACTTAACACTGGTTTAGACATGACAAACTTGATAGGGTTCGCTCTTGAGATGAGTCGCACAACATGAGCTTGGAGGGAATGCTTTAGCTTTTGAATAGAGAAGACAAGTGCCAAACATAACTTCTCAATAGGGGAATACTTGAGCTCATTTGGCGTCATCATCCTACTCAAGTAATAAAGTGCATTTTCTTTGCCTTCATTGTTTCCTTGAGCGAAAACCGCTCCTACTGACCTTTCATGTGCTGAAATGTATAATATTGACGGCTTTCCAGGTATGGGGGCTGCCTGTGCTGGAGGTTTCATCAGATAAGACTTAATGCTTTCAAAAGAATTTCTGCAAGCTTCGTCACATTCAAAAGGAACCCCTTTCTTCATGAGGCGAGTAAATGGTTGGCATCTTCCAGTTAAATTTGAAATAAATCTTCTAAGATATACCAACTTACCCTGCAAGATTTTTAATTCATGAATATCTTTAGGCTCGGGAATATTCAAGATAGCATCCACCTTAGCTTGATCAATCTCGATACCTTGATGTCGAACAATAAAACCGAGGAATTTCCCAGAAGTAACTCCAAAAGCGCACTTCAACGGATTCATTCTGAGTTGGTATCTCCGAAGTCGTTCAAATACCATCCTCAAATCTTGCCAGTGACCATCTTTCCCCCTTGACTTTACTACCAAGTCGTCAACATAAAACTCCACATTTTTATTAAGCATGTCATCAAAAATATTTTGCATGGCACGTTGATATGTATCACCAGCATTCTTTAAACCGAAAGGCATTACCTTGTAGCAGTATATACCTTTTGGGGTGCGAAAGGCAGTAAGTTCTTCGTCCTTCGGTGCCATGCGAATTTGATTATATCCAGATGAACCATCCATGAAAGACATTGCCTTGTATCCAGTTGTTGCATCAATCATGAGCTCAGGGATAGGAAGAGGAAATTTATCCTTAGTACAAGCGTTATTTAGGTCCCTAAAGTCAACACATACTCGGATTTGGCCATTCTTATTTCTTACAGGGATGATGCTTGAAATTCGTGTAGGATATTTAACTTCACGAACAAAACCAGCCTCAATAAGCTTGTTAACTTCGGTTTCAATCAAGGGAACCAGTTCAAGTCTGAAGTGACATTGTGCTTGCTTTACAAGACGAGCACTTCGTTTGATAGCAAGATGATGAACAGCCACCTTGGGGTCTAAACCTGGCATTTCTTTGTAGCTCCAAGCAAACACACATTTGAACTCCTAAAGTATCTCAATATATTTGCTCTCTTCATCACCAGTTAGAGAGGCACTTATATATGTGGGCTTTGGATCTTCAACTACTCCGAGATTGACTTCTTTTAACGCATCAACTGTTGTCTTCACCCCTTCTTCAAGCTCAGGCGGTGCATCTTTAGCGTCTTCATCCTCTTGATGACCACCGTCATTGAAAGATATGTGATGACATACCCGAATATCAAGGCATTTTTCCTCGATTTCTGTGTAGAGTAAAGCATTTTGTTTATCACGAATGGTGATATGATATGATAACCCCAAACTTTCTTCATCTTCCTCCCGTTCCTTAGTGTGGACTATAGTATGAGTCTTTGCTTTGAGGTCCTCTACACACGAAACTACAAGTTTTGTATCTCGCCTAATTCTAGAAGGAATCAAACTTGGGTAGTTTGTGGTCAAATCTCCTTTTCAGCGAAGATGGGTGCTCCAACCCTTTTATCACTTCCATGACACTTGTTTTCCTTCTTCAATGGTTCCAACCTATCAAAGACTGAGGTCCATGGCTTCGTAATCGATCAAACACAGAAGGCTTCTTATTAAGCATCGTAGACACTTCTTTAGATGTAATGTAGTTACAACTTGCCCTTTTAATGGAGATACGGACTAGCGGGGGTTGTTTGTATCCCAATCCTTCACATGATTGCTTCAGTGGGTACCCTTTATCCATCATCGTTTTTTGAGTAAGGTTTGATGTTTCAGGCGGGAGCAATCCCAACTTGGATGGTTCGTTGGGATCATATCCAGCTTTTTCCAACAACTTGTAGGTGTTTGGGTCAAAGCCCTCATTTGTGCGCTTTGTAGGAAGTTCTAGATTTGGAAGCGAATTGTGGTTTAATGATTTGACAAACCCGTTAAGAAACTTTGTATACGACTTAATTGATCAATTCGCTTGATATGAAGGGTCAAGTCTCCTAACGCCTTACCTTGTAGTTCGGAAGACGTATCTTCTACTTTCCTTGCCTTTGGGGCATAGCGAAGAATAGGAGTCACATTCTTACTTGAATATGCCTCATTCATCTTGTTCCTATCATGAAGCACCTGATCCTTTTCAACCGTAATATTTTCCTTGTTAGTTTTTGCATCAACCTTCTTTGCAACACTTTTGGTCAATATCATATCATCAACCTTAACCTCCTTTGAGACGTAATTCTTCAAGTAGAATTTTGCATCGGCAAAGTATGATTCAGCCTCGGTAAAGGGCTTATCATTAGATACTATCCTCTTTTCAACCCCACCTTCGCAGTATTTCAAGCACTGATGGTAAGTGGATGAAACCACTTTATTCTCGTGTATCCACGGCCTTCCTAACAAGGTATTATATGAGGTTTTTGCATCGATCACGTGCATCCATGCACTCGAATGCAAATCTCCCATATTTATTTCCAACTTGATAGCCCCTATAGATCTTTTCCCCCCTTGATTGAACCCTTGAATCGTCAAACGACTTTCCCATAGTTCATCCATCGGTATGCCAAACTCTTTGACAGTACGAATTAGGAGAATATTAACACCAGACCCTCATCAATCAAGATTCTACTTATTCTCTGCTCTCGCACGAAGTCAACCATAAATAGGGGCGATTATGGTATGTTTCACCAAGCAAAAGATCGTCATCAGTAAATGTGATTTTTGCATAACAAACGTCCACTTCTTCAGAATTCCCAGTGAGTTTTTCAGGCAAGAGAGGTGGTAGAATTGATGGATCCTCCTTCTTTGTCTCTTCTTTGTCTATATTACAACATAAGGCCTTAATATATTCACAAGAAGCTTTCGGGTGTAAGCAGCTTGGCAGGAATTCCTCCAATGTCACTGGACGACGTAGCCTTTGATAGTGATTCTCCGCCATTTTTGTTTTCTTCCAGTTCTTCTTTATCATTTTCTTCTTGGGTCTTTTCACCATTTTTACCCTAGTCAACTGCTCATTTGACTCCCTTTGTGAATGTTTCTTGCAGCGTCTCCACCGATTCAAAAGAATCCAACCTTCATCATCAGTTTGATCATCACGTGATTCACTTTTCTCTTGAGATCTTTCCTCCACTATTGGTTTATACGCCATAGGGGGAAGTAATGGTTTGCTCACATCGATATGTTCAAAGTCACCAAATTTATTCATATTAGGTGATGATGCAGTTTGGATGTCATCACATTCATATACTTCGACAAAATTGCAAAGGACAATTGGATCAAGTGAACCAAAAGCGAAAGAGACTTGATTTGAGCTGTCCTTCTCATCCTCAAGCAAGAATTTTCCTTCAGCGGCAAGTCCATGACTTTCTCCTTGAAGACAAAGTACTTTTCAATAGGGTGGCCAATCAACCGATGGTATTTGCAATAATTTGGATCATTAGTCTTTCCAGCTTCGTCTAGCCGTTTCATTTCGAATAACTCAATGAGTTTCAACTCAAGGAGTTCTTCAAAAATTTATGGGACATCGGAGTCCAAGAATGGATATTCTTTCGCTTGCATTTCCTTCAGAGTTAACTTTCGGCAAACTTTATCCTGTAAGGATGTTGTCTTTAAACTTTTCTTCTTACTCACTTTTGTAGTAACCTTTAATTGCGAGGCATTAACATTCATTGATTCCTTGCTTTCAGACTTCGGCAAAAACTTGCATCCTTTCTTTATTTCTTGTTTATCCTTCACTTTGCGAGGCTCATCAATAGGTGGCCCTTGATTTCCACTTGAAGACATGCTTAGCTCCATATCATGAGCACGTGTAGATAATTCTTCGAAAGACTTAGGCTTGATACCCTGCAGGATGTAGCGAAGTCCCCAATGCATCCCTTGGATACACATTTCTATTCCATAAGCTTCACTAAGCCTGTCTTTACAACTGAGGCTCGCATTCCTTCATGATTGATGAAATCGACAACTGGTTCATCCTTCCATTGACACGTATTTGTGAGTTCAACCATGCTTACAGTTTGCCTTGTGCTATAGAAGCGATTAAGAAATTCGTGTTCAAGCTGCTCCCAACTATCAATGAAACCAGCCTCAAGATCAGTTTACCAATCAAAAGCATTTCCTTTTAAGGAACGGACAAATTGCTTGACAAGATAATCTCCATAGGTTCCAGCATTATTAAAATTTTCAACGAAGTGTGCAATGTGTTGCTTTGGATTTCCTTTACCATCAAATTGTTGAAACTTTGGGGCTTGATAACCTGCATGCATCTTCAAACTATCAATTCTCGCAGTGTATGGCTTAGCATATGCGAGAGAAGACTTGGCAGCAACATCGTACTTATCTTTGATGGTTCCCATAATAAAGTCTTTCAATTGGTCAATGGGAATAACCCCGTCAGGTGGAATCTGAAATTCTTTAGGAGCCGTTGTCTGCCTTGAAGATGAGTCTCCCTTATCTTGCATCATTGGGAGCTTTCCAGGCGCATGACTTGAATCTCCCTCCATCATGATTTCAACTCTATCTGTCAGCTTGATAATCTAATTATCTTGCATATGCTTCGTTAACCCTTCAATTGCCTTTGTTAAATGTGTGAGTTGTTCTTCAACAGTTGAGGTATTAGTCACCATTGCTTGGATAATCATCGTGGATGGTGGAGCAAAGCATGGATTTTCTCTTATACCATACTTTGAGTGGAACAACTCACGTGGAGTACTTGGAGCAGATTCAGTGATCAAGACATCATCATCACCATGTGTGATAATGTTCTTAGATCTAGACGGGCTAACTAGAGCCAATGTCTTTTCAACAATTTCAGCAATGTTCTCCCCTTCTTCCAATTCAGTTGGAAAGGATCTTACCCCCTTTGAGGATTGAAGATCAAATATAGGAACGGATGCAGACGGCATTTGAAATGTTTTTTGTCCCAACAAGTTTGCTTTGTTCCTAGTGACAGGTCCTGCTCTTTCCACAGTAGCATCCAACAAGTTTTCCACATCAGATGAAAACTTGGAATCCGTAGCCTTAGCAGTAGTGAGTTTGAAGTTGATCTTCTTAGGAGCCATTTCTGTGTTTTTGAAATTTGGTAATATGAAGAGATGAGAGGTAAAGATTGTCCCACTGGGCGTGCCAGAAATTTGTAACAACAAATTTTCGCGTCGAGAAAAATAAATAATCAAGACTGGAAAAATTGCATAACAAATATAGTATTTGATTTCAATAAATGAAAGTGTTACAATCTCTAGTATTCCTCTGATTCTTCAAGAATGTAAAGTATCTTGAGCTTGACTTTGATTTGATTCAAGGGCTTGTAAAGCTTGATCTTGAATCTCCTCCTTGAACTTGAATTTGTGTTTGATCACGAACAAATAATTTGATCTTGAACGCTTTGGTATTTTATTTGGCTTCGTTCTTGATCTTGAACTTGAACTTGAACTTGTAGCTTGAGTGCTTGAGTGCTTGAACTTGTAGCTTGTAGAGAAATATGTGGTGTTTGATCCACGAGCTCTCTGCTTGTTTCTTGTTCTTAATTCTGGTCCTTTTTATGGGATATGAAGACCCCTATTTATAGTTATAGGGAGTGGTGTTGCTCCGCAATTTGATTGGTCCGTTTGAACTGACCAATACCATCCAAACACTTGGCATGATTTAATTGGCTCATTTATTTAGCTTGGATTGCCACATTACTTGACAAATGTCATGATTTAGTTGGATTATTTACTTGTCTTGGATTGCCACATCTCTTGACACATGGCATGATTTTGTGGCTCGTTCTTTTGACTTGGATTGCCACATCACTTGACATGTGGCATGAGCCTGGGCTTCAAGACTGGTTAATAGCCATTTGGACCTTGGTTTAATGGAGTGGGCTTTCATTTAATTTGTAGTCTAATTAAATAGATTAGCCCAATACATATAATTAACCCAATTTATTAGCCATAGTATTTGTTTGGACTAATGTATAGAAATTTATATGTCCAAATTATTTTATGGATTTAAATCCAATAAAATTTAAATGCTTACATTCATTTTCCTTAATTTGCGTACCAAACACCGAAAAATATATAAAATTACTACTTGTTTTCCAAGAAAATATTTTCCGTTATACCAAACACACCCTTATTCTTGAGCAAAGTAAAGGAAAATTTGGTGTTTGCTCGATGCTCGCCTCTTTCAAAGCCTGAGGCTTCAGCCTCTTATTTGGTCCTCTTACATGCCGTGTATGCAATATTGCTATGTTGAAGCGTATATCACTTTTATGTCGATATGAACAAAATCACAAAGCGAAAAAAAAAAAAAAACTCGACTCTGATAGTATTGCTTTTTCTTTTTTAAACATAACAAAGCCTTGGGAGGTACCAGGCACCCGATGAAATTATTCGAGATGCGCAGAGATGTGTGCCCACGAACACCGCAGTTACCCAAAAAAATAGGGACATAGCAACAAGGACACCAATATTTTGTACTGCAGTAAGTCTGAGTCAGTATTCAGAATATAATCAAAACATCTGCCCTAAATTTTTCTGCAAATCCAAGCCCTTTTTTCTCCTTACAATCAATGTTTAGACATTTCTTTCTCAATCTAGCTTACTTATTTCAGGCGTACAAAATTGTAAAGCTAGCTAATACACAACATATCTTACAACTTGACCTAAAGCAGTCACTCGACTAACTTCAGATCCAATAGAAGTGAGCTTTACGACTACCCCAGCAGCAACAGTTGAAGCGGCCGAAATCGGTGGATAAGTTCCTCATACAGCCAGTACGCAACGTTTTTTCATTACCTAGAATTGCAAGTCCCAATAGAGTTTTGAGAAACTCCTTTTTTTCAAGGAAAGAGTAAGAAAGGAACCTCAGAAGCACAAAATCTATGCTACAGACATAGTCATAATCTGACGAGCAAGACCGGGATCTTGTTGCAAGAGCTCCCTAAGGTTATTCTCCACCTCCGCCAGATGCTTTTCCAAATACTCTTTAGAAGTCTGTCCAACAAGCAATATCTGTTAACATACTGACCCTTCACCGACATATTCAGTTAACATAAGTTTCATACAAACAGCAAAAGGAAAACTATAATTATTCATAGCAGTAATTACTAGGAAAAAAAAATGGATATCAGAAAATAGAGAGCTTTTACCTTCTTAAGTTAAAAGATCATAAAATATGCAGGACTGCATTTGGTACGAAAGAAAAGGCTTCCATGGAGAAATTTTTGTGAAAATGATCCATTTTAGGGAATCACTTTTTAGTGTTTGGTTGAATATAAAGTTGTTAACATGTGGCAATTATAAAATGCGTAGGATAAGACACAAGAATAATGCTTTAATGATATTTTTTACTATTAAAGATTTGACACAATCTAAGTGTTGACCGAGGCAAATGATATGGAGTGAAATTTGAGATATTTTTAAAGAAAAATGACGCTTGTCCACCAGCGATGGAAGTTATCTTATCCCTTTTGATAGTTCAAGGTAACCAAATACATAAAAATGTTTTCCTTGTGCTCCTTTAATTTCTTCTTGCTTTTCTTTTAAACACTAAACAGAGCTTTTATTTTATACACTATATAGAGCAGAATGAATGTTGAGGATTCATATAGCAAACTCAAACTAGCTTGGAATTTGTGTAGCTGTCGTTGTGGTTTTGATGTAACAAATATAGGTAAGGTCGCAACTAAGGTTCGTTCAACAGCACGGCATGACGGCAGCATTTATTTCTACCAAGGGTCAATATGCTAAACATTGAGACTGAAATCAGCGAATAGTAGGTAAATGAAAAGTAAGGAAAATGGCAAGCTACAGAAAAAACAGGAAGTTCCTATCTGCAGAGCTGAAGGAAGAAATTGCTATCCAGTAATGAGGTTTAAGCTATAGAGTAGAGTGGATCTTTTCTGTTTCCATTTTTCCCCAAATGATTTAGCTCAGACTTATAATCGGTGGATGCTTTCAGAACAGAGTCCTCTTTGGCAAAGTAAGTGAATGACTGAACTCTCAAACACCATAGGAACACTTTTTTATTTGATGAGTTCACAGCAAAACTTCAAAACTTATTTAACTAATAATTTCAGAACAAAGCATTAATCTTAGGCCTAAGATCAAAATTGAGACTTGAAACAACATTACTTTATCAGCTTGAGACATCTCTATTTAATTACCATAATAGTTCTGTGACGCAAATGCAAACTATAACTATGAAGAAGTCAGGCCTGGTATGACAATGAGAAACAATATTCTAAAATGAGAAAGGAATTTGAGAATTCACCTGCAAAGATGCAATTGCGGTTTCACTATCCTTGAGTTTTTGCTCTTGCTCATCCATTAACACAGTCTTTGGCTCTAAGATAAACCTGAAAATAAAATATTGTTCAAAGTGAGATAAAAATAAAAGCAGCACAGAAATTTGAGAAATCCAGAATAATAATGTATATGATCCACATCCCCTTGTCCTTTTTCAGATAACAGCAGGACATGATAGACTTCAGTTCAAAACTTACGTTCTTCCTGCAACAAAACGACAAAAGACAATGGAACACGACAAAGTTAGAACTCTGGTCAAAATTATTTAAGTAAAATCTAAAAATTAACAGATCATTATCAATCAATAAGCTTTTTCTCAATTCCAGAATGGTTTGGGTCAACTACATGAAAACTTATATATTTACTCCACTGTATCCGAGGCCACATAATGCCAACACTAAATAATTGTTCTTTCAGGTATTCATCTAAACTGTGTCTTTTCAGGCAAATTTTAATTCTTTAAGGGGTAGCCAAGGGCTATTCAGGCATACATCAGGGTGACTCGTGGTGGAACGATGTAGTCGAAGGAAAAGTGGAGGTGAAGAAGGTGGCGTTTGCTAAGTTGGCAGGGAGCACAAGCGAGGAAGAACGGAGAGCAAACAGGGAGATCTACAAGGTGGCTAGGAAAGAAGCAAAGCTGGCGGTTACGGAAGCTAAAAACGCTGCGTTTGGTCGCATGTACGAGGAACTAGGGGAGAGAGGCGGGGACCGAAAGTTATTTCGGTTAGCTAAAGCAAGGGAAAGGAAGGCACCTAATCTTGACCAAGTTAGGTGCATCAAGGGCGAGGATGGTAGAGTTCTGATGGGGGAGTCTCAAGTCAAGCAGAGGTGGCAGGCATACTTTCGAGACTTACTTAACGAGAAGGGGATCGTAACATAGAGCTAGGGGAGTTGGGGCATTCAGAGCAACATAGAGACCTTGGGTACTGTAGGCGCATAAGGGCGGAGGAGGTCATGGGGGCTTTGCGTAAGATGAGTAGGGATCGAGCGACCGGGCCTGACGAGATCCCGGTGGAGTTATGGAAGTGCATGGGTAGGTCAGGAGTGGAGTGGCTCTCCAGGTTGTTCAATTCGATCTTCAGTACCAAAAGGATGCCGGATGAGTGGAGGTGGAGTACAGTGGTGCCCTTGTACAAGAACAAAGGGGACATCCAGTGTTGCAACAACTATAGGGGTATTAAATTAATAAGTCCCACCATGAAGGTCTGGGAGCGGGTGATCGAGGCGAGGGTCAGGGAGATGACATCTATATCTGGGAACCAGTTCGGTTTCATGCCGGGTCGCTCTACTACAGAAGCTATCCACCTTGTCAGGCGGCTGGTGGAGCAGTTCAGGGATAAGAAGAAGGACCTGCACATGGTGCTTATCGACTTGGAGAAGGCGTATGACAAGGTCCCAAGGGAGGTGCTATGGAGGTGCTTAGAGGCGAAGAGCGTGCCGGAAGCATACATCAGAGTAATCAAGGACATGTACGATGGAGCTAAGACTAGGGTTAGGACGGTGGGTGGCGACTCAGACCATTTTCCAGTGGTTATGGGGCTCCATCAAGGATCGGCGCTTAGCCCTCTCTTGTTTGCCTTGGTGATGGATGCTCTAACCCGTCATATTCGAGGGGATGTACCTTGGTGTATGCTATTTGCTGATGACATAGTCTTGATAGATGAGACGAGGGTCGGTGTTATTGAGAGGTTAGAGGTATGGAGACAGACTCTCGAGTCTAAAGGTTTCAAAATAAGCAGATTTAAGACAGAATACCTGGAGTGCAAGTTTAGCGCCGAGCCAAGCGAAGTAGGTAGGGACATGATGATTGGATCTCAGGTCATCGTCAAGAGGGACAGTATCAGATATCTTGGGTCGGTGATTCAGGGGGATGGAGAGATTGACGGGGACGTCACTCATCGTATAGGAGCGGGGTGGTCAAAGTGGAGGCTTGCATCAGGAGTCCTGTGTGATAAAAAAGTTCCACATAAACTCAAGGGGAAATTTTATCGAGCTGTGGTTAGACCTGCAATGTTGTATGGGGCGGAGTGCTGGCCCGTGAAGAACTCTCATGTTCAGAGAATGAAGGTTGCGGAGATGAGGATGCTCAGGTGGATGTGCGGGCTCACCAGGTTAGATAAGATTAAGAATGAAATTATTCGAGAGAAGGTGGGGGTGGCCCCTGTGGCGGTGGATGAGAAGATGCGAGAAGCGAGGCTGAGGTGGTTCGGGCATGTGCGGAGGAGAAGCCCTGATGCCCCGGTGAGGAGTTGTGAGCGGCTGGCGATTGTCGGCGTTCGGCGAGGCAGTGGGAGGCCTAAGAAGTATTGGGGAGAGGTGATTAGGCATGACATGGCTAGAATGCGGGTTTCCGAGGACATGACCCTTGATAGGAAAGTCTGGATGTCTAGTATCAGGGTTGTAGGATAGGGGCTCCTAGAGCTTTTCGTACTCCTCACCCTGGGTTGGGTGAGGCTTGACAGGGCTATCCATAGATGATTTGTGTTTTGGCTTGTGTCTCCCTTATGGTAGTTATTTATGGTAGTTACTGTATTATATTATTGCATGCTATTTTATTTATGTTTCTTGTGTTTAGATAATTATTTACGCTATTTCTGCTGGAATTACTAATGCTCTTTTGTTTTTGTCTTTCCTTTCCTTCACTGAGCCGGGGGGTCGATTGGAAACAGCCTCTCTGACCTTTCGGGTAGGGGTAAGGCTCGTCTACATATTACCCTCCCCAGACCCCACTTTGTCACTTTGTGGGACTATACTGGGTAGTTGTTGTTGTTGTTGTTGTGTTTGGTATGAGGAAAATGTTTCCCGGGAAAATGAGTAGTTTTATCACTTACAACAACAACAACAACAACCCAGTATAATCCCACTTTAGTGGGGTCTGGGGAGGGTAGTGTGTACGCAGACCTTACCTCTATCCTTGGGTAGAGAGGTTGTTTCCAAATAGACCCCCGGCATCCTTCCCTCCAAGAACTTCCCACCTTACTCTTGGGGAGACTCGAACTCACAACCTCTCGGTTGGAAGTGGGGGTTGCTTACCATCAGAGCAACCCCTCTTGTCTAGTAGTTTTATCACTTATTTTTAAAACTTTTTCGAAAAATATTTTCTAGTGTTTGGTTAGAGAATAAAATTTTTGTTAGAAAGATAATTTTTATGCTACTCTCCTCCCCTCTCTTCCCCAAAATCCCCATGTTTCCTGTGAGTAGTCTTGTTTGGTTGGTGAGTGAAAAACTTTTTCGGAAAATATTTCAAGTGTTTGGTTATAGAGTATAAAAATTTTGTTAAAAAGAAAATTCTTATGCTACTCTCCTCCCCTCTCTTCCCCAAAATCACCATGTTTCATGTGCTCCCCCCACCCCACAAATACCTAACGTTTTCAAGATTTTATTTTTTTCAAGAATTTAATTTTTATTTTAAAAATTTACATGAACCCAAACGAACTAATGTGTTGCTTTACTTTTTTTCACCCAAAAACAACGTTGAAATTTGTGCTCCATAACTAAAAAGAAAACATTCTTTTTTGGTTTAGAAAAAATACTCTTTCTATAAAACATGAAAAGAAAGTACTCATTTTATTAAAATGAAAGAAAATACTTAAAAGAAAATACTCATTTAGTTGAAGGGAAAGAAAATACTTTTTGCTATATCATTTTTGTTAAAATAAAAGAAAATATTTTTTCTACATCATGAAAAGAATTTACATTTTTGTAGAAATGAAACACTTTTTTCTACATTTTTATTTTGAAATGAAAGAAAATACTTCTACATCATGAAAAGAAATTACTTTTTTGTTGAAATGGAAAAAATATTTTTTTTTAGATCATGAAAAGAAAAAATTCATTTTGTTGAAATGAAAAAGAAAGTTATCTAAAATATGAAAATAAAGTATTTTTGATAATATTTTTATTTAGGATGGATGGGATGGTGGGGTGGGGTAGGGTGGGAGGGGGGTTGGGTGGGGTGGGTGGGATTAGGTAGGGATGGGGAATAGGGTAGGAAAGTGTGAAATAGAGTATTGGAAAATATTTTCCCTTCTCCTCCAATTGGAGGAAAATGAGTTCATAAGTAAAATGTTTTCTTTTAACATTTAAGCCAACCAAACATGGAAAAATTGAAAAAATATTTTCCTTCATACCGAACACACCCTAAAACTAGAGATTTTTAAAATCTCACACTTTTCCCTATGCCTGATATACAATATCTAACCTGACCGGAAAGAATCGTGCCAAATATTGAACCTAATGTAATTTAACAAACAAATCTTAATCCCTACTAGTTGGTCTCCTATTTATGGATCTTTTACTTCCATTGTGTTTAGTTCATAGCAAAATCTGCATTGATTTTACTAAATTGTATGTCTTTTGAAGCAACTTCCCTCCATTGAATTTTATGCCACGTCCCTTGTAAGCACATTCAATCATCATAGTCACATCTGCAGACCAATGCATTTGGAGATATTTAAGACATTGGCCAAACCATCTTAAACTACCTCTCATCTTGACCTCTATGAGTGCTATTTGCTTCGATATGATAATTTCTGGTCTTGTTTAATATTGTATGAACAACAGATGCATCTTAATAGACGTATACCGACAACACAGATTTTGCGAAATGTTGGGTCTTAAAGGACCCATACCACTTTATAAAACATTTTACAACTGTTCTATAAAACTTCTTTTGTTTTCTAATCTCCATTAACCACAAGAACATTGTGATGTGATTTCTAAGAGAAACCATTTCTTCTAAGTACTAATTTACCATTGATTCCTTTATTTAAATGGAAACTAATAGCTTGCTACTGATTACATTAATGTGCTTGATCTCTCAAGAAATGAGAAGCTACAGAAGAAAATAAGATACACCAATGATTGTGAATCCCTTGATGTACAAAGTGATAGAACAGAAAGAACAAAATTTTCAAACTCTCATATGAAGTCATCAAAAGTAGCTATGACTATAAAACCAATTTAAACCAACTTTTTATTCAAGCATACCTATGGCTTTGTATGTATTAGTATCATCAGAGAGCTGCTTCAGTTCCTCCAATGTCAAAAAAGCGCGCTTCTTTTCTGTTTCTTTAGTTCGCATCTGTGTTTGAACCTACAACGCCAAAACAATTCTTATTCACCTTAGACCACAATATATAAATATCTCAAGCAACTAGCTCAATTATGCCCAATCTTAAGCACTTCTTTTCCCGTTTCATTTATTTAGGATTCAAAATCTAAAGGATCAGAAAATCAGAAATTGTTCAATTTCTCCTCTAACCACAATAAAAATGGTTTCTTTTTTATTTAAATCGATCTCATTAATAAAAATTACCAATAAGTTTTCCTTACCTGCTTCAATTTCCCGGTAGTCTCAATCATGCGACCTTGAATTTCAATAAAAGCCTGTTGAAGGAAACAAATGGCAATTAAACCGAACTATAACAAGTAAAAATCCGAAATAATTTTGGGAGGGAAAAGCTAATGATATTTTACCGCTCTATTTGCTTCGTCGGCCATTTATTCAACTCCAATTACGAGTGCTGATACAGAAGCTGAAGCCCTAGTATGTGATTCTACTTTCTGAAGCTGAGTGAGATTTGCCAACAAGAGAGAGACGGACAGTGAGAAGTATGTTGCTGCTGTTACTTTGAGTTGATAATTCAAGCCCAATTCTTGTTTGGGCCTGGATATTGCGGCGACTTTTATTTGGGCTTCTCTACAACAAACTCATTCTAATCTCGGAGTAGAATGATATGGCATAGTCACTATTTAAGTAGGTATTTAATTTTTATCCAAAATTTTTAATGCTTAACAATCGTAATTATTAGTCTATTAAAATTAATATAAAATACTTAATTACCTTTTCCTGCCCAAACAGAAATGCACCAATTTATCATTCTACCCAATTTGGTTTCCCCTTTCTCTCTCACCTTTTGCTCTCCATCGTCTCTGCCAAGAGCAAACTGGAGTCTTTTTTTCCTTAAATTTTGCTTTCTATACAACTCTTCCTCTCTTGATAGTTTTCACATGTTAAATACTGAAATTTCCTCCCTTTATATTTGTGTGAATGGCTTATATTTCCATCAAACTTTATATAAAGTATAAAAGACTTAAAAAAATTAAAATCAATTCAAAATCAAACCATTACTCCATTGATAGGAGCAATTTACAGGGGAAAAAATATTATGGTAGAAATATCTTGAATCTTTCTCATTTTTAGTTTATTTTAAGGATAAGTAATGGAAAAGAAAATTGATTACAATTGCTAACTGAAAAGGAAGAGTCACCGAGCCAAGGACATGTAGTCCTAAAGTTAAATTCAAAAGTTAAAGATAGGGTCCTGTACTTAGAGTTTCAAGTTCAAAAGTTAAGGAAATGTGGTCTTGAAGTCCTAAAGTTAAGTTCAATAGTTAAGGACACAAGTTCAAAGTTAAGGACAAGCAGTTCTTAATTTACAGTTACTAGTTCTTAAGTTAAGGACAGACAGTCTTTAACTTACAGTTACAAGTTCAAAAGTTAAGGACAATAGGTCATTAAATTTGACCTACAAGTTCAAAAGTTAAGGACAGACAGTCCTTAACTTACAGTTACGCATTCAAAAGTTAAGGACAAGCAGTCCTAGACTTACAGTTACAAGTTCAAAAGTTAAGGACAATAGGTCCTTAACTTTGACCAACAAGTTCAAAAGTTAAGGACGTTTGGCGTTGAAGTTTGAGTTCCAAGTTCAAAAGTTGAGGACATATAGTCTTGAAGTCCTCAACTTACTTGAACTTAGAGTTCCAAGTTCAAAAGTTAAGGACATGTAGTCTTGAAGTCTTGAACTTAGAGTTCCAAGTTCAAAAGTTAAGGACATGTAGTCTTGAAGTCCTTGCGTTAAGTACAAAAGTTAAGGACATGAGCATAAGAGTATTTTTGTTCGGACAGTTAAAGTTTATTAAAGCAGTGGCTAAATACTAATGACATTATAAATGGTGGCTTAACAGTAAAAACATGTGTTATTAGTGGTCAACCGTGCACTTCCCCCAATCTCGGAAGGTGTCACAGGGGCATTTTCTGTTCGCCGAAAATATAGCATGCTATGCGGCAGTCAAGTCTCAGCTTAGTTGAGCCTTACTCCAATTTCCTTTCGCTTTTGAGGTTTAACACTTCGAATATTTTCAAGGCAACATAAATAAGTAAAAGCACAAGTATATTTACGGGAACTCTTTCTCAACCTCTTATAGTATATAAATTACAAAAAGAACTCTGAGTTTGGCAAAGTGTTGCCACCCTTGGAAGACACTAACTCACAAAATTATCGGCTCTTGCACATACTGCCCTATAAAAACCCCTGCCTAAGGCCTTTCATGTTGCTCATTCTTGGCGAGGCAATGGCATATAATTTTCCATGCTCAAGTCTTCACAAAGACAACCCTATACCTACATCTTTGCATGTTGCCCTCCCTAGGTACTTAGCCCATTTTTGGGACCGCTAACACATACACATATATAGTGTAGCCAGCCTAAAAAGTTTTTTTCAGTTGATACCCCCAACTGATAGGCCATGATCACCCATGATCAAAAACGTGCATGTCATGCTAAAGCATGTCTAAAAACATGCATAGACTAAGCCTCATTATCATAAACTCTTGGACAGGGCAGTTGTAACTGCCCGACTGCACATCATATGCGCAGGACACTTGATAACCGCTCCATGTGCGTTGTATGTGTGTGTTTCTGGCCAGCTATTGCACGCCCCCAAGGCTGGAATTGTGCCCAACCTTGCCCTTTGACACTGCTCTAGTCACATCTTGCCGCCCATGACTTAGCCACATGCACGCCCGTTGTCACAATCGCTTGTTCATGTCAAGTCGCTCCTACTTGATCATAGTGTCAAGTCACCAAGCAATGTTATCATTCCCTTGCTAAGTCATTTTCCCACAAATTCCTTAGGTCCCAGCCCGCTCACCTAAGCCAAGACAATACCAAGTTGCCAATGCCACTGCCTTGGCACTAAGTTGCCTCGTCTTATGTCAAGCTTCCGTCCAGCCCGCCTAGTTCCGTCTAGGGGTGTGCATTCGAATCGGTTTATCGATAAATCGAATCGATTATTTGTTATCGAAATCGAAAAAATCAAAATCGAAAAAATCGAAACCTTATTGAAACGATAACGATAAGCATATGTACAAATCGATAATCGATAAGTAATTATCGATAAGGGTCAAAATCGAATCGATAAATCGAATGCATACCCCTAGACTGTAGACATTTGTAAAATAAGTAATTACCTATATGTGTAGATTAGTATAACATACAAAATGTATATATATTCCGCTACTATTTTGAAAGCGGCTATGCAATATCATTTTCCCTAATCTATACCCTTTCCTTTACCCTAAGTCCCTTACCTACTATTTCCTCTACCACATTTAAGGAATGATAAAGATCAAGGGAATGAAGTTCAAACTAATGGAAAATAAAATTAGCCGTGATGATGTATTTTGTTTTGTTTTATTTTTTTACACTGTTGGAGTGTTGGTGGCATACATTTGATCCCTTACATTAGTTTTGTTGTATGTGCTTGTTGATATAATTTTTATGTTATAAATGGTGTTCATCTTATTTTAGCTTCTTTTTGTCCATATAAATTAGGTGCGTTTATAGCGATATACTTTCCGTGGAATCCCGCAAATTTTCTTATTGGTGTAATCGATAATCGAATCGATAAGCCCCCAAAATCGATAAATCGAAATCGAAAAAATCGAAACCTTATCGAAATGATAACGATAAGCATATGTACAAATCGATAATCGATAAGTAATTATCGATAATGGTCAAAATCGAATCGATAAATCGAATGCACACCCCTAGTTCCGTCAAGGCCTGGCTTTTTCTTGCACGCAGCCTACTCCTACTTTTGTATAGTCCGTCACACCTTAGCCCTTAAATAGTAGTGTAGTCCATTACGCTTGCTCTTGCAACAGTTTGTTGCCATTGACAATGCCTGCATTGTCCCACGTGTTGATTTCCCTCCCGCACCTAGGCCAATGGCAAGGCCATCATGCCAAATCCTTGCCAGTGTCGTGTCGCTTACTGATCAGCTTTGTCAAGAGTCTAACAGAAGGGTAGTGCGTAAAAATGACACCAGTAGCCACTCTAAAGGCATGTTATTTAGGAATTAGTCAATGCGTCCTGAATTTCAGTTTTGAGTTTAATTTTTCAAGAAAAAAATATCCTGAATTGACCTGATGTTAAGGTTTTTAGTTTAAAATTTTAAGACAAAGTAAATACTCGCTAACCTTTAAATAACATCCATGAAAAATAGTTATATGTACACTTGCCCTGGATAGTGTGGACACAATGTTGAAGGTAGATTGGTTGTTTCCGATAGATTCCCGGCTGAAGAAAATAAAAAACGGTAGCAACAAGCAGTTACTATTTGGGCCTCTCTGTTTGTGAGAAATATTTGTGATTATCTTATCAAGTAACGTAACACAATTAACAAAAAATAAGGGATATTTACACAAATATTCGATTGGATTCATTCTTTATTTTCTTAACCGGTATAAATAGATCATACAATGATTATACACTAGTTAAATATATATCATACACAAATATATATATATTGTACACAAATAAATAAATGTGAATGTAAATATAAGTATATATATATATATAAGTATATATATATATATATATATATATATATATATATATATATATATATATATATATATATTATGATTCATCAACTAGTTTTAGTTTAAGCAATTGGGTAGGCGACTATTTAGGTTAATTCTTCAAAAAGGGGGTAATCCGTTTGAATGAGCAATAATTCGATACTTAAAAATAGATCATCATATCATATTATATTACAAGTCTGAAGCCCCAAAGTAAAAGGTGAAAGACCAAAATAACCATTAAAAGCTTGAACGACTATTTTGCCCTTTGAACAAGCATTATTTCAAGAAGTTTTCTTGTATAAAAATGTAAATAGACATTTCAAGTTATCTTCTTCTTTTTTTAATCTCCTCTCATATTTTCAATTAATGCTCTTTTAATTTGAAGTGGACGTTGAGAAGGCAAAAGTTGCTATAGACCATATGAAGAATTTGAAGAGTAGTAGCCTAATTCATTCGACAAATTCTCAATAACGGATCAGTCAAATCTACTAATTAAATGTCTATAAATGAAAAATCTGGATATAAATGTCTTATTCAAGCTCTGGAATTCTGAGAGCTTTTATCTATAGTTAACAGTTTGGAATGCTGATTTATCTGTATATTTTATCATATGTTTTACTTCATCCTTGTTACCTTTCTTTCATTTATGTTCTTGCATAAAGCTTAAGTTTCAATTCCAAAACTTAATTGTCTTTCTCATTCTCCATATTTACGTAAAATTTTATATAAATTTTCAGTTACAAAAGAGAGGTTTTGGTTGTTGCCTTGGGAAGAGATGTTGAGACGTAATGACATTTATAGAAAAGATGGCATATGCATCAACAAGCCACAGGCGCATAGTCACAAGATTCATTTCCTCCTAAAAATGTTAAGATGATGTATTAAAGTTGAGGTTACTAAATTCATTTTGCTTACATAAATTAATTGCTGAAATGCAGACATGTTATATTGACTTTTTGGAAGTACTATTTCAAATTTGTAATTAAAAAAGTGTTCTCCATTCATACCATTTGCACACGATGTGTCAAATATTTGTAGATTCATTTTTGTTTTCAATATATTTGTAAATCCATTTTCATTTTAAACTGGCTCTAAATAATATAATTGTTTTACTGTAGTCATGGAAAGTTGTACTATCTTAGTTGTTTTTAATAATTAAAAATAAAATATTACATTGCAATCATGATGCTGAAGTTTCTGTACCATATGATATGTACATTAAAATAAAGGGGAAAATGACGCTTGCATGTTTAGGAAAGAGCGAATAACCTTAAGAAAAAGAAATTTTAATTGATAGCATCATTGTTCGAAATTATAAAATTGAGATAAGAGTTTGTAGAGAGTACAAGTTTTAATTCATGATACTATTAATGCTAACTTTTCGCATATCTTAGTGGGCGTTTAGACATAAAATTCTAAAATTCCAAAAAAAAAAAGGAACGTTATGAAATAATATAAAAGACAAGAACAATAACTCAAGAACAAGAGCAAATAGAGAGAAGAGTAGAGAGAGTTCTTCTTATTGATACTTAGAGAATGTTAGGAGTGATTTACAATGGTAGAGGGCACCTCTATTTATAGGGAGGAGGATGATTTATCTACCAAGAATAGAACTGTAGAATCTCTCTAATTAAAGACATTCACCTTAAATAGAAGTGTATTTATAACACTCCCCCTTGAATGTCTATTCAATGATGTGCCTCGTTAAAACCTTAAAACAAAACCCAATGGGAAAAAATTAAAGAAAGGAAAAAGAGTACACATGTTTGAATATGCGCCTATTGGTTGCCTCGTTAAAAACCTCGCAAGGAAAACCCGGTGGGACAAAACCTTGTAAGGGAAAAAGAGTGCAACGCGCATTAACTCCCCCTAATGAGTACACCAATTTATATCCTTGAGCATTTGCATTCCAATCTTGTGCATCATCTTCAAAACGATCTTTGGTAGACGTTTGACAAATCAACCATATTGACTTGAATAAATATTCCGTACCTTGAAATCATCATTCTTGATAGATATGAACATCTTCATATAATGTCGTGGAATAACTTTTCAATATCTCCATAGATGCATTCTCAATGCCATCATGCTTATAGTTATAGCAAGATACATATGTACACAAATTGCACTTAGGATGTGGTACTTCAGGACCACGAATTGCATATGCTTCAAGCAACTTAAATCTTTCAAGTTAAGTCATATAAGCCATATAATAGACTTTAGATGCATATCAAGTTTTCCATGTCATGCTAGACAAATAAGATATCGAAAACTGACTATACATACCTTTGACTTTATACTTTCAAGCATTTGAACTATAGGTTCAAAACTACATGTCTTTCATATGGAATCAATTCTTCTTGAATTGTATCTCTTCCATTTAGTTACTTTCTTTGGGTCAGCAAATGCGTATAGCATGCTTTGCAATATGTTGCAATTGAATTATCCTTTTATGAACTTCAGGTTCATATTATGATATTCGAGGATCTACACAAATGATAATTCATCTCATGTAACCTTTTCTCAAGTGTTTATCATGTCTCCCCCTCATGTTAGAAAAGCTAACTTATTTCCTCAACTTTGGGAAATCATCTTTGTGCATTATCATGTCAATATACATGGCACATTAATAATAAGATGAAATTATTTGGTTCCTGACCCTGAACCACTTGTGAGGGGAGAATATACTCTCGTATACAACTTATATCAAACTGATATATATATATAACTTTGTTCTCATAAGAAACAGTTTAGCTATTAAGTGGAAGCACTCAATAATTATCTTGCTAAACCAACTTTGATATAAACCAACTTATCAAGATGAACTATCTTGAGTAGAAAATCTGGAAATTATGCTCGAAGTTAGATTACTGAGCAATTTACCTCGCAAGTACCGGCCAGGCTGCGGGTTAATAACAATTGCGCATGTAACCATATCATAGATGCATCATATGTGGTATACATGGCAGGTGAATGGGCCCATATTCACCTTTGATATTTCCAGAATTTATGGGCTTCAACCCGAACTCTTTAGTTGGTCAGTTCATTAATGAGAACAAGTGATACAAGAGAATTCGTAAAGAACTTTCTAGTTCTTTAATATTCACCTATGTGAATTTGCACATCATACTTAAAATGAGATGGCTAACACGAATGCCAACTGAATAAATTATCAATATTGGTAAACTTCAAATTTACACCATGACATGTGCACTTATCAATAAACTTCTGGTTCATTATGACATGGGTTTTTATACCAATAGATATCCACTTTATTGTGGCATTCTTTTGTTTGTGTAGTACAAACTGGAGAACAAAGCGGGTAGCTTTTCATATGCAAATTACCCCGCTACAAGTCGTAGTAATAGGAGATATCAAAGCCTTCCTTTATTTATAGTCTCAATATAATCAATCGCTTTCGCGTGTACTTTGGAAACTGAATAAGTTTCTTTGAGACTTACTACAGCACAATACTCAATTGTGTTTCTCCAACATGGTAATAATTGGCTCTTCTAGAGCTCTCAATTAATTTTGTACTACCATAGATTCATCAACATCCATGTGGTGAATATCTTTCTTAAAGAGAAAGTTATACCATTATGGTCATGTCAAACTTATATGCAAGATATGTTTCTTGCATTATCGTTGTCCTTTAATAGTCATATTTCCAAAATACTTTGGCGTACAATAGGTACGTGACCAACGATCATTCATGCCATATATCATCTCAAACCTCCTTCTAGGGGTGAGTGTGGTATCATCTCAAACCTCCTTCTAGGAGTGAGTGTGGTATATTTAATACCAATTTCATGTTATATTCTTCCAATAATGTTTATGTATTCGTGAATCAGTTGTTGCCACATTCACTTCGGGGATATGTGATTTTGTTATCCTTTTCAAATCTATAAATGCGTCAGGCATTTGATTTGCTATTCATTGAAAATGGATAATCTTTTGTACCTCTCTTTCACAAATAGAGGTATGTGGATCAAGATGAGATAATGGTGCATTTTTCCACAAAATTTCCCGTTTGGTTTCACCAACTTCTCCCCCTAATTTTGGGAAAAGTGTCTCATCAAATTGACAGTCTGCAAATCGTGCAGTGAACAAATCTCCTGTCAATGTTTTGAGGTAGCGAATAATGGAGGGCGATTCAACCTCAACATATATTCCTAACATTCTTTGCAGACCCATTTTGGTGCGGGATGGCGGTGCTACAGGCACATATACTGCGCATCCAAAGATTCTTAAATGGGATATATTGGGTCCATGACCCAAAACCAATTGCAACGGGGAATATTTGTGTCAATTCGTCAGTCAGAGACGAACTAGCATTGCTGTATGCAAAATGGCGTGACCCCAAACCGAAGTGGGCAGCCGACGAACTAGTATTGCTGCATGCAAAATGGCGTGAACCCAAACCAAAGTGGGCAGTCGACGAACTAGCATTGCTGCATGCAAAATGGCGTGAACCCAAACCGAAATGGGCAGCCTCGTTTTCATGAAGAATTCAAGATTATTCTCATCTATTGTCTCAATATGATATCCATTTTGAATGATATCTTTAAAACTCAACAAGTTCCTTTTAGACTTGGAGGAGAACATTGCGATTGATATCATTAAAACTCAACAAGTTCTTCTTAGACTTGGAGGAGAATATTGCATTCTCTAAGATAAACGTCATGCCTTTGGGCAGAGTTACAGTTGCTCTTCCGGAGCCTTCAATCAATTTACTTCCCATGGTTTGACATATAAAAGAAATACACGAACATATGAATAAATAAGTTCAATTCGTTTGTGTCACATAATATTTTCAAAATCTGCAGCTAACAGTTGACTAACGAAATCAGATATGTTATCCATAATTGATTACTTTGCAGTTTGAAAATTTCAGTTTAAACATTTTCTTCAAACAATCGATTGTTAAACACAAACAATCGATTGTTGAACATTGACAATCGATTGTTAAACACACACAATCGATTATTTGCTATTTTGAAAAACTTCAGATCACACTGTCTTAAGACAATCGATTGTTGGCTTATTTTGAAAAATTCCAGAGCACACTGTCTTAAGACAATTGATTGTTATGCATAGACAATCGATTGTTGGATGATTTTTGAAAAATTCCAGATTACACTGTTTTAAAGACAATCGATTGTTAAACATAGACAATCGATTGTTGACTGTTTTTGAAAAATTTCAGAACACACTGTTTTAAAGGCAATCGATTGTTAATCATCGACAATCGATTGTTGACTGTTTTTGTAAAATTCCAGATCACACTGTTTTAAAGACAATCGATTGTTGATCATTGACAATCGATTGTTTTGCAGTTTTTATGCGAAATATGAGATAACCGACTAGTTTTTCAGGTTAGTCGATTACCTCTACTGGAAAGTAAAAATATTATTGATATTTGAGCATATTGATACATTCTAAAGAACTAATACTAACATTGCATCATGAAATAACTAATACGAGCTAATACTAATGGCTATTAGTTTATTCATTCACTAATACAAACAAGTAAAATAAAATCAAATAGCTCCATCTTCTTTCATCACGGAACCATCACCTATTAGGTGGTCTATCTTCCCCTCGGGTTGCTCAAAGAAGTCTGCCACATCCAAGTGGGTGATGTCAAAGTTGTCGTCTGAGACAAAATTCGTTTCAGGGCGTTTACTCTTTCGAGATGCTTGATAAAGGTCAACCAAATGTCATGGTATACGGCAAGCCTTTGACCAGTGCCCGTTTCCACCGCAACGATAATATATAGTTTATAAACTATTTGCTTTTGGATTCTTATCGTATCGTATTTGTGGCAGAGTGACCAACTTCAGGTTGTCATATCTCTTCTTTAAGCCATTCCACAAGATAGGTGGATCCTTGACGGTGAGATATTCAATCTTCAAACCTTCATCAAGGTGATGGCGCAAGAAAATCAAGGCCTTCGCACATTCTTGGGTGGATGCTTTTTCTCTATCATTGATGGTGTCTCCGAGACCCATAGCATCTAAGTGGATTTCAGCATCCAACACCCATGTCATATAGTTCTTGCCCGAAATTTCAAGGGCAACGAACTTTCTTTTCATAATGTCAGACATAAAATAAATTTACATCAAGAGCGTGTTCATACTTACGGGCTCTATTACAATTATCACATTCACTTCAGGGAATGGATCATAATCATGTGCTTTACACAATCTCATGTCAAATATTACTTTCATAAAGTGAAAGGTTATTTTGAGAATCTTTATTATTCTCATTATCACAATAATGACGATTATAATTTCGTCTATTGCCATGTCCACATCCATTGATACCTTTACGGTAATAATTTTGTCTTCTTTCAGACTTATCAAATTCTGCTACCACATTCTCTAAAGGGAATGGAGCAAATTCAATTGGACGGAATTCTTTGCCACGTCCACATTCATTGATACCTTCATGGTAATATTTTAGTCTTCTTTCAGACTTATCATATACTGCTTCCACATTCTCTAAAGGGAATGGAGCAAATTCAATGGGACGGATTTTTAATTCTTTGCCCACAATCATACATGAATTTAATCATGGCAGGGCATAGAGATTTAACCACTTCATGTGGTTATAATTTCTTACAAACTCCATTAGAGTTATAATCAAACTTTGTTTGTATATTAAATCAAATCGTAGAATTTCAAGAATTTGAAAGGGAAAAGTAAATTACTTACCTTTAAGGTATACCAATTATATTTTCAATGTTTTCTTCCTTTTCTCCACTGATGCAGACGACGACGGCTCCGATGCGGAGAAATTGACGGCGGCTTAATCTTCTTAAAGAGCTTCTTGAGACGGTAGAGTCTCGTGCTGATAACGTGTTATGAAATAATATAAAAGACAAGAACAATAACTCAAGAACAAGAGCAAATAGAGAGAAGAGTAGAGAGAGTTCTTCTTATTGATACTTAGAGAATGTTAGGAGTGATTTACAATGGTAGAGGGCACCTCTATTTATAGGGAGGAGGATGATTTATCTACCAAGAATAGAACTCTAGAATCTCTCTAATTAAAGACATTCACCTTAAATAGAAGTGTATTTATAACAAAGAAGAAATTTTTAAGTGAAAATAGTAGTTAAAAATTAGAGCTGTATTTGGATATGAATATAATTTTGAATTTTCTTTTTTGAATTTTTGTGAGTAAAAATTTTGAAAAATAGATTTTTGGAGTTTTTAAAATTTTTGAATAATTTTAAAATTCATCTTCAAGTGAAAATTAAAAATTTTATGGCCAAACATTGATTTCGAAAATAAAAAAATAAAAAATAAAAAAATCTTATATCCAAACGGGCTCTTAGATTTTACTTTACATTTCAATCAAATGTTTTAAGAATATATATACGTAAATTTGAACTATTTTTCAACACTTTTTATATAAACTTGATGGAATATACGTGCGCACGTGTGTAAAAACTAGTTTTATTATATGGGTGATGGTGACCATTTGCAAATGGAATTTAAATAAAATGATAAATGTGGCAAATTTATAAGGAAGTGTTATATGTTGGTATAATATATTACCGTGTAACAGATAATTAATAGGTATCAAAAAATAATTTTGATCAATAATCTGTTGAAGAAGAACCAAATAAATCCAATTCATATCCAAATGTTGCATTGCATACTTGAGCTAGATCCAAATCAAATTTAAACTAGATTCCTCTACAAAGTCATATTGGAAACTCAAAATTTTAAAAGCGATACTAGAGTTCCTTTTATTAGTACGAGAATTTTTTCATTTTATAAAGGTGATAGAAATTAAGGGTCCACTAAATTATATAAAAATTGGTTCTTTATTAGTTTCTACAAAACACACACACCATAGTAAGTAAATAACACAGTGGAGTTTTACGTAGAAACTCCCAGCTTACAAGATTAAAAATCATGACCTACACTAACATGATTTCAACTTCACCACTAAGCAAACTTCATATTATAACCTATTATAATTAGGGGTGGCAAACGGGCAAGTCGGGTCAGATATGAGCGAGCCAAAACGGGTAATTTAAAAAATAGATAAATTATCTGACCCGACTCGTATTTGAGAAGATAAATATGGATTTATCTGGCAGATAATATGGATATCCACATTATCTATTGGCTTATTAAATATGATTACTTATGAAAGAATTCTAGTCTTCCAAACTTGAGGAACTCCAATTTAACGATTTACAAATGTAAAAGTTAAACACATTAGTTATCCATTGATTATCCATTTGGTTAACTATTTTCCAAGTGGATAATATGGTTCTTTGTTGATATTCGACCCTTTTTAAAATGGTTCATTATCCAACCCATTTTTTGATGGATAATATAGGTGGATAACTATTTTATTTTAACCATTTTTGCTACCTCTAATTATAACCTAGGAATTAAACTTTTAATCCCTCGCTCACTTGTAATAACTCTATTACAAGCCTCTTTATAATAACTTTATTACAAAGCTTACAATTTGACTATCTCTAGCCAAGACACAAACACACGGTTTACGATTTTACAAAAGATTTTTTACACAATACTTCTAGATAAGCTAAGTAGGAATTACAAGTAAATCAAAGGTGCAATACAACTAAGAACATATAATAACTCAATGTAGGAAACTAGTTCTTCATTATGTTGTTCTCCGTTCTTGAAGTCCTAAAAGTCACTTGCAAGATGGCAAAACACTTTAGAGGAAATTTGATTAACTCTTGAATGTGCAAGTTTGTGTTTTTCCTTTTATTCATGTTAATATTACTCAAGTGATGTTATTTGGATGATGCAAGCAAATACTTGGTACAAGGTATTTTCCCTAAAGTGATTGTTGCATTGTTTGCACTATTGCGTATGTGTAGAGGAACAACTGCAACGACTTTACAACTATGAGAGTTGACCAGCACAGTGAGCAAGGGAACTGATGTTCATTTGTTCTCTCTGTTGTTTCATTGACTCTAATTGTTAGAACTTGTGCCCGGCTGTTGTTCTTGAGCACTTTGAGTATGTGTAAGAGGTTCCCCATCTGGTTCTTATCATTAAATTTCTCAGATCATCAAAACATAACATGGCACATAACCAATTAATTTTCTCCTTTTTGATAATGCAAATTGTAATTTAAGTTCCCCGTGAGAACCAAAGTACCTTACAATATTCATGTGTTCCCCCATCAATTAATTCCTCCCTTTTGGCATCATAAAAATATTGGTCACAAGCAATAAGCAAAAAGAAGTCTAGTATGGTTAACGCATATCTCATGTGTGCATACAAAAATGGCTAAGACTAGAGCATAAGAGTAAAGCATGCATAGTAAAGGGACGGGATACTCATTAATTGTAAATGAATGAGAGTAGAATTAGCAGTACAATTTGTTACAAAGCCATTCACAAAACAAAATATCTTAAAAAGTACCAGCCACCAAAAATAACAAAACAAAGGGACAAAAATAGAGGACGAAATGGACTCATCATCCTTCATCTTGAAGAGTTCATACACTGTGGTGAGCATATCGATTTTTGACTGCTTGACTTGAGTTGTTCCTTCGTGTGCCGTTTGGAGAGCTTCCTAGATCTCTTTGGCAGATTGGCAGGCAGAGATCCTGATGTATTTTTCTGCTCCAGTACCACATACGAGGATCTTTTTTGCTTTGAAATTCTTCTTTATAGCTTTGCAGTCAGCGTTGTTGTACTCCTTCCTTCTCTTGGGAACTGTCACTGCTAGTTCGCCCATGGTCTTCATAGGAACGAAGGGTCCATCACAGTTACACATACCAGGGCTCTGAATCTTCAACCATAATAAAATCATGCATCATTGTCTTCCACTATCTGTAGATTGACAATTGAATCTTGGTAGTCTGTAGGTAGATTGACCTTCTTCAAAGATTGGTGGAGCAGCCATGAGGATGTTTTCTAGATGTTAGCCTGATAGAAAGAACCTGCTCTGATACCAATTGATAGAAATTAAGAGTCCATCACCTGGTTCTCTATTAGTTCCCACACAACACACACAGTATAGTAAGTAAATAATACAATAGGGTTTTACATGAAAAACTTCCAACTCACAGGATTAAACACCACGACCTACCCTGGTAGGATTTCAACTTCACTACTGTGCAAACTTCAAATTACAATCTATTATAACATGGGAATTAAACTCTTAATCTCTTACTCATTTGTAATAACTCTACTACAAGCTCTTTTGAAATAACTCTATTACAAAAGCTTACAACTCGACTAGCCAAGAGACAAACACACGATTTATGATTTTACAAAAGGTTTCCTACACTATGTTTCTAGATAAACTACATAGGAATTACAAGTAAATCACTTTAATAAAGGTGCAACACAACTAAGGACATATAACAACTCAATACAGGAAACTGGTCCTTCGTTATGTTGTTCATTGTTCTTGATGTCCTGAAAGTCACTTTCAAAATGGCAAAACACTTGGGAGGAAACTTGATTAACTCTTGAATGTGCAAGTCTGTATTTTTTCTTTGCTTCATGTTAATATTATCCAAGTGATGTCACTTGGGTGATGCAAGTAAATACTTGGTACTAGGCATTCCCTATAAAGTGACTGTTGCATTATTGCATGTGTGCGGAGGAACAGTTGTAGCGACTTTACAATAGTGTGAGTTGAACGGTACAATTAGCAAGGGAACTGATGTCCATATGTTCGTTCTGTCATTTCTTTAACTCTGATTGTTGGAACTTGTGCCCGACTGTTGTTCTTGAGCACTTTAAATATGTATAACATATTTCTCATCCGATTCTTATCATTAAGTTTGTTAGATCATCAAAACATAACAGGACACATGACCTATCAAAAGGCAAGATAGTTCTTTAGTGACAATTCCATCCCTACATAGTTCATAACTTACACTCCTGAAGATGTAGAATATAGAAAATGTCTGTAGTTCAAAGTTGGACGTGAAGTTTAATTTTTAAAGCAAATTCGAAATACGTGAAAGATTTTCACCTAATTTTATTTGTCCAATAATATTTGAAATATTTTATAAAAGAGAATGAATAGTGTATGGGACGGAATCCGACTCCATGATAATTAACGACGTTAATTTCGATTTAAGCTAATTCATGATTAATAAGTTGTATGACCACTCAGAACCAACGGTATTTAACCCTCATCTGATTTGACCGATGAGGCCACGGCCTATTCCCCGTCATGAAGAGGAACCCACAACGTGGTCATGGCTACTTATTGACTACCCATTAAGCTCACAACTATAAATATCAAAAGAGGTAATCCTAAAAGGGAGCTTTTCTTGGCCACTATTCACGAGAGAGAGAAAAATACAATGAGGCTCATATGGGAACACCATTGTAAGGCTCTGAACATCTCTATGGAGAGCCATATCAACTCCATATTATCAATAAAAGCTTCTAATGTTTCTTCCCTTAATTCTAAGTACTTATTTTCTTTTCTTTCACTTGGTCCAATGAATTATTACAGTGTGCTATGATTTTTTCGTAATTTATATATATTGTTTTACACTCATTACATATATGATAACTTTTGAGCAAACAAATAGCAAATACAAACAGAAAATGGTATGAAGTGTAATTTCCTTAAAAATTATCACTGTACTAAAAGTTTACGAAAAATTTCTAATTCTCCTATTTAATTGTTTCTAAAGTTCGTCAATCATACCTTTTGCGCAAATGTTTTCTTCTAAATAAATTGCAAACAACTCTTTCCAGAAGTTGCCTTAACGGCAATAACATTTCTATTTAAATAAATCACAAATATTGTGGAAAGAGAAAGATTGTCACTTCACTGTTCAAAAAGATTTTGTTGTTTTTTTAATTAAAAAAATAGAGAAAGGGACTTAACCGTGTGCTGATGACTCTAAGCGCGTGGACTATTCAAGCCCTTCGTCAAATTTGAGAAGATCTCACACGCTGACAAAAATTTATTAGTAAATAATAGCATAATGTTTCAATGGACTATTTTTTTATTTTTTTATTTATCTTGGAAAGGATTAATTTTTTCTATATATTATTCAAAATTGAGCAATTTTGCCTTTTGTAGGATTATTGATTTAATATTACCCTTGCCGGTAGGAAAAGTTTTGTTTATGCCCTTGAATCCTAATAGAACTCAAAGTTGACGGTAACTTTGAATCAAAGTCAAAACTTGATGAGTAAAGATTAATTTTTTTTCTCGGAGAGTTTGGACTTGTGAAGTCTACTTGTTTCACCTTAAAGCTTTGTTTGTGATGCTCTCTCGATAATTAATATTCCATCCGATTCACAATTAATTATTAATTTATTTTTAGCACGTCCATTAAAAAAATATTAAATTCTATATAAAAATATCTACTATAACTAAACCATCCCTAATTGAAGAATAAGAATTTTTTTTAAAGATATGTACATAGAAATTATTTTGTAAAAACAAGTTGAATTCTTTCTTGATTACATAACTGGACACTTATTTTGAAGTAAAATAAAAAAATATATTGGTCACTTATCGTTAACCGGAGAGTAATGATAAGGGTACGAATGATTCAAATAAATTACGGTACATATGTTCAATTTTGTATATTACAAGTGCAAATTTGAAACTTTCACATTTTATCATTAGGCTATATTCAACAATAATAACTGCCCAGAATAGTCTCACAACGTGGGGTCTTGGGAGGATAATACGTACACAAACCTTACCTCTACTCTAAGGGGTAGAGAGGTTATTTCCGATCGACCCTTGACTCAGGAAAGGGAAAGAAAATCAAAACAAAAACAAGAGAGCATTAGTAAATCGCAGATATCACATGAATAATTATGTAAACATAGAATTAAAAATAAAATGGCATGCAATAATACCAACCGGTATCTACCATAAGAGGTACAATACATTACACAAATCATCTATGGCGAGCCCTACCAAACCCCACCCAGCCCCAGAAAGAAGTACGAAAAATTCTAGAAGCTCATATCCTGCAACCCTGATACTAGACCTCCAGACTTTTCTATCAAGGGCAATGTCCTCGGAAATCCTCAAACTAGCCATGTCCTGCCTAATCACCTCACCCCAATACCTCTTAGGCCTCCCTCTGCCGTGACTCGCACCAACCACTGCCAACCGCTCACAACTCCTCACCGGGGCATCAGAGCTTCTCCTCCGCATATGCCCAAACCACCTAAGTCTCGCTTCTCGCATCTTCTCATACACTGGGGCCACCCCCACTTTCTCCTGAATAACTTCATTCTTAATCTTATCTAACCTGGTGAACCCGCACATCCACCTTAGCATCCTTATCTCCTCCACATTCATTCTCCGAACATGAGAGTTCTTCACCCACCAGCACTCCACCCCATACAACATGTCAGGTCTAACCACCGCTCTATAAAACTTCCCCTTGAGTTTCTGTGGCACTTTCTTGTCACACAAGACTCCTGATGCAAGCCTCCACTTCAACCACCCCCGCCCTATACGTTAAGTGACATCCCCGTCGATCCTTCCGTCCCCGTGAATCACCGACCCAAGATATCTGAAACTATCTCTCTTAGCAATGACATGAGATCCAAGCTTCACGTCCCCGCCTACTTCGCTCGACTCGGTGCTAAATTTGCACTCCGTGTATTCTGTCTTAGACCTGCTTAGTTTGAAACTCTTAGACTCGAGAGTCTGTCTCCAGACTTCTAACCTCTTATTAACACCAACCATCGTTTCGTCTATCAAGACTATGTCATCACCGAATATCATACACGAAGGCACATCCCCTTGAATATGACGAGTTAGCGCATCCAACATCATGGCGAATAAGAGAGGGCTAAGCGCAGATCCTTGATGGAGCCCCATAACCACCGAAAAATGGTCTGAGTCGCCACCTACCGTCCTAACCCTAGTCTTAGCCCCATCCTACATGTCCTTGATCACTCTGATGTAGGTTTCCGGCACGATGTTCGCCTCCAGGCACCTCCATAACACCTCCCTTGGGACCTTATCGTATGCCTTCTCCAAGTTGATAAACACCATGTGCAGGTCCATCTTCTTATCCTTGAACTGTTTCACCAATCTCCTGACAAGGTGGATAGCTTTTATAGTGAAGCGAACCAGCATGAAACTGAACTGGTTCACGGATATAGAAGTCATCTCCCTCACCCTCGCCTCGACCACTCGCTCCCAGACTTTCATGGTGTTACTTATTAATTTAATACCCCTATAGTTGTTGCAACAATTGATATCCCCTTTATTTTTGTACAAAGGCACCACTGTACTCCACCTCCACTCTTTCGGCATCTTCTTAGTCCTGAATATCACATTGAACAATATGGACAACCATTCCACTCCTGACCTACCCATGCATTTCCAGAACTTCACCGGGATTTCGTCTGGCCCGGTCGTGCGACCCCTACTCATCCTACACAAAGCCCCCTTGACCTCCTCCACCCTAATGCGCCTGCAGTCACCAAGGTCTCCATAACACTCCGAATATTTTTTAACTTTAACCAAATATTATCTAAACGCTTACAGGCTTGTATTTTCATCTTCAACCGAATATTGTCCAAACGATGAATTTTTTTAAAATGACTTTATGTTGTATTTTTCATCAAACATCGCCAATTTATGTTAACATCTAGTTCTTGAGTTATAGTCTGTAGCTAGAATTACAAGATAGTAAATGTTCGAAACTAAAGAAAAGAATTCTTACTGTATATAACTAGGAAATGCTTAATAGGTCGTATGAGTTATTTTAGCTCTTTTCCCCTTCTATTGTTGAGGAATTAGTCTTTGCTTGAAGTTAGGAGTGTTTTTAAAAATTCGAAAAATTGAATAAAATAGAATAAAATAGCTACTAATGTGTACCGTATATACAGTAAGAATTCTTATATTAGTAGTTTTGTTATGAAATAATATAAAAGACAAGAACAATAACTCAAGAACAAGAGCAAATAGAGAGAAGAGTAGAGAGAGTTCTTCTTATTGATACTTAGAGAATGTTAGGAGTGGTTTACAATGGTAGAAGACCCCTTTATTTATAGGGAGGTGGATGATTTATCTACCAAGAATAGAACTCTAGAATCTCTCTAATTATAGACATTCACCTTAAATAGGAGATTTCATAACACTCCCCCTTGAATGTCTATTCAACAATGTGCCTCGTTAAAACCTTAAAACCAAAACCCAATGGGAAAAATTAAAGAAAGGAAAAAGAGTACACATGTTTGAATATGCGCCTATAGGTTGCCTCGTTAAAAACCTCGCAAGGAAAACCCGGTGGGACAAAACCTTGTAAGGGAAAAAGAGTGCAACGCGCATTAACTCCCCCTAATGAGTACATCAATTTATATCCTTGAGCATTTGCATTCCAATCTTGTGCATCATCTTCAAAACGATCTTTGGTAGATGTTTGATAAATAAATCAACCATATTGACTTGAATAAATATTCCGCACCTTGAAACGATCTTGGTAGATATGAACATCTTCATATAATGTCGTGGAATAACTCTTTAATATCTCCATAGATGCATTCTCAATGCCATCATGCTTATAGTTATAGCAAGATACATATGTACACAAATTGTACTAATGATATGGTACTTCAGGACCAAGAATTGCATATGCTTCAAGCAACTTAAATCTTTCAAGTTAAGTCATATAAGCCATATAATAGACTTTAGATGCATATCAAGTTTTCCATGTCATGCTAGACAAATAAGATATCGAAAACTGACTATACATACCTTTGACTTTATACTTTCAAGCATTTGAACTATAGGTTCAAAACTACATGTCTTTCATATGGAATCAATTCTTCTTGAATTGAATCTCTTCCATTTAGTTACTTTCTTTGGGTCAGCAAATGCGTATAGCATGCTTTGCAATATGTTGCAATTGAATTATCCCTTTTATGAACTTCAAGTTCATATCATGATATTCGGGGATATACATATACAAATGATAATTCATCCCATGTAACCTTTTCTCAAGTGTTTATCATGTCTCCCCCTCATGTTAGTAAAGCTAACTTGTTTCCTCAACTTTGGGAAATCATCTTTGTGCATTATCATGTCAATATACACGGCACATTAATAATAAGATGAAATTATTTGGTTCCTGACTTTGAACCACTTGTGAGGGGAGAATATACTCTCGTATACAACTTATATCAAACTGATATATATAACTTTGTTCTCATAAGAAACAGTTTAGCTATTAAGTGGAAGCACTCAATAATTATCTTGCTAAACCAACTTTGATATAAACCAACTTATCAAGATGAACTATCTTGAGTAGAGAATCTGGAAATTATGCTCGAAGTTAGATTACTGAGCAATTTACCTCGCAAGCACCAGCCAGGCTGCGGGTCAATAACAATTGCGCATGTAACCATTTCATAGATGCATCATATGTGGTATACATGGCAGGTGAATGGGCCCATATTCACCTTTGATATTTCCAGAATTTATGGGCTTCAACCCGAACTCTTTAGTTGGTCAGTTCATTAATGAGAACAAGTGATACAAGAGAATTCATAAAGAACTTTCTAGTTCTTTAATTTCACCTATGTGAATTTGCACATCATACTTAAAATGAGATGGCTAACACGAATGTCAACTGAATAAATTATCAATATTGGTAAACTTCAAATTTACACCATGACGTGTGCACTTATCAATAAACTTCGGGTTTATTATGACATGGGTTTTATACCAATAGATATCCACTTTATTGTGGCATTATTTCGTTTGTGTAGTACAAACTGGAGAACAAAGCGGGTAGCTTTTCATATGCAAATTACTCCGCTACAAGTTGTAGTAATAGGAGATATCAAAGCCTTCCTTTATTTATAGTCTCAATATAATCAATCGCTTTCGCGTGTACTTTGGAAACTGAATAAGTTTCTTTGAGACTTACTACAACACAATACTCAATTGTGTTTCTCCAACATAGTAATAATTGGCTCTTCTAGAGCTCTCAATTAATTTTGTACTACCACAGATTCATCAACATCCATGTGGTGAATATCTTTCTTAAAGAGAAAGTTATACCATTATGGTCATGTCAAACTTATATGCAAGATATGTTTCTTGCATTATCGTTGTCCTTTAATAGTCATATTTCCAAAATACTTTGGCGTACAATAGGTACGTGACCAACGATCATTCATGCCATATATCATCTCAAACCTCCTTCTAGGGGTGAGTGTGGTATCATCTCAAACCTCCTTCTAGAGGTGAGTGTGGTATATTTAATACCAATTTCATGTTCATATTCTTCCAATAATGAATATGTATTCGTGAATCAAATGTTGTCACATTCACTTCGAGGATATGTGATTTTGTTATCCTTTTCAAATCTATAAATGCGTCAGGCATTTGATTTGCTATTCTTTGCAAATGGATAATCTTTTGTGCCTCTTTCTCACAAATAGAGGTGTGTGGATCAAGATGAGATAATGATGCATTTTTCCACAAAATTTCCCGTTTGGTTTCACCAACTTCTCCCCCTAATTTTGGGAAAAGTGTCTCATCAGTCAATGTTTCGAGGTAGCGAATAATGGAGGGCGATTCAACCTCGACATATATTCCTAACCTTCTTTGCAGACCCATTTTGGTGCGGGATGGCGGTGCTACAGGCACATATACTGCGCATCCAAAGATTCTTAAATGGGATATATTGGGTCCATGACCCAAAACCAATTGCAACGGGGAATATTTGTGTCAATTCGTCAGTCAGAGACGAAGTAGCATTGCTGTATGCAAAATGGCGTGAACCCAAACCGAAGTGGGCAGCCGACGAACTAGCATTGCTGCATGCAAAATGGCATGAACCCAAACCAAAGTGGGCAGCCGACGAACTAGCATTGCTGCATGCAAAATGGCGTGAACCCAAACCGAAATGGGCAGCCTCGTTTTCATGAAGAATTCAAGATTATTCTCATCTATTGTCTCAATATGATATCCATTTTGAATGATATCTTTAAAACTCAACAAGTTCTTCTTAGACCTGGAGGAGAATATTGCATTCTCTAAGATAAACGTCATGCCTTTGGGCAGAGTTACAGTTGCTCTTCCGGAGCCTTCAATCAATTTACTTCCCATGGTTTGACATATAAAAGAAAATATACGAACATGAGAATAAACAACTTCAATTCGTTTGTGTCACATAATATTTTCAAAATCTGCTGCTAACAGTTGACTAACAAAATCAGATAGTCGATTATATGTTTTCCATAATCGATTACTATGCAGTTTGAAAATTTCAGTTTAAACGTTTTCATAAAACAATCGATTGTTAAACACACACAATCGATTGTTGAGCATTGACAATCGATTGTTAAACATAGACAATCGATTGTTGACAATTTTTGAAAAATTCCAGAGCACACTGTTTCAAGACAATCGATTGTTATGCATAGACAATCGATTGTTGACAATTTTTGAAAATTTCCAGATCACACTGTTTTAAGACAATCGATTGTTAAACAAAGACAATCGATTGTGGATGATTTTTGAAAAATTCCAGATTACACTGTCTAACGACAATCGATTGTTATACATTGACAATCGATTGTTGACTGTTTTTGAAAAATTCCAGAACACTGTTTTAAAGACAATCGATTGTTGATCATTGACAATCGATTGTTTTGCAGTTTTTATGCGAAATATGAGATAACCGACTAGTTTTTCAGGTTAGTCGATTACCTCTACTGGAAAGTAAAAATATTATTGATATTTGAGCATATTGATACATTCTAAAGAACTAATACTAACATTATGTCATGAACTAACTAATACGAGCTAATACTGATGGCTATTAGTTTATTCATTCACTAATACAAACAAGTAAAATAAAATCAAATAGCTCCATCTTCTTTCATCACGGATCCATCGCCGATTAGGTGGTCTATCTTCCCCTCGGGTTGCTCAAAGAAGTCTGCCACATCCAGGTGGGTGATGTCCAAGTTGTCGTCATAGACAAAATTTGTTTCAGGGCCTTTACTCGTTCGAGATGCTTGATAAAGGTCAACCAAATGTCATGGTATACGGCAAGCCTTTGACCAGTGCCCGTTTCCACCGCAACGATAATATATAGTTTATAAACTATTTGCTTTTGGATTCTTATCGTATCGTGCTTGTGGCAGAGTGACCAACTTCAGGTTGTCATATCTCTTCTTTAAGCCATTCCACAAGATAGGTGGATCCTTGACGGTGAGATATTCGATCTTCAAACCTTCATCAAGGTGATGGCGCAAGAAAATCAAGGCCTTAGCATAGTTTCAAACCTTCATCAAGGTGATGGCGCAAGAAAATCAAGGCCTTAGCATAGTTTCAAACCTTCATCAAGGTGATGGCGCAAGAAAATCAAGGCCTTAGCATAGTTTTGGGTGGATGCATTATTTCTGTCTTTAATGGCGTCTCCAAGACCCATAGCATCCAAAATGGATTTAAGTATCCAACACCCATATCATATAGTTCTTGCCCGAAATTTCAAGGGCAACGAACTTTCTTTTCATAATGTCAGACATAAACCAAAATTACATCAAGAGCGTGTTCATACTTACGGGCTCTATTACAATTATCACATTCACTTTAGGGAATGGATCAAATTCATGTGCTTTACACAATCTCATGTCAAATATTACTTTCATAAAGTGAAAGGTTATTTTGAGAATCTTTATTATTCTCATTATAATAATAATGACGATTATAACTTCGTCTATTGCCATGTCCACATCCATTGATACCTTTACGGTAATTAGTCTTCTTTCAGACTTATCACATACTGCTACCACATTCTCTAAAAGGAATGGAGCAAATTCAATTGGACGGAATTCTTTGCCACGTCCACATTCATTGATACCTTCATGGTAATATTTTAGTCTTCTTTCAGACTTATCATATACTGCTTCCACATTCTCTAAAGGGAATGGAGCAAATTCAATGGGACGGATTTTCAATTATTTGCCCACAATCATACATGAATTTAATCATGGCAGGGCATAGAGATTTAACCACTTCATGTGGTTATAATTTCTTACAAACTCCATTAGAGTTATAATCAAACTTTGTTTGTATATTAAATCAAATCGTAGAATTTCAAGAATTTGAAAGGGAAAAGTAAATTACTTACCTTTAAGGTATACCAATTATATTTTCAATGTTTTCTTCCTTTTCTCCACTGATGCAGACGACGACGGCTCCGATGCGGAGAAATTGACGGCGGCTTAATCTTCTTAAAGAGCTTCTTGAGACGGTAGAGTCTCGTGCTGATAACGTGTTATGAAATAATATAAAAGACAAGAACAATAACTCAAGAACAAGAGCAAATAGAGAGAAGAGTAGAGAGAGTTCTTCTTATTGATACTTAGAGAATGTTAGGAGTGGTTTACAATGGTAGAAGACCCCTTTATTTATAGGGAGGGGGATGATTTATCTACCAAGAATAGAACTCTAGAATCTCTCTAATTATAGACATTCACCTTAAATAGGAGATTTCATAACAAGTTTGTATTTTTTAGTCTAGTTCTTTGCTATTTTAATAGCCTAATTTTTTGCTTTTACATTCTAGTTTGATTGGTAATTTTCTTATGCTACGTACAAGAACTTATTATTTTTAAAATAATCAATTTTTAATTAAGTACTTAAATTATTCATCACTATTTAATTCAATTATCATTAATATATTTCGATAAATAATAAATTTCTCAAAAAACAATTAAATTAATAATATTACATTAAAAATATAACCGCCGAAATATGTACATATATTGACAGATATGTTGTCAAATTACTAACATTAATGGGTCCATTTTTGAAGCAACAACATTGAGTGTACCTTCCTCAGTGGTGCAAACGTAGGTATCTAAATTTATTTTATTTTTGGTATTCGCGTTAAGTTTGACTATTTCAAATAGTACCTAAAATTTAATATTAAAGGTAAAGCGCTTCTCAACAAGAAGAGCTTCACATTTAAGACTAAAACAGAAGGCCTTTAGTTAAGAATGAAATCAGCCCTGCCCTTATTTGTGAGGATTCTAAAGTAAAGACCTCGGGCTTTATTTACGTTGTTGTTTCTCAATACCCGAGTCTGAACCTCTTTCTTTCTAACTATTTAGCTCGATATATTTGATTGAAGCTTATAGTTTCATATACCCATACTTTTCATGTTTTAATTTACTTTAATCTTTTCTCAGTGTGAAATGACCTAAAATATTTGTTATTATTAATATTTATTCTAATGTTCAAATCTAAATTTAGATTTGATGCTTTTTATCAAAGTAACTTTTCAATTACTAATTTAATATTTCTATTATAATTGGCTGGCAATGGAGGGACAACGGAGAGGTAGATGCAAGTTAAAAAAGTATTTGGAGAGGTGATTTGGCAAGATATTGTGTTGCTCCAGTTTATTGACGACATAACTATGGATAGAAAGGTGTGGAGGTTGAGAATATAAAGTTAAATGGTTAGGTAGCCGAGTCTTGTCCTTATTTGTAACAGTAACTTTGATACATCGCTTAGGGGTCGTTTGGTATGTGGTATAAGAAGGTGTAGTACTGGTATAAAAATTTGATACCACCTTAATATTTTGTTTGGTTAGCAAACCTGATATAAGTTATTCTGGAATTAAAATTAGTATCGGGATAATTTATACCTTGTAGAGGGCGAGGTAATTAGTGCAAGGATAACTTATACATTCTTCTTATAAATTATGCAATTGTCATTTTTAATACAACATATCAAATGGTGGATATAAACTAATCTCAACATAACTAATCCCAATATAGCTTATCCCATCATAACTTATCCCGGCACAAGACGTATTCAAACCACATGACCCCTTAGTGTCTTTTATGTATTTTCGCATCCCTACACTTCTGTTACTACTTGTTGTTGTCTTTTGTTTCAGTTGTTTAATTGCATTACCTAGTGCTAGTTTTGTCTTTTCTCTTCGGTTGTTAGATTAGTTTGCTTGTTATTGCCCCTTATTTTTCTCCTTCTTAAGCCGAAAGTTTACCGGAAATAGCATCTGTGCCTTTTGAAGGCCATCTCCAACCCTGCCCTCATCCCTCGTAATGGGGAAAATTTTGGGTAATTTAGCTCCAACCCTCCCCCATTTTTGTCCCCAAAATGGGGGATGAATAGTATTCCCTCAAATATAGGGGTACACTATTCATCCTCATTATTAGGGCATCTCCAACCTTTAACCCATTTTTGGTCCTCAAAATGGAGATTTCTCCATTTTGGGGACAACTTACTACAATCATTCCACCATTTTTTATCCAAACCTTTTTATATTCTTCTTTTTCTTCTATATTATATTATTATCTTTTATTTCAATTGCATTTCTAATTTTTATTGAACAAATTTCATCTTTTATTTTTATTAATTTATAATTTCCATAATTAAAATAATTTCATAAAATTTTAAATAATATGATTTGTAAATAATTATTATAGATTAACTAATCATTCATATAAAAGTAAAATCATTGCGATTCAAGATTATTTAAATACACATTACATAACGATAAAATTCATTCGAAATACTAGATAAATATTCAAACTTCAACCTCTAGTATTCCCCATAAATGACCTATTAATGCATTACGAAGTGTAAAATTAACATCTTTGTTCTTAATTCTTCTATGTCAAAATAAAAATTCTTGAACATTTCTACATAAAAATAATAAATGCACGAAAATGAGTTTATCAAAATTATACACCAAAGTTAAGATAAAATATTTATATTATAAATACATAAACATAATTAGGTATATACAAAGAGATAAATTTAAAAGATTAAATAAAAAAATAATGAGTAGTAACTGGGGAGATGATTATTTGAAGGAACACTATTCATCCCCCATTTTGGGGGAAAAAACAGGGGAGGGTTGGAGCTAAATTTTCCCAAATATTTCTCCCATTATGAGAGATGGGGACAGGGTTGGAGATGGCCTTACTATTCATTAATTTATTATTATTATTATTTTATTATTTAATCTTTTAATTTATCACTTTATATATCTAATTATGTTTATGTAATGTCTTTATAACATTAATATTATATTTTAACTCTGGTTATAATTTTGATAAATTAATTTTCGTGCATTTATTATTTTTACGTAAAATTATAAATTAATTATACAAAAAATACATCATTATCTCAAAAAATGAATGATGTAAATATAAAATATTAGATGTTGCTAAAATTGAAAGGTACAAATATAAAATATTATATTTTGCTACAATTGAAAAGTGAATACTGAAAATACATTAAAATTGGAAATACATGACAAATGAAAATATATTAAGGACAAAGATGCTCATTTTGCACTTAGTAATGCATTAATAGATCATTTATGGGATAATACTAGAGTTGAAGTTGAATATTTATCTAGTATTTTGAATGAATTTTATCGTTATGTAATATATATTTAATTAATCTTGTATCATAATAATTTTACTTTTATTTAAATTATTAGTTAATCTATAATAATTGATTACAAATTATTATTTAGAATTTTAAGAAATTGTTTTAATTATGAAAATTACAAATTAATAAAAATAAAAGATGGGATTTGTTTAATTTCATTAAACAATAAAATTAAAATAAAAGATAATAATATAATATAGAAGAGAGAGAAAAAAATATAAAAAAGTTTGGGAAAAAAAATGAAGGAATGGTTGGAGTAAGTTGTTCCCGAAATGAAAAATTTTCCATTTTGGGATCAAAAGTAGGGTAAAGGTTGAAGATGCCCTAAAGTTAGAGGTAAGTTATGCGTACACTCTATCCTCCAAGATCTCACTTTTAAAACTATATTGGATTTGTTATAATAATATTTCAATTATAATCATTAATAATGTGATATTAAAAGGCAATTCAGACCTTAAACCTTGTTTCACCAAAACAGTGTCATATAAAATATGATAAATGAAATAGTATAGTAAGAAAAAGACAAAAAAAAAAAAGGAATATCTCATATGAAGAAATAAAAAGGGTAATTTGGGAAAATAATAGTAGGAGGTTACGAACTCAAGGATTCGAAGTCCAACCAAAGTAAAGTGGGGACTCCAGCTGTTGTCATTTGGCATTTTTCTTCCTACCCAGCGCTTGACTGACTAATCATTCATCAAATCAAACCCCTCCTAATTACTCTCCAAACTCAAAATTAAATTGAATCAAGTGGTTGTAGTAGTTTAGAACAAAAAATCAAAACTAAGTAAATAAAAACACTCTTCTTTTTCCATTTCTTGGTCTCTACATTTTTTCAGTGTCACTTTTCTACTTGTCATCACATCCTCATACTACTGCATTTTCTAGAAGGTTTTGCTTATATAGTCCCTTGAGATTTTCTTGGAATATCCTATCAACCCCAGATCAGATTTTTGCAAATTTAGCCATTTTAGATTCTTAGGCAGTTGGCAGCAATTAAAACTGACTTCTTAGTAGAGTAAAGAAAAGATTTTTACTGCATAGAAATCTGATCTTTAGTAAGGTTCAAGTGATTTTGGATAAATGAAATGCATTTCTGTTGTTAAGGCCAGATTTTGCTTGCATAAAAATCTGATCTTCAGTGGGCTTTAAGTCATTTTGGGTAAATGAAATGCAAATCTGCTTCTAAGGCCAGATTTTGATTGCATAAAAATCTGATCTTTAGTGGGTTTTAAGTCATTTTGGGTTTAATGAAATGCAAATCTGTTGTTAAGGCCAGATTTTGATTGCATAAAAATCGTATCTTTAGTGTGTTTTTATGGGTTCTTGTTTCAGTATTGAAGAAGATGAATCAGAACTGCACCAACATAACAAGCCAGGTTTTTTTTTTTCCTTCATTATTTTTATTTGGGGTTATTTTGATAGTTTTGTTATTTGTCTTGATACTTTGTAACAGAAATTTAAAAGTTTTCAGTGACCAAACAGATGTGTCTGATAGTCCATTTATTAACATCAATTCTTGTGCATTGACTTTATTTTTGTCATTCTGATCTGTTTTTATTCTATTCCCAGGGTAGGGTAGGGGTAAGGTACATACTACTAAACTCCCCAGACCCCACTAAGCGGGATTATACTGGGTTGTTGTTGTTGTTGATCTGTTTTTCTTGTGATGTTACTCTTGGAATTTTTGAAGTATAGTCAAGTTACTATTATTAGTTTTACCAATGCTGCTAATCTCAAGTTAGTTAAGGCTTTCTGATTGCCAATTATGAAAGTTGGCAGTCTGATTGGTATTTAGATGTAAGTTACCATTCGGGAATAGCTGTTTGGACTCTAAATTTGCCATGTCATTGCCACTTTGCTTGAATCAAAATTGACCTAATTCATTGATTAGGGGAATTGCTTTGACCTTTTGAGATATTAGACTTTGTGCCGATTTTAAGCTTAAAACGGTCCGTTTACCATGTTGTCGTGTTATGTTAGACAATAAGAACTATCCGGCTAAACGGAATCTCTTCAAGGTCACTGCAAATGATGTGATGCGTAGTCTATTACTTGATGTAAAGACAAGACTTTTACTGCTTTTGTAACATAGGATCTCCTAAAATACAAATTATAAGAGTAAAATTAACTATATCTTATCTTAAAGAGAATCAAATGTGAACATGATAATTGAGGAATTCTGTTTTTTCTTCCTTTTCTTTTACTTCCAGTTGGCCATGGTGTTGGTGCATATCCTACCAAGTCAAATCCTGCAATTCCCCAGAGTACTAATCGTGATGCTAAAGACACTGAAAAGACAAGCAGCATTGTGGTAATACCCAAAAATCTCAAGGACCTGCGGCAAAATCCAGGGAGTAGTGATCTTGATATCTTCACATATGAAGAGATGAAGTTGTCTACTAAGCACTTTCGACCAGATAAGGTTCTTGGAGAGGGTGGATTCGGCATTGTGTACAAAGGAGTTATTGACGAACAGGTCAGGCCAGGGTACAAGACCACGTACGTTGCCATTAAGGAGCTTGATCCGGAAGGTCTTCAGGGTGACAGAGAGTGGCTGGTAGGAGTTCAACTTATTTACTATTAAACACCAAATAATTGTTGCTGTCTCTGTGAAACTGAACCGCGGTATTCTGAGTGTCATTAGATTAGTAAAGGGTTTTCGTAATATCTTCTGAAACAATAAACAGATCAGTTTTGCATCAACTTTACAGAATTTTGGGGTTACTGATGCTACCAAAATGGGGTGTTGACTTAAAGAATGGAAAATATTGCTGTTGTCTATATTATTTACAGTCTCTTGATATCTCTTTGTTTAGTTTGATGCGTAGTTGAAATAGTCATTCACCTCTCTTTTTCCGCACCCATCTTGTGCATCCTGCCTAAAAAGCAAATAAAGGGAAGGTAGCATAAGGTGAAAGAGAAGTATATACATTGTTCTATGGAACATACAATTGCCGGATATATCTCCAGAAACTAGATGGTTTCGCCAATTTGGGACAGGTTCTACACATTTTTATTTTGAAGCGTAGTAGTAACTTGATTGTGGGCGTGTGGGCTTTAATTGTGCTATGGGTTATAATTTCCTGCTGTTGCTTCAGCTTTTTAGGTACAATTGTGTCGTCTAATCCAGAGCAATTATGTACAAACGTCTCCTAAATGACATGATCTATCCATGTAATCTTACTAAGAATGAATATTCGCAACTTGTTTGAAAATGCATAAACTGTATGTTGGCTTCACGGACATTCTCTAAACCGTTGAACAATGAAAGAAACTTGTCATATTTTGGACAAAGCAACTTAGCTGAGTTCAAAATCGCCCTCCTGCCTTTCTCTTTTCTCCAATATCCAATATTAAGAGGTCAGTTCTCCAGTTTTCTGATTTTAAATTATAAGCAGTAATATCATTTTGGTTCATTTGTTTTGTTTTCTCCCATGGTTTCTGGTACTTCTTGTCATCCTGTAAATTCTTTTCTCCAATTTTCTTTCTCTGTTTCACTTGTCACTTATTCATGTGTTAATCGCCTTCGTCTATTTGTCTAACTACTCAAACAATGTGCAACCTTTTTCTGTTTCCTTTGTGATATAATGACCAAATATTTTTTTGTCAATGGACTCTTAGATGTCAATTAATATATCGTACATCTCAACTGCATAAATTAATAGAGACGTGTTTGGGAGAATGCAACACACCGTGTAAAGAAGATCTTTGCTAAGTGTATATTTTGGTCTGCTGTTCAATGGCATGTTCGTCGCTTATTTAATTCATTTACATGCAGGCAGAGGTGAACTACTTGGGGCAGCTTCGACATCCAAATCTGGTGAAACTGATTGGATACTGCTGCGAGGATTACCATAGACTATTAGTTTATGAATATATGGCATCTGGCAGCCTGGAAAAGCACCTTTTTCCAAGTGAGTACTCAGTACCCATGTCACTCCATGATGATGAAGGCTAAAGAATTGTCTTTCTTGTTTCCCGATCCTTATATAACGGTTCAGTATTATCGAGTTGTTTGTTCTCTTTGGAAATTTCATCTTCCTCTCTTCAATCATGTCTTGTGCTGTAGGAGTCTGTGCTACTCTAACGTGGTTAAGAAGAATGAGAATTGCTTTGGATGCTGCTAAAGGGCTTGCTTTTCTTCATGGAGCTGAAAGGCCTATAATATATAGGGACTTCAAGACGTCAAACATTTTGTTGGATGCGGTGAGTTGTCTTTTTCATGATGTACTTTTCTTTCAAAATCCCTTCTGGTTGGTTTTGTTGTTTATGTTTGTGGTGTGGTATTGGCTACTTACTGAGAAGAAGTACGGGTGAAACTAAAAGTGCTATGCAATCTTTGCCTTTATTAACATTTTGATTTGATGCAGGAGTTTAATGCAAAGCTTTCTGACTTTGGACTTGCAAAAGATGGGCCTATGGGAGATCAAACACATGTATCAACTCGTGTAATGGGCACTTATGGCTATGCTGCTCCAGAGTATGTCATGACCGGTAAGTCTTATGGTTGCTTGTTGCAAAAACCAGGCAAGCATAAAATAAAAGCTAATTAGATAGCTGTTTGTTTATGCGGCTGCTTATTTCTTTCAGTAGGTAAAGCACCTTTTGTGCCTAGCAAAGAAGGATGGTTAGACACCTATTTTGCCCATATCCTCTTCAAACTTTATAAATGAGTGATTTGACGTTTTGCCTATATTTGTGAACACATAGTATCTAGTCCATCTGCCTTACACAGCTGTTTACAGAAACTGCATTTGAAGACCCAAGTATTGAAATTCTTCAACATAACTCATAGCATCTTCCCGATCTTCTTTCTGCAGCCAACGACCACCATGTTATACGCCTTATGGCTTATGCCTTTCTGTAATTGTCCTCACTTTTGCTTATGTCTTGTGATTATTCTGTGTATTGTTGTTGAACTAAGATGCACAATTGCATTATTCAGGACATCTAACAGCCAGAAGTGATGTTTATGGTTTTGGCGTTGTTTTGCTTGAAATGCTCATTGGAAGGAGAGCAATGGACAAAAGTAAACCTAGCCGGGAACATAACCTTGTAGAGTTTGCTCGACCTCTCTTGAATCATAGCAAAAAGCTTTTCCGGATAATGGACCCCAGACTGGAAGGTCAATACTCCTCTAAAACTGCATTAAAAGTTGCCAATCTGACCTATCAATGCCTAAGCCAAAACCCGAAAGGAAGGCCTGTCATGAGTCAAGTCGTTGAAATACTTGAAGCACTTCAACCACAAGATAAAGGCGAGGAAGCAATTCTTACGAGTGGAAGTGGCGGTGTCACCTTGTATGAAGCTAAAGCAAACCCACTCAAATGTGAAAGTGAACGAGAAGCTGATGCAGCACAGAGGAGTAAACAAACAAATGGAAGAAGCAAGAGCGAGATACCAAAGGAGTGTGACCTTTATAGCCCTTCTCCTGATCTTGTGCTCGACGTGGGATCGGTTTCTTCAAGAAGTTGAAGCTTCCAAGCAAAGCTAAGATGAATCTTGTGTTGGACAATGCATCTTTATTAATTCGCATTACATATCTTTTCTCTTAGCATTCCTTCATTGGAGGAATTATCTATACTTGGAAGACACTTTGTATGTCATTCTGCGTCTATTTTATTATGTTGTATTGAGGAAATTGCCTTAGCTTTGAGACATTTGGTAATATTAGGGAAATAATAAGGTCTCTCCGAAGGAGAGGGCTGGCATCAAGCATCATTTAGACCAAATATATTGCTAAGACCTTAAGTTTTTGGAATTCGTTCTTTTGAATGGAGTCTCTTTAAGGAAACCAAGAAAGTTGTCTGAGGGATTTGTTTCTGGTGTTAATGAGTAAAGCTAGACATGACATGGTCGCAACTAGAGGTGGCAAAATGGTTAAAAGAAAATAGTTAATCATTCGTATTATCCACTAAAAGGTGGATTGGATAATGAACTTTTTAAAAACAGGTCAAATATGAATAAGAACCATATTATCTATTAGAAAGTGGATAACCAATGAGTCTAACTTTTATATTTGTAAAACCTCAAACTAAGGGTTCCTCAAGTTAGGGAGATTAAGAATTTTCCTAAAAGTGACCATATACACGAAGTCATGGATAATATGATTACCCATATTATCCGCCGGTTAACTCATTTTTTATCCCTATTTAATATGGGCGGGGTTAGATAATTTATCCGTTTTTTCATTACCCGTTTTCAACCCGAACCATATCCGATCTGACCCGCTCGTTTGCCACTCCTAGTCATTACATCCAACCAAACCAAATAATAAATTAGTGTATCAGGTCGGATTTTTGGTTTTGGTAAAGATTTTCATTTCAAGAAGCTCGGATCCTCAATGTACTAGTTTGAACAATCAAATCAAGTAACTTGTTTCATACTCATCTAACGAGACTAGGGATAGTAATTATAATTGCTAAGTCATAACTAAAGGGAGCTTCTTATAATTTTTCTTTGCTGCTAACATGAGTTTGGAGAAGGAAAGACATGAAATAACTGTTCAATTTCAACTGTACAATGTCACCTAATGAATGGTTGACATCCATGTCTAATATGTCTGATGTCTCAATGCTTAAACAGCATTTTCAATGAAGCTTAGAAATGAACAAAAAGAGATCACAGATTCACGAAATTGTTTTGATTCTAGAAACTTGAACCTTTCATTCTACAGCAATACTTCAGGGGAAGTTTTGAAAAGTTGAAAAGAAAGAAAAGAGTAAGTCTTTCCAAGCATCAACATTCATTTCCCCACAAATCCATTCTCTTCTGCTTTAAGTCTATAAGCTTGGTTCCAAATTCAAAAAGACAGAATATCTGCAACTTTTTTGGCATGTTATGGCGCATTTTTTCCTGCAATGAGAAACAAATGATGTTAAGAGTGAAGACACCTCTATGAAGAATGAAAAGAAGCAACAAGGATTTCTCTCCCTGGTCAACTTTAAACCTGCTAACACACTAATTCAGGATTTCAGGTAAATGAATACACACAAGCTTTTGCATTGCACTGTCATATGTAGGGCCTCGTCAGCAGCAAAATCATAGTCCTTCCATTCTCTAGAAACTTAAAACACCCTCTCCAGGAGTTCCAAATATGGGCACAATCACGGAATAAGACTTACTACGGTGTATGCTACAAATTTGGGCCCCTGGTCTTTGAGAGTCAAGAAACATAACAGTGATAACTTACATCACTTCAACCTCCTTCCCCACATGACCACTTTTTCCTATCCTAAAAGTTGCAGGTTCTGTTATCAACTCGTTAAGTTCTACATTCATAATATGCATCACATGCCACAATACCAGGACTTAAAATGTAACTAAATTGGGCACGTCGCTTTGTCATGCAAGGATCTATAACAATAAAGAAAGGATCTTTCTGGCAAACAAAATCTCATATGTACAGATACACATAACAAAATGTATGTGTATATATATGTGTGTGTGTGTGTGTGTTGTTCTATCCTGCCAATGTTGAACAAGAGTTGGAGCAGGTAGAAGTCATTGATCATTCAATAATTTAAGCTTCTGACTGGAGACATGTTTAAATAAGAAAATAACTTATCTTACCCCAAATCTGGTTTAAAGTCATTGCCAACTGCATCAAAGATTTTCTCTCTGCCGGGGTAGAATATCTACCCTTTATCGCATCCTGAAATGCTGAAAGAAATTCCCGCCTTGCTTTTGAAGAAAGGGCAATGCAATCCGGTCCATGGACGGAACTCAAGTCCACCACCTAAGCTTCAGAAAAAGTATATCATGAGGCTAAAGTCCCGATATATTTCAAAAAGGATTTTTTTATGAGCCAACCCCGACTAGCTTGGGATTGAAGCGTAGTTATTTACTTATTTTTACTTTTTCATGAGCGAAATACATCATTATGTTAGAAGTACTCGGACTAACAGGTTTTACCATGGGTACACTCTGAATTGTTGCAAGTTGCAGAACAAAAAGGCAGTGGACATGTCATCTATGTCGCGTAAGATATAAAAGCAAGATGAGCAGAAACTTATGGAATAAAACTGAAGGAAGCTCTCACAGATTCGGCAGAAAACATAACTAAGGCAGAAGAAGGGAAAGTATTTGACACAGTATTCAAACCCTACTTATGACCAAAAAACTTGTCTACTGAGAAGCAACTCTGAGTTGAACCTTTTTCCTAAATAAAAATTGTTTGTGCATTTAAAGTTTCAAGAACAAGGATAAAGTTGGTTTAAAGATTTTTGATAATCACTTGCCTTTTGCAGCCAGGGAATTATGTTATTCACATATGCTTGTTCACAGAAGTGTGATGCCAAAGTGGCCAAAAGATCACTTGCGGTCTTCTGCGATAAATTCTCCAGAACCGGACCTGTTGTATCAATAAGTTCAAACAAAACAAGTTCATCACCAGAATAAAGGGCTTCCACATAAGCAGAGTCTACATCCCCTTCCAACAGATGTTCTTTAACAACTCTCCAGAGGTTGTTCTTGACATCAACGTGGTGTTGTTTAGCATTAGTTGTGGAAATCCTGCTGAAGACATCATTGTTTCTCCTCAATTGACCTCCATGTGTTCCCTGTCCACTATTTTTGTGAACTCCCTTTCCAACAGGATATCCACCTTGTTTTGCAGCAGTATCAGTCCACATGTCTAGATTTTGTGTTCTAAAACTGCTCGATCTACTCTTCACAAGAGTCCTTTCCTCTTGAACATCCATGCCTTTGGTGGGCAGTAGCGGAGACTTCCTATGAGGTATATCGACAGATGGCCTTGGGGTGTATGTGGAGAGTCTTGGAGAAGCAACAGAAGGACTTCTTTTCATAAATTTTGTTGTCAATGGATCAGGACATCTCCCTCCATAAGAAAGTTCACTGGCCATTCTATCAACCATGCCTTCAAGACCGGCCACCTTCATTTGCATCATTGACAGGTTATCCACTATGTTGGTTGTGAACTCCTGAAAATATCAGTTACAACAGGGTGGCAATCAAGTAATAGTAAGTATTTCAAATGCTAACTCAAAAGAATATGGTGACTATGAACAAACAAAACTGAGTCTCAGAGGAAAGGGAAAGAAAGAAACAGAAATAATTGAACAGTGGCATGCAGATGATTGAACTGCGGCCTTGCTATAATCGGATATCATCCGTGAGCTCAAGTCTTTTCTTTACAAAGCAAAGATGGATTTGAGGAAAGAACAAACGAAAAACCTCAACTATAATCACTTCTACAAATTTACCTTAGAATAAAAAAAATTATTTCTCAGACTGATGAAGTCTTTGAGCTGAAAGGATCTGGCATATCAATGGTAAAGGAGATCACAATGTGGTGATGAAGCTCAAGTGCTCAAAACCTCATACTTGTTAATTACCTATTTTAAAAAAAAGCACCTCTATCTGTTTAATAAGAGAGAAATCCCACTAAGCCCAAGAAGCCAATGCTTAAGCTTCTCAGACCACAGCTATTTTAACTTTTATGTATTATCAGTTCCTCCATTTATTAATTTTCAAATGAAGTTAAAAGATCTTTAGTTCAGATTTAGTCTATTCACACCATTCTTCAACAAATGTTTAGTTTCACATATTATCTAAGCAGTACACCATAAATACATAATCTTAGTCATAAGTTAACTCTAATGAGAAGATATATTAGCCAAAATAACTGTAAGGTCATATTTATTGCTCCAATATCTATAGGAAATGTCATACTTTAAAAATAGATACGCACAGACCTCTTTATTTATCTTAGCATTTCTGTCGTCAACTGAACATGTTTTTTGGACAATGCACCAACTGAACATGCTATACATCATTTAAAGAAAATAAGATACAAGCATAATGCATATACTGAAACTTTTTCTCTACCTTTATAAGTGTGTATTTGAGAGGACATTTTCTAGGAAATTTAGTTCTTGGATTACTTTACACATTAAAGATTAATGCTACAAGAGCATGCGATGTGCCTTCCACAAATTGGCATGACACAGAAAGGTTGGTTCTTGTAATATGCATAGGTTGATCCAGACTAACACAAAAGAAATGTCATATTAACTACCTTTAGTAAATCCAGTAAATTGGATTGCTTATTCTCAATATCCAAGAGTTGCTTTCGGACAGATAACATTTCCTTTGCTACATGAGAACAACAGCCATGCAGTTTTTGAGAACTCAATTCAGTAGTTGTTGAATCTAAGCTTCTTCGGTCCTGCGTTCCACCAAAATATCGTTGCTCCTCAATACTGATTTCTTCAACTACAGAATGCTGACTTGTTCCCAATGGTGTACCCAAACTGGCCTCATCAATTATCTGGTGAGAACCCATGACTTCCTTGCGTTGAAAGTTATCAGGAAACAGATTTGACCCAGAAGAGCACTCCTGTTTGTCATCTATGTGCACATATTCATATTCAATATCATGAGAACTTCTAGTCTCAGCACTTTTTTCAACTGCCTTCATAACAGAACTACCCTCTGATTCTTCATCCCTAACTTCTGGCATAAAGATCTTACGGGTTGTAGGAACTGCTACCTCTACATGCCACTCACTAGTTCCGCAGTGCTGAGGCTTTTCGACATGGTTATGGCCTGCTTTTCTCAAAGAAAGGGGAAGCTTGTTTCTAGTCGAGTCACAACCAAATTTCTTAGGTGTGGCATCCTTCAGTGTAGACTCACTGGCACTTGTTATATCACCATAATCATCTTTATACCGATTTTCTGAAAATACAAGCTATTATTACACAGGTCACCAAAAACAAATATTAAGGAAGTCAATTTCAAAATTACTGATGTAAATAACATGTAACAGGTAAACATGCCGGTAATATGGCCACCCCAACAAGGACAGAAACAAGACTGAGCTGAAACTAGATCGACACTTGGGTTTAAAAGCCATGGGCCCAAGAACCATCTCAATTAAACAAATAACATAGCTCAAGAACTGGAGCACTCAAATCGGCAACTTTAACTGCTTAGTTGTGAGACAAATCAACTAGGTTATCAGGGCATCAGAAAGCATCATAGTAAGATGAGTGAAATTTGCACCAACTGAAAGAAATATCACAACAGAGAGCACAAAACATCACACCTTTTATCGAAGAGCCTGCTTCAGAAGGTTCAGGTGTACCAGGGCCGGGAAGCCTTTTCCACATATGTAAAGCTTGCAATGCTGAATCCCTGACTGGCTTCACCTGAACAGAGCACATAAAGGTTTAATAATTTCAGCTTTCATATTAGGCAACCAAAATATAGAATCATACCACATGGTTCAGTTATGCATTCTGATGCATCACATACCTTATCAAATCGACAGGATTCGAGGCTACGGATGCTGGAGGACTTGAAAGCACTGAATAATGCTCCACCAGTTGAGGCAATGTCCCCTAATGCTGCACATGCAGCTTTTCTTGTTGCCCAATCACTGTTCTTGAGTACTTCTTGAATGCTCGCCATTGCAATTGATAAAGCACTATGTGTATTGGCACCACCAGCCTGAATTAGAAAAAATTGTGAAAATTTGTCATCTTTGTCGGAAATATAAATCACCCTTAGCTTGCGAAACATAACTTGAAAATTTTAATTAGGTTATACTGCTGAGATTAATGCCCAAAGGCCATTTCATTGTAAGGCGCCAAGTATATCAATAGGATCTTACACTATGGTGTAAACTGGAACGTTCTTATCCTTCAAGTCAAGCATTGACATGACTAGTACGTATGCGCGGCAAAAAATTTCAAAGATTCAGAGAAGTTTACACAAGATAGACCAACCTGAATAATGCTTCTATTCAATTCAATAACAGCTGGCTTTGCCATGAAGTGTGGATTCTTAAGCAACTTCACAGTTTTAGCCAACATCTTCTGCAAAATGGCAGCTGGGGGGTTCTGAATACTGTCTATAACCCGAGCCAAACACAATGCTGAACCAGTTTGCACCTGCTTATTTTGTTCTCCTAAGGATTCAAAAATAGGTCTCACTAGCACCACAAAAACTCCATCATTGTCATCGTCACCTGCAACACTGCTCATTTTAGAAGCCAAGATTCCAACAGTATCCACACAAGCATCTCTTACTACTGTATCTGAATCCTTGAGACGCTTAACAATGCTGGATACCATCTTCCCAAGATGTGGAACAACAATATTATCATGGAAATTGGCTAGCATGCCCATCAACCGGATAGATTCTTTACGAACAGCGCTTTTCTGCTCCGAATCGGTATCTAATATACAGGACAGAAATGGAGCAACTCCATCTGGGGTTAAGCATTCAATTATTTTCTCGAGCTCTTCAACTCCAAGTCGGTAAGTATCCCTATCTGCAAGCTTGTTCAGTGCAAGAACCACACGTTGTTTAAGCTCAAAAGCAACCTGTTGGCTGTTCACCCTGCTGGGACCTCTTCCTTTCACCATATTCACATGTGTCTTCATCTCTATTTGCCTGCTCATTCACCTCTCCAAGAGTGGAATTCCAGCATTTCAAAATTTTAACCCATGATTTTGCCCTTCAATATTCAAATAATAGCTTGTTAATAAGAAAATTCAAGTTTTTCTTTCTTGCTAAACAGCTACACCAATTTTCTTGGGTCAAAGTCATTTTTATTTTCAAAATTTTTTTTGGGTCAAAGTTTAGTACTACGATCAATAATGTCGTAAATGCAAGCAGGCAGCCATATATGTTTCTTCCCACCTCAAGCCCCCCAAAGCCACCTCACCCAGTAAACTGTAAAGAGCAAAAATAAACAACTGTACTTAAGATTATATGTAACTGCAGACCCTTCCACTTTGCTTTACACTAAAAAAAACAACTAAAAAGACAGACAAGATCACACAAATGACTTAACTTGAGCGCACTTTGCAGAATACACAATGCAAACACTCTATGAGATTATCCAACAATGGAGCGTGCACTAGTAGTTAATGAAGTGGGATTAAGAAACCATGGGATGCCAAGGTTGAAATCTCAGCAGATGCAGAAAATGCCAGTGATTTCTTTCCATCTGAATAAACTATGCAGAGTTACCCAGCATTTCTGTTGGTATAGTCAAGGCGAGAGCAAGCTGGCAGAACACCCACATTATTCAAAAAAATAAATCAAAAGAGTCACATTCTCACAGCAACTTAGCATTAACTACAGCAAGCAAAAGCAAAAAAAAAGGTACAGAAAGATGGTCATAGAGCTAATAGATTGAGGGAACTTACAAAAGAAGTAGAGAATCTTCAGTCCTCACCAAGTAACAAATGTTCAAAAGCAGAGGGAAAAAATCTACTGTAACTCATAAAGCTAGGGTCCCTAGAAAATAAAAACTACTGTCTCTCAGTTGACAACATTTTACGGTATAAATTAAAAATGTTAAGTAATAACAACGAAAATCATCATTTAAAGTTCAAATTTTAAATAATAATAATAATAATAAATACTCAAATAACTAGTGAAATGGCAAAACGTTACTCGATACAATGGAGGATGTTAGAAAAAAAGTTGATGGTCAGGGGCCGATGCAGTTATAGATTACCACTTCATATGAATCCAGTAATCTTTACTCGAAACGTAAATTTATGTGTAAAAATTTATTAAAATTATAATAAATAATAAATCTCACAATGCTAAAAAATATAATGGATTCGATTCTAAGATCCGTAACGGGTTGAATTATTAGAGCTTAAATTCTAAATCGGGCTAGTAAAAATTTACCTTGTAATTGCTGCAGCTAAAGTAGGAAACTGCGAATTAAAGCTGTAAAAAATGTTCCCTGCATGTGCTTTGTTGAAACATTGGGAATAAAATTAATTGAACACCACTAGTTGTAATAATTTATTATTTGAAATTTACAAATCTCGGTGATAAAGAAAGTGTAAAGAAGGAACCCGTACAAACAGAGGTGAGAATGAGAAACTCTGAAAAGTAATGTCAGAGAGACGCCGGAAGGTGGAGAACACGCGCGACGGTGCAGGGTTTTGGGGGGTTTTATCGAGTGGCTTTTTTAAGTTTTCGCGCTTTGGCTTTGGTTTTCGAATTTAGGGGGAGCGTTTTAGGAGATGGGACCCACTTCTTCGGACTTGGCTGTTTTCTCTGCTGCTTGTCCCGAGGTTTTTTTTTTTCAGCTTTCTTCCATTTTTGTCTTTTTCCACTTTTGAAATTTTAAATGATTGTTTAAATTAAATTTTTAAAAAAATACGTTTTTTGGCATAAATATGCCACCTTAGATATTAATCCTCCAGATTTGTTAAAATAGATAAGAATTCCCTTTTAAATTTATAATAATAATTAATTTTCTATAGAATATTTTGATATCTCATCATTCTAATATTCAAAAGATCTGGCAAATTAATGTGGCTATATGATGTGTTAATATCAATACAATCGCTAATGAAATTCTGTGTAATGAGATTTTTTTGTAAAGTCATAACTGCGTCTTAATCTGAATTCAATTTTATTATTAGCAAAAAAAAATCCATTTTTATTTTGAATTCAACTGAAATATCAAGTACTATTAAGCTAATTTAAAGTGACTGAATAGGTATTTTTGCTATCAATGGAAGATATTTAATCTTGTGAGACTATACTCTGCATCGTATTGTACAGTATATATGGATACATATTATTAAAAAAAAACGTCCAAAATTACTCCTCTACTATGGTATATTGTTTCTTCTGCCATCCGTTATATTTTTCGTCCTATCTAGCCCCTACCGTTAATCAAGTTTTTAAAACTACCCCTAACCCTAACGGTTCTACGCCGTGGCAGTTGACCCTTCAATTTCATCCATGTCAGCTGCCATATCAGTTGCCATGTCACTCGATCCCACCAAACTAAACCCCCCAGACCCAAGAAGTATCCCCAATTACAATTCTATCTTCCTAAGTCATACCACTGCACCATCACCAAAACCTTATTTCCACCGTCAACTTCGCCGCACCATTACCCAATATCATCCTGTCAACTTCAAATGACCCTCAATGTAGAGGCAAAATATTATCAGAGCTGAGAACCTGGAAAAGGAGAGACAAGAAAAAGAAAGGAAGAAAATAGAAAGAGGTTTTTGGCCGGAAATTGATCGGAATTCAATCAACATACAAGAACATCAACATCACCATACCAATAAAATTTAACAGTAAAAGAGGAAGATATTAGGATTTCTTGTATTTTTCTACTTTTTCGGCTAAGACTAGACTTTTAACCCTCCATCCAAGACCATCAAACACTGTCGTTATTGCTAAGATCTTTATCTTTTTTGTGCTACCTAATAAAATGAAGGTACAGTCTCTTCCAACAACTGTAAGTACAGCAACAGTAAATGCCGTCTTACACTCATTTCAACCTTCTCCGTCAAAACGTTCACTAGTTCTTGTCTGTTCCTCCATCTCCAGCCTTCTTTGCCAATCAGATTTTTCAGAACCCATCCTAAATTCAGCCTCTGATGCTGGTCTTCTTTCTTTATATCAGCAAAAATAAAAGAACCAAAGAAGAATTGATGTTATCCACCATTATCGCCATCACTACCGCTTCCAACCACCACTACAAAATTATCATCATCCACCACCTTCAGAAACCCACAAAATCGTGCCCACCTATGAGTACCCACGCCATCAAACACAATTAAAGAATCAAGAAAATCCTAAAGTTCTCTCTTCGGGAAAGAGATTTGGCCAATTAGTTGAGAATGGGAGGCGTGAGAACAGAAGGAGGAATGGGATGGAAGGAACTATTGCCAAGTCTTTATTTCCCAAACATGTCTATTTTAATGTGTCTATGTGGTTTTAATTTGGAGGAGTCGAGTGACTTGGATGCTGATGAAATTGAGTGAGTCAGCTGCCACGGTGTAGATCCGTTAGGGTTAGGGATAATTTTAAATTTTTGATTAACGGTAAAGGCTAGATAGGACGAAAAGTATAATGGGTGGCAAAAATAAACAATATACCATAGTAGAGGAATAATTTTAGACCTTTCTCCTAAAGAAAAATACTAAAATAGTAATAGCTGAATAATAGTTTGATGAAAATAAACATCATCTCAAAAAGTTTGAAATAAATTAAATACATAAAAGTTACAAATGGTGGTTAGTGAATAATGTCCCGTAGATAAATAAAAAAGATGTTATATAAATTGAATGGATAGTTGTTGGCTTGAGTAAGTTTATTTTGATGATTGACAAAGAAACACACGCATGAATCAGATACATACGCATAAATCAGATCCATACACAATGTATACATACATGGGCAGATTCAAACATAAGGCATGCATGAAGGAGATAAGTTTAAGTTGTTGTATCTGATATCTCCTGAACAAAAGGTTGTAAAATTGTTAAGGAGCATTACTCCTCACTCGAAGAAACTCTATCCTAGATAAGGGAGGAGTAAGAAGTTGAAGATAACTAGAACTCTTCCACCAAGGAAGAGTATATCATTAGAACTCTAGTTATTTCCTATTATACTAACTCTATGTATATCAATTTTTCGTTCTCTTTTACAGGGGATGCACAAACACTGAAGTTAAGCAAGAAATGAGAGCATAATAGTAAGGCATTTTGCAAGCGATTCCTGTGTGAGAACCTGAAGCTACATGATCCAGATAGAAGAACCAGTTTCAAGTGTTTATGTTTTATTATAGTTCAATCAAAGTAGGGTTTTTGAGTTGTACCTTTCACAAAGGGTTTGAGGTAATCCTTAGGTTTACAAGAGTTCTGTAAACGTTGTTTTTGGCTCAGTGATTTATTGAAGTGTTGGAAAAATCCTACCGGGTAGTAGGTTGAGATTTTTTCACCTTTTGAGCCAAGTATTTTCTACGTAAAAATACTTGTATTCTTTACTTTCTACATTTATTATTCTGCATTTGTAGTGTAAGGAACATATAGAAGAACAAGGTCCTTCTATAATATGTGCACGCAGAAAATTAGACACCACACAAATCATCCTGCCACTCCCCCTTGTGTGGCATTGAAATATAAAATATCAGTTGGTATCCTTGAAGAGGCTAACACCTTAGGAGAAGATCAAGATGAGTGCACCATCTGGAAATTGGGATCCACTACTAGTCCACCACGCATTAATAGCTAGTACTACTTTTGGTGGAAGTCAAAAATAAAAGATCACATTCAGGGAGATGACTATGAGCTATGGGACATTGTCACTGATTGTTCATTGGATATCTTGAAGAAAAATGCTGAAGGAGTAGACATGTCAAAAATAAGAGCTGATTGCAATGTTGAGGACCTTAAGAAGTAGGAAAAGAATGCCAAAGCCAATAAGTGGCTTGTTTGCGGACTTGGTCCAGATGAGTAAAACAGAATCCAAGTCCGTTCCGCTACGAAGCAAATTTGGTACATAATGCAAGTGGCTCATGGAGGACAACTCGGGTGAAGAGATCTAGAGGAGCTCTATTGTACTCTCAGTATGAAAACTTTCCTATGAAGGATAGAGAAACCATTCAGGAGATGTACATAAGGTTCACTATATTAACAAATGAACTAAAGTCTTTCAGAAGCATTATCAAAGAGTTGAAAAGATATTTACTAGGGTCTTTCCAATTACTTGGGAAAGCAAGATCATTGTCATCTTGGAATTAAAGAATATTTCTACTCTCCCTCTAGATGAATTCATTGGGAATCTTACTACCTATAAACCTACGAGACAAACCATGAAAATGGATTTACCTAAGAAGGAAAGGAGTTTGGCCACTCAGAAATTACTGAAGGTTTTGATCTGGAAGGTGATGAAATGGCAATGATCACCAGAGACTTTAAGAAATACCTTAGGAGAGGTAAGGGTACTTCAAGAAGTGGAATCTATAATAAATCAAGATCCCCCGAGAGGAAACTAATGATGGTTGCTACAAGTATGGAAAGATTAATCACATGACCAAAAGTTGTCCTTTTTGGAAAATTGAATGCAAGAAAGAAAGAGTTGAACAAAAGAACAAGAAGAAGGAACATGTTCAACCCAAGAAAGGAAATAACAAAGGATCAACCAAGGTTACGGTCGCTGCCCGGGGAGAAAGTTCAAATGATCATGATCATGATGTGAGCACTAATGACCATTGGAGAATCAGATGAAGAAACTGAGGTAAGTGTCATTCATCTAAAACACAAAGTTAAAATTTTGTCTAAAGAAAGATTATTTGAGTTATTACTAGAACTAATTGATGAATCCGAGGGTGTGAATAATGAAAAAGAACAACTGTCAAAATAATGTGTGACTTTGAAAGTTAAGTGCAAAAATCTAGGATTTTGAAAGTTAAGTGCGAAAATCTGGAACTTAGGGTTTGTGAAACTGGAAGTGAAAATACTGTGTTGAAGAACGAGGTTCATGTACTTGATACAACTGTCCTAGAACTTATATTTGAAAATCTAAAATTGAAATTAGGAATAGGAAAAAAGATAGTTGAGCACACATAACTAACTTTAGAAGAAAATGTAGGAAAAATAAAAAATAAGTTATATAAGAGGGATGAACTGGTAAGAGTCTTAAAGGAGGATCTGAACAAGGTCAAGCATGATCTAGACAAAACTTGTAAATAGAACAGGTCCTCTGATGCACTTTCATGACTACGAAAACACCAGTCACTATAAGAGTGAATGTACTATAAAAGAGAAGGCAAGTCAAAAGAACACTGGTCACACAGCATGTCACAACTGTGTGATAGAGGTAACATAATAGCATTCACCTCTATAAAATACTTTGTGATAAATCTTACTACTAACAATATAGTTTTGTGTGGGAAATATGAATAATATATATGTGGTGGATCTTTCTACACTTTCAGATAATGAACTCACTTACTTAAGTGTGTTGGACAATGATCCCTTCCCTTGACACAAGAGATTTGGACATGCCAGTTTAATCCAACTCAACAAACTAGTCCAAGGACTTGGGTTGCCTAACATTAAGTTCAAGGAAGATAAAGTTTGTGAGGCTTGTGCAAGGGGGAGCAGGTAAGATACTATTTTGAAATCAAGAAAATGGTAAGCATTATCAGGACGATGGAACTGGTCCATATGGAACTATGTGGACCAATGAGAACACTGAGTAAATGTTGCAATAAATATGTTAAGGTGCTTGTTGATGGTTACTTTAGATTTACTTGGACGCTATTTTTAACATCAAAAGATGAAGCATTTGACATGTTCATTTCATTTGTTAGAAAAACTCAGAAACAACTAGGTAATCAACTTCCATTAATTAGGTCTGATCATGAAACTAAATTTGAGAATGCTAAATCTGTTGCATTTTTTAATGAGCATGGCATAGATCATAACTTTTATGCTCTTAGGACTCCACAACAAAATGAAGTAGTTAAAAAGAGAACAGGACATTAGAGGAAATGACTAGGAGTATGCTACTTGCTTGTAAATTGCCTCATAGCTTATGGCATAAGCTATGAACACTGCTTCATACATCATAAATATGTGCATAACTAGACCTCTTGTTGAGAAAATTCCATATGAGTTACTTAAATAGAAAAAACCAAATATATCCCCCAGGACATTTGTATGCAAGTGTTTTGTGCACAATAATGGAAAAGACTCCCGAGGTAAGTTTGATCCCATAAGTGATGAGTGAGTATTCTTGGAATATTCTCTACATAGTAAAGCTAATAATATTTATAACAAGATAACTATGTGTGTAGAAGAAAGCGTACATATGATTTATGATGAAGCTAAAATTCTTTTTAGAGGCAGGAACATGATAATGAAGCAATTGTGCTAGTAAGAAACTCAAATGAAACCACTGCCCAAGCTGAAGTTGCATCAGACGAAGGAACAAGTGATGGAATAGGTCGTTCCACCCGGGCAACCTGATAGGGGAAACTGAACAGGGAGGAACTGATCCTCAAACCTCGAGAGAATGTGTCCATGAAACTATTCCTCAGCAACAGAACATTAAAGGAATAGCTAAGGGAAACCAGTTGGTTGTGAAACCTTACAGGTATAAAAATTCTCATCCCATTGAGAACATAATCATTGATCCAACCTCTAGAATCAAAACCAGATCTTCTTTAAAGAATCTCTGTGCTTTTGATGCTTTTTAATCTCTTATTGAACCCTAAAAATGTTACCGAGGCTTTGCAGGATACTGACTGGGTGAATGCAATGCAAGATGAACTCAACTAATTTGAGAGATGTCAAATTTAGCGTCTAGTACCAAGACCCAAGTACAAATTAGTAATTGACACAAAATAGGAACAAGGCAAGATTAGTGGATCAAGGATATAGTCAAGAAGAGGGCATAGTGTCACAACCCAAATTGAAGGGTCACGATGAACACTCGATGTCTTACTCAATCGAGTACCAACGTAACATCACACTATCATTGGTAACTGGGCCAATATGGCCACAATTCTTAATGTATAACTATAAGTGGGAAATCACTATATCGATGAACCATCTTTCTTAAAACATGAATACATATGGGTCGTCAAGGCATCTGACATACTGTACAAAATGAACCTTTGTCTACAAAGCCTCTAAGAGTATTGACATAAAATGGGATAGAGTATCGGGCTACCCATAAGTCTGTAGCACAATTCTAACATGATGAATTGTATACTCGGCTACACTCCGAATGAGGTGGAGTCTTACCGATCCTTTGTTGAATGCTAATCTCCCCTACTATGAGGGCTCGCCAAACTGATTGTCTATACTTGCAAACATGAAATGCAGTGTCCCCAACAAAAGGACATTAGTACGAATAATGTACTGAGTATGTAAGGCAGAACTGAAACATAACAATAAGTCAACATTAATTAAAGACATATAAGAATCAACTTGAATCTCTGAAGTGCATACTTGTTATACTTATATATATATATATATATATATATATATATATATATATATATATATACATGGGCGAATTTGTAGGCAAATTGACAAGGCACGTGAACCCATGGTCTTTCCGCCAAACTAGATATTTTATGTGTATAACAACAACAACAACAACTACCCAGTAATGTCCCACAAACTGGGGTCTGGGGAGGGTAATATGTAGACGAGCCTTACCCCTACCCGAAAGGGTAGAGAGGCTGTTTCCAATCGACCCTCGGCTCAGTGAAGGAGAGGAAAATCAAAATCAAAAACAAAAACAAAAGAGCATTAGTAAGTGCATCAGAAATAACATAAATAATTATCTAAACATAAGAACCATAAATAGCATGCAATAATATCAGACAGTAACTACCATAAATAACTACCATAAGGGAGACACATCCAATACACAAATCATTTAAGGATAGCCCTGCCAAGCCTCACCCAACCCCGTGTGAGGGGTACGAAAAACTCTAGGGGCCCCTATCCTACAAACCTCATACTAGACCTCCAGACTTTCCTATCAAGGGCCATGTCCTCAGAAACCCGCATTCTAGCCATGTCATACCTAATCACCTCTCCCCAATACCTCTTAGGCCTCCCTCTGCCTCGCCGTGCGCCGACCATCACCAGTCGCTCACAACTCCTCACCAGGGCATCAGGACTTCTCCTCCGTACAAGCCCAAACCACCTCAGCCTCGCTTCTCGCATCTTCTCATCAACCGAGGCCACCCCCACCTTCTCTCAAATAACTTCATTCTTAATCTTATCTAACCTGGTGAGCCCGCACATCCACCTGAGCATCCTCATCTCCGCAACCTTCATCCTCTGAACATGAGAGTTCTTCACTGGCCAGCACTCCGCCCCATACAACATGGCCGGTCTAACCACAGCTCTATAAAATTTCCCCTTGAGTTTCTGTGGAACTTTCTTGTCACACAGGACTCCTGATGCAAGCTTCCATTTTGACCACCCCGCTCCTATACGATGAGTGATTTCCCCATCAATATCTCCATCCCCCTGAATCACCGATCCAAGATATCTGACACTGTCCCTCTTGGCGATGACCTGAGATCCAATCATCACGTCCCTTCCTACTTTGCTCGGCTCGGCGCTAAACTTGCACTCTAGGTATTCTGTCTTAGATCTGCTTATTTTGAAACCCTTAGACTCGAGAGCCTGTCTCCATACCTCTAACCTCTCCTTAACACCGACCCTCGTCTCGTCTATCAAGACTATGTCATCAGCAAATAGCATACACCAAGGCACATCCCCTTGAATATGTCGGGTAAGAGCATCCATCACCAAGGCAAACAAGAGAGGGCTAAGCGCCGATCCTTGATGGAGCCCCATAACCACTGGAAATGGCCTGATTCGCCACCCACCATCCTAAACCCTAGTCTTAGCTCCATCGTACATGTCCCTGATGACTCTGATGTAGGCTTCTGGCACGCTCTTCGCCTCCAAGCACCTCCATAGCACCTCCCTTGGGACCTTGTCATACGCCTTCTCCAAGTCTATAAACACCATGTGCAGGCCCTTCTTCTTATCCCTGAACTGCTCCACCAGCCTCATGGCAAGGTGGATAGCTTCTGTAGTGGAGCGACCCGGCATGAAACCAAATTGGTTCATAGATATAGATGTCATTTCCCTCACCCTCGACTCGATCACCCGCTCCCAGACCTTCATGGTATGACTTATTAATTTGATACCCCTATTGTTGTTGCAGCACTGATTGTCACCTTTGTTCTTGTACATGGGCACCACTGTACTCCACCTCCACTCCCCCGGCATCTTTTTGGTCCTGAAGATCGCATTGAACAACCTGGAGAGCCACTCCACTCCTGACCTACCCATGCATTTCTAGAACTCTACCGGGATCTCGTCAGGCCCGGTCGCTCGACCCCTACTCATCCTACGCAAAGACCCCATGACCTCCTCCGCCCTAATGCTCCTGCAGTACCCAAGGTCTCTATGTTGCTCTGAATGCCCCAACTCCCCTAGCTCTATGTTACGATCCCCAACATCGTTAAGTAAGTCTCGAAAGTATGTCTGCCACCTCTTCTTGACTTGAGACTCCCCCACTCTACCATCCTCGCCCTTGATGCACCTAACTTGGTCAAGATCACGCACCTTCTTTTCCCTTTCTTTAGCTAACCGAAAAACCTTCCTGTCCCCGCCTTTCTCCCCTAATTCCTCGTACATGCGGCCAAACACCGCATTTTTGGCTTCCGTAACCGCCATCTTTGCTTCTTTCCTCGCCGCCTTGTAGATCTCTTGTTCGCTCTCTGTTCTTCCTCGCTTGTGCTCCCTGCCATCTTATTAAAAAACGCCTTCTTCACCTCCACTTTTCCTTGGACTACATTGTTCCACCACCAGTCACCGTGATGTCTTCCTTAATAGCCCTTTGCTACCCCGAGCAAATCCCGTGCTACCTCCCTGACCAAGTTCACCGTCTCTGGCCACATATCATCCGCTTCCCCAGAACTTCTCCAAGCTCCGCCCTCAGCTAACCTCCTCTCCAACTCCTGTGCTTTCTCTTTATTCAAGACACCTCTAATCCGCGGTTGTCCCCGAGCATCCCTCCTCTTCCTCTTCACCCAGAGACCGACATCCATCACTAGGAGTCTATGAAGAGTCGAAAGGGTCTCTCCCGGAATAACCTTGCAGTCCTTACACATACCCCTATCGCTCCTTCTGAGGAGGAGGTAATCAATCTGAGTACTTGCCGCCAAACTCTTGAAAGTGACCAAATTCTCCTCCCTCTTCTAAAATGTCGAGTTCGCAATCAGAAGCTCGGAAGCCCTGGCGAAATCAAGCAGTGATGTGCCTCCTCCGTTCCCAACCCCAAAGCCGAAGCCACTGTGCACCTCACCATAACCACCAGCATCAGCCCCAATATGACTATTAAAGTCCCCTCCAATAACTAACTTCTCAGATTAGGGAATACTACTCACCATATCATCCAAGTCCTCCCAAAAGCGCCTCTTAACCTCCTCATCTAAGCCCGATTGCGGCGCGTAAGCGCTGATGACGTTGAGGACGCAACCATCAATAACCAACTTAATAGACATTAACCTATCATTCACTCGCCTAACCTCGACCATGGACTCTCTTAGATCCCTATCAACCAAGATGCCCACTCCATTCTTACCTCTCACGACCCCATAATACCACAACTTAAACCCGTCTGCATTCCTCGCCTTCGACCCTTTCCACCTAGTCTCCTGGACACAGGTTATGTTAACCCTCCTCTTCTGAAGAACCTTCACCAACTCAATGGACTTACCCGTCAGAGTGCCTATGTTTCCACGACCCGATCCTTAATCTATGAGCGTCCGCTACCCTCTTCCCACCCTTGCCTTCGGCCTTACCCGCAGAACCGCTCCCAGCGCCCTGCTCGCCCCTGCCCCCATCCCTTCCCCCGGAGGACATGGCCTTACTCTACCATCTCCTGCCGCGGCCACGATCCCCAACCGATTACGGAAAACAGTGATGCACCCACGTACTACAATGATGTACTCGAAAGGATGCAAGCTAGGAATCGACAAATTAAACTCTACACAGGGTGCTTAGATAGAAAATGTAAAAGGGTATACAGAGTAAAAAAAAAAGGGGTCGGGAGGTACCAACTCCTGATGGAAAAATTTGGAAGTATGCTTTGATTCGCCCGAGATCAAATACCGCTAGCTCTTGCACACTTTATCCGGTGTTGCTTTGCTCTTCGCATCCAAATGCCGTAAGCTCTTCTTGTCCGCTGCGACTTGTACTTGAAAATCACACACAACAAAAAACGAGGGGGGCTGCCTAGCTCGGGAAAGGAGGAGGGGTTGCCTTATTGGGGGTCACCAGAGAAGGGGGGTCGCCGGAGTTAGGGTTGGCAGGGGGTAGGGGTGGGGGTAGATGGGTGAGGGTTGCGTAGTGGAGATAGAGGAGAGAGAGAGAGAGAGAGATGAGAGAGACAGAAGAGAGAGAACTTACTAAAAGGGGTCGCCGGAGAAGGGTCGCCGGAGGGGGAGGGGGTCGCGTATATTTTTTGAAATTGGTCTAGTATTTTTTGCTGGCACCCATGCTCGAAAGAGGCTAAATGATGCATTTGGTTGAATGATGAGTTATCCTCCTAGAGGACCAAGGATCAAATCCCATTTAGTATTTTTTTTATCCTTTTTAGTGGTGCACCCATGTTATCAAAATTATATATATATATATATATATATATATATATATATATATATATATATAATGCTCCTCTTTGAGACTATTATCTATATCTAATGCATGATTGCCCAAATGATTAGTGGTAACTGCCCGATCGGCCGTAGCGCGATGGTAAATGCATGACTGCCCAACCGGTCATATCTCGATGGTAAATATATAACTACCCAACCGCCATAGCTCGGTGGTAAATGCATGACTTTCCTACCGGGCGTAGCTCAGTGGTAAATATGTATAGCTGTCCAACCAGCCATAACACAGTAGTAAAAAAGATGCATGACCGCCCAACTGGCCGTAGCATGGTGGTAAATGCATGAAGATACATGTATCACTATATTATAAATATTAACATCTTTATTAAATACCTCAATAGGGAACTAGTTACAAACTTAGAAATACTTGAATATCACTTTATGGGAATGAATAACATAGACATCCTTAACTGTTAAGAGTATAAATACTTATGAAAAAGCATTACATTTACGTATCATTACTTGGATCATGCCAAAAGAAAGAAGGACTAGCCTTAATATACCTGCGCCAGTTCTCTTGACAATCCCTCTAACAAACAACAATCGCAACAAAATACGTGACGGCAAGACAGAAGCATAGAAAAATCCATATAATATTCTAGAGAAAGATTGTACTGTGCTCTCTTAGAATCGCGATTTCATGCTACTACAATTTCATACGAAATTGTTTATCTCCATCCGTTCTTTAGCAAGTCTTAGCATCACTCTTTGAATAAGGTAAGAGATCAAGTCTTAGCATCACATTTTAATAAGGTAGGAAGATCTCTTAAAAGTTACATATCGTGGGCCCCACTTTGATGATGACTTGGCCACAAATTTTACCAATTTTTGGTAACTTGAGATGTGACTTAAGAGTCACAAATAAAGAGTTATATCTTGCTGCCGCGTTGGGCTTAATCCAAAAGCCTTAATTAATCACCCACCAACTCTTAATTAACTAGTTAAAATCCCATTAATCAATTATTAACTAATTATTCACATAATTAAAAATTATCTCAAATTAATTAAAATATTACTCACTTTTAATACGCTTTATACATCTTACTATCATGGTCATGTGGCACCATATAGAATCAATACATACAATATTTTATTAAAACATCCATGTAATAATACATATATTTTTTCAACTTTTAATTTTACTAATCTTTCATAAAGAGTATAAATTTTCGTCCGCATAATTCTTAAAATGGTAAAAAGATAACCTTCTTTTCTTGTGAGAAAATTTCTATCTTTACAATAAAGAAAATCTCATAAACTTTCTCATATTATATGTATAATTTAAAGCATATTCAAAAGTAGTAATATTATAACTATATAAAATCATATTTTTCAAACTTTTTTACAAAAATGTTCCACTCAAAATACCATATCAAATAATATAACGGTATCAAGATTGTTAAACTTACGAGTCTTATAATAACATAGTCACAAATCCTCTATAACCTCACGAATGATCTTAAACCTTTCAAGCTCATATGGATTACTACGACTCATCCTAATATTAATGTACGTGATGTAACACATAGATTATGATGCGATTTTTGCTCCAGTTGCAAAATTGGAATCAATTAAACTCCTTATAGCTTAAATGGAATTCACTCTCCATCAGATGGATGCTAAAAGTGCCTTCCTCAATGGCTATCTAAAGAAAAAAGTGTTTGTCAAGCAACCTCCTGTCTTTAAAAGCAAGGAATGTCCTGATAACGTTTACATGCTTGACAAGGAACTTTATGGGCTCAAGTAGGCTCCAAGAGCATGGTATAAAAGATTGTCTAGATTCTTGCTTGAGCATGGATACAAGAAAGGTAAAATTGATAATACTTTATTCTTGAAAGAAAAAGGTAAAGATCTCTTGGTAGTTCAGATATATGTTGATGATATAACCTTTTGAGCAACTATATATAGGTTAAGTAAAGAATTTTTTAAGCTAATGGGGAGTGATTTTAAAATGAATATGATGGGTGAACTTAATTTCTGTTAGGGTTAAAAATTAAATTGTCACGACCCAAACCCGGTCGTGATGGCGCCCAACCCGAAAGCTAGGCAAGCCTGACCAACATTCACTCTTCCTTTGTCAATAAATTCTCAAACCGACAGTTTAAAGAAAAATATAATAATTTCTGAGTAATAATCCAAATAATATTAATAGAATAGTACAAATCTAAATAAACACTCCCAAAAGATCTGGGGTCACGAGTCTAGAGTCTCTAAACAAAACTGGATAGTAGTATCTAACTGAAAATAATAAAAATCTGGAAACGTATATAATAATAATAATAATAATAATAATAATAATAATAAGCTGAAATGTGAAGAGTAGCCAGGTCCTGCGAACGTCAAGCAGCAACCTCAACGATTTTGAAAATATCTGGAGACTACAAGTGTCACCTAAGCCTCTGGTGTACCTGAATCTGCACACAAGGTGCAGGGAGTAGGGGTGAGTACTACTGACTCAGTGAGTAATAAGCATAAATAATGTCTTAAAGTAAGAAATCCACGAAATGCCACAAAGTAAAGCTAAATCTAACATTCCTATTCCTTAGCTACGAACTAACAACAAAGTAATATCAAATATCATTGTCAAGTATCAGATAAAGATGCAATGCAATGCACATGAATACGCTGCGACGTGCAACCCGATCCGTTTAACGTCGACGACACTCACTGGGGGTGTGTACAGACTCCCGAGGGGCTCCTTCAGCCCAAATGCAATATCAGCCAAGTGTTGGCATAGAACAGACTCTCGGCCTCAATATCAATATATGATAATCGTTACGGCGTGTATCCCGACCCATGATCAATCCACAGTATGCAAATGAGTCACATAACAGATTCAATTAAATTCTCAGATTCCAATTACTAAGGAAATATAACTTAGTTATTTAAACTTCAGGAAGAGTGACTTAGCATTTTATAATAGTGATTAATCACAGGACTGAGATCAATAATTATACAAATCATGTTATCACATAGATATCCATCCTAGACGGATGCTACCGATAGGCACAAGGCCCCAAACATGGCAACAAGCCCACTTATCAATAATATAATGAGCGTATCAGGCTCCAATAATTATATTTAACTCTCAGGATGGACCAAGTCACAATCCCCAATCATATACCATCCTGCACCTGCCATAGGGTGTGAGTCACGCCCTAACATAGCGTCACGATGTGATAAACTGGGGTTTCAAACCCTCAGGCCATCATCTATACAAACTACTCACCTCTAACCGGTCGTAGACTGGTCTGCAACGCCTTTTCCCTACGAATCTGCCTGTATGAGCGTCGAATCTAGTCAAATCCATAATTAATACGTTATTATAGGCTAAATAAACACAACCCAATTGAAATTATTCGAAAAATGCTAAAAATCACGAAGTTGGTAAAACCGGAGCCCGGGTCCACTTCTCGAAAAATTCTAAAAATCACATCTTTGGATTCCTCGTCTCGCCACGAGTCCGTACATATAAAGTTTGTCGAAAATGGAGCCCGAATTACCTTTAAAATCTCCAAAATTTGTTTCTAAAAACTAAGCCCTAGTTCTTCACAATTTCTACATTATTTCATGGAATGGAGGGGTGATTCCTCCTAAAAATGATGTTTTTAAGTCAAGAGACTTACCTCCAATAAATACCCGTTGAAAACACGTTTCAAATCGCTCAAAAAGCTCCCTTGGTTACTTAACAATGGAGGAAATATGGTTGGGCATGACTGAAATTACCCTTAAAAATAATCTGTCCAGCTGAACGACCCTCTTTCGCAAACGCGAGGCCCTTTCGCGTTCGCGATGACCAAAATCTAATGGGCCAATTTTCCTTGTTTGCGAACGTGGTGCCCAAATGCGAACGCTATATCCAAAATACCAGCTGCCCAATTTTTACCCTTCGCGAACGCGTTGCCTTCATGCGAACGCATTGCCTTCACGCGAACGCGAAGGTATGGGCTCCTTCTTCCACGCGAACGCGACCCCTTCACGTCATCGCGAAGTACTAAACCAGGCCCTTCCCAAATGATCCCTTCGCGAACGCGTCCGACCTACGTGAACGCGAAGGCCAGTGGACCCCAGGCCTACGCGAACGCGAGGCACCCCTGTGAACGCGAAGGCCAAGCTTGACCTGCAACAGCTGCTGCAATTTCTGCAGCACAAACCAACATCCAAACTCCCCGCTAGCTATCCAATACCACCTCGAGGCCCTCGGGACCTCAACTAAAAGCACAGATGGGTCCTAATACCTCATTCAAATTTTCTCGTAGCATAAAAACACTATCATAAACATCATAATCATCAAATTTCTAAGGATTCAAGCCTAAGTTAAATTAAAACTTCTGAAACTTGCATTTGATCAAAAACCCGACCTATACACCTCCGAATGATCTGAAAATTTGCACGCATATCCAAAATCACCTAACAGAGCTACTGCAACTTTCGGATTTGCATTCCGACCCCTGGATCAAAATCTCACCTATCAACCGGACTTCGCCAAAATTCTAACTTAGTCAACTCAAGCCTAATTCTACACCGGACCTCCAAACTCAGTTCGATTTCGCTTCCAAGTCACAAATCACTATCCAAAACTAGTCGAATCATCGAAAATCCATTCTGAGCCCTCTAACTTAGAAGTCAACGTTCGATTGACTTTTCCAACCTTACCTTCTCATAAAGAATCAAATTGTCTCATTTTTACCCAAACTCCATCTGAATTACTTCAAACTCTCCAAACACCTATAATGAAACATATGGAAACATAAAATCAGGGAAATGGGTGTGACGACGGACGGGTCGTTACATCCTCCCTAACTTAAGAAAATGCTCGTCCTTGAGCGGGCCTAGAGTTGTACTAGGAGCCAACCAATACCTGAATGACCTTACCAAACATATACCCGGGGTGATCCCATGTCACCCTAACTCACATATGCCCGATAATAAAACACAACTAATTTCACAGTCCATCTAGCCCATAACTGTAGTACCACATTGCACCTCCGAAACCATACACAAGATCAGAACCTCACATTTACACTCAGAATAAGCCTGAACCGGATGTAATAACTCATACCTACAACCTCAGGTGAAATCATACAATATACCACACAGTCCAACACTCGAAGTGATAGTCTTTATTCACAGTAGTTGCATACTATACCCGAATACCGATAGAAACCCCTTATTAGTTGGAGTCTTATTCCAACACTGCTATACTCTATCAATGATAACGAACACGCAATAGACTATAACCATTTCTCAGATCAACCATTCACGAAGACATTTCTTCCTCTTTGACTAATACCACAACAGATCTCCGAGCCGAAACTCGATATTAACCTTCCAACAAGCCGAAACCAAATCTGTTCGTATCCATTAATGATCCCAAAGGTCTCTTCTAACCAAACACACCATCCTGGTGACATGACCCATCAATACGGCCTAAGACACAACTTACATAACACACACACCAATAAGAGACGGTCTGAACATACTCAAGTCATGAAAATGACCCAAAAGAAAGAGTTGTACCTTAAGCTCATCAATACCATTACAACACAAGTTTGGGACCCCATCCCACATCATAGAAATAGAATACTTAAATCTTTCCGAAGGGTCTAATCTCCACGTGGCCTCGCTATGATGCGCGATCTCATCCTAACACTATTTCACATGAAGCACCTCAAGTAGCTATACTCAAACTTGAAAACCACGCACGATTAGTGCCTAGAACCCAAGCAACCCATTATACCCATGGAGAAAAGGCATACAAAATACATATGGGAGATATTCTCCACATCATACTGTTGCAACATGCAACCCGATCCAGATAACATACCCTGTAGCGGCATGCCACCCGATCCACTCAAAATCTCACATAGGGAGATGCACATCGAGCCAAATTTTCTCATAATCACATAATACCGAGTATCGATCGTAAGCACACTGAGGCATAATCATATCTACTTATGGCGGCATAAGCTAAAAAGCTCAACTCCCACTATGAATCTCGATAGCACAGCAATTTATGTGCCACTGCCGAAAATCATAACGCCTTGCAGCACCGAAAAGCAACTCATAGACCTTCCCAGACCACTAGCAGATCCAATAACGGACGAATAAACCCATCCTCTATCAATACAATTCGGTATTAACCAAGCCAACCACAGCTAAACGCGTATCCAACCGACTTACCAACAAGCTCATTACCAAGAAGCCTGACGCTGCCTCTTCCAGTACTATAATTCATGCCAAAGCTGTACGATTCGGTGCTCGACACCAAATAATTACTGAAGTCTTCCATCTCGCCGACGACATGCCCGGCCACGAGGAACGCATCCGAAAAGGTCCCTCAATATCGGAACTGAATCAATGGTACAAACCTCTGCACTGACATTTGCCACGAAGGCCCAAACAGGACAAGTAATCCTTCCCAGCCGTCCGCTGGTCTTTGGGATACAACCTACTCTCACTATAACATCACCCGATGTACCACGCCACGCAACCTGTGGCATCCTCCGGCATAGCCTATAACACAATAGTCTAAATTAACCCAACACTGAGGCAACTGGTCTACACCTAATCTCATATCCAAAATCTATCGTATCAACAGATAAAGATCCACAACCACATCACAGACGGTGTCGGAGAACTCCTAGTCACCCCTCCATATTAACACACAGATCACTATACCTGATCCTACGTTCCGTATGAATACAGATTACACATCGACTACCAAATCATTCCACAGAAGATATTCAAAAAAATTCCCTGTGCCATTAACAAACTGAACTGTCAACAGTCGGTCCAACAGGAAACTGTCGGAATCCCACCGAAGCGTTATCATTTTACATCACCTTCCTCTCTTACTGAACGTATACTCCCATCAAATTACTAGAATAGTAATACCATTTTCCTTCATCATCTGAGGGTCGATTCTTAAATCACTTGCAGCTGCCCGTGCTTTATAAGAATTTAATGACTTCCCTATTCAGAACTGAACCGTACCTTACAAACATGAATCCCAATCCTCCACAACAGACCGCGCATACCATACCATACTTGGATAATCTGAGAACTGCATCTCCTTTTTCCTAACACAAGCTAAACTGCCAGGACTAAATCCTTCTATCCACACAAGTCTAGGAAAGCTGTCCGAACTCAAAAGCTCTGTCGTCTAATACCTGTAAGGGCTCATTACCTCGAACATAAAAAAGGAATTGATCATATCTTTACATACCGATTCGGTCCACTAACAAGCTACTTCATTTGTCTAGATTTCCTTCTGATTCATTTTGAACTTGATATACTCTCTCGCTGTAGCACCACAATGCCTCACTCCAGGCTTACCACACGAGTCTCGAATGTAAGACCACACTATCTAAGATCAATATGCCACTAAATACTCTCTCAAACGCTTCCAAAAATACCACCTTCCGAAATACCCTACTTTGAATAACTTCCTGCGAATCTAAATCTTCTACCTTTATTCCTAGATACTGATACATAGAATCCCGTGATTAATGTAAAAATACCACAAGTCTTGACTTGTTCTAATGAAAACACTGACTTGGTCACATATTCCACCTTAAAACACCTGAGTGCTACATATAGAGTCTTGAACACATCAAAACCATCCTCAAGAGCCACCCACTCTTATACACACTGCAAATTACTTGACTTAACGAATTGAACCACTCGTGCCTTATCAACACTCTAACACCGTAGGTCATGATCTCATTCTGATACAACCAAACCACTTCCTTCTCTTTACACTAAGCATTATTTATCAACAACTCAAGACACTTTATTATTTTTCTCACATCTACTAAGCACCATATAGCCTTTGTCAAAATTTTGGTTCACTCGTGCCATCCTTGGCTCAGTTTCTGCAACCAAAACTGGTTCACCCGCATACATCAAATCAGAACTAACATAGTACCTAATCGTACAATCAACTAATCAATAGAAACCTCCCCAACTTAGCTCGAAGCCATATATACCACAACACATATACTCTTGTGTTGTCGTAATATCATGGTGAGATTAAAATCACTCTTTCATAAGCTTGTGGAAACACGAATCATAAAAAAATTTAACCTTTCTGCAATTATTGCATTCATTCACACAACGGTTAAGCCCACTCTTTAGGCGACAAAATTTTACTAAGTCCCAAATTTTCCAAACATTTTGGCAGAGTTTCCTTTGTAGTTGGGCCTATCCACCTGCCAGAGAATCACACAAAACCATCCCAACAACCATTCCACAACTTGACAAAGCATCACAATGTATATCAACATCATTAATCTCAATACTACATGTATTCTATTATCAAGATTGATATATGGACGTGCGTTGCACATATTCGAATCATAACACATAGAAAATACCTTTCAATTACACGTGAAATCTTCTCACGATATACATAAGAATCGCATTACCTCAGAACACTCCACAGGAGATAACCCACATGTTTGACCTTAATATAACATCTCTGCATACCCTCCATCGTCGTACACATTACATAGCTACTTACTCTTCCTGAGTTTGAACTCATATCGTATCATGAAATTTACTTCATTCCACTAGGAGACTTGAAAAGATTCTTCATGCGCCTATCTTCGGGCTACACATCGAACCACAATAGGAAACAAATTGATTAACAGTTCATCCATCATCTAGCAGACTTCTTCGTCACTACCAAGTCATATAATTGCATCTCGCAGCACTGGCATACTCATCGCACGGATACCAAACTTACATTCCGGCTAATAGCGATAATACCGAACATCTAAGTTTAAAACACTTGCTCACACGATCAGCACCTCAGTGCTCAAGCCCTAGGCAATATCCGGCCTTAAGGCCTCCAGACTGGCCCAACATCAACCTCACAAAGATTACATCTAGCCCCTCGATCGCGGAATCGCAAGCCTTTAAGGCACATATGATACCGAGCGCTCATGCGCGCATGTGTACACGTGGAAGGAATTTCAAGAGTTACTCATTCAAGCTGAATTAAGGACGCATGATAAGATTTGAAGAAAGTGGAGTGTTTCCTAAAGGTTCTGTAGCCTTCTGATTATAAGTGTGGTGCACGACACACCCATAAACAAGACTCTACTAAACCGGCTCATAACTCGTGAGGCCTAGTACCTTGGCTCTGATACCAACTTGACACGACCCAAACCCGATCGTGATGGCGCCCAACCCAAAAGCTAGGCAAGCCTGACCAACGTTCATTTTTCCTTTGTCAATAAATTCTCAAACCGATAGTTTAAAAATAAAAATAATAATTTCTGAGTAATAATCCAAATAATATTAATAGAATAATACAAATCCAAATAAACACTCCCAAAAGATCTGGGGTCACAAGTCTAGAGCCTCTAAACAAAACTGGATAGTAGTATCTGAATGAAAATAATAAAAATCTCGAAATGTATATAATAATAATAAGCTTAAATGTGAAGAGTAGCCAGGTCTTGCGAACGTCAAGAAACTACCACAACGACTCTGAAAATATCTGGAGACTACGAGTGTCAGCTAAGCCCCAGGTGTACCTAAATCTGCACACAAGGTGCAGGGGTAGGGGTGAGTACTACCGACTCAGTGAGTAATACGCATAAATAATGTCTGAAAGTAAGAAATCCACGAAATGCCACAAAGCAAAGCTAAATCTAATAGTCCTATTCCTTAGCTGCAAACTAACAACAAAGCAATATCAAATATCACGGTCAAGTATCAGATAAAGAAGCAATGCAATGCACATGAATACGCTGCAGCGTGCAGCCCAATCCGTATAACGTCGACGGCGCTCACTGGGGTGTGTACAGACTCCGGAGGCTCCTTCAGCCCAAGCGCAATATCAGCCAGGTGTTGGCATAGAACATGCTCTCGGCCTCAATATCAATATATGATAATCGCTACGGCGGGTAGCCCGACCCATGCTCAATCCACAGTATACAAATGAGTCACATAACAGATTCAATTAAATTCCCAGATTCCAATTACTAAGGAAATATAACTTAGTTATTTAAACTTCAGTAAAAGGGACTTAGCATTTTATAACAATGATTAATAACAGGACTAAGATCAATAATTATACAAATCTTTATCAATCAGATACGCATCTTAGACGGATGCTACCGATCGGCAAAAGGCCCCAAACATGGCAACAAGCCCACTTATCAACAATACAATGTGCGTATCATCCGCCAATAGTTATATTTAACTCTCGGGATGGACCAAGTCACAATCCCCAATCATATACCATCCCGCACCTACCATGGGTTGCGAGTCAAGCCCTAACATAGAGTCACGATGTGATAAACCGGGGTTTCAAACCCTCAGGCCATCATCTATACAAACTACTCACCTTTAACCGGTTGTAGACTGGTCTGCAACGCCTTTTCTCGTCGAATCTCCCTCTATGAGCGTCGAATCTAGTCAAAACCACAACAAATATGTTATTATAGGCTAATAAACATAACCTAACTGAAATTATTCGAAAAATGCTAAAACTCACGAAGTTGGTAAAACCCGAGCCCTGGGCCCACTTCTCGAAAAAATTCTGAAAATTACATATTTGGATTCCTTATCTCGCCACGAGTCCATACATATAAAGTTTGTCGAAAATAGAGCTTCAATGACCTTTCAAATCCCCAAATTTCGTTTCTAAGCCCTAGTTCTTCACAATTTCCACACAATTTCATGGAATTGAGGATTGATTCCTCCTAAAAATGGTATTTTTAAGTCAAGAGATTTATCTCCAATCAATACCGGCTGAAAACATGCTTCAAATCGCTCAAAAAGCTCCCTTGGTTGCTTAACAAGGGAGGAAATATGGTTGGGTTCGCGACTGAAATTACCCTTAAAAACAATCTGTCCAGCTGAATGACCCTCTTTCGCGAATGCGAGGCCCTTCCGCATTCGCGATGACCAAAATCCAATGGGCCAATTTTCCTTCTTTGCGAACGCGGTGGACAACTGCAAACGTGATAGCTACCAGCTGCCCAATTTTTACCGTTCGTGAATGTGTTGCCTTCACGCGAAGGCGAAGGTGTGGGCTCCTTCTTCCACTTGAACATGGCCCCTTCACACGATCACGAAGTACTAAACTAGGCCCTTCCCAAACGATCCCTTCGCGAAGGCATCGGGCCTACGCGAATGCGAAGGACAATGGATCCCAGGCCTACGCGAACGCGAGGCACCCCTGCGAACGCGAAGGCCAAGCTTGACCTGCAACAGCTACTGCAATTTCTGCAGCACAAACCAACATCCAAACTCCCCGCTAGCCATCCAAAACCACCCCGAGGCCCTCGAAACCTCAACCAAAAGCACATATGGGTCCTAATACCTCATTCAAACTTGATCTTAGCATTAAAACGCCATCATAAAAATCAAAATCATCAAATTTTCACGGATTCAAGCCTAAGTTAAACTAAAACTTCTGAAACTTGCATTTGATCTAAAACCCGACCTAAAAACCTCCGAATGATCTAATAATTTGCATGCATATCCAAAATCTTCTAACGGAGCTACTGCAACTGTCATAATTCCATTCCGACCCCCGTATCAAAATCTCACCTATCAACCAAACTTCGCAAAAATTCTAACTTAGCCAATTCAAGCCTAATTCTACACTGGACCTCCAAACTCAGTTTCGATTTAGCTCCTAAGTCTAAAATCACCATTCAAAACTAGTCGAATCATCAGAAATCCATTCTGAGCCCTCTATATCACAAGTCAACATTCGATTGACTTTCCAACCTAACCTTCTCATAAAGAGACTAATTGTCTTATTTTTACCCAAACTCCATCCGAATTACTTCAAACTCTCCAAACACCTATAATGGAACATATGGAAACATAAAATGGGGAAAACGGGGTGGTAACTCACGTGAAGACGGGTCGGGTTGTTACATAAATAAAATTCAAATGGAACTATGATCCATCAACAGAAGTATGTGAAAAAGTTTCTTAAAAGGTTTAAAGTGAAAGACACCAAAGAAATTGAAACTCATATAGTAACAACCACAAAATTGGATATTGATCAACCTGGTTCATCTGTTGATCAGAAGATGCATAGGAGAATGATTGGCTCTCTGTTATATTTCACTGCTAGTGGACCTGGGATTTTTTCTGTGTAGGCCTTTGTTTTAGAATATATGCTTAACGCTAGAGGGGGGGGGGGATGAATAGCGTTATAATAAAAAACAATGTAAATTTGCGTAATTAAAAATTGCAGGAATAACGTAAGTGCAGTAATTAAAATGATAAGGAGAGAACACACCGGATTTTATCCTGGTTCACCACAACGTGTGGTTAGTCCAGTCCCCGAGAGACTCTCTCGAGTTTTACACTAACTTCGTTAAGCTTACGGGTGCCTAACAAACCGTTACAATTGCTCGTAGATATACACTCTACAAGACTTCAACCTGCTCGAGGATACCGCACCTCAAGACTTCAAACCAAGGAACTACGTTTCCTTCTTACAACAAGGGATTAGAATATCCCTTCAAGTGTGTACAAACACTTAGCACTCAAGGCAAGACTCTCTTTATAGAGTAGATATGAGTAAAAACAATACGCTCAAGAACACAACAACTTAGTCAAGAATTTGGCTCTCAAAAAGCTATGAAATGAATATAAAATGATTGATAAGAGAGTATGTAAGCTTTAGCAAGAATGTAATCAGTTGTTGTGCTTAGAAGAGTGAATTTGAGTTGTATTTATAGTGCTCAAAACACCCAAAACCGTTGCTTAATTGCCAATCACAAATTGCTGATTTTGTGCTATGATAATCGATTATCTGATTCTGCATAATCGATTATCTGCCAATCGTTTAAAAATCATTCCCAGATTTTAAGCAGAATAATCGATTATCCAAATCGTATAATCGATTACCTGACAACGTTCAAAAATCAATCCCCGATTTATGCTTAACATAGTCGATTGTCTGATTGTACATAATCGATTATCTTTTAGTGTTTGAAAATACTTTGGCAACGGTCTTTAATATAATCGATTACCAGAAAAGCCATAATCGATTATTTTGCTACTTTGTAAAATCTGATGCTCACTGTCTCAATATAATCGATTAGTCTAAGGCACATAATCGATTATCTTGTAGCTTTGAAAAATCTGGTGAACACTGCCTTAACATAATCGATTATCATAAGGTACATAATCGATTATCTTGCAGCTTTGTAAAATCTGGTGTACACTGCCTTAACATAATCGATTATCATAAGGTACATAATCGATTATCTTACAGCTTTGTAAAGTCTAGTACATAATCGATTATCTTACAGCTTTGTAAAATCTGGTGTACACTGCTTTAACATAATCGATTATCATAAAGTACATAATCGATTTTGTTTGTCCAGATTTGAAAGACATGTTTAGAATTCATTTTGGTTAAAATGAAATGTTTGAAAATCATTTTGCTTTAAATTAAAGATGCATGGTTTGATAAAAATGATTTTACGAGAGAAGCCAAGTCTTGAATCAATTGTCGGATCAAGATCACAATTATAGAACGACTCATGTATAACGTTGTTGCTTTACTTAATCTTGATCTTTGTTTCTCTTGTGCTTGGACTTTGGCATATGTCAATGTTCCGTTCACGTCAGTTTGTCATTTATCAAAACCTACAAATATGAAAACACATTTAGTTTAGCGACTTGAGAACGTGTTTCAGCAATTTCCCCCTTATTGATAATGGCAAACCAATATCGGGATATGCATATTAATTAATTCATAATGACGATCCAAGACAAGTATATAGATATGCAACGAGTTACCCCTCAAGTTATGAATTCCCCCTCAATTTATGCTAATATGTATTAGTGTGCATAGCCCATATCTTCCCCCTTTTGACATTAGCAAAAAATTAACTAACTCTTTATTGATTAAACAATATTGCAAATACATAAAAATAAAAGAGAGAATAATGATGCAAACAAGAAAAACAAAGAGACAAGACATTATTCATTATCATCATTGACTTCCGTCTCGACATCCGGTACATCTTCCCGAAGGACAATTTGGGCATACGGATAATTGACGTGATCAAAATATCCATGGAGCTCGTGAGTCAATCTATTGACATTCATATCAATACGATTTAGGGATGTGGACATGGAGGCAAGTTGCTCGGAAATAGATTGGAGGGATGCATCGGATGGGGACGGATGACGACGTCTTTGAGGTGGAGGAGGAGGCGGATGCTCACCGATATTGGGAAATGAAGATTCTTGAATTTCCCAGTGTTTTGTCGCCTTTTTGTGAGGACCGACGGAGGTGTCGATACCGGAAGCAACAAGAATGGTCATAACGACAAAAGCATAGGGGAGTGGCTTATATTCCCCAATTGCATCATATAAGTGAGTCATGACGAACTTGCACCAATTGATGCGAGCCCCGGTGATAATGGCATGCATGAGTTTTGAATCCTCATGAGAGATAGTTGTGTGGTTGAATTTTCGCGGTTTTAGAACGCGGGTGATGAAATAAAAAATTAGACGATATTCCGGGAGCATGTTTGTAATGGTTGGACGACGATGGTCCGGAGTTGCAATAAATTCACCGATGCCAATTTGGGTGAGGAGAAGTTGTTCATCAAATAACGCGCCTTCTTCCCTAGTATAGAGAGAAATGTCTTCCCCATTGCGCGGGAGTTTAGTGAGGGCTTGAATATTTGCCTCAGATAGAGCAATTGAAATTCCATTGACGTTCGAGACAATTTCACCATCTTCGTCCTTCTCGAGATTTGAATAGAAGGCCCGAATTAGAGGAGGGTGAATGTAAGGAGTGTGAAGATATAGGAATTCAAGGAGTTGGCTTTGCATAAGCATATTTGCTGTGGATGGAGGGGCGCTGTGATTAAGGAAACGATCCGTGGAAAATCGAGGAGGAAGGATTTCTCGATTTTCAAATTTTTCAATAAAGCGCATAAGTTCGGCTTCACTATTGAATCGTAAATAAGAACCATCTTTATAACAATGAACTAGTGGACGAGTGACGGAAGAGGAGGCAACATTTTTGCCGGAACGAGCTCGTTTGGAAGTTTTGCCCGTCATTTTGAATAAATAGTAATAGCCTTTGAAGAGTTTTGAGAGATTTTTGAGAATTTGGGAGCTAAGATTGATGTTTGAGTGAAGACATTGAAGATATAATGCACCTATTTATAATGTGAAGAATGAAATTGCATTAAAGTTAAGGAATCTGCAAAAATTTATGGAGCAAACGGTCAGAAACGGTAACTATTTTGAAATACTGACTGAAAATAATCGATTATGGAACTATGGTAATCGATTATTCTGACACAGTGTGCCCAGTGATTTTCTGACTCGGGGAATAATCGATTGTGCTTTTGAGATAATCGATTATTTCAGGAAATGTAGTAACGGACATCCGAGACGGTAATAGGAAAATCGATTACACTGTTTTAAATAATCGATTATTGTCACACAGTGACTTAACACCTGAAAATAAATGTCAACATAATCGATTAGGGATATGTGATAATCGATTTTTATATTTAACAGCTAAAATCCTGCAAAGCCAAAACTGTTAGATAATCGATTGTAGTGTTGTATAATCGATTATGTCAATTTTCCAGCATAATAAACATAAAACGTAAATGGGGAATAATCGATTATTGACTTTAGAGAAATCGATTATTCTGCACCGATGTCTGATAATTCCCCCTATCTTTGGGGAGATACCTGCAAAAAAGAATTAGGCGCCTCCGACGCTCAAGTTAGTAATCGTTAAAACATAAAAATGCAATGCATGAATTAGATCAACGTGGAGTCAAGAATCCCGAGTTCACTACGAATTCGAAAGAAGGACTCTTTATCTAAAGGCTTTGTAAAGATGTCGACCAATTGATCTTTTGTTTCAACAAATTCAATTTCGACATCGCCCTTGAGAACGTGATCTCTTATAAAGTGATGTATAATTTCTATGTGTTTCGTTCTTGAGTGAAGAATAGGATTCTTCGTCAAGCTTATGGCGCTAGTATTGTCACATCGAAGAGGAACATGATCAACACTAAGACCATAATCCGAGAGTTGTTGTTTCATCCAAAGGATTTGAGCGCAACAACTCCCCGCGGCTACATATTCAGCCTCGGTTGTGGATAACTCAACACTTACTTGTTTCTTGCTAAACCAAGAAACTAGAGAGCTATCGAGCAAATGGCAAGTGCCACTAGTGCTCTTGCGGTCCAATTTGCAACCCGCAAAATCGGAATCGGAATAGCCAACAAGTTGGCAAGAAGAACCTTTGGGATACCATAGTCCCACATTTATAGTTCCAATAAGATACTTCATTATCCGTTTTACCGCAGTTAGGTGCGACTCCTTCGGACATGATTGATATCGAGCGCATAAACATACGCTAAACATGATGTCCGGTCTACTAGCAGTAAGAAAGAGAAGAGATCCGATCATACCTCGATACTTCTTGGTGTCTACTTCCTTACCTTTCTCATCTTTGTCAAGATGGTCGGATGTACTCATTGGGGTGGCCATTGCTTTGGCGTTGCTCATTTCAAAACGATTTAGCAACTCCTTGCAATATTTGGATTGGCAAATGAAAGTTCCCTCTTTCATTTGTTTTACTTGCAGCCCCAAGAAGAAGTTTAGCTCACCCATCATTGACGTTTCGAATTCGCTAGTCATTAACTTAGAGAATTCCTCGCATAGAAAATCATTAGTAGCACCAAAAATAATATCATCTACATAAATTTGAACTAATAGAATGTCATTGTTTTTATTTTTGATAAAAAGTGTGGTGTCAACTTTCCCCCTTTCAAACTCATTGTCTAAGAGAAATTTACTTAGACGTTCATACCAAGCTCGAGGAGCTTGTTTAAGACCATATAAAGCTTTCTTAAGCTTGAAGACATGGTCGGGAGATGTAAAATCTTCAAAGCCCGAGGGTTGTTCAACATACACTTCCTCTTGAATAACCCCATTGAGGAAAGCACTTTTGACATCCATTTGAAATAATTTATAATTAATAGATGATGAAAAAGCAAGTAATAAACGAATGGCTTCTAGGCGTGCAACGGGTGCATAGGTTTCTTCATAATCAATGCCTTCTTCTTGATTATAACCCTTAGCAACTAGCCTAGCTTTGTTTCTAGTGATTATACCATTTTCATCTAATTTATTCCGAAAAACCCATTTCGTGCCAATTATGGTATGATTATCGGGTCTTGGCACAAATTCCCAAACATCATTACGTTTGAATTGGTTAAGCTCCTCTTGCATTGCCAAGGTCCAATGCTCATCCCCAATTGCTTCAGAAATGGTTTTAGGTTCTATTTGTGAAACAAAAGCCATATGTCCTACAGTAACTTTAAGAAGGTTTCGTGTACTTACCCCTTTCTCGATGTTGCCAATTACCTTGTCAAGAGGGTGGTCTTTAGACGTCCTCCAAGCCTTAGGCATCATCGGTTCTCCTTCTTGTGGTGGTACTTCTTCCGAAGGTTGTTCCATGACTTCATCTTGAACTTCTTTTGGATCCTCCTTTTGTACCTTGTCTTGAAGATGGATTTTCTTTAAAGCATCTGCAAGATCAACACAAGAATCCTTTCTCGCCAAGCGAGCATCATTTTCACAAAATACTACATGAGGAGATTCCTCAACAGTTTTGGTTCGATTATTGAAAACTCTATATGCTTTGCTACGCGATGAGTAACCAAGAAAAATTCCTTCATCAGATTTTGCGTCAAATTTTCCCAAGTTATCATTTCCGTTGTTGTGAATAAAACATTTACAACCGAAGGCTCTAAGATGGGAAAGATTAGGTTTCCTTCCCTTGTAGAGTTCATAGGGAGTTTTCATGAGTATCGGTCTAATGATAGCTCTGTTTAAAACATAGCTTGCGGTACTCACGGCATCCGCCCAAAAATATTTGGGAATTTCGGCCTCATCGAGCATGGTTCTAGCCATCTCTTCGAGACATCGATTTTTACGTTCTACCACTCCATTTTGTTATGGTGTATGTGGAGCCGAAAAGGTATGTTCAATACCGAGTTCGTCACAAAAATCCGCGAAGATGTTATGATCGAACTCTCCCCCATGATCACTTCTTATGGAAGTGACGGTTGTATTCTTTTCATTTTGAACACGTTTAAGAAAACTTTTAAAAGTATGAAATGCATTACTTTTATGAGCAAGAAATAACGTCCATGTAAATCTAGAATACTCATCAACAATAACAAAAGCATAAAGATTACCACCATGACTTTTAATTCTAGAAGGTCCGAAAAGGTCCATGTGTAGAAGTTGTAAAGGTCTAGTGGTTGAAACAACATTTTTGGATTTAAAAGAGGCCTTTGTTTGTTTCCCTTTTTGACATGAATCACAAATAGAGTCTTTTTCAAATTTCATGTTTGGAAGGCCAATTACTAAATCTTGTGAAACTAGTTTGTTTAAATTATTTACATGAGCTACTCTACGATGCCATAACCACATGTTGTCTTCTTTACTCAAAAGACAATTCACATAACTTGATGAAGAATTTCCAAGATCAACCATATAGATATTATCCATTCTAATACGACGAAGAATAATTTTAAAATCACTACGACGGATAACTAAGCATTCTTCGGAGTCAAACAATACAAGATTTCCCTTGTCACATAATTGACTTATGCTCAAGAGATTATGTTTATGACCTTTAACTAGCAAAATATGCTTAATGGAGGAGGATTCGTCCTTACCGACCGATCCAATGCCGATAATCTTTCCTTTGTTATTGTCTCCAAAAATAACGTTTCCTCCTTCCGTGGGTTTTAGTTGAAGGAATTTTGATGCATCCCCGGTCATATGTTTGGAGCATCCACTATCAAGGTACCAAAGTACACTTGATCCCTTCAAACACACCTACAAAATAAATTAATGAGATTTTGGTACCCAAGCCATTTTGGGTCCTTGTGCGTTAGGTGCAAAATATTGGTGTGATTGTCCTGCAGTGAAATGTCTATGTCTAGTGAAGCATGCGGGAGCAATATGTCCAATTTTATTGCAATAGTGACAAATGACATTTGGATTGTGCATTCTTCTAGGATGATAATAATTTAGAGGTCTAAATTTATTCACTCTATTTTTTGGAATATAGTTTTGATGTAGTTTTCGAAAATCTTGTCTAGGTGGTCGATACATGCCAATATTTCTTCTAGTGTTTACTCTATTGTTAGGAATATAGTTTTGATGTGGTTTTTGAAAATCTTGTCTAGGTGGTCTATACATGCCACTATTTCTTCTAGCATTTGTTCTAGGATGAGTTGCAATTCTAGGATTAAAATTTCTAGGTTGAGTGTTGACATTTATTTTATTTTGCCTAAGTTGAGTCTTAGGTGGTTTAGAAGTGGACTCAACTTTTTCTTTTGGCTCGTGTTTAAAGCCTATACTGTGCTTAGTGGATTTCAAATTTACAAGCACTTCATTGAGATTTTTGTGTGAAGAATTGAATTTGTGCAAAGTGCTTCTAAGACTTTCTACTTCTTCCTTTAGAGATTTGCAAGAAGTATAATCCTTATTTGAGCTTTCGGGTTATCGGCGCTTCTTTTGCCATAAAACTTGTTTTCCTCTTTTAATTTCTCATTTTCAAGAGTAAGTTTTTCAAAATCCTTTTCTTTTGAAGAAAATTGTTTTCTTAAATCTTTTATAGATTTAGAAGCGCTAATAAACTCTTTATACAACTCATCAAATGCATCTTGCATTTCTTCTAAGGTGAAGTAGTTCTTAGAAGAAGTACATACCTCATTTTGAGTTTCTTCGTGTGCCATAAGACACAAGTTTGCGGTCTCATTTCCTTCTCCATCACTTGACTCGTCTCCGGAGTCGCCTCCCCAAGAGATGTATGCTCTTTGTTTCTTGACGGGTTTCTTCTACTTTTTGGAATTTGGACAATTTGATTTTATGTGCCCGATTTATCCGCATCCATAGCACTTTAATTGGTCTCCTTGTCGCTTACCTTTTCGTTCAAACTCCTTTCGCATGAACTTGTGAAATTTCCTAATAACGAGTCCGAACTCGTTATCTTCGTCGCTTGAATCCTCATCATTTTGAGGTTGAGCCGTGCTTTCCTTGAGGGCGATTCTTCGCTTCCTTTGATCATCCAAAGGAGGGTTAAGAATAGTAGATTCATAGGTTTTGAGATTACCTCTAAGCCCGTCGATTGTGACATTTGTGATGCCGATTGACTCTTGAATAGCGTCGGCTTTGGAGCGCCATTCCGGAGTGAGACTTCGAAGAATTTTACGGACAAGCTCCCTATCCGTGAAAGTCTTCTTGAGAGCATGAAGATCATTAACGATTTTTGAAAATCGTTCGAACATTTCGTCTATCTTCTCGCTTTCCTTCATATGAAAAAGTTCATATTCGTGGGTTAGAAAATCTATTTTAGCTTCTCTTATCTGGTCCGTGCCTTCGTAGGTGATCTCCAATTTATCCCACATTTTCTTAGCCGTGGTGCAACATTAGATTTTCCGATAGTCATCGGGATTTACAGCACAAAATAGCATGTTGATGGCCTTTGCATTATATTCCACCTTTCTGATATCGTCCATATCGTATTCGTCTTCCGACTTTGGGACGAGTTCATCTCCAACCTTTTTAGTTGGAAGTTGTTCTCCATTCTTTATGATTTTCCATAATTGGAAGTTGTTTGATTGAATAAAAATCCTCATCCTCTCCTTCCAGTAAGTATAGTTTGTGCCATCAAAGAGTGGTGGCCTTGTGAAGCATTGTCCTTCACCTAGTCCTGCATTAATGTTACGAGTAGAAGCCATGGATTGTTTCTCTCAAACTGTTAAGTCTTTCAGAGAGTTAGGCTCTGATACCAATTGTTAGAATATATGCTTAACGCTAGAGGGGGGGGGGGGTGAATAGCGTTATAATAAAAAACAATGTAAATTTGCGTAATTAAAAATTGCAGGAATAACGTAAGTGCAGTAATTAAAATGATAAGGAGAGAACACACCGGATTTTATCCTGGTTCACCACAACGTGTGGTTAGTCCAGTCCCCGAGAGACTCTCTCGAGTTTTACACTAACTTCGTTAAGCTTACGGGTGCCTAACAAACCGTTACAATTGCTCATAGATATACACTCTACAAGACTTCAACCTGCTCGAGGATACCGCACCTCAAGACTTCAAACCAAGGAACTACGTTTCCTTCTTACAACAAGGGATTAGAATATCCCTTCAAGTGTGTACAAACACTTAGCACTCAAGGCAAGACTCTCTTTATAGAGTAGATATGAGTAAAAACAATACGCTCAAGAACACAACAACTTAGTCAAGAATTTGGCTCTCAAAAAGCTATGAAATGAATATAAAATGATTGATAAGAGAGTATGTAAGCTTTAGCAAGAATGTAATCAGTTGTTGTGCTTAGAAGAGTGAATTTGAGTTGTATTTATAGTGCTCAAAACACCCAAAACCGTTGCTTAATTTCCAATCACAAATTGCTGATTTTGTGCTAGGATAATCGATTATCTGATTCTGCATAATCGATTATCTGCCAATCGTTTAAAAATCATTCCCAGATTTTAAGCAGAATAATCGATTATCCAAATCGTATAATCGATTACCTGACAACGTTCAAAAATCAATCCCCGATTTATGCTTAACATAGTCGATTGTCTGATTGTACATAATCGATTATCTTTTAGTGTTTGAAAATACTTTGGCAACGGTCTTTAATATAATTGATTACCAGAAAAGCCATAATCAATTATTTTGCTACTTTGTAAAATCTGATGCTCACTGTCTCAACATAATCGATTAGTCTAAGGCACATAATCGATTATCTTGTAGCTTTGAAAAATCTGGTGAACACTGCCTTAACATAATCGATTATCATAAGGTACATAATTCATTATCTTGCAGCTTTGTAAAATCTGGTGTACACTGCCTTAACATAATCGATTATCATAAGGTACATAATCGATTATCTTACAGCTTTGTAAAATCTAGTACATAATCGATTATCTTACAGCTTTGTAAAATCTGGTGTACACTGCTTTAACATAATCGATTATCATAAAGTACATAATCGATTTTGTTTGTCCAGATTTGAAAGACATGTTTAGAATTCATTTTGGTTAAAATGAAATGTTTGAAAATCATTTTGCTTTAAATTAAAGATGCATGGTTTGATAAAAATGATTTTACGAGAGAAGCCAAGTCTTGAATCAATTGTCGGATCAAGATCACAATTATACAACGACTCATGTATAACGTTGTTGCTTTACTTAATCTTGATCTTTGTTTCTCTTGTGCTTGGACTTTGGCATATGTCAATGTTCCGTTCATGTCGGTTTGTCATTTATCAAAACCTACAAATATGAACACACGTTTAGTTTAGCGACTTGAGAACGTGTTTCAACACTTTGTGCTAGATTTCAGGCAAATTCAAAGGAGTCTCATTTGACTGATGTTTTCTGTGTAGGCATTTGTGCTAGATTTCAGGCAAATTCAAAGGAGTCTCACTTGACTGTTGTCAAGAGGATCTTGAGATACCTAAAATGCACCACTAATCTTTACTTGTTGTATTCAAAAGGTAGTAATTTCAACTTAGAGTGATACAGTGATGTTGATTATACATGTTTTCTTATGGATAGAAAGAGCACTTCCGGTATTGAACACCTTCTTGGCTCATGTCTAGTGTCTGGCACCACCAAAAAAGTAAAATTATGTGGCCTTGTCTACTGCGAAAGTTGAATATGTGGTTGTTGCCTCATGCTATGCTCAATTGTTGTGGATCAAACAACAATTAATGGACTTTATATTGATGTACGTTGTATCCTCATTTTTTGTGCTAACACCAGGGCCATTAGTATGACCAAGAACCCGGTTCATCACAAATGAACTAAGCACACATATGTTAGGCATTTTTTTGAGGGACAACTATGAGAAAGGTTTGATCATTGTGAATTTTTTGCTACTAACAAGCAAACAGCTGACATCTTTATAAAAGCTTTAAGTAGAGATCACATTGAAAGTAACACGTTAGAATTAGGGATGATTAAGATCGCCTAAAAGGAACTAGTTCTAACTCAATAATTTGTTAGATAATTTGTGAATTTTATAAATAATTACATTAGATTTTGCTCAGTCTCGTACTTTCACTATTATACTCTTGTGTCATGTGCTAAAATGTATCATTAATCTCTAATGATATTATCTTTATTTTCTTAAATTCAGACTTACACAAGAGAATTCTCAGTGAAGAACCTAGTTCATTAAGATTACATGGTATGTGCTCTCCACTCCACATATTTTGAAATAATTGTATTTGGATCATGATAAAAAAAGTCCCATTTAATCCCAGTCTACCTCAAGTTTATCTATTACAAATGCACCAGTTTCACCCAAAAAGAGTCTCATATTCCATTATTGCCTAGATTCTAGGGAAGAGTCCAACATCTATTTAAACTGACTTTCCAAGTTTGATTAGACTTCTAAACATAAAAAAAAAACTGTTGCCCAGTCAAACTCTCCCTCTTTAAATTGATTAGGCCTTAACCATTTCTTCACTTCTAATTTTCTAGCCACCAAAAATCATCTCTATATTCTCTCATATTTTCTACACACATCTCCTCTACACACATCAATGGAAACCCCATATGGAAATCCCTCTTCACCACCCAAAGAATCATCACCTACACCTTCGACCATACCTTCAACAACACATATCTCTAAGAAAAGAAGGTTCAAGATGCTTGCTCATAAGATAGTCGCTGATAGTGAAAAATCAAGAAAATAAATGAGATATTGAAAGCAAGCCAAGAAGAAGAACCCTTAAAATAAGAAGAATCATTCAGGTCCGCAATTGAGTGGGAAGAAACTTTTTCATCTTAAACATAACATGTAACTTCTAGTCTCAATATTGCTTCTAAGATTATTTTTGAAGTGGCTGAGAATTTGGAGAACAAAATTGTTCTGGTTGGTACAACTTTGAGATAGAATTTACTGAGTCTAGTATAGTCGGTGGTAAAAATAAAAATAAAAAGGAAAAAGAGAGTAGGGATCTTCAAGGAGATGTAAGGGGAAAGAAAAAATGAGTGGTTAAACCTTCACCTAGTCCTGTTGGGTTGACTGAGGGGATATGAGCGACGATGTTATGGAGTGGGGAAGCTGCTGAGGAAGAAGGAAATTGGAGAGAAGAGGAAGGTAGTAGATGTGGTGATGCAAGTGCAGCCGAAGGGCTGATAAGGTTTAGGAAGAGGTTCCAAGAACTTGTTTCATCTTTGAAGGAACCCCTCGAAGAGCTTTTGAAAAGGGTGTCTGATAGCTATAATTCAAGAAGAAGAAAAGCCCAGGAGTTAAAATTTCTGGAACTACTAAGGAACACAAGGATAGAAATGTTGCCTCTTCTATCCATGTAGAGATGATGAGTTTGTATTTTACCAACTTATCTTGTCTTTAAGCCTATATTTTGCAATGTTTGAGTGATAAAATCACGTGCTTAATGTCATTTACTTCTATTTTATAGGTTCTCTGTGAATTAGAAGTGACCATGAAGACCAAGTGAAAATGAGTCGAAAAGACATTGAAAAGAAGAGAATCTAGAAAATGGTCTCAGGTGTCGCAATTGCGACACAATTGTGGGAAATGCGAAGAAAGCAGACATGGCAAGTGCAAGAAATACATCGCAATTGCGAAGTATGCCCAGTCAAGTTGTGTTCGCAAATGCGAAGCCAAACCAGGCAGTCAAACTTCGCAAATACGAAGTCTTGATCGCAATTGCGAAAGTCAACAGGATAGTCTATGTTCGCAAATGCGAATATCGCGCTTCAGTTATGAAAAATTATGTCAGTTCACATTATTTGGCCCCAAACCCTTTAATACACAATTTTGCTCAGTTGTAAAATATCTTTTGGCTTATTTCAGCCTTATAACACTAGAGAAGAACAAGTTTTGGGAGCTAGAGTTTGCACACACACTTTGGTCTTAAAGATTTGAAGATTTTGGTTAAGAATTTCTTACTCATTTGTACCCATTTCTTCATTTTCTTGCTTTGTATTGAATGTGTAGTATTTTATTCAACACTTGAATCTTGTTTATGAAAATAATCATATTTAAAGTATGTATTAAATACCTTGTTGTCCTTATGTATTGAATGATTTTTTTATCTTTTATGAAGTGAGTTATTGTTACTTTAATTATTATTGTTCTTTAATGTGTCCAAAGGGATTAGCTAAGCCTAGAACTTGCCCATTAACTTCGAATTAATTTTGAGAAATATTATTCGGGGTTGGGAAAGATTAATTAACAATAATTTGAGGCTTTAACTCTCATTTTATAGATTCTACCTAGGGATAGGATTGAACTATTTGTAGCCATAATCGAGTGCGCTTAAAATCGTAATTGTTTAGGGATAAATCAATTAGAAAGTCTTGTTAGTCATCGGAAGAAGCTAATATAGAACTATTACCTGTAGCTAATTAACATAAACTCGCTCATATTTGTAAAATCGTGAAATATATTAGATCGTTACATGAGTGTAATTCCCCGTGTATCCATACTTGTAGCCATTGATTATTTTACTTGCTTTAGGTTAGTTTATATTTTCGCATTTAGGTATAAACATTTTCTAAAAACAATTCTAAGTGTTCGGCATTGTATAACAAGTGATAATTCTCTTACATTCCTAATCACCTACATATTGTTCTCTGTGGGATTCGACCCCAACTCATAGTTATGTAAATTATATTGCATGCGACCGTGTCCATTTATTTTTTAGTAGTGGATTTGGACGTCATCAAAATTGGCGCCGTTGTCGGGGAACAATTTGGTGTAATCTAGGTTGTTTGAGCAATAAGCGTAAATGCTTTGCTTCAAACTTGTGAATATTTGTGTAATTATTTTATTACCTTAGTCTATTTTTCTTGTTTATTTTCTTAGTTTGATATATAATGAAAATTGATTGGATGGTAGTTGTTCCTATTTTGATGACCCTTGTCCTTATTGTGGAGGACCACACTCGTGACAAAATTATTTAAATTCTCCAGGGGGTAGATTGTGCGCACAATCTCAAACCGTGAGTGGCGTATTTGTGATAAGTGCGGTCGTCAAAATGATTATTGGGAGTATTGTGTTTTGTTTGTCCTTCCCTTACCCAAGCCTCTGCTATGATGATTCTATTGTGATAAAAATTATAGGGTTATGGAAGTGGAAGAAATTGAGCATGGTCAAAATGGAGAGTTCAAGAAGGAGAAAACAAAGAGCAAAGTGCATTGGAGGAGCTTTTAGAAAATAGCCTCCAAAATGACATGGCACTTGAAAGGTTGAATTTGCAAATAGAAGACATGCTTGAAACTTTAGAGGTCCAAAAACCCTCTGAAGTTAATGATAGACAAGAATCTTCCTTGGAGGTTGAAGCCAAAAATCCTTTCTTGTCACTTGATCAAAACCAAGAAGAAATCTCAAATGCTCAAAATGAGAAGATGATGCTCATGTTGGAGATTATTCTTGAAAATGAGGAGAAACACAACTTTGCACTCTACGAGTTGAAACAAGGCTTGACTCACAATGATGAACATATCCGCACTTTGGAAGATCAAATGAAAATATTAGTTGGGGCTTACTATGCCCACCAATTTGAGAGTGTGGAAAGAAGTCAAGAAGAGTATGACTACGAGGAAGAAAGGGAGCTCTACTTTGAGGAATCAAGAATTGAATATCCTCCAACAGACTCCATGACTGTTAGTGATGCCAAGAAAAATATGAAACTAGAGTCAACCAGTGTAAATGAAAATATGGTTGAGGTTAACTCTAGTTTGGGGAGAAAGAGGATATCAAAATCCGGGAAGAATTGAAATTTGGAGGTTTGATGTCACATTCCAAGCATTTTTTAAGATTGGAATTGTGTGGTGATATGCGAATTAAACAATGAGTCAATGGGGGATTGCGAGGAGGAAAGACAAGGCCATACATTTTACAATTTGAGGGGACAAGAAGGCAAAATGACATTCCTCACATGAAAGCCAAGAAATGCAAAAGGAAGTAATTGAGGTTTGGCTTGATCATCAACTTACCATTCCCCCCCTCACCGCTCGTAATTACAAACTTGATTCCAAGTTGGGTGCCCAATTCATATCATCAAAGTAGTGAGAAAAGTGGTAAAGTAACTTGGGTCGTGCCGCGATGTTAAATGCGACTCTTGGTGGGAGGCAGCCCAGCATTTTCAAATTTTAGTCATTTTTTAAAAATTTCCTTTTTAGAATAGCTTATTATATTATTTCTAACCAATCTGCCAAGTTTCATAATTTTTGGAGTTGATTTGAGTAGGTCGGGGCGGGGGAGAGCATGAAATTCAGTAGCTAAATATTACAGAAGCCCCACCTTTCACATTTGTGGACTTTTGTTCGCATTTGCAAAATTTTGTTCACATTTACAAAACTGGTCCATCGCAAAACCCAAGGATATGTCAAATTTGTGACAACTGCAGGATTTACTGAGCTTCACAATTGTGAAGGTAGTGTCGCAAATGTGACATCGGAGAATTTAAACGAGTAAATTGATTTCACTCTGAAAAACTTAAAAAATCCGAGGCTCTTCAAAAGACCATCTTGCCCACTCCACTATCTCTTAAAGTCCACTATTTTTCACTTTTAAGTCCAAGCATCTAGGTACCATAAGCTGAAAATGAGCTCTAACTTAAATAATCCACAATTGACAACCCCTTAAAAGCTGAGGAGAACTAGGACCAACACTGGTTCCTGTCATTGGAATGCCATGAACGGTATTATGCTAAGCTGATTTCGAAGAAGTTGGTCCTGGAAAGTGGTATATTGCTGGACAACGTCCAGAAACGTCTTTCCGAGTTCTATCAAAAGCTTGTAAACATGGGATGGAACTGTTTGCAATACAATATTGCCTAGCAAATGAGAAATGAGTGAGGAATTTTTACGTTAATCTCCCAGCTATCAAGTTAAGGAAGCCAAAGATGAGAATTCGCGGCAAAATGGTGCATTTCAGAGCTGAAGCTCTGAAGCAAGTGTATCACCTGCCAAACCATGACATAGCCCCATTCCATGCAAAATACTGTGCCTCTGGGGAGTGGTTTGTGTCCAAATTATACTCGGGAGCGGATGTTCCATGGGCAGCTGAGAAGAGAGGGATCATATCCAAAAAGTTCGCTGTCGAAGCAAAAATATGGTTGTCCATCATATGCAGTCGTGTCTCCCCTATGTAGAATATATGGAATGTACCAGCTATAGGATCTCAAATGATAGCCTGCATCCTTGATAGTATTCAGCTAAATGTTGGTGAAATCTTCATCAATTAGCTGAGGGAGTATCGGATTCAGAATAGTACATCATTATTATTCCCATTACTTATTACTGAGTTGTGCCAACATGCTGGGGTGGAGGAAGATTTGGGAGACAACTGGATAGAGCCGGGAAAGTCTATCAATCCTTTGAAGAAAATAGGAGAGGGTGGCGCTGTAAAGAGCAAAATAGAAAGTTGAGGTCTTCTTCTCATATCGATCAATGTAGTCATCCATCATCTTCTGCAGGAGGACCATTTGTTGTGCTTACCGAGAAAATGCGGCTAATTCATGACCTAGTAGTTGGCCTTCCACAGGGACCTGGGGAAACATCTGAGCGGCCCACTGTATACATTTCAAAGAGAGTTTCAAAAGTACCTTACTGATCAGAAGAAGCAAGGGGATCACCTTAAGATACTGGAAAAGGCATACATTGATCTGGCCACGACGCATGCTAAGTTGAGCAGTTCATATGACAATCTGGTAAAGGCACACACCAAGATGAAGGAAAGAGAGAATAAAAAGGATCAATTCTTCACTCGCATGTGGAAGGGTGTGAAGGGGTTGTGGAAAGTCCTGAAGCCTCAAGACACAATGCCATTGACCAAGCTAGAAGATGATGATGATGCTCCAGCTGATTGGTCTGAGGAAGAAGAAGAGGAGGATGCCTCTGATTCCAACAACGAGGATAGCACTTGATGCAGTATTCAGGGAACACTTTCCACCATTTTACTCTATTATGATTATTTGCATTAGAGACAATGCAACATCTTTTGCTGGGGGTGGATTCTTGTATAATTGTTGATATTATATAATTGTGGATAACTGTGGATATGGTAGGTTTGGTACTTTGTTTGTTTTCATGTGATGTTATTGTGTTTTCATGTAGTGTGTTATATTTGTATGCTTACAAGCTTCTTGAACTTTTGTTTTAATAGATAGTAAGTTTTAGTTACTTGATGTTAATCAGCTTCTTAATTTTATTTTTGTATATATGGTATGTTTAGGTGGAGATATACTTGGTTTTCTTTGTACCGCGGTTCTTTTTCCGAGGACGCCAATTTTCTTCTTGAATCGGATAATTGTTAGTAAACTACTGTCGACTTTTTTCGATGATGGATAGCTAGATAACTTTCCTAAGGGAATTAGTCTTGTAGTTTAGATATACCTTTTGTTAACTTAGGAAGAATAAGTGGTTCGAGTGGGCTATGAGCCCATTGTCCAAGTTGTGGCTTGTTTGGTACCAACACAATTTAAACCTCGGTGTATGAATTTTTGATCCTTGAAAAAAGAAAAAAATGATTGATGTAAAGATCATTGTCATGATGCTTAGACTCAATTTTGTCACTTTGATACACTAATAGCTTCTTAGGCTACACGTTGTAGAAAATCATTCCATCCATGATATGTGCGCTTTGGTTGTACTAGCATGATTTTCAGGTATAGGTTTTGATGAATGACAAACAATGAAGTCAACTTGTTAAACAATGTTATTGTATGACAAACAATGAAGATGCATTAGCAAACAATCAAGATTGAATGCCGAGAAGCATATTGATGAACGGATTGCATGGAAAAGCCAAAGACGAGCTCAAAAGTTCAAGACCGAAGACCCAAGGCGTAGGTCGTTAGGTAGAACCAATGTAAGAGCAACGCTTAAGTTATCTTGTCTTTTGGCTCAACATAGGTCATTATAAATATGCATAAAATCATTTTATCAAATCATATTTATCATAAACATATTTCAAATACTTCAAACAAAATGATTTTAACGTTTCACTTTAACCAAAATGGTTTTTGAAGTAAGTTGTGAATAATCGATTATGCAAAAGTGATAATCGATTATTCTGGGAAATTCCATTTATTGGAAATTTCCGCAAGAGTCAATAATCGATTATCCTCAAGAGCATAATCGATTATTCTCTATCCGTTGCCAGTTTTTGAACACTGTAACAACATAATCGATTATGCATATCACAATAATCGATTATCCTGCATAAATCAGCTTCCGATTTTGTAACGGTAAGCTGATAATCGATTATCCAAATCTGATAATCGATTATCTTGGCATAAAATCAGCATAATTGATTGCCAATTAAGCAACAGACATACTACTTCTACCACCTATAAATAGAGGTCTTTTGAGCTGATTTTAAACACACAACACCTCTCATTATTCATATACATATTGATATCATTTGTGCATCATTATAGAGCTTTTGTTGAGCCATTTGAGAGACAACTTTGAGTTGTTCATAGAGCTAATATTGTATCTCTTTATCTACTCTTTTGAGAGAGTTCTTGTTGTAAAAGAGAAAGGTGTTTGAGAAGATCATATCTTCTCATTGATTGTCGGGTTTGCTAAGTACCCTCAATCTTAGTGTGTGAAGTCTTGTGGTGCGGTATCCACGAGCAAGGTGAAGTCTTGAGGTGCGGTATCCTTGAGCAAGTTGAAGTCTTATAGAGTGTACATCTACGAGCAAGTGTAACGGTTAGTTAGGCACCCGTAAGCTTAACGGAGTTAGTGGAATCTCGAGAGAGTCTCTCGGGGAATGGACTAACCACACGTTGTGGTGAACCAGGATAAATTCGGTGTGTTCTTTTCTTACTATTTTAATTACCGAATTTATTTTATTCCTACAATTTTAATTCCGCAATATTTATCAATATTCTCGTGCCGCACTATTCACCCCCCTCTAGTGACGGGCATAAATCCTAACACACGTAATTTCCTTGAGATTCATTGGTTTGAATTGGATTTTAGATTTGTATTCCACTTTAGTTTTCATGTGCCATGTGTGGTGAGACTTATTGTGAAGTTCTTTTGCATTATTTGTAGTCTAGAACTTGCCCGGTTGGTCTTTCAATGCTAATGTTAATTATGTTTGGTTGGAGGGATGACCTTAGTCATTCTTAATGATATTTGAAAAGGCGTCTTTAGACTTTCAATCCTACCATTGCATAAATATAATCACTAGTTTCCCCATTTGATCCTTTAACCTTTTCTTTTGCCACCTCATTACAAACCTTTATCCTAATGTTAAATATTTCCCTCTTTTTCGCCCGTTCCTCCTTATATATTGAAAATGAGGCTAAAAACCTAAGTTTGGGGGTTGGTGTTGTTGTCAAGTTGTGATGTTATAAACATTAATACCACACAATAGGGGGGACGGTGATTTGTGTGATACCCAATTTTCGCTTTTGAAGAACCTGGTTCTTCTAGGTGTTTTAACTACTGCAGTTTGCAGAATGCTAAGTACATAAAATAAAGAACACAGAGATTTTACGTGGAAAATACCTGGCTCAAAAGATGAAAAAACCACATCCTTATACTCAGTAGGATTTTCCCAAACTTCCACTAAAATCACTGAGCCAAAACAGCATTTACAAAAACTCTTTGTAAACCTAAGGATTAACCTAATCCCAGTGTGGCACACAACCTCAACTGTTGCAACACTTTCAAGTTAACTCTAACTTGAATACTCAAAGTACCTAATACAAATGCTTCTAAATAAGCTAAAAGGTACAATATAAAAACACCTACTACAATTGAACTAGAATAAGAATAAACACAATGGAACTGGTTCTTCTATCTTGTTCAAGTAGCTGTAGGCGTACACACTTGTGACGGCCCGACCCGTTGTCTCATGAGTAACTACCCCGTTCTTTCCATTTTCTGCTTCCTTATGTATTGGGTGTGTTAGTATTTAATTGGAGTGATTTTATTAGGAAATGAGACACTTAATCTCTTTTAAGAAGGCTTAAGTTAGAAAAGTCAACCGGATATTGACTTATATGTTAGAGAGCTTGAAATGAAAATTTTATGATTTGGATAGCCTCGTTAGGTGCTTTGGGACTTAGGAGTGTGTCCGAAATATTTTTATGATGACTGGTGTAGAATTAAGCTTGAATCGGCAAAGTTAGTATTTTGGTGAATTCCGATTGATAGGTACGATTTTGATCTGAGGCTCAGAATGGAATTCCAAGAGTTTATGTAGCTTCTTTATGTCATTTTGGACTTGTCTGCAAAATTTGAGATCATTCGGACTAGTTTTGACGTGTTTCGGCATCGGATGTGAAAATTAGAAGTTTAGAGGTTCATAACCTTGAATCCGAGGTGAACTTAGTAGTTTTGCGTTGTTTTTGGTGATTAGAAGGAACAAATAAGTTTTTATCATATTATGGGACTTGTTAGTATACTTTGTTGGGATCCCACGAGGCTCGGATAAATTTTGGAAGAGTTTTTGGAAGATTTTTGCCGTTTTGAGCATAAACGTAATGATCTAAAGGTTCATTTTTGGTTCTAGAGATTCAAATTTGATTCCGAGACTTCTGGAATTTTGATAATGAATTATAGGAATGATATGGAAATGTTGGTCTAATTTCATCAAGTTACGATTGGGGTTTTAACGTGAAACATGAGTAATTGTTTAACGAGCGAAATGGATATCACATTGGGCAAATGAGCTGCGAATTGAGTTTAGATTGAAGGGTTGTGCTCTATTATTATTTTTGACTCATATGAACAAGAATCGTCTAATTCCGAGTTCGTATGAAGGATTTAGAGCTTTTTTAGTGAAGTTAAAGAGTGCTAGTGCATCAGGTCATGTATGGCACTTTTAGCGACCATATTAGCACCTTTAGCGACTAGATTTGCATATTAAAAAGCTGTTGCGTTTCTGCTCTTTTTTTTTAACCTATTTTCTTGTGAAATAACACGGCTTGGGATTATTTTTGAGCAAGAAATCATGAGAAATCTTGAGGTAAGTCACCTGTGGTTATTTCTACTCCATAATATTGAATTATCATCGAATAATCCGACTAGATTACATGTTTTTGAGGTGTAAATTGGGGATTTTGGACCTAGTGATTTGAAAATACGATTTGAAGATTTGAGGGGTCATTTGAACTCCGATTTTGGTAAATTTTATATGTACGGACTCGTGGCGAGACGAAGAATCCGGTGATGTGACTTTTGTAATATTTCGAGAAGTGGGCCCGGGGCTCGGGTTTTGCCAACTTCGTGATTTTTAGTACTTTTTGAGTATTTTTGATTGGGTTATGTTTCTTTAGCCCATATTTATGTATCCGTTGTGGTTTTGACTAGATTCGACGCGCGAGGAGGTAGATTCATGAGGAAAGGGCATCGCAGACCAGTCTACGGCCTGTTAGAGGTGAGTAGTCGGTATAGATGATTGCGTGAGGGTTTAAAACCCCGGTTTATCATACTGTGACGCTATATTGAGGTGTGAATCACACCCAATGGCAGGTGCGTGATCATATATGATTGGGGATTATGACTTGATACATCCCGAGTGGTAACTATAATATCTTGGCGGTCGATACGCATATTATATTGTTGAAAATTGAGCTTATTGCCATGTTTGGGACCTTGTTCCGATTTGTAGATTCCGTCTAAGATGGATATTATTGTGATAGCATTATTTTTATAATCATAGATCTCATTCATGTGTTTTTAATCACGGTTTCGAAATACTTAGTCGCATTTCTTAAAGTTAAGTAACTAAATTATATTTTTCCTAATAATTGGAAATAGAGAACTATAAATTGAATCTGTTGTGTGACTCATATGCATATTGTGGACAGAGTGTGGATTGGGCTGCACGCCGCAGTGATGATGTGATGATATTGCACTTGGGCTGTAGGATCCCCTTCAGAGTCTGTACACACCCCCAGTTAGCGCAGGTACCCAAATGGAGTGGGTTGCACACCACAGCGGTCATGTGCATTGCATTGTATTCATATATTTGTACTTATCTGATATTGATTTTCTGTTGTTTCTTCGTTAAGTGTGTTAGACTGTTAGTTTTAGCTTTACATTGTGGCATTTTGGGGAGTCTTATCTTCAGACATTTTATATACTTATTTCTCACTGAGTTGGTAGTACTCACCCTGACTCCTTGCACCTCGTGTGCAGTTGCAGGTATTGCTTCTCGGAATCGGGTTATTAGCGGATTGAAGGTACTATCGTAGCTGAGCAAGGTGACCGCCATCATTCGCGACATCGAACTTCATCTCTTTGAACTCCAGTTTGTACTTTATATCTAGTATTGGTCCAGTAGTGGTATTCAGTCTTCTTTAGATGCTCATGACTTATGACACCCTGGTCGGGTTGTATTTGGATAAAATCAATAGTTTTAATGCCATTACGTTGTACTTTATATTCATTTATGCTTAGTAACTGTTAAAGAGAGGATTTGGGGTTAGTTAGCTGGCCTTGTCTTCACGAGAGGCGCCATCACGACCGGGTATGGAAATTTGGTCGTGACAAGTTGGTATAAGAGCCTAGGTTACTAGGTCTCACAAGTCATGAGCAGGTTTAGTAGAGTCTCAGGGATTGGTACGGAGATGTCTGTACTTATCCTCGGGAGGCTGCAGAACCTTTAGGAAAACTTTATATTCTTGAATTCTTATCATGTGTAATTGATTCAACTTGGAATATAACTCTTGAAACTCCTTCCTCACGTTCGTATGCGCACGTGAGCGCTCAGTATTATATGTGCCTTGATGGCTTGTAATTCCCCGATCGAGAGGCGAGATGTGATTGCTATGAGTTGATGTTGGGCTAGTCTGGAAGACTTGAGGTCCAATCTTTGTCTATGGCTTAAGCACCGAGGTGCCAATTTTGCGAGCTGGTATTAGAAACCTATATGTTTGGTACTGTCCCTACTTGTAGGAATGACGGCTAGATAGCTACGTGATGAGTATGTTGGTGCTATGTGATGTGTCTATATGACTTGGAATGTCGAAGAAGGTCTGCTAGGTGATAGATGAACCATTAAGTGTTTGATTTCCATTGCAATTGGATGTGTTGCCCCGAGTTGTGGGTGTGTGGAGAATCTTTTCAGTTATCCTAGTTGGGAGCGAAGTAAATAGCACGTTACGGGTTGAGTTTAGACCTAGGAAGATTAAATGACCGTGTAACATATATGATAGTGGAAGGCAGACTGAAATACTGAATTGAGGCGAAGCAAGTGGGATATCTCCTGCGGGGTGTCCTTAAATGGTATGATCCTTATGTGTATGTTAGAAGATCTCATGTGTAATTGAATGGTATTTTCTATGTGTTATGATTCGAATAGGTGCAACGCATGTCCATGTATCAATTTTGATAATAGAATACATGTAGTATTGACATTAATGTTGTGGATATACATTGTGATGCTTTGTCAAGTTGTGGACGTGTTGTTAGGATGGTTTTGGTGATTCTCTGGTAGGTGGGTAGGCTCAATTACAAAGGAAACTCTGCAGAATTTTTTTTGAAAAATTTGGGACTTAGTAAAAATTTGTTACCTACAGAGTGGGCTTAATGTTGTGTATGAATGCAAGAATTGCAGAAAAGTTAAAAATTTATGAAGATTCGTGTTTCGAAAAGCTTGTGAAAGAGTGAGTTTAATCTCACCATGATATTACGACATCAATAGAGTATATGTGTTGTGATATATAGGGCTTCAAGTTAAGTTGGGGAGGTTTCTATTATTTAGCTGATTGTACGGTTATGTACTATGTTAGTTTCGATTTGATGCATGCGGGTGAATCAGTTCTGGTTGCAGAAATTGAGCCGAGGGTGGAACGAGTGAAGCACAATTTCGACAAAGGTTATATGGTGCTTAGTAGATGTGAGAAAATAATAGGATGTCTTGAGTTGTTGATAAAGAATGCTTAGTGTAAAGAGAAGAAGTGGTTGGTTGTATTGGAATGAGATCATGTCATGTGGCGTCAGAGTGTTAATAAGGCACGGGTGGTTCAATTCGTTAAGTCGAGTAAATTGCAGTGTGTATAAGAGTGGATGACTCTTGAGAATGGTTTTGATGTGTTCAAGATTTTATATGTAGCACTCAGGTGTTTTAAGGTTGAGTAGGTGACCAAGTCAGTGTTTTCATTAGAACATGTCAAGACTTGTGGTACGTTTACGTTAATTACGGGGTTGTATGTATCAGTATCTGGGAAGTGAAGGTAGCGGACCTAGATTTGCAGGAAGTTCTTTAAAGTAGGGTATTTTTGAAGATGGTATTTTTGGGAACGTTTGAGAGAGTATATAATGGCCTATTGGTCTTAGACAGTGTGGTCTTACGTTCGAGTCTCGTGCGGTAAGTCTGGATTGAGGCATTGCGGTGCTACATCAAGAGAGTATATCAAGTTGAAAATGAATCAGAAGGAAATCTAAACAAATGAAGTAGCTTGTTAGTGGAGCGAATCGGTATGGTAAAGATATGATCAATTCCTTGTTTATGTTCGGGGTAATGAGCCCTTACGGGTATTGGGCGGCAGAGCTTTTGAGTTCGGACAGCTTGCTTAGACTGATGTGGATAGAAGGATTTAGTCCTGGAAGTTTAGCTTGTGGTTAGGAAAAAAGAGATGGAGTTATCAGGTTATCCTAGTATGGTATGGTATGTGCGGTCTGTTGTGGAGGATTGTGATTTGTGTGTGTAAGGTACGGTTCAATTCCGAATGGAAAGTCATTAAATTCTTAAGCAGCACGGGCAGCTGCAAGTGATTTAAGAATCGACCCTCGGATGATTAAGGAAAATGGTATTACTATTCTAGTGATTTGACGGGAGTATACGTTTAGTAAGAGGGGAAGGTGATGTAAACTGATAACACTTCGGTGGGATTTTGGCAGTTTCATATTGGACTGACAGCTGACATTTGAGTTTGTTGATGGCACATGGAAATTTTAGAATATCTTTCGTGGAATGAATGGGTACTTAATGTGTAATATGTATTCATACGGCGGAATGTGGGATCAGGTATAGTGATTTGTGTGTTATATGGAGTTGGAGACTTAGAGTTCTCCGATACAGTCTATGTCGCGGTGGTGGATCGTGAGTATTTGGCACCGTTTAGTGGCAATTAGGATTTGGAGGCTAGAGTGGATCTTTATTTGTTGATATGTTAGATTTTGGACATGATGTTGGGTGTAGACTGGTTGTCTCAGTGTTAGGTTATTCTAGACTATTGTGCTATGGTCTAAGTAGAAAATTCCATAGGTTGCGTGGCGAGGTTCATCAGATTATGTTATAGCAAGAGTGGTTTTTATTCCAAATAATAGCGGATAGCTGGGAATGATTTTCTTTTCTTAATTAGGCCTTCGTGGCGGGTGTCAGTGCGGAGGTTTTTACATTCGATTCAGTTCCAGTATTGAGGGACCTTTCAGATGTGTTTCTTATGGCTGGGCATGTCACCGGATGAAATTGTGGATTTCGGTATCTACTTGGTGTCGGGCATCGCATTGTACAACTCAAGCATGAGTTATAGTAGTGGAAGGAGCAACGTCAGGATTCTTGGTAATGAGTTTGTTGGTAAGCGGATTGGATACATGTTTAGCTTGAGTTGGCTTGGTTAGTCCCGAATCGTATTGATGAAGGATAGTTTGATTCGATCGTTATTGAACCTGCTAGTAATCGGGGCAGATCTATGAGTCGCTTTTCTGTGCTGAGAGGCGTTGTGATTTTCGGATGGTGGCAGGATTCATATGGAAGTTGAGTTATGTAGTTTGCAACGCTATAGTTGATATTATTATGCACTCAGTGTGCTTACGACCGATACTCGGTATTTGGTTATAATGAGCAAATTTGGCTCGATGTGTATCTCCCTTTGTGAGATAGTTGTGTGGATCGGGTGGCACGCCGCCACGGGCACGTTATTTAGATTTGGTCACGCGCCACAACAGCATGATGTTGAGAATAGTTTTCCATATATTTCTTCGTGTGCCTTGCTTCCTGGTCTGAAGAAAGTCCATATTTGGAGTTGCTCGACGAATAGCGCATCGGTTGTGTTCTTTCAGGACTGAATAGTGTATATTACTTGCTTCATCGAGGGTGTGTTGGATTTCTTGGTTTCAGACATCAATCTGTGCGTGGCTATCTATTTTCGGCATGGTGACTTGAGGTGCTTCATGGTAACGGTTTTTGGATAGGATCGCGCGTTGTGGCGAGGCCACGTGGAGTTATGACCTTCGATGCAGATTCAGGTACTCTATTTCTATGATGTGAGACGGGGTTTCAGCTTCGTGTTGTAATGGTATTGAGGATCTTGGGGTACAACTCATTTGTTTGAGTCATTTTCATGATTTGAGTATGTTCAGACCGTCTCTTATTGGTGCGGGTATTATGCAAGTCGTGGCTTAGGCCGGTGTTGAGGTGTCAGGTCACCAGAGTGGTGTGCTGGACCGAAGTGGTCGTTGGGGGTCATTAATGAATACGAACGGATTTGGCTTCATCTTGTTGGAAGGTTAATATCGAGGTTCGGCTCGGGAATTAGTTGTGGTAGTAGTAAATGGGGGAACGATTTCATAAATGGTTGATCTGAGAAATGGTTACTTTTTATCGCGTGTTTTATTTGTAGTTGGCAGTATATGAAAGTTTTGGAATAAGACTTTAGCTAACAAGAGGTTTTCTATCGGTATTTGGGTATTGTGGGCAACTGCTGTGAATAAAGGCTATCGTTCTGAGTGTTGGATTGTTGGTTATTACAACTGATTCGTGTTAATTCTGGGTAGGATTTCGGAAAGTGCAATGTGGGTCTACGGTTTATGGTCTAAATGGTTGCGAAATTTCAGATGTATTTTATTATCAAACGTATGTGAGATAGAATGACGTGAGTTCATCTCCGAATTTATACATGGTAAGGTTATTCAGCAATTGTTGGGCTTTTGGAACAAGTCTGGGCACGTTCGAGGACGAACATTTTTTTAAGTTGGGGAGATTGTGACGACTCGACCCGTCGTCTCATGAGTAACTACACCGTTCTTCCCATTTTCTGCTTCCTTATATTTCATTATCAGTATTGGGTGCGTTAGAATTTAATTGGAGTGATTTTATTAGGAAATGAGACACTTAGTCTCTTTTAAGAAGGCTTAAGCTGGAAAAGTTAACCGGATATTGACTTATGTGTTAGAGAGCTCGAAATGCAAATTTTATGATTCGGATAGCTTTGTTAGGTGATTTGGAACTTAGGAGTGTCTCCGGAATATCTTTGTGATGACCGGCATAGAATTAAGCTTGAATCGGCAAAGTTAGTATTTTGGCGAATTCTGGTTGATAGGTAAGATTTTGATACGAGGCTCGGAATGGAATTCTGAGAGTTATTGTAGCTTCAATATGTCATTTTGGACTTGTCTGCAAAATTTGAGATCATTCAGACTAGTTTTGACGTATTTCGGCATCGGATGTGAAATTAGAAGTTTCAAAGTTGATAAGCTTGAATCCGAGGTGAATTTAGTAGTTTTGCGTTGTTTTTGGTGATTCGAAGGAACAACTAAGTTTGCGTCATATTATGGGACTTGTTAGTATACTTTGTTAGGATTCCATGAGGCTTGGATAAATTTTGGAAGAGTTTTTGGAAGATTTTTGCCGTTTTTCGCATAAACGTAATGATCTAAAGGTTCATTTTTAGTTCTAGAGATCCAAATTTGATTCCTAGACTTCCGGAATTTTGATAATGATTGTAGGATTGATCTGGAAATTTTGGTCTAATTTCATCAAGTCGCGATTGGGTTTTTGACGCAAAACATGAGTAATTGTTTAACGAGCGAAATGCATATCGCACTAGGAAAATGAGCTCCGAATTGAGTTTCGATTGAAGGGTTGTGTTCCTATAATTATTTGTGACTCATAGGAACAAGAATCGTCTAATTCCGATTTTGTATGAAGGTGTTAGAGCCTTTTTAGTGAAATTAAAGTGTGCTGATGCACGTGTGACACTTATAGCGACTAGATTATCACATTTCGCGACCAGATTTGGGTCTTTAGCGACCAAATTTGCTTATTAAAAAGCTGATGCGTTTCTGCTCGTTTTTATACCTATTTTCTTGCGAATTAACATGGCTTGGGGCGATTTTTAAGCAAGAAGTCATGGGAAATCTTGAGGTAAGTCACTTGTGATTATTTCTACTCCATAATACTGAATTATCATCGAATAATCCGACTAGATTATATGTTTTTGAGTTGTAAATTGGGGATTTTGGACCTAGGAATTTTAAAATAAGATTTGAATATTTGAGGGTTCATTTGAACTCCGATTTTGGTAAATTTTATATGTATGGACTCGTGGCAAGATGAGTAATCCGGTGATGTGACTTTCGTAATTTTTCGAGAAGTAGGCTCGTGGCTAAGGTTTTGCCAACTTCGTGATTTTTAGTACTTTTCGAGTATTTTGATTGGGTTATATTTCTTTAGTCTATATTTATTTATCCGTTATGGTTTTGACTAGATTCGACGCATGAGGAGGTAGATTCAAGAGGAAAGGGCATCGCGGACCAGTCTACGGCCGGTTATAGGTGAGTAGTCGGTATAGATGATGGCCTAAGGGTATAAAACCCCGGTTTATAACACTCTGACGCTATATTGAGGCATGAATCGCACCCCATGGCACGTGTAGGATCGTATATGATTGGAGATTTTGACTTGGTCCATCCCGAGTGCTAACTATAATATACTGGCGACTGATACGCACATTGTATTGTTAAAAATTGGGTTTATTGCTATGTTTGGGGCCTTGTGCCGATTTGTAGCATCCATCTAGGATGGATATTATTGAGATAACATGATTTACATAATCATAGATCTCAGTTCTGTGTTTTTAATCACGGTTTCAAAATGCTTAGTCACATTTCCTAAAGTTAAGTAACTAAATTATATTTTTCTAATAATTGGAAACCGAGAACTATAAATTGAATCTGTTATGTGACTCATATGCATATTGTGGACTGAGTATGGATCGGGTTGCACGTCGCAGTGATGATATGATGATATTGCTCTTGGGCTGTAGGAGATCCTCCGGAGCCTGTACACACCCCCAGTGAGCGCGTGTACCCAAATGGAGCGGGCTGCACGCCGCAGTGGTAATGTGCATTGCATTGCATTCATACAATTATACTTGTCTGATATTGATCTGATGTTGTTTCTTCGTTAAGTGTGTTAGACTGTTAGTTTTAGCTTTACATTGTGGCATTTCAGGGAGTCTTATCTTCAGACATTTTATATACTTATTTCTCACTGAGTTGGTAGTACTCACCCCGACTCCCTGCACCTCGTTTGCAGTTGCATGTATTGATTCCCGGAAGCGGGTTATTAGCAGATTGAATGTACTATCGTAGCTGAGCAAGGTGACCTCCAGCGTTCGCGGCATTAGACTTCATCCCTTTGAACTCCAATTTGTACTTTATATCTATTATTGGTCCAGTAGTGGTATTCAGCCTTCTTTAGATGCTCGTGACTTGTGACACCTCGGTCGGATTGTATTGGGATAAAATCAGTAGTTTTAATGCCATTATGTTGTACTTTCTATTCATTTATGTTTAGTAACTGTTAAAGAGATAATTTGGGGTTAGTTGGCTGGCCTTGTCTTCAGGAGAGGCGCCATCACGACCGGATATGAAAATTGGGTCATGACAACACTCAATCTCACATAAATTGCTTGCAAAATGGCCTTGCTGTTTTGCTCTCAATTATGCTTAACTTCAGCGTATGCGCATACCTATAAAAGAGAACAAACTCAGTTATTTATTGAGTTAGTAATCAGAGTTTGATTGAGACTCAATTGCTGCTTCTTAGACGAATTTGAGTCCTTGAACAATACAAACTCCTACCCTTATCCTCTATTAGGATCGTGTTCACTTCTCATAAGGATATTGTTCTCCTTATCCCAAATGTAATCTTTTCGATCAGTTTAGAAGATATTGCTGCTTGATCTCTAAGGCATATCTTACTCACGTGCATCTCATATGCAATGGTTGATAAACACTGTGTATCACCAGATGGACCAGTTCTATCGCTGAGTTCATTTGTTAATCTTCAAAACCTCAGATGAACTTAGGCTAACAAATTCCCCCTTTTTATGATGACAAACTCTGTGCTTTTCATAAGCTTAGGACCTGTTTCAACTCAGCTCAACATCAACACAATGTTAGAAACATTTTTCCATTTTATCACTTATCATCAAGGACCAGGTACATTAGGTTATAAACATCACTATTCAAAGTGTAAAGCACAACTTTTTTTTCCCTTTTTGGCATCATCAAAAAGTTGCATAAAAATGTGAGATAACCAGATTTTAAAACTTACTCATGGCCACTGGGGCTACTTCAAATGCAATCATGGGTTAATCATCATAGGTCAAGCTAAGAATTTTAACCATCAAAGAAATATGAACAAACAGTTAGAGCAAAAATATTGAATTTCATTGATGATTGATAAGATTCTACCACAAAGCATAAGAAGAAATAAAAATACTGAAAACATGAGCAAAAGAAACAAAACGTCCCGAACTGGGTCACTGGTTGATCTTCACTAGGCTAGGAGACTTAAGGCTGAGAAGAGCTAGGTGCTTGGTTTTTGACTTGGAGGGGTTTCACCATACATTGAAGAATGACATCATTCTTCTCTTTTTCTCTTGCCAGCTCAGTTCTAAGAGCATCTTTCTTAGTCTCCATCTCAACCAACCTCTTCTTCAGCCTTTCAATCTCAGCATTCTTAGCCTCACTTTCTTGCACCAAAGCTCTGACCTTGCTATTTACTGATATCTTTTTGGGTGAACTAGGTTCTTTAGGAGTGATATTGACTTCATATCGCAAACAAGCAGATATTCACCCAAAAATGATCCATGCTTGTACTAACCTCCCACCTTTTCATAGGTACATTGAAATGTGCAAGCACTATTGTGAGAGTGAAGGCATAAGGAATGATACGAGTTTTGGTGCCATTTATAACTCTATCCTTAAACTGCTGCTTGATCCACAACAATTGAGCACAATCATGAAGCAACATCAACAGACTCAGCTTCAGCAATAGATAAGGCCACTGAATTTAGTTTTTAATAGCCCATGACACAAGACATGAACCAAAAAAGGGTGCCATACCTGAAGTGCTCTTCCTATCCACTAGGAAACCTACATAATCAGTGTCAGCATATCCCACTATGTTAAAATTACTACCTTTTGAATACCAAAGGCAAAGGTCAGGGGTGCCTTTCAAGTATCTCAATATTCTCTTTACATTAGTCAAGTGGGACTCCTTTGTATTTTCCTGAAATCAAGCACAAATACCTATACTGAAAATAATGTCAGGTCTGCAGTAAGATACGAAAGAGAACCAATCATTCCCCTATACAACTTCTGATCAACAGATGAACCAGGTTCATTTTACATATGATCTCGTGAATGTTGATATAGGAGTGTCAATTTCTTTGGATGTTCCTTCCTGATTTTGTTACTGAGGAATATGTTTATGGACAGGTTCCCTCGAGGTTTGAGGATCAATTCCTCTTAGTCAGTTCCCCCTGTCATGTTGCCTTGGGTGGAAGAACATGTTCCTTCTTCTGGTGCAGCTTCAGTCTGAGTTGTGATTTCATTTAAATTTCTTACCAGCCCAATAGCTTCATCTTCATGTTCATGTCTCTCAGAAAGAATGTTAGTTTCATCAAAACTACATGTATACTTTATTCTACACACATAGTTCTTTTGTTGTACACTTCATATGCTTTTCTATGTGAAGCATATCCCCAAGAATACTCCTTTATCACTTCTGGAATCAAACTTTACATAGGGAGTCTTTGCCATTATTGTACACAAAGTACTTGCATCTAAATGCCCTAAGATGAGATATATTTAGTTTCTCCCTTTAAGTGACTCATAGGGAATCTTCTTAACAAGGGTTCTAGTCATGCAAATATTTATGATGTAGCATGCAAGAATTCAGCAAACTTAAAATTTTCAAATTCAGTTCCATGATCAGACCTAATTGATGCAAGTTCATTACCTAGTTGTCTCTAAAAAACATTTTTATTTAACACAAGAAGCAAACATGTCAAATGTTTCAACTTTAGATGTTAAAAATAATGTCCAAGTAAACCTAGAGAAAACATCAACAAACACCATCACATATCTTTTACCACCTATGCTTAATGCTCTCATTGGACCACAAAGATGCACATGGACCAGTTCCATCGTTCTGGTGGTGCTTACCATTTTCTTGCTTTTGACAGAGGATCTTACTTGCTTCCCCCTTGCACAAGTCTCACAAATTTTGTCTTCCTTGAGCTTAATCATAGGCAGTCCTATCACCAAATCCTTAGAGGCTAGTTTGTTGAGTTGACTTAGACTGTCCAAGTCTCTTGTGCCAAAGGAGGGGATCATTGTCTAACACACTTAAGCAAGTGAGTGCATTTTCTGAAAGTGTGGACAAATCTAAAATGTATATATTGTTTACTCTTTTTCCCTGCAAAATAATCTTGTTAGTGGTAAGATTAATCACAAAACATTTTGTAGAGGTGAATGCTACCAAGTTACCTCTATCACACAATTGTGACTGTCTTATTAGGCAGTATGTTAGGCTATCTATCAGGTAGACATTCTCAATAGAGTAAGAATTAGCCTATCTACCTTTCCAACCCCAATGATCTCACGTTTCTTCCCATTTCCAAAGGATACATCACCTCCTTTGAGGTCCTCAAGTGAAAGGAACTTGTTCTTACTTCCTGTTATATGCTTCGAGCAGCCACTATCCATGTACCATATTAGGCTGCTCCCCTTCACTTGGACCCACAAAAGGAAATTAGGGGTTAGTCTTAGGAACCCAAACTAGTTTGCGTCCCTTTCTACAGGCAAAAGGGTGAATCGAATTATTTTTAGCCCAACCTGGCAGCCTATTTTTCCCTTGAACAAATTCTTTATTCTTTTGACTAGCCTTTTCTTTTGCAATACATTCAGATTTATAGTGACCAATTTTACCACAATGTGTGCAAATTATGTTCTCAAGAAGTGTGAGGTACTTGCTTTTGGGATCCCACTTAGGTGCAGGGGTCCCGTAGCCAAGTCCTCTCTTATTGCTACTATGGTGTTCATGTAGCCATTAAAGTGAATCAGAGGACCTATTCCATTTACAAGTTATGTCTAGCTCGTGCTTAACCTTGTTTAAGTATTCCTTAAAGACTCCTATCTGCTCATCTCTTTTGTACAACTCATCTTTCATTTTTCCTAAATTTTCTTCTAAAGTGAGTTGTGTGTGATCAGCTTTCTTTCTATGAGTTCCTAATTTCAATTTAAATTTTCAGATCTAAGCTCTACGACAGTGGTGTCAAGTTCATGAACCTGGTTCTTTAACTCAGCATTTTTACTATCTCTTTCACTAGCCCTAAGTTCCAGATTTTTGCACTTAGCTTTCAAAATCACACACTCCTTAGACAGCTATTCCTTTTCATTGTTTAGATCCTCATATTCATCAATGAAATCCATGAGTAACTCAGATAGCCTTTCTTTAGATAAAAATTTAATCTTGTCTTTGAGATGATTTATACTTACCTCGGATTCCTCATCGGATTCTCCAATTGCCATAAGTGATTCTTCATCTCCATCTTCACCCTTTGAGTCCTCATTTGAGCTTTATCCCCAGGCAACAACCATTGCCTTTGTTGATCCTTTGTTTTTCTTGAGTTGAACATGTTCCTTCTTCTTGTTCCTTCGTTAAGCTCTTTCCTTCTTCCATTCAATTTCCCATTGAGGGCAGTTTTTGATGCGGTGATCAGTCTTCCCACACTTGTAACGCCGTTTCTTGAAGTACCATTTCCTCTCATTAAGTACTTCTTGAATTCCTTTGCGATCATGGTCATTTCATCCTCCTCTAGATCAGCAACGTAGTGATTCTAAATGCCATGCTCCTTTCCTTCTTGGGTGCATCCATCTTCATGGTTTGCCTTCTAAGTTCATAGGCTGTGAGATTTCCAATTATCTCGTCCAACTTAAGAGTGGCAATGTTCTTTGATTCCTTAATGGCAGTGATTTTGCTTTTCCAAGTGACTTGAAGAAACCTTGTCAAAATTTTCTCAACTTTGTCCTCTTCAAGAATAACCCTTCCAAGAGACTTAAGTTTATTTGTCAGTGTGGTGAACCTTGTATACATCTCCTAGATGGATTCCCCTTCCTCTATGGTAAAATTCTCATATTGAGAATACAGTAGTATTCCTCTAGATCTCTTCACTTGAGGTGTTCCTTCATCAGCCACTTGCAATGTGTCTCATATTTCCTTTGCAGTAGTACAACTTTGAATCCTGTTGTACTCGTCTAGACCCAGTCCACACACAAGCCATTTTTTGTCCTTGGCATTCTTCTCCCATTTCTTCAAATCTTCAGCAGTGCTATCAGCTCTTATTTTAGGCACATCTACTCCTTCATCATTCTTCTTCATTGTAGCCAGGGGACCATCAGTGACAATGTCCCATAGCTGATAGTCTTCTCCGATGATGTGATCTCTCATCCTATTTTTTCACCAAGAATAGTAGTGTCCATTAAAGAGAGGAGGCCTATCAGTAGATTGCCCTTCCCAGTTTTCAGGTGGTGTGCTCATCCTAATCTGTTCCTAAGGTGTTAGCCTCTTGAAGGATAACCTGCTCTGATACCAACTTATGTTCTAACTATCAATACCACACAAGAGGGGGGGGGGTGTGATTTGTGTGATACCCAATGTTTGCTCTAGAAGAACCTGCTTCTTCTAGGTGTTCTAACTACTGCAGTTTGTGAAATACTAAGTACATATAATAAAGAACAAAGAGATTTTTATGTGGAAAACACCTGTCTCAAAAGGTGAAAAACCCATGACCTACTACTCAGTAGGATTTTTCCAAACTTCCACTAAAATCACTGAGTCAAAACAACATTTACAAAATCTCTTTCTAAACCTAAGGATTAACTCTAATCCCAGTGTGGCACACAACCTCAACTGTTGCGACACTTTCACGTTAACTCTAACTTGAATACTTAAAGTACCTAATACAATTAGTTCTAAATAAGCTGAAAGGTACAATATAAAAATACCTACTACAATTGAACTAGAATAAAAATAAACACAATGGAACTGGTTCTTCTATCTTGTTCAAGTAGCTGCAGACGTCCACACTCAATCTCACATAAATTGCTTGCAAAATAACCTTGCTCTTTTGATCTCAATTTTTCTTAACTTCAGTGTATGTGCATACCTGTAAAAGAGACTTAACTCAGTTATTTATTGAGTTGGTAATCAAAGTTTTATTGAGACTCAATTACTGATCCTTAGACGAATTTGAGTCCTTGAACAATACAAACTCCAACCCTTATCCTTGATTAGGATCATGTTCTCTTCTCATGAGGAGACTGTTCTCGGTATCCCAAATGCAATCTTTTTTATCTGTTCAGAAGATATTGTTGCTTAATCTCTGAGGCATATCTTCCTCATGTGCCTCTCATATGCAATGGTTGATAAACATTGTGTCTCACCAGATGGACCAGGTCCATCGCTGAGTTCATTTGTCAATCTTCAAAACCTCAACTGAACTTGGGCCACAAGTTTGAAATTGGTAAGGCTGTGCATTGAGAGTAGAAACATATACCTAAAAGTGTTCGTATGAAATTACTCAAGCCCCAAAAAAATAGATATACAAAAATATGGTGTTAATATGTAGATATATAAATATGGAGTCTTGATAAAATTAGATAGGTACCTTAAGGTGGTTCTATGTTGATAACTAGATGCCAATAAGGGCTATGTTATTTAAAAAGAAGCAAAGTGCAAAAAGAAAGATAAATATGAGTAGTGTTCAAGGAGGGTGTAGTCACTTGTATCCTAAATGCTTATCTAATCCTTCCGTAATCCTACATTGCAATCTCAAAAAATCCTTATGGGACCTCCAACTGAATGTTCTTGAATAGGCGGCAAATTAAAATAAGGGCAAGTCTATGGCACTACTTTTGTGCATCTGAATATCTTTGTGAGAGTGAGAGCTTATTCTTTCCACTTGATATCCTATTTATGTTTTGAATTGCAAATTATGAGTGTGGTATTCTCTCTTAAGTGTGAGGGCACATGAGATTTGAGTTGTAAATTTAATCCCATTTCCAATTGAGAGGAATGAACGAGGGAATATAATTTTGATAGAGAGGCAAATTTTGAACCTTAGTGTCATGACTTGATTTGCTACTTTTATTTGTATAGTGTTTGAGCATTTGAAATGCAATGAAGTTCATGAGAAGTGTTCAGTAATTTATATGCTTTGGATTAGTTGTTGGTACTAATCGAAGTCATGTGTTTGTGCTTATAGTAAACATTTTTTGGCTTGGCATGATAAGGATGCACTTGAGTTAAATACTGGAGAGGAGATTTCTCGCTTTCATTTCTTGAGGACAAGCAATATTTTAAGTTTGGGGGTTTGATAAGTTGGTATTTTACCAACTTATCTTGTCTTTAAGCCTATACTATTGTTATGTTTCAGTTTAAAATCATGTGTTTAATGTCATTTACTTCTATTTTATAAGTTCTCTATGATTTAAAATTGACCATGAAGAAACCAAGTGAAAACAAATCAAGAAGATGTTGATAGAAGAAAATATGAAAAATGGTCTCAGGTGTCGCAATTGCGACACAATTGTAGGAAATGCAAAGAAAGCAGACATGGAAATTGCGAGAAATACATCGCAATTGCAAAGTAAACCTAGTCAAGGTGTGTTCGCAAATGCAAAGTCAAACTACGCAATCAACCTTCGCAAATGTGAAGTCTTGATCGCTAATGCGAAAGTCAACAGGATAGTCTATGTTTGCAAATGCGAATATCGTGCTTCAGTTCTGGGCAATTATGTCAATTCACATTTTTTGGCCCCAAACCCTTTAATACACGATTTTGCTTATTTGTAAAATATTTTTTTAGCTTATTTTCAGTCAAAGAACATTAGAGAAGAACAAGTTTTAGGAGTTAGGGTTTGCACACACGCTTTGGTCTTGAAGATTTAAAGATTTTGGTTAAGAATTAATTAGCCATTTGTACTCATTTCTTCATTTTCTTGCTTAGTATTTAATATCTAAGTGTGTAGTATTTTATTCAACACTTGAATCTTGTTTATGGAAATAATTATATTTAAAGTGTGGATTAAATATTTTGTTGTGCTTATGTATTGAATGATTTTTTATCTTTTATGAAGTGAGTTACTGTTACTTTAATCAGGGATTAGCTAACCTAGGACTCGCACATTAACTTCGAACTAATTTTGGGAAAGATTATTCGGGGTTGAACAAAATTAATCAACAAGAACTTGAGGTTTTAACCCTCATTTTATAGATTTTACATAGGGATAGGATTGAGAAAATGATAAAGTTTGCAAGCGAATAATCTTTAAAGGTAGACTCCTAAGGAACTTGGAGGAGGAAGGCATGGTGAAGTTGCTGGAGAAGCTTCAGTGATAGAAGGACATGGTCCTTCAAATAGAAAGAAGACTAGTAAGAGCTGAGATTGTGGATTTTATGGCTAATTGAGAAATCAAGAATGGAAAGGTCACTAGTGTAGTGAAAGGGGTGACTGTGAGTGTCACGATCCAAACCGATTGGCCGCGACGGATGCCCGAGTCCTACCTGTCGAACACCCCTAAGCACGCGTTTAAGATATAAACATGAGTAACATATGCGAGGGAAACCTGTCCAAAAGACATATGTACATACACATGCGGAAAATACAATGAGGTGAGCCGGCAAAGTTACTTACTATCCAACTATTCATAACTGTCTACAGACCTCTAATAAAAATACAACTACAAAAAGACGAGACTGAGCCACATCATACCCATATATCTATATACAAACATCTTGTACCAAAATCAAAGGCAACTCCATATCAAGTGGAGCACGCCAACTCTCGTTGATCAAGAATCCTAAGAAGGGGGACCATCGACTTGCCTACTTGCACCTGCGGGAATGAAACGCAGGTCCCAAGAAATAGGGCGTCAGTACGAATAATGTACTGAGTATGTAAGGCATCAAAATCAGTACATAAAAGACATAGATTAAACATGAAATAAAGAGATCCATATGTAAATCAGTATAACTTTGTAAATTCTGAAACATTTTTAATGTCATGCATAGGTATAGGTGTACATAACATCATCATGTCACTGAGGGCATCCCATCATATCGTCGGCCACTGTGGGCAATATCATCAACATATACCAACTGATGAGGTGTTGATGTGTATATAACACTGTAACCTTTTTTCCGTATCCCATATAAATATGATATACATATATACGCATATATAATATCATCTGGTTATGGGTCAATGTACATGTATAAATGCATAAAATGCATAAGAAATATGTTAATAAAATTTTCTCGGAATTCCAAAACTCATTATGCCTTTCGGATAAACTTTATCAAATACATATTTTTTTGAGATCCATGAATAGACGATAGAATAATATGACTTATGAGAGAATAAGAATATACACATCTCTAGCATTTCTACGAATAGAGTAATTTATGAAAATTGTGCATTTGCTCGTTTTGTTGTCTTGTATAGATCATGCCATAAGAAAGAAGAGATGGCCATAACATACCTGGAGTAGTTAAATATCCATATAATATTCTTGAAAATATTGCACCGAAATTAATAAAATTTTACATTGCTACAATTCTTAGAAATTTTCGTTGGAACCTTGTAGGAGATTTTGATTGCAAGAATTCTCGTTGTTTAATGAAGTGCTTAGAATCAGAACTTTGTTTGAAAATTTCATGAGAAGACAACGTTTTGTTATCTTAACTATCAATTAATTTCCTAAGTTCTAATTGTAGTAAATGACTGCTATTCTGATTGATGGTATACCAAATATATGAATGAAGTGTCCCTTACTTTGCCAACTTGATTGCCACCTATCAAAAGGACGAAGGAGCCATTTGCTTTAGATTGTGGCCAGTTGTCATGTTTTTGGAGGGGTGGAGAGGGAATTATTAATTTTTATCTACTTAGTATATAATTAAATAATATTTCGTTACCCGATAATTAATCAATTACTCGCATAATTAAAAATTATTTCAAATTACCTAAAAATACTACTTATTTTAATATACTTTATACATCATACTATCACGGTCATATGGTACCTTGTATGGTACTAGTCCATAAGTATCGGGTATTATCGCTCGACTCGTATTCTATTTCAAATCGGCAACCTTCAACGAAACTTGTTTTCTTTAATTCGTGTACCCTTTATACTTCATGAAACTTAATTATCGGTTTTTATAAATAGTATAAATACGTTAACCTCAAGATAATCTCATCCCCGAGTCTACGTCAATTAAGTGAAGACGAAACTTTTATCGTATGAAAACACGAGATGTAACATTTTTCCTCCTTAGAAGCATTTGTCCTCAAATGTTTAATTCCCTAGGATCTATATAAATTTGCCAGAGTCGCCTTTGTAACAACACTACTACCAATTCTTCCTGTAGAAGCTCAATAATTCAACGGCAAATAGGACCACAATCATCAATAACGACAATGACCTCACATGACCAATGACAATAATTAACACAAGAATCTGCACACGTACCTTAAGGTTGTGATATGTCAGTTGGACCCTTGTTTGGAGGAGGAAATAAGTAGGGATATCTAGACTTCATGTCTTCCTCAGCCTCCCAAGTCATTTATTCCATATTGTTGTTTCTCCAAAGTACTTTCACCGAAGCTACGTCTTTAGTTCTCAATCTCTGAACCTGTCTGTTTAGTATAGCAATGGGAATTTCTTCATATAATAGCTGCTCTGTGACCTGAACCTCATCAACTGACACGATTCTGGAAGGATCTCCGATACATTTATGGAGCATAGACTCATGAAAGACTAGATGTACAGACTCAAAGTTTGAAGGCAAGTCTAACTCATATGCTACCTTGCCTACCTCGCGTATGATCCTATATGGCACAATGTACTGAGGACTAAGTTTTACCCTTTTTCCGAACCTCATAACACCTTTCATCGGTGATACCATTAGGAATACCCAATCGTCAACCCGAAATTGTCTCACCGTCGATTATCCGCATAAGACTTCTAATGGTTGAGCTGCTAATAGCCTTACTATATAAGCTTAATTTTCTCGATTGCTTGTTAGAACAATTACGGTCATACTAACGTAGTTTCCCCAACATCGAACCACCCTATAGGCGACCTACACTTCCGTATGTAAAGAGTTTTGTATGGAGCCATTTGAATACAGGAATGGTAGCTATGCGAACTCAATAAGCGGCAGATGATCATCCCAGCTACCTTTGAAGTCTATCACACATCCTCATAACATATCCTCCCGTGTCTGAATAGTACGTTCGGCTTGTCCATCTATCTGGGGATGAAATGTTGTACAAATACTTACTTGAGTCCCCAATCCTTTTTGGAAGGACCTCCAGAAGTTAGTTGTAAATTGAGCTCCTCTATCAAGATAATAGATACAGGGACACCATGCAGTCGTATTATCTCCTTAATATAAAGCCTTGCATAATCCTCTACGGAATATATAGTCCTAATGAGCAAAAAATGGGATAACTTTGTAAGCCTATTAACGGTTACCCATATCAAATCGAACTTAAGCTGGGTACGAGGTAAGCATACGATTAAATCCATATCGATTACTTCCCATTTCCAAGCCGAAATCTTCATAGTCTACAATATTCTACCGGGTTTTTGGTGCTCAATCTTAACCTGCTGACATTTAGGACACTGAGCAACAAACTCCGCTATATCATTTTTCATTTCGTTTCACCAATACACTTCCCTGATATTATGATACATCTTTTTCGCTCCTGGGTGGATAGAATAACGAGAATAGTGAGTTTGTCCCATAACCTGCCGATAGAGACCTGCAATATTAGGGACACATGATTGTCCCCGATATATGAAGACCCCATCTTCTGTAACCTCAAACGGTGTCTTCTCCTTCTGAGGGGTGGAACTAACACATGATCCTCGTACTAGCATCCTTTCACTCCAGTTACTAATGAGGATGTTGTTGTATCCTGAATAGTAATTCCAATATCACCTGAGTTGTCACGACCCTAGTTCACCAATTGTGAACCTGTCATGACGGCACTCAATCTTCGCGACTAGGTAAGCCTAACACATTACAAAATTTAACAGTTCGAAATAAAAACAGTAAACAAACACTAAATAGAATAAGAAATGTATAACGGCGCCGCTTGGCACATATACTGAATACACAACTTCTAAAAATAATATCCCAAAACCCGAAATCCCACGGGTAACACATGCTATAATAAGTCTTACACTGCTCTAGTCACTAGAATTGTCTAATACAAAGAGGGAAATAGAATTAACAACTAATAACTAGGGATGGAATGAGAAGGAGACTTTGCGGATCTACGGACGTAGCAGACGTATACCTCAAGTCTCCAATATGCTCCCTGACAGCTACTGGTGGTATCCCTGCTCAGAAATACCTGGATCTGCACATGAAAATCATGCACAGGAGAGGCGTGAGTACACCACAGCGGTACTCAGTAAGTGCCAAGCCTAACCTCGATTGGGTAGTGGCGAGGAAGGTCGAGACCCTACTGAGATAACATAAGAATAAATATGAAATGAATAGAATGTAGGAATACATTAAATCTCGAGTATCTAGCAAAAATCTACAAATACAAGAACAATCAGTACATGCTATTTATCATTGGGGGATCTCCTGGTATCCTCATCATCTACACAAGGGATCTCCAAGTATCCCGAGGATCTCCTCGTATCCTCCATTAAATCAATCTTGTGTCGGGGATCTTTCAGTATCCCGCACTTCCAATCTCAGATAATAATGCGTACAGGGGATCTCACAGGATGCCGTCCCGTAGACTCAATCGTAAATACATCACATCAATTCAATATTGAACAGAAAGAAGCTAAGTACAGACAACAGGTAAAATCCAGAGTCTAGCGTGCTTCACAAAAGGTAGATATTGTAATTTAGTCAAATAGAGCAAATAAGTTACTAACATGCTTTCCCTAAGCTAAAACAAGTGAAATTGCATTTTTAACAGTTAAATACGAGAAGAAACATGGTCTAACTAAGTCAAGTAAGGTGAATTTTCAACAATTAGCACAAGTACACGCTCGTCACCTCACGCACAAGGCATTTAAACAACAGTCAAGATATCCTAAGGGGAGAGGTCCCCCACACAAGGTTAGACAAGCCACTTACCTCGAACCGATACAAAAATTGCTAAGAAACGATGCCCTTGCCACGAGTATCTGACTCCTAGTGGCCCAAATCTATTCAAAAAAATTACATATTTTAAATAACATCGCAAAATAACTAATTCACTATTAAAATTAAAGCTAAGGCGCGAAAATAGATAAAATAACCAAAATGCCCCTCATACCAATATCTCGGAATTGAATAATTTTTACAGTTTCGAAAACCTCGTACTCTCACGAGTTTAACCATATAAAAATCTCCCAAATCAGAGGTCAAATGCCCCTTCAAATCCTCATAATTAAGTCCAAGAACTTTACCCCAATTTTCATTCAAAAATCCAAAATTAAAGGTTGAATTCACGATTAGATTAGTAGGTTTTAGTCATAGAGGAGTAAGGAATTGATACACAATCATTGCCTATAAAACGCACTCAAAAAATCTCCCAAAACTGAGCTCTCTAGCTTGAGTTTTGATAATAATGGAAGAACCCTCATTTTGAAAAGTTTATAACTGCCCCGGTCTTTTGTTCAATGCGATCGCATGAGATGGGATGCGATCGTGTAGAGTAAAAATTAAAGGCCCAGAAATTGGCCTATGTGAACGCAGAGGAAGTCATGCGATCACAGAAGAGAAGAAGGTGAAGCAATGCGATCACGGACTAGGCTATGCGATCGCATAGAAGGATTTTGGCCCTGAGGCACTAGCCCAGGTTACTTAGTGCGAACGCAGGGGGAGGGTTGCGAACGCAGAAAATGGGGAGGCAGAGCTATGCGATTGCAGAAGGGGTAGTGCGAAGAAGGGGTAGTGCGATCGCATTGACGGAAAATGAGGCCCAGCACAAAAGGTTCTATGCGATCGCATGAAAGCTTATGCGATCGCATAGAAGGAACGGTTTGCAACACATAGTAGCAAAATCTGCAACTCACTAAGTTCTAAAATTGCTCCATTGAGCATCCGAAACACACCTGAGGCCCTCGGGACCTCAACCAAACCTACAGACATATCCCATAATATCATTCAAACTTGTATCAATCCTTAAACCACCTAAAACAATGCCGGGAACTCGAATTAATCAATGATTTGATCCTAAGAACTTTAAATTCTAACCAAACTCGCTTTCGATCAAAAACCTAACCAAAACATGTCTGATTGACCTGAAATTTTGCAGTACACTTGAAGAGACATGACGGTGCTACAGAAACTTTCGGCATTTCTAGCTTATATGAGCTACGGACATCCAAAATTCATTCTAAACACGCTCCCAACCCCAAAATCACCTAACGAAGCTAACGGAACCATCGAATTTCTATTCTGAGGTCGTCTTCACACTGTTCCAATTGCAGACCACTTTCAACACTTAAGCTCTCATTTATGGATTAAGTGTCCCAAAACACTAAAAATTCTCACATCGAACATCCCGGCAAACCAAAATAGCAGAAATGAACTTAGGGGAAGCGGTTAATGGGGGAACGGGGCATAAATTCCAAAGACGACCGGCCGGGTCATCACATCCTCCTACACTTAAACATCCGTTCGTCCTCGAACGAGCATAGGAAACATACCTAAAGTAGCAAAAAGATGAGGGTATCGGCTGAGCATATCCCGCTTGGTCTCCAGAGTCACCTTCTTGGCCGGCTGACTCCGCCACTGAACCTTTACTGAAGCTATATCCTTTGACCTGAGCTTTCGGACCTCCCTATCTAATATTGACACTGGCTCCTCAACATCGGACAAGTCATTGTCCAACTGAACTGAAGTGAACTCCAACAGGTGAGACGGGTCACCGTGATACTTCCAAAGCATCGAGACATGAAATACCGGATGAACCCCGGCCAAACTGGGAGGTAAAGCAAGCTCATAAGCAACCTTCCCAACATGCTTCAAAATCTCAAAATGGGCCAATGAATCTCAGACTCAACTTCCCTTTCTTTCCAAACCTCGTGACGCATTTCATGGGTGAGACCCGAAGCTAAACCCGCTAACCAACCATAAAGGAAACATCACGAACCTTCCGATCCGCGTAACTCTTCTGTCTGGACTGGGCCGTACGGAGTCTATCCTGAATACGTAAACTCAGCCAATGGAAAGAATTGATCCCAAGACCCTCTAAACTTAATCACGCACGCACGGAGCATATCCTCAAGAATTTGAATAGTGCGCTCGGACTGTCCGTCCGTCTGAGGGTGAAAAGTTGTACTCATAGTCACTCGGGTACCCAATTCGTGTTGGACGGCTCTCCAGAACCATGATGTAAGCACTGAACCCCTGTCTGAGATGATAGAAACTGGAATGCCGTGCAGATGGACAATCTCCCTGATATAAATCCCCGCTAACCACTCCGTTGAGTAAGAAGTACACACTGGAATGAAATGAGCAGATTTGGTCAGCCGATCCACAACAACCCAAATAGAATCAAATTTTTCGCTTTCATAGGGAGACCAGTCACAAAATCTATAGTGATCTCCACCCATTTCCACTCCGGAATCTCCATCTGCTGGAGTAACCCTCACAGTTTCTGGTGCTCAGCCTTTACCTGCTGACAGTTGAGGCATCTAGCTACAAACTTTGTTATACCCTTCTTCATCCGCCATCACCACTAATGCTGCCTCAGATCCTGATACATCTTTGTGGCACCTGGATGGATTGAGTACCGCGAGCTATGGGCCTCTCTCAATATCAACTCTCAAATATCCTCAACATCGGGTACACAGATCCGACCCTGCATCCTCAATACCCCGTCATCTCCAATAGTGGATATCCCTAGCATCGCCATGATGAACTCTGTCCATGACGTCAAGTAAATGAAGGTCATCATACTGCCGCTTCCTGATACAATCAAACAATGAAGACCGAGAAAACACACAGGCTAGAACACAACAGGGCTCCGAAAGGTCCAATCTCACAAACTGGCTGGCTAAAGCATGAACATCCATCGCCATAGGTCTCTCTGAAGGTGGTAAATATGCCAAACTCGCCGCCCGGCGACTCAAAGCATCGGCTACCACATTGGCCTTGCCCGGGTGATAAAGAATAGTAATATCATAATCCTTCCGTAGCTCCAACCATATCCTCTGGCGCAAGTTCAGATCCTTATATTTGACAAGTGCTGTAAAATCCGATGATCCGTATAAATCTCACAAGGCACGCCGTACAAATAATGACGCTAGATCTTTAAGGCGTGAACGATAGCAGCTAACGCGAGGTCATGGACATAATAGTTCTTTTCATGTAGCCTCAACTGTCTGGATGTGTAGGCAATTACCCTACCGTCATGCATCAACACCACTCCAAGTCCAACTCGTGAGGCATCACAATAAACCGTATAAGACCCCAAACTAGTAGGCAAAATCAGAATAAGGGCTGAAGTCAAAGCCGTCTTGAGCTTTTGGAAGCTTGCCTCACACTCGTCTAACCACTGGAAAGGAACACCCTTCTAGGTCAATCTAGTCATAAGGGCTGCAATCGATGAGAACCCCTCCACAAAACGACGGTAATACCCTGCCAGGCCAAGGAAAATACAGATCTTTATAGCTGAGGAGGGCCTGGGCCAACTCTACACGGCCTCCAACTTCTTCGGATCTACCCGAATGCCATCACTTGATACCACGTGGCCTAGGAATGCCACAAAACTTAACCAAAACTCACATTTTGAGAACTTTGCATATAATTTCTTTTCCCTCAGGGTCTGAAGCACTGTCCTCAGGTGCTGCTTGTGATCTTCCCAACTCCGGGAGTATACAAGAATATCATCTATGAAAATAATGACAAACAAGTCGAGATAGGGCCTGAATACATTGTGCATCAAATGCATAAAAGTTGTTGGGGCGTTGGTCAGCCCGAATGACATGACAAGGAACTCGTAATGACCATACCGAGTCTTGAAAGTAGTCTTCCGGATATCCAGATCCCGAATCTTTAGTTGGTGATAACCTGAGCGCAAATCAATCTTATAAAACACTTGTGCGCCCTGAAGCTGGTTAAATAGATTATCAATACGAGGAAAAGGATATCAGTTCTTCACTGTAACTTTGTTCAACTGACGATAATCGATACACATGCACATAGAACCATCATTTTTCTTTACGAACAAGACAAGAGCACCCCACGGTGAAACATTGGGTCGAATAAAACCCTTATCAAGCAATTCCTGTAACTGATCCTTCAACTCCTTCAACTCAGGAGGAGCCATACGGTAAGGGGGAATGGATATGGGCTGAGTGCCTGGCAACAAATCAATACCAAAATCAATGTCCCTATCGGGCGGCATGCCCATAAAATCAGGTGGAAACACATCGGGGAAATCTCGTACTACTAGGACAGAGTCAACAGAAGGGGTATCAGTACTGACATCTCTCACATAAGCTAAATACGTGACACACCCCTTCTCAACCATACGCTGAGCTTTAATAAAGGATATAACTCTACTGGGAGTGTGACAAAAAGTACCACTCCACTCGATGCGTGGAATACCTGGCATAGCCAGCGTCATGGTCTGGGCGTGATAATCAAGAATAGCATACTGGGGCAACAACCAGTCCATGACAAAGATAATATAGAAATCAACCATATCAAGTAATAAAAGATCTGCCCTGGTCTCAAAACCACGAACACTAACCAAACATGACCGATATACGCGGTCCACAACAAGGGAATCTCCCACGATGGTAGAAACATAAACAGGAGAGCTCAAGGTCTCTCGCGTTGTACCCAAATGCGGAGCAAAATAAGATGACACGTAAGAATAAGTAGAGCCTAGATCAAATAGAACCGATGCCTCTATGTGACTAACCAATATAATACCTATGATAACAGAATCGGAGGCGACAGCCTCGGCACGATCAGGAATAGCATAACATCTTGCATGGCCCCTCTCTCGAGGGCGATCTCTATCTCCCCGATCTCCGCCCATGGCTGGCTAGGTAGGTGGGGTGGTAGCTGGATCTGGAATAATGGCCTGAGAATCTTGCTGGGTACGCTGCTGCTGAGAATGCTGTGGAGGTGCACCCCTCCCAAGCCTAGGGCAATCCCTCACCACATGGAGGGTATCCTCGCACTCATAACAAGCTCTGGGAGGGCGTAGTGGTTGTGACTTACTGGGCCCATCCCTGCTAGACTGGCCACTGGAAATACCCCGCACATAAGGTGCACTAGAAATCGGAGGTGCATAATAAGGCTCATGGATCTGGGAGGAGCTAGAGTACTGCTGGGTGAAGGAAGGGCTGAGTGAAGTGGGCGACCTGTATATCCCCTACCATGACGTCCTGCTCCTAAAGTATGGGTACCAGCGTAATGACCCGACTATCGAGACCTCTTGGCCTCTCTCCCCTCTCACTCTCTGGCATGCATACGCTCTATCCTCCTGGCTATGCTCACTACCTGCTGATAGTGTATATCCACCTCCAACTATCGTGCCATGCCAGACCTGATGGAAGGAATAAGACCCTCGATAAAACGGAAAACCCTCTCACGAACAGTAGCCACCAAAGTAGGCGCATGACTGGCCAACCTAGTATAACAGATGGCATACTTAGAGACAGTCATAGGGCCCTGACGCAAATGCTCAAACTCCGCACGCCACACATCTCGGAGGCTCTGGGAATAAACTCCCTTTGAAACATATCTGAAAACTGAGTCCAAGTCAGGGAGGCAGCCCTGTCTGGACTGTCTAACTCAAAGGTGCGCCACTAGTCATAGGCGGCTCCCCGAAACTGGAAAGTTGCGAAAGAAAACCCACTCGAGGCACTAATACCCATGGTGCGAAAGATGCAGTGACAATACTAATAAAACCCAAAACCTTATCTCTAGCTAGTCCGCTGAAAATAAGAGGGTCATACTTTTTGAACCTCTCCAGTCTACGCTGCTCATCCTCGGAAGCAGGTGCCCCATCCTCGGGCTGAACCAGACTGTAGGCTGGACAGGATAATATCTAGAATCTATTCCATATTACACCCTCTGCTTTGGAGAGTGGGCTGCGGGAGTCTAGGATCCCCCCCCAGCCTGGAACGTGGCTGCAGGAAGGGGAAGCAACCCTGCATGTGATAGCGTAGTATACATGCTCATAAACTATGCAAGTTCCTCCTAAACAGCTAGAGTAGTAGTAGATATGGGTGTGTAACGTGACTGAGTCGTGGCTGGATCGCAATTACATATTCAAATCTATTCGTGACTGAGTCGTGGGTGTGTAACGTGACTCCTAGTTGCCCAAATCTATTCAAAACAATTACATATTGTAAATAACATCGCAAGTAACTAATTTCACTATTAAAATTAAAGCTAAGGCGCGAAAATAGGTAAAATAACCAAAACGCCCCTCAGTCCAACGTCTCATAATCGAATAATTTTCACATTTTCGAAAACCTCGTACTCTCACGAGTCTAACCATACAAAAATCTCCCAAATCGGAGGTCAAATGCCCCTTGAAATCCTCACAATTAAGTCTAAGAACTTTATCCCAATTTCATTCAAAAATCCAAAATTAAAGGTTGAATTCACGATTAGATTAGTGGGTTTAGTCATAGAGGAGTAAGGAATTGTTACCCAATCGTTGCTTCTGAAAATCCCTCGAAAAATCTCCCAAAACCGAGCTCTCTAGCTTGAGTTTTGAAAAAATTGAAAAACCCTCATTTTGAAAAGTTTATAACTGCCAGGTCTTTTGTTCAATGCGATCGCAAGAGATGGGATGCGATCGCGTAGAGTAAAAATTGAAGGCCCAGAAATTGGCCTATGTGAACGCAGAGGAATTCATGTGATCACAGAAGAGAAGAAGGTGAAGCAATGCGATCACGGACTAGGCTATGCGATCGCATAGAGGGATTTTGGCCCTGAGGCACTAGCCCAGGTTACTCAGTGTGAATGCAGGGGGAGGGTTGCGAACGCAGAGAATGGGGAGGCAGATCTATGCGATCGCAGATGGGGTAGTTCGATCGCATTGAAGTAAAATGAGGCCCAGCACAAAAGGCTCTATGTGATCAAAGAGAAGGAAAGGTCTGCAACACATAGCAGCAAAATCTGCAACTCACTAAGTTCCGAAATTGCTCCGTTGAGCATCCGAAACACACCTAAGGCCCCGAGGACCTCAAACAAACCTACGTACATATCCCATAACATTATTCAAACTTGTACCAATCCATAAACCACCTAAAACAATGCCGGAAACTCGAATTAATCAATGATTTGAGCCTAAGAACTTCAAATTCCAACCAAACTCACTTTCGATCAAAAACTTAATCAGAACACGTCCGATTGACCTGAAATTTTGCACGCACGTACCAAATAACATGAAGGTGATACAAAAACTTTCGGAATCTCATTCTGACCCTCGGATAAAAAGTTCTCTATCGGACCAAAAACTATAAAAATCTAACTTTCGGTATTTCTAGCTTAAATGAGCTACGAACATCAAAAATTCATTCCGAACACGCTCCCAACCCCGAAATCACCTAAAGGAGCTAACAGAACCATTGGATTTCCATTCCAAGGTTGTCTTCACACTATTCTGATTACGGACCATTTTCCAACACTTAAGCTCTCATTTCGGGACTAAGTGTCCCAAATCACTCCGAATTCTCACACCGAAAGTCCTGGCAAACCAAATTAGAAAAAATGAACTTAGAGGAAGTAGTTAATGGGGGAACGGGACATAAATTCCAAAGAAAATCGGCCGGGTCATCACATGAGTCCAGCAATCGAACTCTAAGACTAGCTAGCTAATGAATCTCATGGGTTATTCCCCTCTTTTCTGACTGTAGATATGAAGGCTACCCATAGATATACGGCTGCGGTTGTAGGCTACTACTTTTTCCTTCCCTGGATGGTATAAAATATCAACGTCATAGTCTTTAAGTAGCTGCAACCATCTCCTTTGACGTAAATTTAATTCCTTCTGGTTGAAGAAATATTGGAGGCTCTTATGATCCGTATAGATATCAACATGAATGCCATAAAAATAGTGCCTCCACATCTTTTGTGCATGAATCACTACGGCTAACTCTAAATCGTGGGTCAAGTAATTCTTCTCGTGCTTTCTCAGTTGTCTAGAAATATAATCTACACCCTACCATGGTGCATTAATACAAAACCCAACCCAACGCCTGAGGTGTCACAATAGATAACATAACCACAGGTCCCTTCTGGGAGTGTTAGAACCAGTGCAGCAGTCAATTTGTCCTTCAATACCTGGAAACTCTGTTCACAAGTATCAGTACATTGAAACTTTGCTCCCTCCTTAGTCAACTTTGTCAAAGGTGCTGAAAGGGAAGAAAACCCCTCTACAAATACTTTGTAATAACCTGCCAAACCGAGAAAGCTACGAATATCCGCTGGTGTTGTGGGTCTAGGCCAAGTCTTTAATGCCTAAATCTTTTGTTTATCCACCCGGATGCCTTCACCTAAAATGATATGCCCATGTAAAGCTACAGAATTCAGTTAGGATTCACGTTTAGAGAATTTTGTAAACAACTTCCCTTTTTGTAAAATTTTGAGCACAATACGCGAATGATCTACATGCTCAGCCTCTGACCAAGAATATACCAATATATCGTCGATAGATATAATTATGAACATATCTAAAAAGGGCCAGAACACACGGTTTATCAAATCCATGAATACTGCTGGGACATTGGTCAAACCAATGACATAACATGAAACTCAGAGTGCCTGTATCTGGTCCTGAATGTTGTCTTCGAAAAATCTTCCTCCTTAACACTTACCTGATGGTACCCAGACCTCAAGTATATCTTTGAAAAACACTTGGCATCTTGCAACTGATCAAATAAATCATCAATCCTCGGGAGAAGGTACTTATTCTTGATAGTCGCCTTATTCAACTATTTATAATCAATACACATCCGTAAGGAATCATCTTTCTTTCTCACAAATAACACATGTGCTCCACGGTGACTAGGTCTGATAAAACCTTTTCAAGCAAGTTCTTTAGTTGCTCTTTCAACTCTTTCAGCTCTGAGAGGGGCATTCTATAGGGAGGAATAGATATTGGATTAGTATCTAGTTGTAGGTCAATAGCAAACTTAGTTTTTTTGCTTTGGCAGAAGACCTGGAAACTTATCGGGAAACTCATGAACCACAGGGATGGACTGAATGGTTGGTTACTCTACTTCCACAACTTGAATCCGAACTAAGTGATAAATATAGCTCTTTCTGATCATCTTCCTTGCCTTGAGGTAGGAAATAAATCTACGTCTCGGCGACGCCGTATAACCTTTCCATTCCAAAATAGGCTCCCATGGAAATTGAAATCGGACTATCTTTGATCTACAATCAATGTTGCTATGACAAGAAGCCAACCAATCCATACCCATTATAATATCAAATTCTACCATATTTAACTCAATTAGGTACGCTACGATAGATCGACTATGAACTACTATTATACAACCCCTATATACTCGCTTAGCTATCACTGAGTCCACAACAGGTGTAGACACCTCAAAAGGTTTAACAAATTCAAGTTTTATTCCAAACTTACTAGCAACCAACGGATTAACATATGATAAGGTGGAACCTGGGTCAATCAATGCATATACATCATATGCGGAGACTGATAATATACCTGTAACAGTATCAAGTGATGACTCCTATTCATGTCATCCTACCAATGCATAAATGCGGTTCTGAGGACCGTCGAGCTAGATGCTCCGCCTCTGCCTCTACCACGGCTCATTGGTGCTTGTGAATCTTACCCAGGGGGTGTACTAATGATAACGAACCAGCTACAGATACCATCTGTTGAACTATGCTTGCATCACCTCTCATCGGACAATCCCTCATAATGTGTTCGGGATAACCACAAGTATAACAAACACCCAATCCCATATGGTATTTCCCGGCATGTTGCTTACCACATTTAGTATATCATGGCAAGGGCGGCCTTATATGACTTAACTCACCCCTACACTGAGAACCTAAGGCCCTGGAATTCTGACTGGACCCTGAATATGTGGAACGATCAAATCTCTTACCGCCAAACTAAGGGGGCATGCTAGTCGATGGTTGGGATGGATACCTCGTGTACCATTGTCTTTGACCACCTCAAAACTCACCAAAAAGACCGAATGTCCTTGCTCTCTTATTTTGGGCCCTATCATGCTCATGATCGGCCCTATATTTCTGCTTACGCTCCTCGACACCCTAAGCGTATGCTTGAATACGAGAAATATCCATATCTAGCTGAAGTGAGACCAATATACAATCGTTAACCAAGTGCGGCTCTAACCCCATCACGAACTGGTGAATCCGATCCTCTATCTTAGCTACAATAGTGGGAGCATACCTAGACGATGAATCAAATCGAAGACTACTCCCAAACACTTATGTTACCCTGCCGACGGGTCAAGAACCTATCAACTCTGGCCTGTCTAAGCTCTAGTGAAAGATAATGGCGAAGAAAAGCTTCTGTAAACTCCTGTCATACTGTTGGAGGGGCATCCTCACCTTCGGACAATTCCCAAGACTCGTACCAATTAACTACAATATCTCGGAGTCTCTAAGAAGCTAGCTCAACTGACTCAGTCATAGTGGCCTATCAATAAATACCTTAGGGTCATTGTTTGGATCTACTCTAGTGAATACCGGAGGGTCTAAATTAATGAAGTCACGAACTCTTGCACTGACGGACCTATCTGCATGATCAATACCTACTTCCTGACACTAATCCTACGCGGCTACTAATCGAGTTAATAGTTGAATAGCATTTCTCATCTCCTAACCCGGTATATCTGGTTGAGGTGCTGAATGTACAGAGGCGGGCGCTGGAGTTGGTTCCCCTTGGAGCTCTTCTAGAAAGGGTGGGGTATGTGAAGTCTGAGATGGAATCTCACTATGAGACTCTTCCTGAGCCCTGGTAACTCATGGCGCTCGACTAGTAGTCCCACCAACCACGGACTTTCCCTTTTAGGCGGTTGTAGTCTTTGGAGGCATCGTTGAAAATGTGACATATTGTTAGAAACATGAGTTCTTATGTTGCATAATCTAAGATAAAAAGAGAGCATAACATCCTATATGTCCAATATCCTCATGTCTATAAGTGTGGGTGCACAACACACCCATAAACAAGACTCTACTAGACACAGTTTGTAGACAATACTAGGACAGAACTGCTCTGATACTACTTTTATCACGACCCAAACTTATGGGCCGCGATGGGTGCCCGAGTCCTACCTGTCAAACACCCTTAAGCATGCATTTAAGATATAATCAGGAATAACATATGCGAGGGAAACCTGTCCAAAAGACATATGTACATATACATGGGGAATATATAGTGGGGCGAGCCGAAAATGTTACTTACTATCCAGCTATACATTACTGTTTACAGGCCTCTAATAAAAATACAATTGTACAAAGATAGAACTGAGCCACATCATACCCATATATCTATATGCAAACATCTTGTACCAAATCAAAAAGCAGCTTCGGATCAAGTGGAGCACGCCAAGTCTCGCTGATCAAGGATCCTAAAAAGGGGGGTCGTCAACATGTCTACCTGCACCTGAGGGCATGAAACGTAGGCCTCAAGAAAATAAGGAGTCATTACGAATAATGTACTGAGTATGTAAGGCAGGAAAACCAGTACATAAAAGACATAGATGAAACATGGAATAAGGAGATCCATATGTAAATCTGAATAACTTTGTAAATTCTGAAACATTTATAATGTCAAGCACGTGCATATAAATGTTGTGTCATGCATAGGTATGTGTGTACGTAACACAATCAAGCCACTAAGGGCATCCCATCATATCGTCTCGACCACTGTGGGCAACATCATCAACATATACCAACTGATCAGGTGGTGGTGCGTATATAACGCCGTAATCTTTTTCCCGTATTTCATATAAATATGATATACATATATACGTGTATATAATGCCATCTGGTCATGGCTCAATGTACATGTATAAATTCATGAAATGCATAAGAAATACGTTAATAAGATTTTCTCGGAATGCCATAAAACTCATTATGCCTTATGGATAAACTTTACCAAATACGTATTTTTCTGAGACCCATGAATAGATTATAGAATAATAAGACTTATATGAGAATAAGAACATACACATCTCTATTATTTCTACGAATAGAGTAATTTATGAAAGTTGTGCATCTGCTCGTTTCGTTGTGTCGTATAGATTATGTCAAAAGAAAGAATGGATGACCTAACATACCTGGAGTAGGAAAAAAATCCGTATAATATTCTTGAAAAAAATTGTATTATGCTTCTTTAGACTCGCAAAATTTTACGTTGCTACGATTCTTAAAAATTCTCGTTGGGACCTTGTAGGAGAATTTGATTGCAAGAATTATCGTTGTTTAATGAAGTGTTTAGAATCAGAACTTTGTTTTGAAAATTTCATGAGAATAGCAATGTACTGTCCTCTTAACTATCAATTCATTTCCTAAGTTCTAATTGTAGTAAATGACTACTATTCTGATTGATGGTATGCCAAATATAAAAATGAAGTGTCCCTTACTTTGCTAACTTGGTTGCCACCTATCAAAATGACCGAGTCATTTGCTTTAGATTGTGGCCAACTGCCACATTTTTTTGGGGGTGAGGTGGGAATTATTAATTTTTATCTATTTATTAGGTAATTAGGTAATGTCTCGTTATACAATAATTAATTAATTAATCGCATAATTAAGAATTATTTCAAATTATCTAAAAATGCTACTCATTTCTAATATACTTTATAATAATACTATCACGATCATATGGTATCTTGTATGATACTAGTTCATAAATATTACATATTATCGCTCGATCCGTATTTTATCCCAAATCAGCAACCTTCAACGAAACTCGTTTTCTTTAATTTGTGTATCATTTATCCTTCATGATACTTACTTATCGCTTATTATAAATAGCATAAGTACGTTAACATCAAGATAATTTCATTCTCGAGTCTACATCAATTAACTAAAGACGAAACTTTTAACGTATAAAAATGCGAGATGTAACAGTGAGCTTTGACAACAAAGAACTGGGAGAAATTCTACGCCTACCTGCTGAATTGTGCAGTGACTACAAGAAGCTTAAAATGGCCAAGCCTAGAAAACCTTCCCACCTCCCTTTCCATTACAAGAAAATTTGCTAACAACGAGTTAGAGCAACAACCCAAGATTGTGTACAAAAGTGAGATGAAGCCTGTCACAAGCTACTATTTGAATTTGTAAACAAGATTATGTTGTCCAGGCAGCAAAGAAGGCATATTGCAACTTTCATGAACCTGCTCCTTATGGAATGTCTGGATAGTGGGAGGCATATAAATTGGCCGAGGTTTATCATCCAACTCCTAGATAGAATACTCACTAGAACCAAAAATCATGTTATACCCCATGGTTTCATTCTCACTATTGTGTTGGCCCACTTCAAGGTTCCCCTAAAGAAACGGGATGTTAGCACAAGCAAAGATTACTTGGGGTCCAACACCTTGACTACTTCTGACTATGAAGTCCTTGCTGCTGCCAAAGAACTCGGTTCCTCCAAGCGGGCGCCTGCAAACAGTAAAGTGAGAGCCTTGGTACAGGAGAGTGGAGCTAATGATGTTGAGATTGAGAGATTGAAGAAGAGGCTGGCAAAAGTGGAAACTGAGAGGGATGCTCTCAGAAATGAACGCATTCTTCATGACAAGCTGAAGCTGCTTCAGGACGGAAATCAAGAACATGGTCATTCCCAACCTTGAAACCTTTCTAGCCTAGTTACAAAACCGGTGACCTGGATGAGATAATTTTTTTCGTCTTTTTGCTCATGATGCAGTACCTTTATTTCCTTCTATGCTTTGTGGATGACTCTTATCAATATTAATCAATTGTTATTTCTCAAATTGTTTTTTGATGCTTCTTATATGGCTAATATGCTTATATTGACAAATGATAGTTGACTCCATGATTGCATTTGATGTAGCACAAATGGCCATGAGTAAGATCTGCTAAAATCTGGTTATCTAACAGAATTATGCAATTTTTTAATGATGCCAAAAGGGGAAAGATATATTGTGGCTTTTACTTTGGACTGTGATGTTTATAACCTAATGAACCTGGTCCTTAATGATTTGTGACTTCAAAATGGAAAGTGTTCTAACACTGTGTTGATATTGAAGCTGAGTTGAAACAAGTTTCATGCTTATTAAAAGCATTGAGTTTGTCATCATAAAAAAGGAAAATTTTTGGCCTGAGTAAGTTTGTTTTGATGATTGACAAAGAAACACATACATGAACCAGGTCCATATATAGTGTACACAGACATGGGTAAATACAAGCACAAGGCATGCACGTGAAGGAAATAAGCTTAAGTGGTTATATCTTATATCTTCTGAACTAAAAGATTGCAAAATTGATAAGGAGCACGACTTCTTACTCGAAGAGAACTATATCCAAGATAAAAGAGGAGTTAGAAGTTGAAGATAACTAGAGCTCTTCTACCAAGGAAGAGTATACCATTAGAACTTTAGTTATTTCTTATTCTGCTAACTCTCTCTCTCTCTCTCTCTCTCTCTCTCTCTATCTCTCTCTCTCTATCTCTCTCTCTATCTCTCTCTCTCTTAGTTTAGTGCATTGGAAATACAACAAATACTCCTAGACTCTTTACTCTAAGTGCAAAAAAAGAAGTTAATTCCTTCTTGATATCTGAAAAAATTAAATATTATAAACCATTAAAAAAATCAACCAAAGTGGAGCGGAGAGAGTATAACATGTACAATAGTCATGTTCTTCCATTATTATTTGTCATGTGCCTTTATATTTACCCAAATGCTAGAAAATTATGTAAGAAGTATCATATTGATGTTTTATACTTCAATGCCACACAAGAGGGGATGACTTATGTAGTATTCAATTTTTCGCGTGCACAGATTATAGGACCTGGTTCTTCTATTTGCTCCTTATAGTACAGTTGCAGAATAATAAACGCAGAAAGTAAAGAATACAAGTATTTTTACGTGGAAAATACTTGACTCAAAAGGTGAAAAAATTACGACTTACTACCCAGTAGGATTTTACCCAACACTAAGCCAAAAACAGAGTTTACAAAACTTTGTAAACCTACTTATTACCTCTAACTCTTTGCGGCAACCAGACTCCAGCTATTACGATAATTTCAAGTTAACTCTAACTTGAACAATATGTTAAAAATACCTGGTACAAATGCTTCTAGAGAAAGCTGAAACGTACAATTCGAAACCACCACTACAATTGAACTAGAATAAAAGACAGATACGTGAAACTGGTTCTTGTAGCTTCAGGTTCGCATACTTGAATCACACATGAATTGCTTGCAAAATGCCTTGCTATTTTACTCTCAATTCTTGCTTAACTTCAGCGTTTTTGCATATTAAGCAAGAATTGAGAGTAAAATAGCAAGGCATTTTGCAAGCAATTCATGTGTGATTCAAGTGTGCGAACCTGAAGCTACAAGAACCAGTTTCACGTATCTGTCTTTTATTCTAGTTCAATTGTAGTGGGGGTTTCGAATTGTACGTTTCAGCTTTCTCTAGAAGCATTTGTACCAGGTATTCTTAGTATATTGTTCAAGTTAGAGTTAACTTGAAATTATCGTAATAGCTGGATGCTGGTTGCCACAAAGAGTTAGAGGTAATAAGTAGGTTTACAAAGTTTTGTAAACTCTGTTTTTGGCTTAGTGTGGGTAAAATCCTACTGGGTAGTAAGTCGTAATTTTTTCACCTTTTGAGTCAAGTATTTTCCACGTAAAAATACTTGTATTCTTTACTTTCTGCGTTTATTATTCTGCAACTGTACTATAAGGAACAAATAGAAGAACCAGGTCCTATAATCTGTGCACGCAAAAAATTGAATACTACATAACTCATCCCCTCTTGTGTGGCATTGAAGTATAATACATAAATATGATACTTCTTACATAATTTTCTAGCATTTGGGTAAATATAAAGGCACATGACAAATAATAATGGAATAACATGACTATTGTATATGTTATACTCTCTCCGCTCCACTTTAATTGATTTTTTTTATGGTTTATAATATTTAATTTTTTCAGATATCAAGAAGAAATTAACTTCTTTTTTTGCACTTAGAGTAAAGAATCTAGGAGTATTTGTTGTATTTCCAATGCACTAAAGTTAAATGTTAATTTTATTATTAATTTATGTTAAAAGGTCAATTTATTAATATGTAAAAATAAAAAAAAAATCAATTAGAATGAACCAGAGGGAGTAATATTTTGTGAATTTTTTTAGTATTAAATGCTGACAGCAATATCAACATAATTTTGAAGGAAAAGTTATAAAACAAGGTTGGAACATAGACTTAAAATAAGAAGGCTGAACCAATTGGTCGTTCCTCTGCAAGAAGTATCTACAATGTTAATAACAAAAAAGGGATTTTGACAGGTTACCCAAAAAAATAAAACTATTTACTTTTATTTATTTATTTATTTTTTTACCGATAAACTAATTACATTTTTTATCCATAGTAAATTTTGTGAGAAATTTTCTCTTTATCCTCTAATTCTTTTTTATTTCTACGCTTCTTTTCTTTTTTCTCGTTTTCTTCTTAGATTTTTCTTTTTTCCTATTCTAATTTTAGTTAACATTTTTTTATATTCTTTTTCTCTTCATAATCTAATTTCATTTACCATTTTCACTATTTGTTTATTATTCTTTTTTCCTCTATATTATTACTAAAGAAAAATTAAGTTGTGTACCAATTAAATGTAGCTAATACAATCAAAAAAAATATTAACTAATATTTAATACCAGTATAGTATATAGTTATACCAACATAGTATACGATTGTAAGCAAAGAAATAAAAAAAGTTTAACTCATTTATTAAACTGAAATAATATCAATTGTCAATAAAAAATTTAAAAATTCTAAAAGGATCTAATTGTAAGAGTATAACGTTACATTATACAACATACTATAATATATTTTTCTATTTTTTTTTTTTTTTTTGCATTTTCAATTTGCCTCACGCTGGGTAAAAACTTAAAGCAAATTAAAAGGAAAAAGGCAAGTGAATTTACGGGTAATAAGTATATTTTATACTATTACAACATATTGTTACAGTATATTGCATATTATTACAGTATACTATAACAATATAGTGTATACTATAATAGTATACTGTTGCAGTATACTATATACCCCTACAGCATATTGTATACCGTAGTGGCATACTGTAGCTGTGTTCTTCTTTGATTTTCAATTGAAAATTTCGATCTCAATCACCTCAAATCAGCTCCAAATGCTATCAAATTTTAGTATGAACTTCCAGAAGGTACTATAAGCAAATATTTAATAGCGCCCACTTTGAATCAAACAAGAAATCTTCAAAAATAAAATTGAGCTTCAAGCCCAACAACGATGGATATTAAAATACGTATAAAAATTTAGATTTGGAAAGCTTACTCGAAGATACTATAAGCAATATGTTATATTACCACATCGAATTAAACAATAAATCTTCAAAATAATAGAACCACTTCAACAAAGTAATCATGAAAGAAGAGGCGAATGGTGGCAAGGCCAGAGGCAGGGCCATCTTTAAGCATCTGGGAGATTACCGAGCCAACGAGAATTTCAACTTTAGGACAAGTCTTGGCATAATAGTTATGGAAACATATAGGTGAACAAGGATGAACTTGTTGGGACTAACCATGTGAATATTGATCAGACCTCATGTTGAATATGGACAAGGATTTCTCATCATCTTCTACCTTAGTAGAATTGATGATCAAAGCAACATCCTTCGTGTTTGGCCTTGCATCTGGTGATGGCCTTACAAGGATTATTTTTTATATAGGAAAAAATACAATGGGTATAAAGTGAGGAAGGTAAAATGAGGAGGAGGAGGAAGAAAGGCAGGTAAATAGTTTGGGGAGCATGGGTATGAGTAGTAAATAGTTTGGGCTTGGGCATTAAAGGGTAAATAATTTAAAATTAATGAGTATAAAGTGAGATTTTCTCAACAAAAAAGTCACTCAACTTTGCTTAAATAATACTATAAGAAGTTAATTTTTATACCGAAATCACTCAACTTGGCCCAAGTATTCTTTGTTTATATAGTGAATACCCTAGCTTCCGCGGATAATAATTTAAAGCACATGCAAGATTTCATCTTGATTCAAGGGTATCTTAGATAACAATTTAACATTGCCCTTGTCACTACATTATAAACTTCAAGAGCACAAAGTATCTTTGTAACATCTTCCAGAAAAAACTAACTGGCAGTGAAAAAGAAAGGACCATCTTCGAGTAGATTAAAATTCACAAAATGCAAGGACCTACAGTCGCATTGTGTCTCAAGATGAAATTTTGCTCTCAAAAATCAAAAGTAATTCCAGGTTCTATATCGAAATACCATTGCGGGCTTCAGCCAAGAATAGGGAAGATACGCGTAACATGCTCCAGCGGAACGCTATCAGCAGTATTTTTCTTAAGCTCTGGATGGTTGAATTCAGTGGGAGGAAGCGTGATAAGTTGGCCCTTACCCTGACCTTTCTCAATAACCCAACCATTGTTCGACACTTGGTGCTCAAGGAACTTATCCAATGAAAGACCCTCAATGTTGATTGCCTGCCAAGATTTAATTACAGGGTGAGCTGCAAAGCATGTCATAATGATAGAAAGAGACTCGAGGGACTATCGGGTAAATTCAACCATCCAATTCAACTTCTCAAGAAGTTTCGCCACTCAAACTCATACTACAGATTCATCTTATTGTTTTCCAAACCATATATTTATCTAATGAATAAGATTTGTGAACCTTCCAAATTATTTCAGGTGGGTGTACAAGTAAATATCAGAATAGATATTACACAAGCAATCATGGAGAAAACATACCTCCGCAACAATTGCCCTCGGAACCTTCTGGTAGGTTATTGAAAGGACATGAACAGCATATGCTAGAATTGCTTGTTCAAAACCTACAGTACAAATTTTCTAAATATAAATAACATTCATTTCTCTATACACTAACAAAGACGGGAGAAACCCGTGTATAAAGGCACGTTTCGATAGAGAATACTCTGTATATTGTATATGCAAATTAAGTTACCGCAGTATATTTATGATAAAAATTTTAGCTAACTCTGCGTGTAACACACAAGGAGAAGCAGGAGAACAACTTCAAAAATAAGAAATTTATAACAAAATGCAACAGTATTGACACAAGTCTGAGTTAGCCAACATATATAATAATACAAGAGGGATCAAGTCTCTGTGCAAAAGCTCCATCTCAGACTGTTCCCCAAACATTTCTATTCAAGTTTATCTCAGAACGTATACACTTTCATCAAATAGAGAACATATATTGCATTTGCAGCATCCTAAATCTTCTCAATATTAAAGAGGCGGTTGGCTGTTGAAAACTATTTCAGGAAGCAATAAATGCGCAGAGAAACATCAAAAGCAGTTTCTCTGAAGTTGGTACTTAATAATATGTTTTTGGCATAAAACCTAAAAAAATCCTAAATTTGACACGGATTATTAGCTAGCGTTTGGCCATATATTCCCAAATTTGTTTTGAAAAATATGATTTGAGTGAAATTTGGTTTGAAGAAGAAAATGTGTTTGGACATCAGTTTTTAAAACATATTTCCCAAATTTATTTTGAAAAAATATGAAACATGACTTATACCCACAAGTTCTAAAAACTATCACAAATACCCACCAGTACCATTATCAATAACATTCATTATGTTAACGCAAATGATAGTCCTGAACATAAATAAATTCAGTTCAAAATTATCATTTTTACAATGAACTACATGATACACTATCATATGACCGAGAAGATGAAGCAACATTGTTACAAAATAATAAATGGTAGGCTCTTTTATAAAATTCAAAAGTTTGAGGCAATTTTTAAAAAAATATAATAGTGATATTTTGGCTCAAAACCAGCTACTGAGCTAGTTTTGGAATTTGGCCAAAATCTAGGAAAAAATTCTATGGCCAAACATGTGTTTTCCAAATAAAACCCAAATTTATTTTGGCAAATTTATAACCGAAGGGTCCTTAGTTACACCCTTAAACTATTCGTGATCTTAATTACCCTCCCTCGAACTTGGCCTTTTGAGAGTCATTACCTCCCTGAACGTTGATATGCACAGTGTGGGTGCACTCTCTTTTAAGAGCGTGGGAGTGAGAATAATTGAAAAATCAACTTCCAAGTAGGTTATTTTTTAACTATTAATTGTCATAGTCATATATAATAATTTATTTGTTACAACTATATATTTCTTCTTGCTTCATCTTGTCATATAATGTGGACTTCTACTCTTAACTTTTACTCTTTCTAATTTCTTCTATTGATATGTCTATTTGTTCCAACTGCATTTTTTTGGGCCAAATTTGTAAGAGTTTGGTTGGAACTCCATCATTTTAGCTAAATAGAAAACTTTTAGCAAAAAAAAATGGAGTACTAGTTGTGTATTTTCTGTTAATTTTTTATTTAGATATAATGTCTATTTATTTTAATTGTGTATTTTTATTTTCGAGTCAAATAAGTAAAAAAAATGGCTACAACTCAATTATTTTTTACCAAATAAAAAGGAATAGCCAAAATAATGAACTTGCAATTGTACACTCTTTTTATTTCTTCTTTTGATGCAATGACTATTTATTTCAACTATGTATTTTTACCTTTTATGGTAATCTGTAAAAAAAAATTAGAATTCCATACTTTAGAGCTATATAAAAAATTATAGCCAAAATAATAAAAGTCAAACTATGTATTTTTTATATCTTTTTAGATGCCTTTGATTATTTATTTCAACTGAATAAATCTTTATTTTTCAGGTCAAATTCAAAAAAACAATAACGAAAACTTTATAATTTTTAGCCAAATAAAAAAATTAGCCTAAATAATGTAGTTCTAACCAAATTTTATTATAAATATTATTTGAAAAAAGATTATCTAAAAAAGTAATACACTTAAAAAGGCACAAAATATATTTTATTTTTAAAAAAATGCCACAAGTAAAATCCACGTGGCAGGCAAGTGCATGCCACTTTCCTAGGATGAGATCGTCCAAGGGGGTAACAGCCATCGAATAACAAAGTATAGGAGGGTAATTAAGACCACCAATATTTCAAGGATGTAACCAACAATACGTGCCAAGTTTGTGAGGAGGGGGGGGGGGGGAGGTTTAAGGTTGCCTTTTTTTATGAAGTTGGAAATTAAACATAACACAAAGACATTACCATTGTGAGATCACAAGTGACGACAGTTTTCAAATGAACATACCTAGATCATGTGATTAATAGAGAGGACTGGAATATTAGACACTGGAGATCACCCAAATATTATTAAAAAAAGCAAAAAGATTTAGGTGGGACCAGGTCTAAACAGTCAGGGAGAAGCACTCAAGTATGTTAATGGCTTAAATTTCAAATACATATTGTTAATAAATGTCAGCTATGTAAAAGGGCACTGTTTGAAACTCAAAAATCTCTCCATGAACTTTTTGTTCCAGTTCTCTTAAAAAATGTAATACTTTTTTTTAAAGTAAAAAATTCCTCATTTATCAAGGACCAATGCTGTTGAACACTTGGGATTTTGTTGTTGTTGTTGTGTGTGTGTGGGGGGGGGGGGGGGATTGAAGAATACATGGACAGAATACCAGATCAACTGATCAATAGAGGGTTTTGGAATATTAGACATTGTATTTCACTCACTTTGTTTTAAAAAACAGTCAAAGATTTAGGTTGGGTCGAGTGTAGGTCTGTCACAAGAAACACTCAGGAATATTAATGGCTTATATCTGCAGCATAAATTTACTACAAATTAGTAGAACAAGCAAATTGAGCTAACTACAAGGAAATGATCTGAAACTCAACCCCTCCGTGAAATGCCCCTTGTCTTTACAGTTCTGAGCATGTCTCAGCAGAATCTATACTTTTTTGCAAAATAAATAGGTTTCTAATTGCATCAAGTATCACTACTTCTTAAACATAATAATGCGAGGGGTGGATTAAAGTATTCAGTAATACCAGGGACAACTTCCACTATGTGGCGGCTCTTTGCAGCTTCATCCCAAAATTGACGGAACCTTGCAGTCTGCAAAAGATGTGTTCACTTGATCAGTAAATCATTAATTGAAAGAAAACTATCAGCAATCACAGTATGACATACCTCTAAGTAGTGTGAGAGAACAATTAGTGTCTTGAATTGTTCTTCCATTTGCTGAGGAGTGAAATGAGAAAATCATTATGATAAAAAAGGATAGAATCTACATCTTACACAGTTGAAGATTTATATCTAGATATAAAAAATGTGTTCTGCCTAGTTCCACCGAAAGCACCATTATGACAACAACAACCACAATAAATAAAGAAAACTAAGGAGAGAAGTGTTCCTGATCCAAAAAACAAAAAAAGGAAGGCGAGAAGTGTTTGCATTTTGGAGCAGCATTAAATAGACCATTATTGGAGTTAAAGAAACAAAAGTCAGTATACATGAAAGTGTCCATCAGAACATAGAGGAAACCAAACAGCAATGCCTCAACCTGAACTTGTTGTGTTGGCTATATGAATCCTCAATATCCATTCTGATGCATATGCATGCATTTCACAAACAAATAGGAAACTGTACTAGCTAAAATTTTGAAAAAGACCAATAGAAGGAAATGGACAACTTCTAGTGAAGACAGTCTTCACAACCTTAATGTTTGTAGATATCTTTTCACGGATAAGTGATCAGATGTCAGACATCATTATATATCTATTTGTTAGTTACTGACCCCACTAAGTGGGATTATACTGGGTTGTTGTTGTTGTTGTTGTTTGTTACTGACTTTCCTGTTTAGCTGATTTCTTCAACCCCATCACACAGGACATTTCTGACACAATAAAGCAACAATTCTTCCCAAATACCCAGCCAGAAAATAAAGATGCAATATACTTTCAATTAGTTGGATACCACAAGAGACAACACTCAACAATTGGCAATCATAAATAACGATGAGTATCCAAAATTCGGTATCCAGAAAGAGACAAAAGAAGGAATTATCATTTTGTGTCTTTTTCATTTCCGAATTAATAACCACACTAATTTTCCTTCTTGTATTTTGTAGTTAACATAAGCAATGAAACTACTAACACATTGTGTTTGACATCAAAGGAAAATGGTTAAATACTTCTGGTAACAAAAAGTAGTAGTAATAGTATAAAATTATGCCCGCCATCCATGCACATCTTCGGCTGACAGTATTTATATTTTTTCCCAACCAATCTCCATCCAGAGTACAGGAGACAAGCATATTCATCAAAGCGTAAGTCATTTACCACTCGTTCCGGGATAAGGAAGAGACAGAGGCTGAAATCTGGAGCTGGCATTGCCATTAGTGCCTATTTTTCAAACAAATAAATAAATTACACAATAACAGAGATAATGAGTAATGTCACGGGATACACAGGCAAGAACTTTATTGCACCTTAACCAAAATACGTGCAACAATTGGTGTACTCATTCTCTCTGGCTCAAACTGCACAACAAATAAAATTCAAAATATAAATTTAAAAAAAGAATTGGGTTTTAGCACAAAATTCACTCATTTAAATCTTTAAATAACGACACAAACCTGATAAAGACGAAGAAGGCAAAGGTTTGCATCCAGGTTGTATGTTTGAGTCGAAACCTAAAATTCATATTGAAATTTACTCGATCAGAAACAGAAATTCCAAAAAAAAAAAAACAAACTGAAAAGTGATATAAACCAATTAAAAGAGATAAAACTTTGGAGTAAATTTGAGAGCACCTGTTCGTTAACATAGTTTTCAAGATCAGGGAGGATATCTGGATTGTAAGGGTTAACGGCAATGAGCTGCTCTACAGTGACAGCCAGCTGTGACTTCTGGGCAGTCTCCTCTTTCCCCATTTCTCTTTCACTATATTATCTGCGTTTTCTGTAGGCGACTTTTTTGGAAGAAAAACGAATATATGACTGAGAGGAGTAGCCGACGAGGGGTTGCAGTTAAGCTGAACTGAGGTTTTAGGGTTAGAGACGGCGAGAGAAGGAGATGCTGGAGCGAGTTCACTCGATTTGCATTAATGACTGATATACCCTTCCCTTTTCTTTTTTTCAAAAACAAAAGTGAAAACAACATAAATCAAAATTTGTTATGAAATAATATAAAAGACAAGAACAATATAGAGAGAATAGGGAGAGAAGTATTCTTATTGATACTTGGGATGATTTACAATGGGGTAAGACCCCTCTATTTATAGGAAGAGGAATGACTTAGCTTCAAGCTAAAACTCTTAGACATTCACTCTAAATAGACTACTATTTTATAACACTCCCCCTTGAATGTCTATTCAATAATGTGCCTCATAAAACCTTAAAACCAAAACCCATTGGGAAAAATTAAAGAAAGGAAAAAGAGTACACATGTTTGAATATGCGCCTATTGGTTGCCTCGTTAAAAACCTTGCAAGGAAAACCCAATTGGGACAAAACCTTGTAAGGGAAAAAGAGTGCAACGTGCATTAACTCCCCCTAGAGTACATCAATTTATATCCTTGAGCATTTGTATTCCAATCTTGTGCATCATCTTCAAAACGATCTTTGGTAGAGATTTGATAAATCAACCATATTGACTTGAATAAATATTCCGCACCTTGAAATCATCATTCTTGATAGATATGAACATCTTCATATAATGTCGTGGAATAACTCTTCAATATCTCCATAGATGCATTCTCAATGCCATCATGCTTATAGTTATAGCAAGATACTTATGTACACAAATTGCACTTAGGATGTGGTACTTCAGGACCACGAATTGCATATGCTTCAAGCAACTTAAATCTTTCAAGTTAAGTCATATAAGCCATATAATAGACTTTAGATGCATATCAAGTTTTCCATGTCATGCTAGACAAATAAGATATCGAAAACTGACTATACATACCTTTGACTTTATACTTTCAAGCATTTGAACTATAGGTTCAAAACTACATGTCTTTCATATGGAATCAATTCTTCTTGAATTGTATCTCTTCCATTTAGTTACTTTCTTTGGGTCAGCAAATGCGTATAGCATTCTTTGCAATATGTTGCAATTGAATTATCCCTTTTATGAACTTCAGGTTCATATCATGATATTCGGGGATTTACATATACAAATGATAATTCATCCCATGTAACCTTTTCTCAAGTGTTTACCATGTCTCCCCCTCATGTTAGTAAAGCTAACTTGTTTCCTCAACTTTGGGAAACCATCTTTGTGCATTATCATGTCAATATACACGGCACATTAATAATAAGATGAAATTATTTGGTTCCTGACCCTGAACCATTTGTGAGGGGAGAATATAATATACTCTCGCATACAACGTATATCAAACTGATATATATATATAACTTTGTTCTCATAAGAAACAGTTTAGCTATTAAGTGGAAGCACTCAATAATTATCTTGCTAAACCAACTTTGATATAAACCAACTTATCAAGATGAACTATCTTGAGTAGAGAATCTGGAAATTATGCTCGAAGTTAGATTACTGAGCAATTTACCTCGCAAGCACCGGCCAGGCTGCGGGTCAATAACAATTGCGCATGTAACCATATCATAGATGCATCATATGTGGTATACATGGCAGGTGAATGGGCCCATATTCACCTTTGATATTTCCAGAATTTATGGGCTTCAACCCGAACTCTTTAGTTGGTCAGTTCATTAATGAGAACAAGTGATACAAGAGAATTCGTAAAGAACTTTCTAGTTCTTTAATATTCACCTATGTGAATTTGCACATCATACTTAAAATGAGATGGCTAACACGAATGCCAACTGAATAAATTATCAATATTGGTAAACTTCAAATTTACACCATGACATGTGCACTTATCAATAAACTTCAGGTTTATTATGACATGGGTTTTTATACCAATAGATATCCACTTTATTGTGGCATTCTTTTGTTTGTGTAGTACAAACTGGAGAACAAAGCGGGTAGCTTTTCATATACAAATTACCCCGCTACAAGTTGTAGTAATAGGAGATATCAAAGCCTTCCTTTATTTATAGTCTCAATATAATCAATCGCTTTCGCGTGTACTTTGGAAACTGAATAAGTTTCTTTGAGACTTACTACAGCACAATACTCAATTGTGTTTCTCCAACATAGTAATAATTGGCGCTTCTAGAGCTCTCAATTAATTTTGTACTACCACAGATTCATCAACATCCATGTGGTGAATATCTTTCTTAAAGAGAAAGTTATACCATTATGGTCATGTCAAACTTATATGCAAGATATGTTTCTTGCATTATCGTTCTCCTTTAATAGTCATATTTCCAAAATACTTTGGCGTACAATAGGTACGTGACCAACGATCATTCATGCCATATATCATCTCAAACCTCCTTTTAGGGGTGAGTGTGGTATCATCTCAAACCTCCATCTAGGGGTGAGTGTGGTATATTTAATACCAATTTCATCTTCATATTCTTCCAATAATGAATATGTATTCGTGAATCAGATGTTGTCATATTCACTTCGAGGATATGTGATTTTGTTATCCTTTTCAAATCTATAAATGCGTCAGGCATTTGATTTGCTATTCTTTGCAAATGGATAATCTTTTGTGCCTCTTTCACAAATAGAGGTATGTGGATCAAGATGAGATAATGATGCATTTTTCCACAAAATTTCCCGTTTGGTTTCACCAACTTCTCCCCCTAATTTTGGGAAAAGTGTCTCATCAAATTGACAGTCTGCAAATCGTGCAGTGAACAAATCTCATGTCAATGTTTCGAGGTAGCGAATAATGGAGGGCGATTCAACCTCAACATATATTCCTAACCTTCTTTGCAGACCCATTTTGGTGCGGGATGGCGGTGCTAAAGGCACATATACTGCGCATCCAAAAATTCTTAATTGGGATATATTGGGTCCATGACCCAAAACCAATTGCAACGGGGAATATTTGTGTCAATTCGTCAGTCAGAGACGAACTAGCATTGCTGTATGTAAAATGGCGTGTCCCCAAACCGAAGTGGGCAGCCGACAAACTAAAATGCTGCATGCAAAATGGCATGAACACAAACCAAAGTGGGCAGCCGACGAACTAGCATTGTTGCATGCAAAATGGCGTGAACCCTAACCGAAATGGGCAGCCTCGTTTTCATGAAGAATTCAAGATTATTCTCATCTATTGTCTCAATATGATATCCATTTTGAATGATATCTTTAAAACTCAACAAGTTCTTCTTAGACTTGGAGGAGAATATTGCATTCTCTAAGATAAACGTCATGCCTTTGGGCAGAGTTACAGTTGCTCTTCCGGAGCCTTCAATCAATTTACTTCCCATGGTTTGATATACAAAAGAAATACACGAACATAAGAATCAACAAGTTCAATTCGTTTGTGTCACATAATATTTTCAAAATCTGCTGATGTCAGTTGACTAAAATAAATCAGATAGTCGATTATGTGTTTTCCATAATCGATTACGATGCAGTTTGAAAATTTTAGTTTAAGCATTTTCATAAAACAATCGATTGTTAAACACACACAATCGATTGTCGAGTATTGACAATCGATTGTTAAACATAGACAATCGATTGTTGACAATTTTTGAAAAATTTCCAGATCTGTTTTAAGACAATCGATTGTTAAACATAGACAATCGATTGTTGGCTGTTTTGAAAAATTCGATTACTGTCTAACGACAATCGATTGTTAGACATAGACAATCGATTGTGGATGATTTTTGAAAAATTCAGATTACTGTCTAACAACAATCGATTGTTAAACATTGACAATCGATTGTTGACTGTTTTTGAAAAATTTCATCACTGTTTTAAAGACAATCGATTGTTGATCATTGACAATCGATTGTTGACTGTTTTTGTAAAATTCCAGATCACTGTTTTAAAGACAATCGATTGTTGATCATTGACAATCGATTGTTTTGCAGTTTTTATGCGAAATATGAGATAACCGACTAGTTTTTCAGGTTAGTCGATTACCTCTACTGGAAAGTAAAAATATTATTGATACTTGAGCATATTGATACATTCTAAAGAACTAATACTAACATTATGTCATGAACTAACTAATACGAGCTAATACTGATGGCTATTAGTTTATTCATTCACTAATACAAACAAGTAAAATAAAATCAAATAGCTCCATCTTCTTTCATCACGGATCCATCACCGATTAGGTGGTCTATCTACCCCTCGGGTTGCTCAAAGAAGTCTGCCACATCCAAGTGGGTGATGTCAAAGTTGTCGTTAGAGACAAAATTCGTTTCAGGGCGTTTTACTCTTTCGGGATGCTTGATAAAGGTCAACCAAATGTCATGGTATACGGCAAGCCTTTGACCAGTGCCCGTTTCCACCGCAACGATAATATATAGTTTATAAACTATTTGCTTTTGGTTTCTTATCGTATCGTGCTTGTGGTAGAGTGACCAACTTCAAGTTGTCATATCTCTTCTTTAAGCCATTCCACAAGATAGGTGGATCTTTGACGGTGAGATATTCAATCTTCAAACCTTCATCAAGGTGATGGCGCAAGAAAATCAAGGCCTTAGCATAGTTTCAAACCTTCATCAAGGTGATGACGCAAGAAAATCAAGGCCTTAGCATAGTTTTGGGTGGATGCATTATTTCTGTCTTTAATGGCGTCTCCAAGACCCATAGCATCCAAAATGGATTTAAGTATCCAACACCCATATCATATAGTTCTTGCCCGAAATTTCAAGGGCAACGAACTTTCTTTTCATAATGTCAGACATAAACCAAAATTACATCAAGAGTGTGTTCATACTTACGGGCTCTATTACAATTATCACATTCACTTCAGGGAATGGATCAAAATCATGTGCTTTACACAATCTCATGTCAAATATTACTTTCATAAAGTGAAAGATTATTTTGAGAATCCTTATTGTTCTCATTACCACAATAATGACGATTATAACTTCGTCTATTGCCATGTCCACATCCATTGATACCTTTACGGTAATTAGTCTTCTTTCAGACTTATCACATACTGCTACCACATTCTCTAAAGGGAATGGAGCAAATTCAATTGGACGGAATTCTTTGCCACGTCCACATTCATTGATACCTTCATGGTAATATTTTAGTCTTCTTTCAGACTTATCATATACTGCTTCCACATTCTCTAAAGGGAATGGAGCAAATTCAATGGGACGGATTTTCAATTATTTGCCCACAATCATACATGAATTTAATCATGGCAGGACATAGAGATTTTACCACTTCATGTGGTTATAATTTCTTACAAACTCCATTAGAGTTATAATCAAACTTTGTTTGTATATTAAATCAAAGTGTAGGATTTCAAGAATTTGAAAGGGAAAAGTAAATTACTTACCTTTAAGGTATACCAATTATATTTTCAATGTTTTCTTCCTTTTCCCCACTGATGCAGACGAACGGCGGCTCCGATGCGGAGAAATTGACGGCGGCTTAATCTTCTTAAAGAGCTTCTTGAGACGGTAGAGTCTCGTGCTGATAACGTGCTATGAAATAATATAAAAGACAAGAACAATATAGAGAGAATAGGGAGAGAAGTATTCTTATTGATACTTTGGATGATTTACAATGGGGTAAGACCCCTCTATTTATAGGAAGAGGAATGACTTAGCTTCAAGCTAAAACTCTTAGACATTCACTCTAAATAGACTTCTATTTTATAACAAAATTCTTATTATAAAACAATAAAAGAAGAAGAGCAATATAGCAGAGAAATAGAGAAAAAATTCTTATTGAATTTTAGGTTGATTTATAATGGGGTAAGACCCTTTTATTTATAGGAGGAAAAATTGACTTAGCCTCAAAGTAAAATTCTCTACAAGATAGACATTCACTCTAATTAGAATTTCATTCTTAACACTCCCCCTTGAATGTCTACTCAATAAGTAATGTGCCTCGTTAAAACCATAACTAAAATAAAACCCAATGGGAAAAAATTCTAGAAAAGGAAACAGAGTACACATATTTAGAAATGCGCCTATTGGTTGCCTCGTTAAAAACCTTGCAAGGAAAACCCAGTGGGACAAAACCTTGTAAGGGAAAAAGAGTGCAACGCGCATTAACTCCCCCTGAAAAGAGCATCAATTCACATCCTTGAGCCTTCGCATTCCAATCTTGTGTACCAGCTTCTTGAAGGTTGACGTTGGTAGAGATTTTGTGAACAAATCAGCCATATTATCACTTGAACGAATCTGTTGCACATTGATATCACCATTCTTTTGAAGATCATGTGTGAAAAATAACTTTGGTGAAATATGTTTTGTTCTGTCTCCTTTTATGAATCCTCCCTTCAATTGGGCTATGCATGCTGCATTGTCTTCATACAAATCGTGGGTATTTTGTCACATTTCAAACCACATTTGTCTTGAATGTGATGTATTATAGACCTCAACCACACACACTCTCGACTTGCTTCATGAATAGCGATTATCTCAGCATGATTATATGAAGTAGCCACAATTGATTGCTTAGTTGATCGCCAAGATATGGCAGTGCCTCCACAGATAAACACATAACCTGTTTGAGATCGAGCCTTGTGTGGGTCAGATAAATATCCAGCATCAGCATAACCAACAAGATCAGGACTGCAATTATTGCTATAAAATAAGCCCATATCGGTAGTCCCTTTTAGATACCGCAATGTATGTTTGATTCCATTCCAATGTCTCCTTGTGGGAGCAGAGCTATATCTTGCTAAGACATTAACTGAAAAAGTTATGTCAGGCCTTGTGGTATTTGCAAGATACATTAGTGCGCCAATTGCACTAAGATATGGTACTTCAGGACCAAGTAGCTCTTCATTCTTTTCTTGCGGTCGGAATGGATCCTTATTCACATCAAGTGATCGAACAACCATCGGAGTACTTAAAGAATATGCTCCATCCATATAAAAACCGTTTCAATACCTTTTCTATATAGGCAGATTGATGAACAAAAATTCCGTTTGCCAAATATTCAATTTGCAAACCAAGACATAATTTTGTCTTTCCGAGATCTTTCATCTCGAATTCCTTCTTTAAATAATCAATTGCCTTTTGGAGTTCTATGGGAGTTCCAATAAGGTTTATGTCATCGACATATACGGCAAGTACAACAAATTCCGATGTTGTTTTCTTTATAAAAACACATGGGCAAATGGCATCATTTATATAGCCTTCCTTTAATAAATACTCACTAAGACGATTATACCACATTCGTCCTGATTGCTTTAGACCATACAAAGATCTTTGCAATTTGATTGAAAACATTTTTCGGGACTTTGAATTATGAGTGTTTGGCATTTTGAATCCATCGGGAATTTTCATGTATATCTCATTATCAAGTGAGCCATAAAGATAGGCAGTAACCACATCCATTAAATGCATGTCAAGCTTTTCAAGGACAGCAAAACTAATGAGATAACGGAAAGTTATAGCATCCATTACGGGTGAATATGTCTCTTCATAATCGACACCAGGCCTTTGAGAAAATCCTTGTGCAACAAGGCGTGCCTTATATCTTTGTACCTTGTTTTTCTCATTTCTCTTGCGTACAAAGACCCATCTATAGCCAACAGGCTTAACACAATTAGGTGTTTCAACTATAGGCCCAAAAACTTCACGTTTTGCAAGTGAATTCAATTCTGATTGGATTGCTTCTTGCCATTTTGGCCAATCAAGTCTTTGTCGACATTCTCCAATAGATTGAGGTTCAAGATCCTCACTTTCTTGCATAATGCTAGATGCAACATTATATGCAAAGACATAATCCACCACTATATCCACTCGATTAAAATTTGTCTCAATATCGATTGGATTTATTGATAGTTCCTTATTTTCCTGAGTCTCGGGCTCAATGGATTCTTCATGAATCTCAGAATTTATTAAATCGTGAATTTCCTCATGAGATTCTTTTGTAGTGTCATTTTGATCATTTGCTTTCCTTTTTCTAGGATTTCGATCTTTGGAACCTAATGGCCTGCCACGTTTTAGGCGTGCTTTCGACTCATTAGATATGACACTAGAAGATTGTCCAATAGGGACATCAATACGGATTGGAACATTCTCTGCGGGGATGTGAGATTTTGTTATACTTTTCAAGTCCGTGAATGCGTCAGGCATTTGATTTGCTATTCTTTGCAAATGGATAATATTTTGCACCTCTTTTTCACAAATAGAGGCATGTGGGTCAAGATGAGATAATGATGGATTTTTCCACAAAATTTCCCATTTGGTTTCACCAACTTCTCCCCCTAATTTTGGGAAAAGTGTCTCGTCGAATCGACAGTCTGCAAATCGTGCAGTGAACGAATCCCCCGTCAATTTTTCGAGGTAGCGAATAATGGAGGGCGATTCAAACCCAACATATATTCCTAACCTTCTTTGCGGACCCATTTTGGTGTGGTATGGCGGTGCTACAGGCACATATAATGCGCATCCAAAAATTCTTAAATGGGATATATTAGGTTCATGACCCAAAACTAATTGCAACGGGGAATATTTGTGATAATTCGTCGGTCTGAGACGAACTAGCATTGTTGCATGCAAAATGGCGTGACCCCAAACCGAAGTGGGCAGCCTCGTTTTCATGAGTAATGGTCTTGCAATCAACTGCAGACGTTTAATTAAAGATTCTGCAAGACCATTTTGAGTGTGAACATGAGCTACAGGATGTTCCACTTTTATCCCAATTGATAAGCAATAATCATTAAATGCTTGGGATGAAAACTCAGCAGCATTATCTAGTCTAATAGACTTAATTGGATTATCAGGAAATTGTGCTCGTAATCGAATTATTTGTGCCATTAATTTTGCAAATGCAAGGTTGCGTGATGATAATAGGCACACATGAGACCATCTAGAGGATGCGTATATTAAGACCATAAAATATCTAAAGGACCCACTAGGTGGGTGAATAAGTCCACAAATATCCCCTTGTATACGTTTAAAAAACGTAGGTGACTCAGTTCCAACCTTTGTTGGTGATGGTCTAATAATTAACTTGCCTTGATAACAAGAAGTGCAAGAAAATTCATTATTTAAAAGAAATCTTTAAATTCTTTAATGGATGCCCATATGAGTTTTCTATAATCCGTCTCATCATAATTGATCCAGGATGTCCCAATCGATCATGCAAAGTACAAAAGTATTGGAATCAGTAACCTTTTGGTTTACTGTGGAATGTGCCTCAATTGCACTAATTTTTGTCCAATACAGGCCACAAGATAAAGATGGGAACTTCTCAATAACCCTCTTTTGGCCAGAGACATTCTTTGTAATGATGAGGTATTCAAGATTATTCTCATCTATTGTTTCAATATGATATCCATTTTGACGGATATCTTTAAAACTCAACAAGTTCCTCTTGGACTTGGAAGAGAACATTGCATTCTCTATGATAAATATTGTTCCTTTAGGCAGAGTTATAGTTGCTCTTCCGGAGCCTTCAATTAATTTACTACTACCAGAAATTGTAGTAACATTTGCCTTGCACATACTTAAATGAGAGAAATATTTCTTCTCTTTGAATATCGTATGTGTGGTACATGAATCAATTAAACAAATATTTTTACAATTGGACGTTGATCCAAGTTTGCTTTGTGAGATATCCATATTTGCTTCCCATGGTTTGACATACAAAAGAAATATACTAAAAATATTAGTATTTGTTTTATCATAGTTATTCTCCTTTTAATACTCTTGTATCCGTTGCTTAATATGATTAAACAATATTTTCAAAATCTGTTGAGGTTAGTTGATTAACCAAATAGATAATCGACTAACCTGTTTCAACGTTTAAAAAAAAATTAGTCGATGAACAGGCAACAGACATAAGGTTAATCGATTAACTAAAGTGATAATCGATTAACTTAAGTAACGGTCATTAGGTTAGTCGATTAACTAAATCGGATAGTCAACTAACATGCCTTGCAGAAAAGGTCCAGTTTTAATAGAATATATTGGTTAATCGATTATCTGTTATGTTAATCGATTAACTTACTGAAAAATCATTACAAATAAAGCATAAGATGAATGTGTAATCTAAAGTTATATAAAATTTGAACCATATCACAATAATAGATAACTTATGTAAACTATGATAATTGTTTATTCATTAACTACTACGAATAAGTAAAAATAAAAATATCAAACTGCTCAATCTTCTTTAACCATGGATCCATATAATCAACCGCTTTCGCGTATACTTTGAAAACTGAATAAGTTTCTTTGAGACTTACTACAACACAATACCTTATTGGTAATCAATTGTGTTTCTCCAAAATAGTATAATTGGCTCTTGCAGAGTTCTCAATTAATTTGGTACTACCACATATTCATCAATATCCATATGGTGAATATCTCTTTCAAGAGAAAGTTATACCATTATGGCCATTGTCAAAATTATATGCAAGATATGTTTCTTGCATTATTGTTGTCCTTTAATAATCACATTGCCAAAATATTTTGGCGTACAATAGGTACGTGATCAATGACCATTCATGTCATAATAATGATATTATTTTCTTATTTCATCTCAAACCTCCTTCTAGAGGTGAGTGTGGTATATTCACTACCACTAGCACGTTCATATTCTTCCAAGAATGAATATGTATTCATAAATTAGATGTTGTCACACTCACACCATGAATGGACCATAATCATCTATATGTGCTATATAAAATCTCATGTCAAATCGATGAGAGATATTACTTTCGCAAAGTGAAGGATTATTTTGAGAATCCTTATTATTCTCATTATCACAATGATGACGATTATAATTTCGTCTATTGCCACGTCCACATCCATTGATACCTTCACGGTAATAATTTTGTCTTCTTTCAGAGTTATCACATACTGCGATCACATTCTCTTAAGGGAATGAGAATGGAGCAAATTCAATTGGACGGGTTTTCAATTCTTTGCCCACAATCATACATGAATTTAATCATGGCAAGACATAGAAATTTTACCACTTCACGTGGTTATAATTTTTTTTGACAAACTCCATTAGAGTTATAATCAAACTTTATTGTCTTTGTTTGTATATGAAATCAAATCGTAGAATTTCAAGAATTTGAAAGAGAAAAGTAAATTACTTACCTTAAATCCGGAATTTAATCATGAAGGAAATTCATGAAATAATTTACAATCATTATGCTCAATCCCAAAGCTTCTACCCAATTGGTTAGAGTCTCGTGCTGATAACGTATTATAAAACAATAAAAGAAGAAGAGAAATATAGCAGAGAAATAGAGAGAAAATTCTTATTGAATTTTAGGTTGATTTACAATGGGGTAAGACCCTTTTATTTATAGGAGGAAAAAATGACTTAGCCTCAAAGTAAAATTCTCTACAAGATAGACATTCACTCTAATTAGAATTTTATTCTTAACAATTCTAGAATATTTAAATTATTAGGGACTAGTTTTAGTTTGAGGTATGAGAGAAAATACTTAATTACATTGTATAAAAACTATATATTATAATTAGGAGTATGGTTTTGTTTCCATAAAAGAAAATATTATTTAATTTATGCGATAATCTCGGTGTGATCTTACGCCAAATTCAATTTGCAATAAGATATATTTACGAAAATTAATACATGTATTATATTATGTAAAGTATGTTATAAATAGAATCATATTTAAGGTGAATGTCTATATTTAGAGAGATTCTAGGGTTTACTACTTGGTGGCTAAGTCACCACCTCCCTATAAATAAAGGGGTTCTATTCCATTGTAAACCATCTCAAAGTATCAATAAGAATACTCCTCTCTCTACTTTTCTCTCTATTGTTCTTGTTCTTGTATTATTGTTCTTGTTCTTATATTATTTCATAACACGTTATCAGCACGAGTCTCTAACCAATTAAATTTAATATTCAGCAATTATCGCTCTTAGAATCTCGAGTTGCAATCAGATTCACCCACTCTAATTCGTGTTCCGTCGTTTGGGTTTTTCTATTCGAGTGAAACGAGATTTGTGATATTTTGGTTTCTGAAATTCTTCAATTTTTTTTTCTTTCTCGTTGTTTACTTTTGTTTTCTTTTTGAAGGTGAATTTCCAAGCAAAAGAGTGTAATAACGATTGCTACTGCTCCATATGATCTATACGGAAAAATAGAAGAGATGGTATCATCATAAAGTAATGCAACGGGATGGAAACTCAAGAGGTATATTTGATATCACAACATTTATTGGTATACCTTAAAGGTATGTAATTTACTTTTCCCTTTCAAATTCTTGAAATTCTACGATTTGATTTCATATACAAACATAGACAACAAAGTTTGATTATAACTCTAATGGAGTTTGTAAGAAATTATAACCACGTAAAGTGGTAAAAGTTCTATGTCTTGCCATGATTAAATTCATGTATGATTGTGGGCAAAGAATTGAAAATCCGTCCCATTGAATTTGCTTCATTCTCATTCCATTTAGAGAATGTGATAGCAGTATGTGATAAGTCTGAAGAAGACAAAATTATTACCGTGAAGGTATCAATGGATGTGGACGTAGCAATAGACGGAATTATAATCGTCATCATTGTGATAATGAGAATAATAAAGATTCTCAAAATAATCTTTCACTTTATGAAAGTAATATTTGACATGAGATTGTATATAGCACATACAGATGATTATGATCCATTCCCTGAGTGAATGTGATAATTGTAATAAAGCCCGTAAGTATGGACACGCTCTTGATGTAATTTTGTTTTATGTCTGACATTATGAAAAGAAAGTTCGCTGCCCTTGAAATTTCGGGCAAGAACTATATGACATGGGTGTTGGATGCTGAAATCCATTTGGATGCAATGGGTCTTGGAGACGCCATTAAAGACAGAAATAATGCATCCACCCAAGACTATGCTAAGGCCTTGATTTTCTTGCGCCATCACCTTGATGAAGGTTTGAAACTGTGCTAAGGCCTTGATTTTCTTGCGCCATCACCTTGATGAAGGTTTGAAACTGTTCTAAGGCCTTGATTTTCTTGCGCCATCACCTTGATGAAGGTTTGAAAATTGAATATATCACAGTCAAAGATCCACCTATCTTGTGGAATGGCTTAAAGGAGAGATATGACAACCTGAAGTTGGTCACTCTGCCACAAGCACGATGCGATGAGAATCCAAAAGCAAATAGTTCATAAACTATATATTATCGTCGCGGTGGAAAAGGGCACTGGGCGAAAATTTGCCGTGTACCAAGACATTTGGTTGAGCTTTATCAAGCATCTCTAAAAGGTAAATGCCCTGAAACCAATTCTGTCTCTGACGACAATTTTGACATCACCCACTTGGATGTGGCAGACTTCTTTGAGCACCCTGAGGGGAAAATAGACCACTTAATTGGTGATGGATCTGTGATGAAGGAAGATGGAATTGTTTGATTTTATTTTACTTATTTGTATTAGTTAGTGAATAAACTAATAGTCATTAGTATCAGCTCGTATTAGTTAGCTTATGATATAATGTTAGTATTAGTTCTTTAGAATGTTGCAATATGCTTAAATTTCAAAGATATTTTTATTTTCCAGTAGAGTTAATCGACTAACCTAACAGTTAGTCGATTATATAATATTTCGCACTTAGATCGGTGCAACGAATGTCGAGGTCGAGCACTTAGATCGGTCAAAATGGCTAGTTTAACAATAAGATATTTCTAAAAAATATTTAGAGGAATATCTTTTGTATTTGTACTTTCAGTAGGTAAGGGGATGTCACTTCTAAGTAGGAATAGAGAGAGAAAGAAGGGAGATCTAATTTTTGATCTTGAGAAGCTCTCTCTAGAAAAGTTGACTCCCACATAACTACAAATATTATGTTTATACAAGATTCGATTTGTTGTGTCGTTCCAAGCTTTCCCACGTCACATCCGATAAAGTATTGATATTCCACGTTTGGTTATCTTAAATCATCGTCAGAGGGAGAATCATCCACCTCGTTATACATTTGGGTAAATTATTCTCTTTATTTATAACTATTGCCATTCATCATATTTTATTGCTTATCCCCATTCCCTCATTCATTCACAATAATACCATTAAATCTCCTTTCGGTTTAATAGCTTTAAAGGCAGTTTCTATATTATTACTGCACATCAATCTTGGATCTAGACTTATTATATTTAACTAGAATTTATCTATTATCATTTACTTAATTATTTTAAAAAAAAGTTTTAACACTTTTTGGTCAAACAACTTGGCGCCATCTGTGAAAATTTTCTAGTTAAAAGTTTTAGTTTTTTCTAGATCTAAAAAAATGCATAAAACTTCGCACAATCTCGTATCCCGTTGTTTGCACACATCTGACATGGCGGGTAATGGAGAAGAGAAAAGAAAGGTGATAGCTGGTCTCACCACGAATCTCCTAAACACTATCGACGAAACTCATGGAGAGGACGAGGCGAACGTGACACCAAACGCCTCACCCAAGCGAAGTGATTCACCCCTTCCTCATGGCAGCGTTACCGTTTCTCGTGGAAAAGATCCTCTACGCCCACCACGGAAGAAGCACCACCAGCGGTAAAAAAGTTACTAGAAGCATGGCTAATGAATGGACTGAATGGTATACTCGACAAACCCGCTCAAAGGGTGAGCAGAGAGAGTGCATGAGTCGACATCACCACAACAATCAATCAACAGCCTCCCTCGACAGGTATTACTATTTAGAAAATGGAGGAGATGGAGAACGAGAATAAAGCACCCAGGAACAAATGAGTGAGCATCAAGAAAGGGTAGATAAGATACTGGGCGCCCCAAAACTCCTACCAAAGTGGGACCCCAGACGGTTTGTGGAACAACTATATAGCCACGAAGTCGCACCACATGTTATACCAAAAACTTTCAAAATGCCGCCATATTTGAAAATATATGATGGCACGACGGACCTAGAGGATCACGTAACTCATTGTGTCAGTGCAGTAAAAGGCAACGACCTTGCAAAAGAACCAGTATCATCCATATTGCTGAAGAAGTTTGGAGAGACCCTCACTGGCGGGGCCCTATCTTGGTACTCGTAGACGTGCGCACTCCAAACGTTTGAAGAAATGGCTTATAAGTTCGTCACTGCCCATGCTAGGTCCAAGAAAGTGGAGGCAAGGGTGAACGACATATTCGCCACTAAGCAATCTATTGCCTAGGGACTCAGGGACTTCCTCGCCCGGTTCAACTGTGTAAGAATGACCCTTCCGAATGTATTTGAAGGAATGTCGGTGGTTGTTGTTCGGAGTGGTCTAAGCATAAGTGGGTCGTGGGAGACCAAATAGTTGCTAAGCCGACTCACGAATTATCCTCCAACCACTTGGGATGAGATACACAATGCATATAGTCCTGAGGTAAGGGCCGACGAAGATGATATCAACGGGACTACTCAACGCTTGACCTCTAAATAGAGTCCAAGAAATACCAAAGAAACGACAACAAAAGAGATCTAGTAGGGTCACGACCTAATAGAGAAAGACATCATCCTTACGTCAAAGACACTCTCATGCCACATCTACATCATGATGATGGTCCATCCAGGCTACGAACGGGAACCCGCTGAGATGAAAAGGGTAACCCCCCTTGTTATCAGCTCACAGTTTTTGTGTTCCCCCTCAAAAATAGTTTATGCATTAGAAAAGCTCGGCCCGAAGGTGAAATAGCCATAGAAGATGAAGTGTGACCGTAGCACCAGAAAGTCAAACTCCCTATGCGAATTCTACTAGGAACAAGGTCATAAGACCGAGGACTACATTGCCCTTAGACAGAAGGCCGTGAACATGCTTCACCGAGGGAACCTAAAAGAGTTGATGAGCGACTGAGGAAGGGCCAATTTCGCTCGAGGGCGTGAACAACAGCAGGGCCACCCAAACCACCTTCCCCCGTTCGGACTATTCAAATGATTATTGGAGGAGGCGATGATGTGTCAATCAACAACGTGAAGCTCACCACCACTCACAAGCTCAAATAGTCAATCACCCACGAACAGTATAACGAACTCGAAACAAGTGTAGTCTTTGATAAGTAGGATACCCACGGTTTGGTCTTTCCATACTATGACGGTCTTGTCATTACTTTACACATTTTCGATACTGATGTAAGACATATCATGGTCAATGATGGAAGCGGCGCGTGCATCATCAATCCTCGAGTTCTCACCTAAATGAAGCTCGAGGATATGATAGTTCCATGCTGTATCACGCTAATAGGTTTTAACAATGCAATTGGGTGGACATCTAGAGAAATCACGATGCCCGTCTTGGCCGGCGGCATCACCTTGGAGACCGCATTCCATATCATGGATCACAATATGGCGTACAATGCCAGCATAGGCCAACCATGGATATACGCCTTGAAAGTCATCCCCAAGTCATTAAATTTCCCACCCCTAGGGAGTATTCTGCCTCCGGGTAGAACAACGCACGGCCCGAGAATGCTACCGTATCGCCCCAGATTGCACATACACCCAACAGTTAAAAGGAAAAGCCAAAAAGCATAGCAACAAATGAAGTTGGGGTCGGATGGCGAGGAAACAAAAGACGTCATCAGCGACCCTAATATCATAGAAGCCGTAGGGTCGACCATAGAGGACCTCGACCCTGTCCAACTGGATGGCGAAAACCACTGCACAAAGCTTCCATTGGCCATAAACTCCAAGATTCAGGTAAATTTTATCAATTCTTAAAAATAACGTGGACCTGTTCGATTTTTTCCCGCGTAGACATGCCAGGTATCCCAAAGGAGATAGCAATTCAGAGGTTCAATGTCGACCCATTTTACCCCCCAGTGAGACAAATCAAATGAAATTTCAACTTTGTGATAAATGACGTAGTTCGTAAAGAGGTCGAGAAATTACTAGTGAATGGTTCTATTAGAGAATCGAAGTACCCTCAGTGGGTTGCCAATGTAGTCATGGTTAAAAAGAAGAACAGTAAGTGGAGAATGTGCATGGACTTCACACACCTGAACAAAGCATGTCTAAAAGACTCTTTCCCGTTGCCTCATATCGACCAACTCATCGACGCCACAACCGGGCACAAGCTGCTGATTTTCTTGGATGCCTACTCGGGCTACAACTGAATCCTCATAGAGGATGAGGACCAGGAAAAAATCACCTTCATCACCTATCAAGGGACGTGCTGATACAGAGTGATGCCATTCGGGTTAAAAAATATGGGGCCGACGTACCAGAGGCTGGTGACCGAAATGTTCAACATTCAACTTGGCAAGACCGTGGAGGTATATATTCATGACATGTAGGTTAAGTAAAAAAGAAAGTAAGAACATATTGACCACTTGAGGGAGGCCTTCGACATATCAAAAGGTGCAACATGAAATTAAACCCCGAGAAATGTGCATTCGATGTGACATCTGGAAACTTAAAGAGTCAAACATTCAACCTCACTCGAATCGACTCACATTCGACTTCCCTCGAATTTATTAACATTTGACCTTGTTTTTGAATAACTTAAAGATTCAAACATTCGACCTTGCTCGAATCGACTCACATTCGACCTCACTCGAATTTATTTACATTCGACCATGTTTGAATAACTTAAAGATTCCAACATTCGACCTTACTTGAATCGACTCACATTTGACCCCGTTCTAATAACTTAAAGAGTCAAATATTCTACCTCGCTCGAATCGACTCACATTCGACCTCGCTCGAATATATTTACATTCGACCCCGTTCGAATCACTTAGATAGTCAAACATTCGACCTTGCTTGAATCGAATCACATTCGACCTCGCTCGAATCAAATGACATTCGACCTCGCTCGAATTTATTTACATTTGATCTCTTTCAAAATTTATTAACATTCGAACTTGCTCAAAGTTACTCACATTCGAATCTGTTCGAATTCATTAAAGTTCGACTTCGTCTGAAATTTATTAACCTTCGACCTTGTTCGAATCAACTAGCATTCGACCGAGGTCGAATGTTGTCGACCTAGCTCAAATTAACTAACATTCGACCTCGGTCGCGTCAGCTAAGTCAGGAACTATTACGAAGAAAAAAGCATACGAAGAAAAGTGAAAAGCGCCAAAACTATAAAACAAAAAGACAAAAGTCATTCCATTCCAAAAGAGAGAATATCTTACAAAAGGCCAAAAAGAACCCCTCCAAAAAAAAGGAAAAAGAGAAAAGAGCAAAAAACTAAGTACAAGAAAATCACACTGCATCATCTCCACTTGCGCCATCGCCACCTTCACCGCCCTACCCAACAACACCATATCCACCCTCGCCCGCGCCATCAGCATACTCATAATCATACCAAGGATCAGATGCAAGCCCGTCCAAGTCCTCTTCATCATGGCCGTTCCAGGGCGTGGTAGGGTCGTAACCATAAGCGAGCCTGGCATCACGTACGTTAACACGAGCATCTTCAAAATCGGCCTCAAGAACCTTCCCTGCCGCCATCAAGTTCCTATATACGTCCAACTTTACCTCAGTATGGATCCACATCTCGTATAAATCACGAGAAACGTCGGGAAAAGCGTAAGCACGAGAGGAATAAGTTCGAACCAACAATTCTGCCTTCTTAGCCTCAAGGGCGGCGACTTGCTAAAATATGCTCAAAACTTCTTTCTCAAACACACCAATCCGCTCATCCAGCCGCGTCTCCATCAGCACGACCATTTTCGCATCGGTTGCACGCTCAGATCTAAGGACACAGATAACGCTCTCTAATGATGTCGCCTTTGCCAAAACCGTTACCCAAGCCTCCTCGGACCTCACCAACTCGGTCACCTTCTCAATCAACTCACTACTCAGAGTGACAACTCTAATAGAGCTTTACTCAAACTCAGCCCGCAAGGTCGCCGTTTGCGCTTGAAGGTTGATGCATTCGGCCACGATCCCATTGCTCACCTCGAGCTCTTCGTTCTTAGCTCTGAGCAATCGTTCAAGCTCATTGCATCTGCCAATAGTTTTCACAAGCTCCTCATCTTTTTGATCCAACTCATCTCTAAGGGAATAGGGTTACCACCTTATCTAAATCGTGCACGCACCACATGGTACTTGTCATGATAACAAACATACATTGAAGCCATCTTTTGAAAAATGACCTTCCGCCTCACTTCTCGGTAGGAATTCTCGATCTCTAAAGTGAAAGTTTGAAATAGAAAAAGAGTAAGAAGAAGACCACTAAAGAAAAGAAAAAGTCAAGTTGCAGAAATGATACAAAAAACTTACCCTCAAACCATCCCGAATATGCCCAGTAACAGGTCAGAATCCCAGAGCGCATGAAGGGTCCTATTTTCGGCAATAGAGCAAAGAGGAGTAGATGAGGGGAGAATATTCACCGTATCCTCTAACAAATCGCAATCCAAAGGAATTACGATCAAACGAGAGGATCCATCCATTCTCACATCCACCTCTGTAAGCCCTTCATCGAATATCCTCGCCTCCTTAGGATCGACATTAGAGCTAGATTTATAATCATCTACGGTCACTCTCTTCACCCTCTCCTCAGTCGAAGATGGAACATTGGCCTGCCCTGATGTTAACGCACATCTCCGAGGAGTGATCATGACCACTTTTGGTTTCACTCTTTTTTTAACATGCCCCGAACCTGGGCCTGGATGTAACATGACACCCGATGCCTGACTACTGTGACCGAGAGAGCCAACTGACTTACTGAATCAACATGTGACCTCATAACATACTGAATGTGGAAGATAAACTAACACATGCTGATATACTGAAAGTCTGGATGATATAAATCAAAGTGCGGAAATACTAATACAATCCTGAATCATATTTGTAGCCAAAATAGCATAATATGAAAAGCTTGCGACTCTGTCTAACTATTACTCTAGTCTATGAATCCTCTATTGGAGTACTGAAAACACACCGATTGTTTATAAATACTGAAAGACTGTGAAGTCATGGTAATGCCCTGAAAGAACTAGGGATCACCAAATAGCTGGTACGAGAATCCTAGCGCTCAGAATCGTCAACCTGTAAATCAGTACCTGCATCGTGAGATGCAGGCCCCAGGCAAAAAGGGACATCAATACATTTGAATTGCACTGTTATGTCAACCAACTGAAAAAAAGAATTATAAATGCTGAAACTAATACTAAGCTGATAAATGAGAATTGATAATTGATAACTAAAATTATAATTGGTGAAATTGAAACTGAAATGATAACTAGTACTCCCTCCGTTTTAATTTATGTGAACCTATTTTCTTTTTAGTCCATGCCAAAAAGAATGACCTCTTTCCCCATTTGGAAATAATTTACCTTGATGCAATGATTTATAGCCATACAAAATATATGTGCTTTATTTTACACCACAAGTTCATTTATGGAAGTTGTTCATTTGCTCGTTTCGTTCATGTCGTATAGATCATGCCAAAAAGAAAGAAGGGATAGCCTTAACATACATGAATTGGTTCTATGGACAATCCCTTCTAACACACGATACTTGTGACAAAGCTCATGACGGCAAGATCGTAGGAAAAAATCCATATGATATTTTTGAGAAAGATTATACCGGGATTTTTTAGATGCACGTTGCTAAGATGCTTAATCTTGAATTCTTGAGTTCTTGCATCCTAATACTTTGCGACGAGACCTTTCTATTGATTCACATGTTCAAAAATGTCGGGAGCATGGATCTGGAAACATATGCTCTTCATAATTCCATATCATTAAGGTGTTCTGATTCCTTAGCTTGAAAGAAAACTGGACATGATCTTGCTGCCACATACTACGTAAATTTTCCACTATTTCACTCATAATATGAGTCATAATTTGGGCAAGGTATCGCTGCCACATACTACTTAAATTTTTTACCATTTCACTCATAATATGAGTCATAATTTGGGGCAAGGTCTTGATGCCACGTTAGACTTCTTAATCCCATTACCCAATTAATTAAATAATTATTCACATAATTAAGAATTATTTCAAATTACTTAAAATACTACTCATTTTTAATACCCTTTATATATCATAATATTATGGTCATATGTACCTTGTATGATAGTAGCCCATAAATATCGGGTATTAATACTCGGCTCGTATATTATCCTAATATGCCAAACTTGAACGAATATTCATTTTCTTTGACTTTCTTCCCCTCCCGTCTTCACGAATTTAATTGCTTGAAACAGCATAATCCTTATATCTCCAAATAATCTTTTCCATGGACTGATGTCAATTACCTTATGACAAATTCAACGTACAATATTATAGGGTGAAACATCGTCATAATTTAATATTGTAAAGCGTAACATCATCATAATGTAATACTGTAAGGCGTAACATTATCGTAATATTATGGGGCATAACAGTATAAATGATGAAATTCATACCAAAATAATGGGGATTGCTTACCTTGAAGATAGGAGGGGTTGGAGGTCTTGTCAGAGTGGTTCTAAAATTCGTCCAAATGAAGTGGGGAAAATAACCCCCGAAGGTTTTATATCAAAATAGGGTCGAGTTGAAAAAAACAAGATATGCATTGATGTGGCGCATAGGGCGACGCATGGAGCGGTGCAGTAATGAAAAATGTGTCTAGAAATGAAATTTGGAAGTGTTCTGTAAATCTATATAGCCACGCCGCATGGGGAGACGCATGGACGAGAGTGTAAATTTCTACCATCTTTGGTAATTTGGTCGTAACTTATGGTAGGAATGTCCAAATGAAGAACGTTTTGAAATGTTAGAAACTAGACTCCAAGATATTTCATTTGATAGGTTGTGAATCACGTAACATCTTATATAAATGTAGATATGCTCGTGCAAATTTTGGTCTTGTGCGTGCTCATTTGAAATTTTAGTCTATCATGAAATTTCAAACTTGACTTAGACTTAGGCCTCTACTTGGACCCCAAACCACTTATGATATGCCCCGTACACTTATTATAATATCTAGTTGATAACAATCACATTAATACTCATTTAATGCATCCACAACTGATTCAAATTTACGGAGTGTTACATTCTTTCACAGAGGTAATCTCCACATCCGAAGGAGGCGCAGTCTCTACCTTCAAGGCCATATCGCCCCTTGGCTCGGCCATGGTAAACTCAGGTCCACTCTCCGTCGGCTCCTCTCTGACAACTCCCCTATCAGCTTCTACCCTTTGCCGTTTTAGTGGAGCCTCTCCATCTTCCCCCTTGTCTGAATCATCGACCAAGTGAAACACGATAGACACTACAATCTCTCTAGTGTGGTAGAAACCTAGTGACTAGGACCGTGCGAGGCTGGGGTATGAGGAATAGCAGCGGTCTGAGCAGGTTCACTTGCAGCCACAACAAGCAAGGGCTCGGCCGAAATACCCAACTGGTGAAAAGTAGACATATGAGCCCTCGCTCTCCTTGAAGCCCTCTGACCTACGAATGAATAAAGATAAATAAAAGACAGGGTAGAAATGCCGATATAAAGGTCGAAACAATCAAAATCAAAGGTAACTCACCCGCCGTATGTCTACGCCCAAACTTCTCATTAAAGTGCGACCACTCATGAATTCCCATTGTATGAGGCAAAACCTGACTCACCTAGTCACGAATGTCAATGACTGGCTAAGGAGGATCCCGCTCGGTTGCAAAAAAGAGAAGGAGAACAATCAAATTATCCAAAATAAACAACAAAGTCATTTGGGAGAAAAAACTTACGAGCAAAGTTCCACTCTTAGGGAAATCCACTAGGGTTTGATACCACATGCTCTGTCTTCACGTAAAATAAATTTTCCCAAAAGCAACGATTAGTTTTATCGTCCATCTTCACCACTAACCTCTTGGTCCCACGGTAGCACATATGAATCATCGTGCCCCTATGAAAACTTAGGGTGAAGAGGTGAAGTAGATGGCGAAGAGAAATACCACGACTGGCCAGCTTTGCGTACTTGATAAGCATAAGGAAAAACTTGTATATGTACGGAGAGAGCTGAGCCGAGCACACGTTGTAAACACGGAAAAAATCATCGGCCAAGGAAGGAATAGGAAGTGTGTAGCCAACAACGAACGGGTACGCGTAAAATGCACCCTGGGCGATGTATTTGCACTACATCACTACCAGCATGGATGATTTCAACATGGACCGGGATTCACCACTTAGCCCTAAATACAGCAATCGTCGTCGCATCCATCTCAGAAATGACGTGTTCAGGTTAACTCTTATGTAGGTTCTTGAAGTCTGACCTAGACTTCCCTAAACGTGGAATTATCTCATCCACGCTGGGAAAGTTTTCATCTTCTACCATGGCTGCTCCTTCTTTATGAGGAGGTACGTTTACAGCTAATATTACAGGATCAGAGGCAGCACTAGCCATTCTATTTATTGTATGCGAAAAGGAAATGCAAAGATGAAGGAAGTGACAATAGCAGAAGATGATGAAGGGAGAAAGAAAGCACAAACGCTAGAAACTTGAAGAAGGAAAACCTCAGGTTCCAAAGGCTCTAGAAATGCAACAGTTCAAATGAGACCATATCCAGACCTTCCCTCCATGTTCTCCTCCAAAATGCAGTAAACTCCAAAATGGAGTAAAGTTACTCCAACCATTACTCCATTTTACTCCAAAAAAGAATATTCTATTTATTCTTATCTCTATTTAATATTATATTATTATTTTTTAACAACATCTAATATGTTATATTTGCACCATTCATTTTTTGAGATGATTATATATTTTTTATACAATTATAACTTATAATAAAATTAGCTTATAATTTTACATAAAAATAATAAATGCACGAAAATTAATTTATCAAAATTATATGCCAAAGTTAAGATGTAAATTAATGGTATAAAGATATTACATAAACATAATTATGTATATATAAAGATATAAATTAAAAGAGTTAAATAATAAAAATAATAATAAAAAGCATGAATAACAATGGAGGAGATGAATAGCGTCACACTATATTTGGAGTAATACTATCCATCCCTCATATTGGGGGCAAAAATGGGGGAGCATTGGAACTCCACTATGGCAAAAAATGCCCCCATTATGGAGAAATGGGGGAGGGTTGGAGATGGTATGAGGAATACCCATAAATAGGGGCACTCCAATCGAGAAATCCCAAACTCCGTCTCATTAATTTTGGAATGGAAGAGGCGCGAGAAACGATGTAACGTATTGGGAACATACGCCATGATGACGCATGATGAAATGATGCCATTTCAAACTGACGTAACGGTCAAGTGTGGCTCTTGAAGCGCCACATCATCATTGTGAGAGACTTTAAGTCATTTGGCATTAAAGTAGAAGAAGTGTGAATTGAAAATGGAGGAAAATAAAATGGAGGGAAAATAAAAATTTGAAGAAGTGAACTTTTGTTTTGCACTTTGTCCCTCATTGGTGAGGGAAAACCACATTTGTGTGCTTATATATAGAATCACTTCTTAAAGCTATTAAAAGAAGTTGAAGAGAATGAACCCTCGCGCCGTCGTCGTCGCTCACTCGGATCAGCTTCAGCTTCGTATTTGGATTTGGAAAATGATCGATAAGATTATTTTTGGACAAAATTTATTTACTATTTAATAATTAATTAAATGTCAAATCACTGCTGAAAATACGCAGGAACCCTACTGAAAGTTCAGAGAGCTTCCCTGGCCGCGTTTCTGCAGCGATCCGCTACAGTCAGATTCAGAGAGCATCTCTGGCCGCGTTTTTTCCGCGATCGCAGTAGAACCGCGGCAGGCTCCGTATTTTCTTGAAAGGAACCTCTTACAGACACCTCTTCTGATATTTTCCTATAAATTCTAAGGCAAGGCCGCATCTTATACACACGAAAAACACTCTAGAACCTCTTTCTTTCTGAATATACTGCATCCTAATTTGCAGTTACTCTCTCTCAAATTTGTAAGTGTGATTTTGCTTCGTTCTTTGAGTTCGTTGGTATCATACAGTTTGTATTGCCACTGTTGCAGGAAGGTTTACTCCGTTTTATCCTGGGAGGATTTAATCCATTACCTTGGCAACGTGTGAGGGGGTTAAAATTCCTTAAGGACACACAAGAAACTTGCGGACTCAGAATATTTCTGATTCTTTACTATTTTTAGATTTCTTTAATTCTTCTAACAGTTTTCTGATTTTTGTTTTAACACAGTAACGCTCACATGCTTAAGGAAATTTATAATTATACTAATGTTTTTGTATTGATTATACATATTAAATATTTTTCTATATACTTTGTTGGAGACTAAAGCCTTGTTGCTTTCTACTCCAACAATGACTTTTGTCCGGTTTAAAGTATATAAAAAAATATGCCGGAATAATAAACGTACGGGTTTGAAGTATATAAAAACTTCACCATAGTTATGTGTTGTATCTTTGGTTTTATATTCAGTTTGAAGATATCAAAACTTCACTGATTTAACAAAGTTCTGTATTGTTTTCACCTCTACAAAAACATGACGAATATAAACCAAACCAATGGAATTATTGTGGGAACGGGTGCTACTGTTATGAGTGTTGCTGCCTCATCAAGCCGTTCTACTCCTGCTCATGCTATGGCACTGGCAGAAAAACCCGGAAAGTTTTTCGGTATTGACTTCAAACGCTGGCAAATGAAGATGCTCTTCTATCTTACTATGTTGAGTCTTCAACATTTCATCAAGGAGGATCCTCCGGTCTTGGCAGAAAACACTCCGGATGATGAACGACTTGTTGTAACTGAAGCATGGAAACATTCTGATTTCTTGTGCAGAAACTACATTCTGAGTTGTTTGGAAGATGGATTGTAGAATGTCTACAGCGTCATGGAAACTTCAAAAACTTTATGGAATGCACTTGAGAAGAAGTACAAGACTGAGGATGTTGGAATTAAAAAGTTCGTGGCTGCTAGGTTCTTGGATTTCAAGATGATTGGCACTAGGTTGGTCATAACTCAAGTCCAAGAACTACAAGTCATTGTACATGATCTCCTTATTGAAGGTATGGCCCGAATCAATAATTTTATTAATAAGATTTATCTTATTATTAATTGTGAATTTGTTGTTGAAGGTATGGTCATAAATGAGGTCTTTCAAGTCGCTGCTTTCATTGAGAAGTTACCTTCGTTATGGAAGGATTTTAAGAACTATCTTAACCACAAACGGAAGGAGATGACATTAGAAGACTTGATTGTTCGTCTAAAAATAGAAGAAGACATCAAAAATGCTAAAAAGAAGTCACGTGGACACTCGACAATAATGGGGGCAAACGTTGTTGAGGAGGCACCACAAAATAAGAAAAGGAAGAAGGCCTCTGGACCAAAGAATTACCCAAGCAAGAAGAAGTTCAAGGGTAATTGCCAAAATTGTGGAAAAACTGGGCATAAGGCAGTGGATTTTCGTGCGCCAAGGAATGATAAGAAGAAAAAGAATCAAGCTAACATGGTTGAAGATGAAATGGAGGACTTATTTGCCATGATGTCTGAATGCAACTTGGTGGGAAATCTGAAAGAATGGTGGATAGATTCTGGAGCCACCCGCCATGTGTGTGCTAACAAGGAATTATTTTCTTCTTATGCCCCCGCAGGACCCGACAAGACCATCTTCATGGGAAATTCATCTACGGCCGAAATTGAAGGGGTTGGCAAGATTGCATTGAAGATGACATCGGAAAAAATAGTGACTCTAAACCAAGTCCTCCATGTTCCAGAAATTCGCAAGAATCTTGTGTCTACCTATGTAGGAAAAGGTTACCTGAATGAGGGTCTTTTTAAGCTAAATGTAATAGCAGTTCCTATCAATAAAGAGAATGCTTCTGCTTACTTACTTGAGTTAAACACTTCATGTCATTCGCGTTTAGGTCACGTAAACTTCAAAACATTGCGAAAGATGATAAATCTAGAAGTATTGCCAAACTTTGATTGCATTAATTCTAATTGTCAAATATGTGTGGAATCAAAGTATGCCAAGCATCCTTATAAGTCTGTTGAAAGGAATTCAAGTCCTTTAGACTTAATTCACACAGATATTTGCGACATGAAGTCAACACCATCTCGCGGTGGGAAAATTTATTTTGTTACTTTTATTGACGATAGCACGAGATATTGCTATGTTTATTTACTTAATAGTAAAGATGAGGCTATTGATGCTTTCAAGCAATACAAGAATGAAGTTGAAACACAACTAAACAAAAAGATCAAATTGATAAGAAGTGACAGGGGTGGCGAATATGAATCTCCTTTGGAAGAAATATGTTTGGAAAATGACATTATTCACCAAACAACTGCCCTTTACTCTCCACAATCTAATGGAATTGCGGAGAGAAAGAATCGAACGTTGAAGGAGATAATGAATGCATTACTGATAAGTTCTAGCTTACCACAGAACTTGTGGGGGGAAGCTATACTTACAGCTAACCGAATAATCAACCGTGTACCTCATAATAAAACACAATCTATTCCTTATGAAAAGTGGAAAGGAAGGAAGCTTATCTTGAAATACTTCAAAGTGTGGGGTGTTTAGATAAGGTACAAGTTCCTAAACCTAAAAGGGTTAAGATAGGTCCAAAAACGGTTGATTGTATATTCATTGGATATGTAACCAATAACAAGGCATATCTCATAAATCAGAAAATCCTACGATTTCACGTTAATACGATAATAGAATCAGATAATGCTGAATTCTTTGAAACTATTTATCCATATAAAACAGAAAGTGAGGTGACCTACCAAAAGTCAAAACGACCTCGGGAGGAAATAAAAGATGGTATGCCTAAAGAGGAAAATCCGAGAAGAAGTAAATGCCAAAGGACATCTATTTCACTCGATCCAGATTTTCTGACTTTTCTGTTAGAAAATGAGCCTCGTACCTTCAAGGAAGCAATGTCTTCCGCAGAAGTACAATATTGGAAAGAAGCTGTTGATAGTGAAATAGAATCCATATTGAGCAACCATACCTAGGAATTGGTTGATCTTCCTCTAGGTAACAAAACTTTGGGTTCTAAATGGATTTCCAAGAAGAAAATGAAAGACGATGGTACTATTGACAAATACAAGGCAAGACTTGTTGTCAAAGGATTTAGACAGCGAGAAGGTCTTGAATATTTTGACACATACTCGCCGGTAACAAGAATTACATCCATTCGGATGCTTGTAGCGTTAGCCGCCTTGTATGGTCTTCAAATCCATAAAATGGATATAAAAACAACCTTCTTAAATGGTGATCTAGAGGAAGAAATTTACATGAACCAACTTGAAGGGTTTGTGGTTCCGGAAAAGAAAAGAAGGTGTGTCGACTTGTTAAGTCCCTTTATGGACTAAAACAAGCACCCAAGTAATGACATGCAAAATTTGACCAAACAATGTTGTCAAATGTGTTTAAGATTAATGAATGTGATAAATGTATCTACATTAAGAACTTTCCAAATCATATAGTCATTGTTTGATTATATGTTGATGATATGCTAATAATGAGCAAAGACATTTCCGACATTCAAGCTACTAAGTGTATGCTTGATAGTAAGTTTGATATGAAAGACTTAGAAGTTGCCGATGTAATTCTAGGAATTAAAATCCAAAGGACTCCTCAAGGTCTAGCTTTGTCTCAATCACATTACGTGAAAATGGTACTTGAAAAATTCAAACACTTGGAATTTAGAAGTGCAAGAACTCCAATTGACTTAAACCATCATCTTATGAAGAATAAAGGTGAAAGTACATCTCAATTGGACTATGCTCGTGTGTTGGGAAGTTTAATGTACATTATGAACTGTACACGACCTGGTATAGCTTGTGCAATAATTAAACTTAGTACAAGTATTCCCAACAAGCATCATTGGGTGACTATGAAATGAGTTCTGGGATATTTGGATTATACCTAAGACTACACTTTGCACTATAATAAATATCCTGCGGTTATTGAAGGATATAGTGATGCTAATTGGATAACCGGCTCAACGGAAACAAAGTCCACAAGTGGATATGTGTTTACTGTTGGTGGAGGAGCAGTATCTTGGAAGTCTTCCAAAAAAACATGTATCGCTTGCTCTACAATGGAATCAGAGTTTATAGCATTGGATAAAGTCGGTGAAGAAGTTGAATGGCTTCAGAATTTTTTAGAAGACATTCCGTTCTGGCCAAACCTTTGGCTCCTATTTGCATACATTGCGATAGTGAGGCTGCAATAGGACGGGCAGGAAGCGTTATGTATAACGGAAAGTCTCGTCATATACGACGAAGACATAATACCGTTAGGAAACTGCTTTCTAGTGAAATTATCACTATTGATTATTTAAGATCAAAGGATAACGTTGCGGATCCGCTTACAAAAGGCTTAACTAGAGAGGGAGTTGAAAAATCATCTAAAGGAATGGGACTATGGCCGAGGACAAGTCAACATGGCGGTAACTCTAACTAGAATTTTGGTTGTTCTGAGATCTAGGTTCAAGGAGCTCAAACAAAGTTATGATTGACCGGTTCAATATTGTCAAAATAAAAACTTTGGTCCATTCTCGTGATGAAGATAATGCTCAGTAACAAGGATAGAACTTTACACGTTCTTTAATGATTACCTAAGTTTTATGAGGTATTTATCAAATAGTGTCAATCTAAAAGATTATACGTTTAGGAATCACCTATGCAAGTGCGAAGTGGAAGCCTTCAATGAGAATTCTGTAAGGTCAATTCTCTACGCACTTATGAAACCATGCGGTGTTCATGGCTAAAACGAACACAACAATGAGAACCAAAAGACGGTTAAGGGTTGGTTGTGTGACATATGGTTGTCTAGGTATACAGTAAAGTTCGACGGTTCAAAGATATCAAGTCTACTGATTGACCGAGTATATCCGACATATGTTCACTACATAAAGTTCAAAGGAAAACATACTTATCCAGATGCAATTAATCCTTACTTGCAAAATCACATAGCTTTCATCCATGATCTTTCTTGATACAACCATTCCCATTCATGTGGGAGATTGTTGGAGACTTTAAGTCATTGGGATTTAAAGTAGAATAAGTGTGAATTGGAAATGGAGGGAAATAAAATAGAGGGAAAATGAAAATTTGAAGAAGTACTTTTGTCTTGCACTTTGTCCCTCATTGGTGAGGGACAACCACATTTGTGTGCTTATATATAGAATCACTTCTTAAAGCTCTTAAAAGGAGTTGGAAGAGAATGAACCATCGCGCCGTCGTCGTCGCTCGGCTTCGGCTTTGGCTTCGGCTTCGGCTTCGCATTTGGATTTGGATTTGTCAAATGATCGATAAGATTATTTTTGGACAAAATTTATTTAATTATTTAATAATTAATTAAATGCCAAATCATAACTGAAAATACGCCAGAACCCTGTTGAAAGTTCAGAGAGCTTCGCTGGCCGCGTTTCTGCCGCGACCGCGGTAGAACCGCCGCAGTCAGATTTAGAGAGCATCTCTGGCAGCGGTTTTGCCGCGGTTTTGCCGCGATCGTGGTAGAACCGCGGCAGGCTGCGTATTTTCTAAAAGGCACCTTTTCCAGACACCTCTTCTGATATTTGCCTATAAATTATGAGGCAAGGCTGCATCTTATATACATGAAAAATACTCAAGAACTTCTTTCTTTCTAAATATATTGCATCCTAATTCGCAGTTACTCTCTCTCAAATCCGTAAGTGTGATTTTGCTCCGTTCTTTGAGTTTGTTGGTATCCTGCAGTTTGTATTGCCACTGTTGCAGGAAGGTTTACCCCGTTTTATCCTGGGAGGATTTAATCCATTACCTTGGCAACGTGTGAGGGGGTTAAAATTCCTTAAGGATACACAAGAAACTTGTGGACTCGGAATATTTTTGATTCTTTACTATTTTCAGATTTCTTTAATTCGTCTAACAATTTTATGATTTTTGTTTTAACATAGTAACACTCACAATCACCTCGCTATAAAATGGTCACTCCTCGGCCCATGTGCTCAGATTTTTCAAAATTGCGGCTGGTGAAGTCTGCCCACCGAAGCTTGTCCAAAAACAACCCCGACGGATGGGTGGACTAACTGTATGGGTCAAAATCTAATCGAAGGGACCTCGCCTAAAATAGGGAAATCAAGAATCAATTAGGCCGAGGCCATGCTTAAGAAGCAACACTAGCGAGCCGAACGAATGTCGAGGTCGCGCACTCAGATCGGCCAAAACGACTAGTTTAGCAATAAGTATTTCTAAAGAATATTCAGAAGAATATTCTTTATATTTGTACTTTCAGTAGGTAAGGGGAATGTCACATATAAGTAGGAATAGAAAGAGGAATAGTGGAGATCTAATTTTTGATCTTGAGAAGCTCTCTCTAGAAAAGTTGGCTCCACATAACTACAAACATTATCTTTATACAAGATTCGATTTGCTGTGTTGTTCCAAGCTTTCCCACGCCAGATCCGATAAAGTATTTGATATTTCCATGTTTGGTTATCTTACATCATTGTCAGAGGGAGAATCATCCACCTCGTTATATATTTGGGTGAACTATTCTCTTTATTTACATCTATTGCCATTCATCATATTTACTGTTTATCCTCGTTCCCTAATTTATTCATAAGAATATCATTAAATCTCCTTTTGGCTTTTAATAGCTTTAAATGCAGTTTCTAGATTATTATTGCACATCAATCTTGGATCTAGGACTTATTATATTTAACTAAAATTTACCTATTATCATTTACTTAATTAGTTTAACAAAAATATTTAATACTTTTTGGTTGAACAAAGATGTCAAATAAAAGTTTTCATGTATTACTTGATATTATGCAAAAGATTGATAATTTTTTAAAAACCAAACACGTGTTTTATAGTTTACACCCTTATATCCAGATTTTAACCAAACATTATATACTAATATAAAAGCAATTATACAACTATTATCAATCAATGTATAACAATTAGTACATTGTATTTCATGATAAAACTTTTCCGTGAACCAAATAGTAATAACAACTTAGCATATGCTCAAGTAATCTTATGGCCAAGCTGCAAAATTCAGCTTTATTTGGAGAAGTACTTTTTTCTAAAGTATTTTTGGTAAGAATTAATTTGTGTTTGGCTAACTTATTTGAAAAGTACATATGAGCAACAATTAGTGTTTGGCCAGGCTTTTAAAAACTGCTTCTAAGTATATTTTTCTCTTTTCATAGAAGTGCTTGAGAAGCTATTTTTTTCTGCTTCTCCAAAACTGCTTCTGCTTCTACTCAAAAACACTTTTTTTCTCCTCTAAAAGCTTGGCCAAATACAACTTTGAACAAAAAGCAATTTTTTTTAGAAAAAAAAAAGTTCTTTTGGCTTGGAGAAGCTTGGCCAAACAAGCTATTACTCTGGGAGTGAAGCTTTGACGAGATATGTGGTGACATTTGAAATGGTTAACAACAATAGTAACGAAGCCAGGAATTTTGCTAAGGGTGTTCATGATTTAATATACGTGTATAAAAAGTAATTTTTGATTCATATATGCAATATAATTTCTTAAATACACAGTATAATTTTTTGATGAAGGGTCAACTGACCACCCTTCGTTATATGTGGCTAAGGGTGTACATGATTTAATATACGTGTATAAAAAGTAATTTTTAATTCATGTATGCAATATAATTTCTTATATACACAATATAATTTTTTGATGAAGGGTCAACTGACCACCCTTCGTTGTATGTGGCTACGCCACTGACAACAATAGTATTTTGGTGTTCGAAAGAACCAAAAAAGCTGAATATTATCATGGAGTAGTATTAGCAAGAAGCTGTACAGGCAAATGATCTACATTCATATTCATTTTTCAGTAATGAAAATATTAGCTTGCTGTTTGGAACTACTACAAGTGTAGTAAGTTTGATATCAGATTCCAACCTATCCATGTTTTTTTGTCAGAGGGGGAAACAAAATTGAGCTGAAACATCTCCTTAGATACTTGTTCTCCTGTTTCGCAGAATCCAACAAGCTTTGCGACAACTTCTGCACTATCGCGTACATTTTGCATGTTAAGAGGATCTGACCAGAGCTTATTCACAAGCTGTAGCCGCCTTCTCTGTTTTCCATCAGGTGGAATGTCCCATTTCACGTATAGCATTTCCCTCTCTTCTGCGTTTAGCTTTGAACTCACCCTTTTCGCTAGATATTCCCTCTCCTGCTTCAGTGCCTTAATACTGTATATATTCAAAAGCAAAGAGCAGTGGTCAGATTCCAAGAGTAGCTAATTTTCAACTGAAGGCCTAATGAAGTTCAGATATAAAATACCTTGATGAGACATAGCCAGCAGCGTCATCACCCAAGAGTGCAGGGCTTGCGTTACCAAGCCCTGCTAAGTGCTCGTCTAACCATGTCAACCTCCGAAGCTCAACTTCCAAGTATATCTGATCCGGCGGATCCCCTTTAAATAACATGTAAAATTGTGTTCGGTGCACTAAAGACACGTGGCACAAATGCCACAACATTATAATTTGGTGCCTTTGATCCTCAAACACCAAGTGCCATGACAATGGAGATTGATCGCTTATATCAGCTTCATCACTTGCGGCTTCATTTGCCTCCAACTCCAGCACCTGGTTTTTACACGTTACACAAAAGTTAATCCAAATGACATTTTTGATTTATACAAAGAAAATGAACCCTGTATTGGAGAGGTTGCATATGTTGTCAAAAAAGCGACAAGGAGAATGAAAATAAATCCTAACCTGGCAAACAAGCAGCTGCTTTTGGTACTGTAACTTAGCCACCCTTTCTTTCAGCTCAGTAACATAAGCTTTGATACTCCGAATATTATCTTCAGCTGCTTTTTTAAACATCGTTTGCATCTTCTTCATATTAACAGAGTTTGACTGCCTTGATCCAGGAGTACAGTTACTGTCCTTACTTTTAACTGGAGTGCTCAGTTGGCTACAGAATGAGTCACCAGCAGATCCAACATTATTGCATTCCGGCGGCGCCCTGTTCTCAATCTCTCCCTCCACAATGTTGCAGGATGATGGAGACATAGGAGAACATGGTGATCGAATTATATTTGGAATGTTACTGGTGTTACTCAAGTTAAACGGAAGCACCCTTTTCTTTTTCGATGGGGTGGTCCTTGAATCAGCAGATTCATGGCAACTTGGAAGATGCATGACTAATTCGTCAATACATCTCTGAACATTCTCAAGTTTCTGTTCTAGAGATGCAATGTTGCTTTCCTGCGATCTCAGCCGTGCAATCTCTTCTTTCAAGCTAGCTTTATCTGTTATCTCAATTTGTTCAGGAATACAACCTATTTTCTGCAGTTCTTTAATTTCCGAGAACAATTTTGCAATAGTTTCCGTGGCCCCTTGGCTGCCAATTCTGTGAGATGCAAACTCTTTGTGAAGCAACTGAAGTGCATGATTTGCTTCATCACCAAGCTGCCTCTGTCTCATCTCAAGCTTTCGGATCTCATGCACTAGCATAGATGGATTGGTTGAGTTGGTCGACCTCCTAATGGCAGCTTGCCTCTCGAGTAAACTTTTTCTTCCCAGGTTTGTAGAAAGAGATGCACCAGAAACTTCTTCATCTTCAGGTGTAAATGAAAGACATTTCACTACTTGACGAGAAGGTCCATGATGATCTGAACCCTGAAATGAGCATATGCCAACGGTTATACTTTCCAAGACTGAAATCCACCAACAAAGATGGTAAAAGTTAGGAGTTCTGTCTAAATGCATCGATTTTTTGTACCTTGAGCTCTTTCTTTGATCTTCTTTCTAGCTCGAGCTGGGATTGTGCTAGGTCACGCTGACGTTTCAGCTCATTCATCTCCTCCTCCATCTGTGCCTCAAAATTTTTTAGGATAAAGATATATTCAACAATTCATATGTCAAATGGTACATTTGCAGCAAACACCACAATTCCACCTCAACTAGCTATTCCTTTCAACTGAGAAAACATGAACTTAACATTACATATTTCAGATGTGATGCAAGGAAAGGGGCCTATCTGCATGACTACATCCAAATTTAGCAGATTCGTATGCATAGTTTTTTGATAGGATCAGAAAAAGCATCTTATTACCACAACACACGATTTGCTTAAATAAGTAATTCCCATATCTCACCATCTGCTCAGGTGCATCTAGGCAAATGGGGTATTTGGGTGCATAGCTATAATTTGTAAGGCGAGCATGTAAGCTGTAATGAAACGCTACATTGAGCTTCTGTTAACCTAGACTTTTCAATTGCATTGTACAATAAAACGAGCAACTCTTCACACATGAGAAAATGAGAAGCAGTACATGACAAATAGATGCCAGAGGGTACGACAATATTATGATACTAGAAGTGCTTACATCACCTTACGCCCCCCGCCCCCCGCCCCCCTCTTTAGCTATAGCTAAAGTTAGAGCCCATTTATTGAACTTGGCCCATCTTGACCCAACTCATCTCAACCCATATAAAGTTGGGCTAATTTTTAGCCCAAATTGATCCGTAAGTAAGTTTGTCAAAATATCTTAGAAATAATTTTATTTTTTGTTTAATATTTTAAATATGACCATAACAAAAGCAAAAAAGCCTTAATTAGTAATTATACAATTTATAAGAAAATAATACATATTAATTAAAGTTTAATAAGAGTTGGGTGGGTTAGGTTATGACCCGAATTTTAACCCATCTTGACCCAACCCATCTTAGCCCAAGTAACTTTTGGGCGGGTCATTTCTATTGACTCAACCCATTTTTACCCGCCCAAAATTGACCCAATACGCCCATTTGACACCCCTGGCTAAAATAATGCTGGACAAAACCTATACTACCGAAAAGCATTAGTGTACGGTACCTGTTGGATTTTCCTCTCCTTTTGGATTAGTAGAGATCTTAAACATGGGGAGGCAGCAGGGTCAGGACTTTGGAGCTCTGCTTCAAGTCTGGAAACTTCCTTTTGTAAATGCTTCAGCAATTGCTTTTCAGCAACAACCTGAGAAAAAGAAGTCTAACATGAAGGTCTTTGAATTGCAGAATTACTAAGTGGAATAAGTATAGCTTATTACAAACTCCCTGATTTTTTTGTAGTACAGGTGTATTTCATTTGCATAAGAAAAAGGAACCTGTATGTACTATAGAATTTTAAACTTCACTTCTAGATAACTTCACTTTTACAAATCCAATTCACTTTACGAGATAACCACTGATCTCATACCATGTTTACTTGCGCAGTGGTAGTCACTTCTTTTGCACTTGTTGCAAAGCATAGCGTATTGCGTGATTGCTCCACATGACTTAAAGCAGGACTCAAAGTGCATATGATTGCTGTTCTTGAATTTCCACCAAGTGAAGACTGAAGTATCCTCGTCAATTTTGAATCTCTGTAGGGAATATGGCCACTCCTTTTTCCACCGCTGCAGATGAAATTCAACAAGTTATGTCCCAAGGATACTAACTGATTTATCATCAAATGGATTGTTCTTACAAGTAACAAGAATGTCAGATTCATGAAAGGTTTATCACCAATAGCAGTGGAAAGCCACTAAAGTAGTACTATCATTTATGCATATGATGCATATGGAAATAATGCACAATGATGAGAACAAAGACGTGGTTGCATAACAGTGAGAAAGGAAAGCGATGTGATCACCTTCTTCTAAGTTGCAAAAACTTTCTTAACTAAATATCACGTTTTTACTGATTACCTTAGTTTTCTTATCACATTTGTCAGTGTGAGCAAGCTACGGTTGATATGACTTCCTTCTTTCAACCTTGTACCATCTGCACTTGTTTGTGGCGCACGCTCACTCCCAGCCAAATCGACAAGGTTCTACAGATATTCAGAGTATTAATTATTGGCGTTTTATGCATGAGATTAGAAATATTATAGTATCAGGTATGAGAGGTCTTACCAGAGTTGCCAAGAAAGATTTCACGCATCCCGAGTTTTCCCGTATGCTGCTCTCAATCGTCTGAAAAGAAAGTTTCAACAAAAAATAAGCACAGGATATCAGCTGTGTGAATAGGATGCTATAACCCATGTAAAAGCATTATGGACGGAAGGAGATAAGATACATAATAATACATCATAACATTACAAACATAACATTACTAGTAATAAGTATGAAGAATATTCCATTTATATAATAAATCACCAAAATAAGAACTATTGTGATGCCACCTCAGAAGTCCCAGGTCTCAGCATATAAAGAGTCGCCTACTAAATACAACAAATTACTATTGTCTTCTTAAATGGTTAAGGAGTTTGTCTTCACAGTTATTGGGTTATATTGGTCCAACCAAGTAAATAGCAATAATTCTAAATGATGATGTAGTAGTCCAGCTTTAATTTTCAAGGCAACATCCTATAATTCGTATCTCATGTCAACGTGCAGAAGAAAACTTTCACTGCCAAATACTCGTAAACTTAGTAGAAAAGGGACCAGCATTTTTTACCAGTCTAATTATCTGGTGAGAACGTGAGCTTTTGTCATTTAAGGCTGTTTCACCGACCTGCCTGTGAGCTGCAACAAGCACAAGTATTTGTAGTCACAAGGTCAGCGAAAATTCTCAATTTAAATATATAGAAGACTGATGTTTCTAAGGCTATATCTTTTACTCCATATAAGATGATGCAATTTTGTATAATTAAAGAAAAAATTTTCACACAAAAAGTATGTAACTTACCTTCAACAGTACCAATTAAGGTCTTCAGATGCTCTTCATCCTTCACAATCTCTTCAACTTGTTTTTCTACGATAACCCCTTTCTGCATTCAAAGGCAAAAATTTCAGGAAAGATTTATTTATAAGGAATTCTAATTAAGAAACTTGAAATCATAAACTAAGAGAGACTTGTTTACCTCGGGATCATCCAACAAGCGGAGTGAGACAGACTCACGTTTCAAGAGGTCTACTACTGTCTCATTATATATTTCCAAGGCAGAAAATTTCAGCACAAAGTCCCTCTCCGTAGTCTGTAATGCAGAAAAAACCAAGCATCCAAATATCAAAACCACAACTTCTCAATCATACAGAAGAACAACAAAAGATTCTGGATAAAAAATTTGATTTACCAATTTGATGCGCTCATAAATATCATTGACAGCACTTTCGGTTATTCCCCTCATTGTGAATGTCTTCCCACTACTTGTCTGCCCATATGCAAAGATGGTTGCTGCAAAAGGAAAAAAGATATCACTTCCACGAAAATGGTGTAACTATATTAAATCTATACTTTGGGACTAAATTGAAATGTACAGTGGTTATACCATTTATCCCATTTAAAGCAGAGAGAGCAACATCTCTAGCCCCTTGTTCATAAACCTTGCTAGTTGAACATGTCGGATCAAAGACATAATCTGTCACGGAAAAAAAAACACGTAAGTAGACAAATTTCTAAAATCTAAACCTACAACCAAAGAGTATTCAAGAACAATTCACATAAATTAACCTACCAAATGAATAAGGACCAGCGAGTCTTTCATGATTTAGGTTCTTTGAGACAATTGTTTGTTCATCAGGAAAATCCCAGGCGATAAGATCATAGGCTGCTTGTTCTTTTGGGCTTAGAGGCCGCACACGAATAGTGACAAGTATCTTCTCTTCACGGATCTTCGAAGGGGTTGTCCTTCTACTTCCTGGTACACGTGAAGGTGTCCTTATAATCTTTGATAATGGTGTCGCTACTGGTGTTCCTATCACCATCTTTCTCAATTATACCATCCTATTCAACAATCATAACATCATTATAAATCACTAAACAGACATAAAAAATAATTATTGGGCCCGTGATTAATAGCATCAAATTGAACACCCATTCTTGACATGAAATTAGCAAATGATATAACAAAATCACCACCTAAATTTTAAGAAAATTTGGAAAGGAACATAATTACTTTAACCATACACTAACTTAAGCTGCTTTCACTACTAAAGCAAAGCATTAAACCCCCCAAAATCCCACCATTTTACTGGTGTTCTGATCACCATCTTTGTACAGAAAATATAACATCATTATAAATCACTAACAGACATAACAAAAACTGAAAAACAATTATTGGGCTCATTATTAACAGCATCAAATTAAACAACTCTATTCTTGACATGAAACTATCCAACCATATACCAAAATCACCAGCTAAATTCCAAGAAAATATAGAAAAAGAACATACGTTACTGTAATCATACGCTAACTTAAGCTCCTTTCACTACTAAAGTAAAGCACTAAATAATCCAAATCCACCATTTTAAACAATATAATGTTTCCCTTGAACATAAGATACATCAAACTACTTGGCCCATGATTGATAGCATCAGATTAAACACCTATTCTTTACATGAAATTATCTATCCATAAACCAAAATCACCAATTAAATTCCAAAAAAAAAATACAGAAATAGAACGTAAATTACAGTAATCATAAACTAACTTAAACTCCTTAACCCAAAATTTTAAACAAGAAAATATTAAAGTTGAACCCAAAACTTCAAACAACAAAATCTTGTGAAAAATAATGTGTTACCATTCATTGGATTTCAAGGAAACAAATAACAGAGAGAAAAAAACTAAACCCAGATAAAGTAAATAGTCTTGAGATAACAAACAGGAAATAGAAATGGAAATGGAAAGAAGACGACTTACCCCCAAGAAATGCGAAGAAATGTTGAAGTAAACTGAAATCAAAAATGGAAAGAAAGATTTTTGATAGACAAGAATTTACAGGGAGAAAACTTGAGAGAATAACGGCTAGTTGAATCTAATATTTATTTAACAAATATATTCTTTTTGTTCCGTTTCCGTATACCTCGCGCACCTGAAAGACGTTGATTTATATATCTGGGTCGGAGCCTCTTGGGTCATGATGGGTTATCCGTGAAGGTGTATTTGAAAATGTTTGGGTTGTATATACAGTTTAGTCCCTCAAATTTACGTTTGTGACATGTAGACCAAAAACCTTTTTTGGTCCAAACCGCTAGACAAAAAACTATTTAGTGTTGTCAACCATTAATTAAAAGTTCGAATTTGAGTTCTAAGAATTGGAATATCTCTTCTTTGATGGGTTCTACACGTTATCAACTATTTGAAATGGACTTATGCATTACTCATACAATGTTAATAGTACTTTTGGATAGAAGCAACAACGGTTTTGGAGAGACACTTTCTAACATAAAAACTTCAGCTACAGAGTTGAAGTTTTTCAGTTACAACACAATCCCGATTACTAAACAAAGTTGCAACATAGAAACTTCAGCTCTAGAGCTTAAGTTTTTATTTTATAACTGAAAAACTTAAGCTCTAGAACTGAAGTTTTTATTTTATAACTAAAAACTTAAGCTCTAGAGCTTAACTTTTTGTTTTATAACTGGAAAACTTAAGCTCTAGAGCTTAAGTTTTCCAGTACAAAAGATAAACTTCAGCCACGTAAGCTGAAGTTATGTGAAAAAGCGGGTATACTTATAATTTTTTTGTAAAACGGACACAAATTAAAATGTGCCACAAAAAATGGGTATAAATACAAATGGCCCAAGAAAATGCTCCTTTGGACTCTGAACCAGCCCCATCACTGAGGCCCACAAATACTTTCAAGGATCACCCCCTCCCCCCTCCCCTGGGTCGATTATGAAATTTTCGCAGGTTCTCAAGCTCATAGACCATAACTTAAAGATTTTTTTGAAAAAGTATATAACCAAAGATTAGGTCTAACGTTGTTCCGAAAAAGAATAATTTTTCAAGGGTTATATTTGAACAACTTTTAAAAATAGGAACAAAATCTAAGTAGGAGCATACAAAAGGAAATTTGTGTAAATCATGAGTCCTTTGAATTTGTAATATATATCTCATAATATTATAGAGACCTTCATTCTTTCGTACTTTTTCAAATTTTATTTTATTTAAAGTTTCTCATCGTAAGAATGTAACTAATTCATTTATGACACAAATCTTCTTTAAATTCTATCAATTGAAAAAGAAAAATCAAAATGAGAAAAGGCTCTCTAGCTCTTTTACTTTCGTTGTTTTGCAATTTTCATCTTCATTCGTCTTTTTTACATAACTTCTTAATTAAGCAAAAATATATGAAAATGGAGAATGATATGATAGATTCATCATTTAATGAATATGAGAATATAATTTAATGACATAAAAAATCAACTATGAGGGATAAGTTTTACTTTATAAATTGTTTAGTTTATATTGCAGTATTATACGATTTATTTGTTGAATTTTTGGAGGGTGGAAAAATTTATAAATTTGCTATAAATGCAATGAAAGAAAAGTTTAAAAAATATTTTTTCCCTATTCCTCTTATTTATGGTGTTGCTGCAATGTTAAATACTGCAATGAAATTAGGAGGTCCTCACTTTTGATACTCAAATATTTATAAGGCTTTAGATCTTCAAATGAGGAATTTGCTTACACTTGCAGATGCAAAAGCCTCAATTAAAATTAACTCTCAAACAATCTATAATGCTTATCAAGTTGCCTTAGATCATGCTAGGCCAAGTGTTCAACCCCTACTTCGTCTAGTTCACAATCGTCTAAAAGAGTTGCGGGCTTAAATGCACTTAAATCTTGGACAGAGTTCAGGGGTTCTCAAGGTGATAATTATGATGAAACTTCACATCTAAATGAGCTTCAATTTTATTTATCGCAGGGACTTGAAAAGGAGAATACAGACGGCATTTTTGATCTTTTGGAATGGTGGAAGGCAAGAGAAAAATATTTTTCGGTTCTTGCAAGGATGGCTCGGGATATTTTATCTATTCAAGCTTCAACTGTTGCATCAGAGAGCACTTTCAGTCAAACAAGACTTCAAATAGGTGATCATAGAGCGTCTATGAGGGAGAACTTAGAAAAGTCAGTACTGTTCAGAGATTGGATCCGCTCCGAAAGAAGAAACTTTGGACTAAATCACAATCGGAGATAGATGAAGCTTATGAAGAAATGATCGCGGAACTTGCGGAGGATGCTGCTTCGCCTGGAAGTGGTGATGAACAAGCTTCTTTTACACCACCACCAACGGAACCTCCTCTGAACCTTGAAGGATTTATGAGATTTGTTTAGAGATACAATGTAGATTATGGTGTAACTTGTACTTTGGCACATCTTTTTTAATTTTTTTCTCTTTTAATGGTGGTATTAGTACCTTGTTGTGCTCATTCCATTGGGGGGAAGAAGACTAAGAAAGATATACCATTTTTGGTAATAAAAATTATAACACATGACCTTGAATATCTTTTTGCAATATTTTTTTTGTCTTTAACTTGCAATTATTTATAAACTATAATATATATACATAACATACTATATATACTACAAATACATAACATAATATATATATATATATATATACACACACACAATACAAAACATTACAAGAAATTATATTTGGAAATACATATACATAACATATTTTATATATATATATATATATATATATATATATATATATTATACTATATATTATATATGCTATATACTATATATACTACAAAACAAGATTTTTCAAAATGAGGGCCCTACCCTGAATGACCACCAACGGTCATATTGCACAAATAGCCTTTTTTTTAATTTACAAAACTAACCTTCTCTAACACTATAAATACCCCTCCCTCTTCTTCATTTCAATACTTAATACTCATTTCTCAATCTAAATTTTTCTCAATATGTCAATCTTCAATTTTGAAGACTTCAAGCCTCAATCTCAATTTTCAAGTTAAATCATGCCTCGTTCGGAAAGAGTGCGCTTATTTGTTTCGCAATACTATGAAGTGCTTGAAGAAAATGAAGAAGGCCAAATATTAAAGTGCAAGAACTATGGAAGAGTCTTAACTTTTCGTTCAGGGTGTACTACATGCATTTTAAAGAGGCATATAAAGTATTGTATTGAGAATATTTATCCGCAAATTCGTCTTTAAGAATTTTCAATAATTGTGTTATTTTAAAATTATTAGACGTATTTATGCTTCATGTTGTAATTTGTTATTAATTTATTATGCATGGCAATTTAGTTTTACTATTGTTTTGTTATTTTACTTTTTCGTCAAGCACTTTAATAATTAGATTTCTATATTATATATATTACATATATTTATATAGCCATGTATAAGAAATTTTTATACATACATATATGGTTTACAAGAAATTGCCTTAAACAAAAAAAATAAAAATAAAAAGCCCGGAAATTAAAAAAGTTCATTTGGCCCGCTAAGCCCACGAGCCCGACCTATTTAGCAAAGGACCATATGGGCTTAGGCCCGTCATGGATGGTTCCACCCGTTGAGCCCACAAAGCCCGGGACCTCCAAAGCCCGGGACCGCTAAGACCATGCCCGTTTAACCCGACCTGTTTAGCCCATTTAGGCCCGGGCCCGGCCCACCATACAACCTTATCACATCCAATTGTTTTGTGAGCAAACTGAAAAGTATATAACCAAAGATTATACCTTACACTCTGTCTGGATCACTGTTTTCATCGTTTTATAATGTATTATATTGTGATGTATCGTATCGTATTGTTTTATGAATACAATATTTGGATAGATTGTATTATTTGTTATTGTTAAAATAATATTTTACTGTTTGATTTGACTGTATCGTAATGCGTGTAACTGATAAGTTTATTGAAATACCCTTAATTATTTAAATATTAAATTTATCAAAATTATGCAAAAAAAAATTAAAATAAAACATAAGGAGGAAAAATACCTTAAGAAAACAGAATAAAGGAGCGAGATGGAAGAAGGCAAAACAAAGGAGCACATCTAATTAAAATTCAGTTAAAAGCAAACTAGGAGAAAAAATAAAACAGAAGGAGGAAAAATACCTTTAACGTTGGCGGCAAAAGCTTTGGAAAATAAATAAATTAGTTATAGGTTTGAGATTTGGAGTTAAAACAGGAAAAAAGGTAAATGTTAAAATACAATTGTAAAGTAATGAGTTAGGGCATAATTGGAAAGAAAATAGGAAACAATTCCACCACACTAAATCGATTGTTTCAAAAAGGAAACTTTTCATTGTTCTGGAACAATGTATTTAACAATACAATATAATTAATTTTAATGAAACAATCAAAACAAACATTATTTTATAATAATAATACAATACAATACAACGGGAAACAACCATCCAAACAAGCTGTTAGTTTAACGTTGTTCCGAAAAAGAATAATTTTTCAAGGGTTATATTTGAACAACTTAACACAATCTAAGTAGTAGCATACAAAAGGAAATTTGTGTAAATCATGAGTCCTTTGCATTTGTAATATACATTTTCATAATATTATAGAGACCTTCATTCTTTCATACTTTTTAATTTTTTTCATCGTAAGAATGTGACTAATTCACTTATGACACAAATCTTCTTTAAATTCTATCAATTGAAAAAAAAAATCAAAATAAGAAAAGGCTCTCTATTCTCCTTCACTTTCGTTGTTCTGCAATTTTCATGTTCATTCGTCTTTTCACTTAACTTCTTAATTAAGCAAAAATATGTGAGAATGGAGAATGATGTGATCGATTCATCATTTAATAAATATGAGAATATAATTTAATGACTTAAATTAAAAAACAACCATGAGGGGAAAGTTTTACTTTATAAATTATAGGGAAAGGGTCAGACGTGCCATATAACCTTTTAATATAGTCCAATTTATGCGTTAATTATGGAGGTTGAACCTTGCTAAACTGCAAGGATCATCTAAGGGCTTCAATGGAGGATGATTGTAGAAGTAATTGAAAGAGAGAGTCAGTGAATTAGAAAATAATCAAAGCTACTATTCTATTGATCTTTAGCATCGTTGTAAGGAACTAAAGAAGAAAGAAGAAGATTAATGAATGTAAAATAACTAATTTACCCTTAACCTACATTAACGACTCTATCTATTTTTAACAGCGTAGCTAATTGGTCACATGCATGACACATGACATTACAATATGCCCCCCAAGCTGGAGGGTGCAAAACGTTGAACATTCCAAGCTTGCCAAGCAGATGAACATGTTGAGCTATCCCCAAAGCCGTAGTCAGCAAGTTTGCTTGTTGCTCTTTAGTGTTGACATGCACTGCTTTGACTGTTCCTTCATTGATTTTGTCCCGAATAAAATCGTAATAAATCTATATATGCTTGGTTCTTTTTTGTAGTACAGGATTTGCTGCAAGTTGAATAGCTGATTTGCTATCACTGAAGATTGCAACTGGTTGAGCTATGCTCACGCCAAGCTCATTTAATAAGCCAAGTAAATAGGTTACCTCAGCAATGTTGGCTGCCATACTCCTGTACTCTGCCTCACTAAACTCCTTGAGATAGTTTGTTGTTTCTTCGACTTCCAAGAGACCTTTGAATCTCCAAACTTGATGATACATCAGTGACTGATCTCCTAGTATTCAGACATGTAGCCAAGTTAGAGTCACACCAACAAGTGAGTGTCTTTGCATAATCATACCTCATCAAAATCCCTCCCGGAGCATTTTTTAAGTATCTTACAACCCTTAAAGCAGCATGCCAGCGAGACCTTTTTGATGCTTGCATAAACTAACTCAATGTCTGCACTGCATAATTGATATATGGCCTAGTGATGATAACTTATAAAAGCCTTCCCACTAATATTTGATAGGCACTAACACATTGCAGAGGTGGATCTCCTATAACTCCATTTGCTTGATCATACTCCATTGAGGTCAACTTTGGATTAACTTCCAATGATGTGCTTGCATGTTTAGCTCCACTTAACCCCATTTATGAGATTAGTTCCTATGTATACTTTCTTTGATTTAGCAACACTCCATTCTTAGATCTCATAACTTCAAAACCTAGAAAGTATTTGAGCTCTCCTAGATCCGTTACCTTAAAATTTTGATGCAGTATATCTTTAGCTTTCTTGATTAGAACTGAGCTACTTCCCGTAATGAGGAGATCATCTACATACACCAAAATGATCACTATTCCCTCTTGACTTCTCAATGTAAATAGTGAGTAGTTATGACGACTCTGTTTAAAACCCGCTCTTAGTAACGCCGCTTTAGTCAACTTAATATTCTACTGTCGAGATGCCTACTTAAGTCCATACAGAAATTAGATCAATTTGCACACCTTCTGCTCCTTCTGAAACCTTAGGCCACTCCATGTATACTTCCTCGTCTAGATCTCCTTGTAATAATGCATTATAAACATTCATTTGAAATAGATTCCAATCTCCTGATGCAACTAATGAAATGACACATCTCACAGTGACCATCTTTGCCACGGGTGAGAATGTATCATGATAATCTGAACCTTCCCTTTGGCTATATTCTTTTGCAACCAACCTTGCTTCAAATTTCTCCATTTCTCCATTTGCCTTGAACTTGATATTGTACAGCCATTTGGATCCAATAGTATTCTTGCCTTCTGGTAAGTTCACTATTTTCCATGTGTTATTTTCTACTAATGCCTTTACTTCTTGCTTCATATCTTCTATCCACCTGTTGTCCTTCATTGCTTCCTTGAATGTCTGTGGTTCTATTAGTTGAGAGAATTTAGCCAAGTAACATTGATAATTTGTACTGGTATGATCATAGGTAAGGTAGTTTGAGATGGGATAGGTTTAGCAAGTTGTCTTCTTTGTTGTGACATAATCCTTCATCCATATTGGCTCCTTAACATGTCTTGTGGATTTTCTGTCAGGTATTAAGTTCTCATCACCGTCATCTTCCTACATGCTGATTGAAACTTCAGCACCTTCTTGATGTCCATCCCTTTGTGTATCTGCATGAACAATATCCATATCCTACACATTTCGAGAAGCTTCCTGCATACTATCAGTATTTATCTCCTATAGGGCTAGTAGATTTTCTTCCAAATCATTTTACCTATTGTCTTGCACGTTCATATCTTCTGTTGTGGAGATGGATATATTTCCATCATATATGCTGCTACTGGCTGTGTGTGCGGAGGTGAGAACTATAGTGCTCATTGCATGTACTCCTGTGCATTCAATGGACTATTTCCATCTTTTTTAGAAAATGGAAACTCTTATTTCTTGAATATAATATCTCTACTTGTAAAGAATTGCCTTGTGATTAAATCAAGCAGAATGTAGCCCTTTTGTGTATCAGAATATCCCATGTGAATGGTTGCTTTGGACCTTTCTGCAAACTTGTCTGTCTTGACCAAATTTGTTGCATATCATATACAATCCATAACTCTCAAATGTGAAATATTAGGCTTCTTGTGATATAACAACTCATATGGAATTTTGCCCCCTAGAACACTTGATGGTAACCTATTGATCAGGTATACTGCCGTCTTAATACACTTTGTGAGCACGTGATTTTTGCCCTACATGAAAATAACTCCTAAAAATAGAACAAAAATAATTTTAATTGCTTTTAGGTGTTTTTCTTTATTTAGTTTCATTTCATGCATTTTTAATATTTTTAAAATCATAAAAAAACCATAAAAAGTGTCACATTTTAATTTCACGCCACCTTAGGTTCAATTTGCATTTAGGAATTAATTACATTGAGTTAATTGTGTTTATTTATCAAAATTCACAAAAAGATTGCCATTTTTACATAGTTAGATAATTAAATTAATTTTACATTTTAAATTTATTTAGGAATTTAGTTTAGGTTTTTAATTAATTAAAGAAAGAAAAAAGAACAACAAAAACAGAAAAGAAAATTGAAAAAAGCTGGTTTTAATTTGAATCGGGCCAAACCATTTTAAAAGCCCAAATTTCCCCCCAACCCAACCCAAAACGGGTCGACCCGACCAAACACCTAAAACCTAATAAAAAGGAATTTTTACCTCCTATAGCAAAGGTTAACACATTATTTATTTTAAATAAATACCATTTAAAATTATTATATTCTATAGATACCTTTTAAAGTTTATAACAAAATATTTAATTTTGGTTACCTCCTAACCCTAAGCCACTAAATAAGCTATTCAGTTACACTATTTTCTTTCTTTCTCTAATTTGATACATACCATACTCTTCCCATACCACTTCATATTGCTTTCTACTCCACACCCAATTCTCCAAATCTTGATGTCATCGTCACCCATGGTTATTTACCTATAATCCTTCCTTACTTTTTATTCTTATACATTATTTTTTTATAAAGATAAGTTATTTGTGTTTTATTTGAGGTTGATTGCTTTTGCAAATTGGTGAGATTTTGATGTTTTATTGTGGCAAAGCATTCGGATGGAAGTCTACTGTTTCGGTTCGAGGACCCAAGTGAGTTTGCAGAAAAGGATGAATTGGAGGAACCCCTTTTGGGTTGAAGAGGTGGAAAGGGACAGGGAGGAGGAGGAATTTAGTGTAGTGAAAGTTATGGATGGGGATAATGAGAGAGAAATCATTGTCAAGAACGTAGAGATATGAATGCTACAATGTTGATTTCCTTGTCAAGGTCATAAACTTTACACAGACACTTCATCTCTACGTCCCGGACCTCAATTCAATTTTCAAAGTATATGCATATTAGCAAGCAGTGGGCTTATAGTTCAACGCCCCCACAATAAATCCCTCTGCTACACCGTCGGTGACAACCGTGTCGTCTCAGTTGACGGTCATCCCACCGTCGCGCCCCTCTCCGCCCTTACTATCCATATTTCCCGTTCCCTTTACATTGTAATTCAATGTGTCTCGTTGTATTCCATGTATTTTATTGTATTGACTATCTTTTTGTCTCATTGTATTTTAATGTATTCCGTTGTATTTTATGTATTTTATTGTATTCACTATCTCGTTATATGCCATGAATGTATTCAATATATTTTTAAATTAATATAATTTATGTATTAAGATGTATTATATAATTTCTCTGAAGATTGCTATGTTTTTGAGGCATTTTTCGGTTTAGAATCTTTTTTATAACTGAAAATACAAAATTTGTGTGTTATAATTGAGTTTGTTGATTTATATTAGGAGTCTATTATGTTAATTGATTCACTTTCTGTTTTTAAAAATAGTGTACTCCCCTATTTTATGCCGTAAATGCAGTCGAATACAATAATCTGTCTAGCTGTAATCCCATGTTTCACTCCATGAATACACTCGAATACAACAACTGATTAGCCGGACTTCATAGATTCACACATTTTTTGCTACTGTATTCATGAATACAATAGATTAACTACATCAATTACATTAAATACATCTTATAACCACATAAAATGTATCTATAATCCGTAAATAGCAAATGATATCTATAGATGACTAATTACTACTAAAAGATAGTGCTTTATGAAAATTTCCCATTAAAAAACCTAGAGACCTACACCTTGAGGGGGTCTTCTTCTTCGGCCGCAACACGAAAGAGGAGACACATCGTTTCCATCTTCTTCTAAAGCCTTCTCCCAGGGCTTCCTAACCAAAAATGACCAGCAACATTAGAAGTTGCAGCAACAACTGTAGACATGTGATTTTTGACATTCCCCAAGATTTTATACATTTTAGTGTTAAATATTTAGTTTAAGTCTATTATCACTATTTTAACTAGTTTTAACTATTTTAATTTAATATAAAACAAAAATAAAAATTACAAAAATATTTTCTTTTATCTAGTTACTCTAGTTTATCTATCTTTCATAAAATTTAAAAATACAAAAATAAAAATAAAAACAATAGTTTAACTTTGCTTCAAGGATATTAGTGTTTTGGGTAGTAATGTTATTTTAATTTTGTAATTTTGATCTAATTCCATGTTTATCTTTTAGTATGAAATTTGAAAAATATCAAAATATTTTAACAATACAGTATTATTTATTTTAATTAATTAGGATTAGTTTTATAATTTACATGAAAAAAATTGGGCTTGTTAAGCTTTTCTTAATTCAAATTTGGCCAAATTCAAAATAGTACATACCCTAGATGAACTCTTTCTTGAGAAGACAAGACCTTGAAACCTTGAAATAACCTTAGAATACAAGCTAACCCAAATCTTCTTCTTCATGGGAACAACACACAAAAATCCTAGAAAACTTGGCCTTTGATCATCTTCTTCAACATGAGAAAGACAAGCTGAACCATATAACTCCAAGACCAAATCTCGCCGGAACTCCACCAAACACCACCAAAATCTCAGCCGCCGCCTGCTCATCTGCTCACACAGCACTCCAGTGGTATTCTCCACCCTCACTCACCAAGATAAACGCTGTTTCACCATCTCCGTTCATCCCAGCAGCGTCGCAACACCCATGGCCACTTCTTCTTCTTCTTCTTCTTCTTCTCCTTAAAGACACACACGACTATAACCACCTGAACCTCCATAGACGTACCGCCGCCGAACTCATCTACTCTTCTTCTCCTGATTTTCGATTTCAAATCAAGGAGTCCGATAGGGTATGTTCGAGGTCTTTTCATATGTTCAGTCCAAGTTCGAGTTGAAGTTGTCGTTCGAGGTTCCAGAAAACTCTCCTAACAGTGAATTTTTCGATCTGAGCAAGGAGAGTTGAGTCAGCGATGTCACTGTCCGAGCTTTCGATCTCAAGGTTCTGTCAGGTTGCTTTGTTCTAGCGTTAGAGGAAAAATTTGCCCATTTGAGGTTTAATTCTAATCTCTTCTTCGTTATTTAATCTCTAACTTGTGTTCTTATTGATGTTTAATTGAGGTATCTGTTCCGACTTTTGTTTTAAAATTATGTTTTCGACGATTGATTCTATTTGGTTTAAGAAAACTAGCTTATCACTTAATTTAATCATTTTTCTTCTTAAGGAAGTTGGGTTATAAATTGTTAGAAATACCATAACTTTTGTGATGTGTTTAATTACTAACTGGATGGTTCGAAAACATAATTATATTTGCTCTAAGCTTAGACTAGTTCTCGTGGCTTAGACTTATTTTGTTTAAAATCGCTAGAGCATGTTCAGGCCGACCAAACCTGGGTGGTCAAGCTTAGAATTTTTGTTTGATGAGGAAAGAGGTCGCTCATTTAGTTAAATTTATTCGGGGAATTGCCCCATGAAGTTTGTAAATATTATTATCCGGGGTATGCCTCGAAGAACTATGTAAATATTTTGGAGGCCTTGACGAGCATAATGGATAAGTCGCATTATAGTTTAGCTTATGACTTTTCTTTTTTTTCCTTTTTGTCTTATTTTACTAGGTGGGGAACGACCTCGAGCCTCGTGTGTGTTTATCTGCTTTTACGTGTTTATATTTACCTCAACTGAATATTTTGAAAGCCAACTTGATCGAGTACGCAACCGTACTAGTTACGGGACTTGGGAAGTGCCTAACACCTTTTCCTCGAGTCAAATGAACCCCCTTACCCTAATCTCTGGTGCAGACTTGGTTTTAGAGTCTGAAATGTTTTAAAAGGAAAAATCATTTAAGAAAAAATGGTGACTTGGCACACCGAAATCAAATGTCAGGTGGCGACTCTGAGTTATTTTTCTTTTGAAACAAAGTTTTGTCACTTTCAAAATAGAAAATCCTTTTCAAGCTTTATTTAAATCTTTTTATTAATGCAAGAGGGATTAATAAAGTTTGTTTTAAAAAAAGGGGTATGACAATAGCCATGAATGCAAACAAAGCAGCTCCATTCCATTCCACGACTTTAACATTCCCGAAGAGAAACAGGTGAATCGACGGCATCGATACTCTTTTGCCATGTCGGGCGAGGCCCCCTCCCTTTGATAATCACAAAACCACTGTATGGGTCAGAATATGATCCCGTGATAATTAGAAAAATTAATTATATCTTGAGCTAATTCTTAGTTAATAAGTGATATGACCACTTATTAATCACGCCTCCCGATAGTCACCCGGCTTGACCAACAAGGCCACGACCCATCCACTATCATAAGGACGAGACCTCAACGTGGTCATGACCATTCATCGCCAGCTCATACAGCTTACAACTATAATACTAAGAGAAGTAACCCTAAAAAAGGGGCTTCTTCTTCTTCTTCATCACTATTCTCAAAAAAAAGGAACATCATTGTAAGGCTCTGTACCTCTCCATGGAGAGACATACCAAATTAATATTATCAATAAAAGCTCTCTATACATTTTTCCTTAATCTGAAACACTTGCTTTTCGTTTCTTTCACTTGGTCCCTTGACTTATTATGATCTGCTATGATTGACCCTCAATTTATTTTGATTGTTTTATGCTTGCAAAGTATATGATAAATCGGCGTCATTATAACAAGCTCCATGAAGCGGTTTTTCAGTCACAAATCGGCGTTCCACTTTTGAAACGGTTGGAACGCCGAGGGAACGTCCTGTGCACCTTCAAAACTTTGGTCATCACAAACGCATACCAAACGTGCCCGTACTCCCTTCGGCCGCGCAACATACGAGTCATCCACCAAGGACGATGACTATGCTTTCAAACAAACAAAGATTCAAACGCTATCGAGCTCGACCCCACCTGAAATATGTTGAAAGGCTAAGCGCCTTCGCCAAGGGGGACGATTCGACCTCCCTGAATGATGACACAATGACACCGAGATAATATCAACACCCCACAAGGCTAGAGGCCGTCGCCAAAATGGATCACGACATCAGCCAAAATGTTATTCAACCCACATTATGAAGGCTATGGGCGTCCCCAATATGTAAACGGCTAAGTCCGCCCACAGTATTAAGGCTATGGTCGTCCCCAATATGTAAATAGCTAAGGTCGTCCACAGTATTAAGGCTATGGCCATTCCCAATGTGTAAACGGCTAAGACCGTCCACAGTATTAAGGTTATGGCCATCTCCAGCATGAAATGGCTAAGGCCGTCCACATCATTAAGGCTAAGGCCGTCCCCGATGCGTAATCACCCGAAGCCATCGACACGAAATGGCTAAGGCGATCGATTTCAATGGTGTAATCTCCCACATATAAACGGCTACGACCATTTTGTCCTCGACCGAAGCTGCATTTGGTAAAGTCCGCTCATCGAGCTCGGTCAAGGCACGACCTCAATAAGCGGAGGGACTAACTGTATGGGTCAGAATATGACCCCGTGATAATTAGCGAAATTAATTATACCTTGATCTAACTCTTAGTTAATAAGTGATATGACCACTTATTAATCACGCCACCCGATAGACACCCGACTTGATCAACAAGGCCACGACCCATCCGCCATCATAAGGACGAGACCTCAACGTGGTCACGGCCATTCATCGCCAGCTCATATAGCTTACAACTATAAATACTAAGAGAAGTAACCCTAAAAAAGGGGCTTCTTCTTCTTCTTCATCACTATTCTCAAAAAAAGGGAACATCATTGTAAGGCTCTGTACCTCTCCATGGAGAGGCAGACCAAATTAATATTATCAATAAAAACTCTCTATACATTTTTCCTTAATCTGAAACACTTGCTTTTCGTTTCTTTCACTTGGTCCCTTGACTTATTACGATCTGCTATGATTGACCATCGATTTATTTTGATTGTTTTATGATTGCAAAGTATATGATAACTTTGAGCTAAACAATTTGGCGTCGTCTGTGAGGATTTCATAGTAGAATCGCGTAGTTCTTCCCCGAACCAAAAGGAAAGAAACACCAAAGAAAGAAAAAAAACTAAAGACATCCAAGTGCCAAATGGCGAACAAAACAAAAAATACATCAAAGCTTTTCACTCGGCGTCACCCACGCCACCATCAGTGCCATCATCAGCCCCCGACGTTGCTGGGTCGAAACCACAGTCAATATGGGCTTCACGAGCCCTCTGACGGGCTGCCTCAAAAGAAGTTTCGGGCACGATGCCGGCCTCCCACAAGCTCTTATATACATCACGTTGGGCCTCTGCAAACGTTCAGAGCTCCCGGGCCTGGATGGAAGAGCCGGCATGGTCCCTGAGGCGCTGATTCTCCCCATCCAAGGCTGTGATCCGATCCACCATGGATTGGGCATCCCGCTCATAGATACCAATGCAGTCCTCTAGCCCCGCCTCTCTAAAGGCTGCAGCGTCTCTCTCCGTGGCCCGCTCCCTCTCATGGACACGGATCTCCGCATCCAACACCGCAGCCCTCGATAAGGCATCCCTTTCTTGTAGCTTCAAAGCAGCAACCTAATTCTCCATAGCAACCACCTTCCCATTCAAGGTCGCAGAGGACTTTGCCGCCATAGCCTGACTCTGGCGCTCCCTCTCAGTTGCGGCCCCCATCCGGCCTCGATCTCCTCGTCCTTTTGATGAAGATGCTCCTCGAGGACACGTATCCTGTCAAGTGCCTGCTGCATTTGAAGCTCTCGCCTCGCCAGTTCCTCGACCAAGGCCCATCTACGAAGGTCGTTCCTCAAGCGTTCGTGCATCTTGCAGCACTGATCTCGGTAGAGACAGTATTTCTCCAACACCCGCAAAAAAATTCCTCTGTGGACGTTGGCTCAACGGATGCCCTCCACCTCCAACAGATAAGGCTGCAAAGCAAAGACAATGATTAAAGCAAAAACAAACTAAGGCAAGAGGAAAGTAGAAGAAGGTCATCATACGTACCCTCAGGCCCATCACAGCCACCTCGTTCATCAATCCGGCGTCCGTAACATCCCTTAACGATGTGCTTTCTGCCTCCGAGCATAACCCCTCGAATAACAGCACCAAGATGTTCCCTTGAAGCAATAAGTTCTGCTAAGTGGGAATCTCAACGTAGCGAAGCCGTCCCTCCGCATGCACCATCGAGCTGGTGATGCATTCATGGAACGAACGGACGTCCTCTAGGTCCAAGTCGGACTCGGACTCGTATTCACCTCCTACAGCGTCCCTTACCCCTTATGAGACCCTGCTGAAGGAGCGCTCGATTCACCAATAAAAGCAGTCATTGAGGAACTACCCCTACCTCAGCGACTAGAACAGTCAATTAGGTCGCCGAAGCGATAGTATCATCATGGTCTGAGCCAACCGGGGTAACCCCTAGTGTTTGTCCGCCCTCAAGGACGAGCGCCGCAACCGCATTCCTCTCCGCATCCGATGGGGGAGATTCCAAGTTTATCACCACGGGAGGGGCCGACATGAAGGCAACCCTCCGCCTAACTAGCGGACTTTCCTCCTCCTCCTCCTCATGAGAGGGAGACTTTGCCCTAGGACGCACCACCCCCGACGACCCTGTCCGAAGTACGGTCCATGTTGGGGAAGGTGCTGTTAAAGATTCAACCGACGACGCCCTCGGTACTGGGCGTGGTATCGGTGCTGCAAGATGAGCAGTCGCACCCAGCAGATAGAAGGCTAGCTGAGGAGCCCTGACACGGCGTGCACTCCCTGATAACAAAAAAACAAAGTCGGTAAATAGAGTTGGAAACAAGAACGAAACAGAAGGAGAAGTCGAATCTTCACCAGTTGCAGGCCTGCGGCCATGCCTCTCCCAGAAAGACGTCCACGTGCATATTCCCGCTGTATGCTGAAGCATGGCCTCGACCCATTTACGTATCCCGGGAAGCGGAGCCAGTGGCGATCTGTCGGCTACAAAATCAACACAAGTTAATGCTTACGATCACGAGACGTAAGGAAGAGTAAAAAAAAGAATTCGACGATTAAAGAAAGCTTACGTGCATGGTTCCAAGACACTGGGAATCCAGGCAAGGACGCCACCAAATGATTGGTCCTGATATAGAAGAAGTGCTCAAAAGGGCGAGGGGCGACCACGTCGTCCAATTTTGCAGTCAGGCCCCTCGACCCGAGGGCTCGCCTGAATCATCGTGCCACGGGTCCTCTGGGGGGCGTAAGGCTAAGTACATATTGCACCGTGACTTCCCTGCTCACCAACTCCGCGTATTTGATAAACATGGTAAGCGTCTTATAGAGAGAGGGAATAAGCTGGCCAGGGCATACCCCATAGTAGCGGCAAAAGCCCACTGCTAACATCGAAAGTGGGAGCTTAAATCCCAACTTGAAGGGATAGGCGTAGAAGATGCAATATCCTCTGTGGTCGGTGTGGACCCTCTCCTCTCTTCTAGCTAGAACAATGTCAGCATAGCTGTCAATGCCCCATTGTTCCCGAAGTTGGGCTATTCCAACTTCCCCTATAAGAGGGGCTTCATCCACTGAATCTTCTCCACCATCGGCGGTGAGTCCGTCGCCGGTCCCCCGGGCAGAGATAGAATCTCATAACTGACGGAACCCCTTCAATGACCACCAGCTTTGCACCTCTTACCACCGGGGATGGCCCTTCAGCCACCGGAGGGTTAACCGGAAGATTCACCATAGAAATATTTTTGGAAGAACTGCTTGCCATTGTTGATTAGAAAACAAGAAAAGAGCAAGATTCGACGGAAAAGATGGGGATTGTAACGAACAAAGAACAAAGACGAAAAAGAACTGACGAGAGAGAGCCCCTTCAGAAATCTTACTCAGACAAACAACGAAAAGGTGAGAAGTAAATACCTCAAACTCTTATTTATAGGCAACAAAAATGGCTTTCCCGAATTCCAATAGCCATCATTAACTACATGACCAACCGCAAAACGGTTCAGCTCCACAGAAATGTGCGTCATTATAACAAGCTCCACGAAGCAGTTTTTAAGTCACAAATCGACGTTTCACTTCTGAAACGGTTGGAACGACCTATGAACGCTGAGGGAGCGTCCTATGCACCTTCAAAACTTGGGTCATCACCAAACGCATAACAAACGTGCCCGTACTCCCTTTGGCCGGGCAACATACGACTCATCTGCCAAGGACGATGACTATACCTTCAAACAAACAAAGATTCAAACGCCATCGAGCTCGACCCCACCCGAAATATGTTGAAAGGCTAAGCGCCTCGCCGAGGGGGGCGATTCGACCTCCCCCGAATGATGACACAGTGACACCGAGATAATATCAACACCTCACAAAGCTAGAGGCCGTCGCCAAAAAAGATTACGGCCTCAGCCAAAACGTTATTCAACACACAGTATTAAGGCTATGGCCGTCCCCAATATGTAAACGGCTAAGGCCGCTCACAGTATTAAGTCTATGGCCGTCCCCAATATGTAAACGGCTAAGGTCGTCCAAAGTATTAAGGCTATGACCATCCCCAATGTGTAAACGGCTAAGGCCGTCCACTGTATCAAGGCTATGGCCGTCTCCAGCATGTAAATGGCTAAGGCCGTCCACATCATTAAGGCTACGGCCGTCCCCGATGCGTAAGCAGCCAAAGCCATCGACACGAAATGGCTAAGGCGATTGATTTCAATGGTGTAATCTCCCACATATAAACGGCTACGACCATTTTGTCCTCGACCGAAGCTGCATTCGGTAAAGTCCGCTCATTGAGCTCGATCAAGGCACGACCTCAATAAACCGATGGACTAACTGTATGGGTCAGAATATGACCCCTTGATAATTAGAGAAATTAATTATACCTTGAGCTAATTCTTAGTTAATAAGTGATATGACCACTTATTAATTACGCCACCCGATAGACACCCGGTTTGATCAACAAGGCCACGACCTATCGGCCATCATAAGGACGGAACCTCTACGGGGTCACGGTCATTCATCGCCAGCTCATACAACTTACAGCTACAAATAATAAGAGAAGTAACCCTAAAAGGGGGCTTCTTCTTTTTCTTCATCACTATTCTCAAAAAAAGGGGAACATCATTGTAAGGTTCTGGACCTCTCCATGGAGAGGCAGACCAAATAAGTATTACCAATAAAAGCTCCCTACACATTTCTCCTTGATCTGAAACACTTTCTTTTCGTTTCTTTCACTTGGTCCCTTGACTTATTACTATCTGTTATGATTGACCCTCGATTTATTTTGATTGTTTTATGCTTGCAAAGTATATGTTAACTTTGACCTAAACAGAGACAACCTTCATTTCCTTAGAAAAATTGAGCAACAGCCATGAAATACAACCATGAACCTTCATGTAACTTCACCCACACCATCCTTATTTCCCAAGCCAAATAGCACCATTTTCAGCTCTGAAAATCGAGCTCAAAACCTCCATCGAAAAACCCCTTCACTCCACCTCAAAACCTCCATCAAAGCAACGTGAAATAGCCCGAAACAACTCCAAAATCCTGAGCTACTATCATGGAGTTTGTTGGGTCCATTTTCTAGCTTAGTTCGAGTATTCCGGCGAGCTTCGAGGTCGTGGAAGGTCATGGTCCGAGGTCCTGTTCAGGCGCCATTTTCTGTAGAGTGAAGCCTGTTCCGGTTCACGTCCGACCTCTATTTGGTGTTTGAACTTTTTCTTTGCTTTCAGTAGGTAAGCATCTTTTCCTTATTTATTTTCCAGTTTGCCTATGCCTTCTTTTGTTGAATGGTATTTGACATGGACATATTTAACAATGAATTTTCTTTGTTGAAATGTTTATTCTATGATTAGTTTTGTTCGTTCATTTTGCACTTGATATAAATAAATCTATCAAAGATATGCTGTTGTGATTTTGCACCTCTTATATATTAGGAAGTCCAAACTTTCCAAGTCAGTTTTAAGCACTTTTGTAGATAAGTTTTTATGCTTCGTTCTTTTTATACTAACTTTCAAGTTTTAATCCTTTGTGGTTTGGATCATGTTAATTTCGCTGCCGTAAGTTTTGTGCATATTGGACCGAATATCTGAGAAAGAGAAACATTGCTGCCATATTTTATGTGTCGTTTTCTGTTTCCTCTCCCTCCCACTGTAAAATGGTTGAATTTGCTTTCTGCGTGACTTTCCTTAAGTTGAGGCTGGGATATTTGGTGAGTTTGATTGCCAACCTTTTACACTTTCTTTGTTGAGTTGTATAAGATCTGGATATAGTATTCACTCATTAAGCTATGATGGTAGACCATATTGTGCGCTGCACTGTAGCATATATATATATATATACACGTTGATATTATTAACACCAAATTTGAACACCAAATTTGAGCACCAATTGTGCATATGTTCGCGTGACATAATTATAATTCTAAAAACTAAATTAGAGTATGCGTTCGTACAACTTCGGCCAAACATGTTTAATATTTAATAAAATGTTATTAATTGTGGATATATTCGCGTGATATGATTTTTGACGCGCCAAACAAACGGGTATACGTACGCGTGACCCGTTTCAAGATAATTTTCTTAATTAAAATGCGGTGAAAGGTAAATGCACATAGGTTCTAAAACCAGTAATCAGATAATTTAGTCAAGCCTAGTATGATCAAAGCGACCATGCTAGAACCACAGAACTCGGGAGTGCCTAACACCTTCCCCCGGGTTAATAGAATTTCTTACCCGATTTTCTGGTTTGCGGACTGTAATACAGAATCAATCTTTACTCGATTCGGAATTTAAACCGGTGACTTGGGAAACCATAATCACGCGTTTCAAGATAATTTTTTTAATTAAAATGCGGTGAAAGGTAAATGCATATAGGTTCTAAAACCAGTAATTAGACAATTTAGTCAAGCCAAGTATGATCTAAGCGACTGTGCTAGAACCACGGAACTCGGGAGTGCCTAACACCTTCTCCTGAGTTAACAGAATTCCTTACCCAGATTTCTGGTTTGCGGACTGTAATACAGAATCAATCTTTTCCTCGACTCGGAATTTAAACTGGTGACTTAGGATACCATAATTATCCCAAATGGCGACTCTGATTTCTGTAAATAAATAAATCCCATTTCGATTGTCACTTAAATTGGATAAAACTCCCTTGTTCCTTTAGGGGATGTAGGAAAAAGGAGGTGTGACACACATTCCCCAGCATTTGATTGGAACTGCTCCTTGAAATTTCAAAGCTCTTGTAGTGTCGAGTATACATCTGTGTCTTCTTTCCACTATGCCATTCTGCAATGTAATATAAGATCAACTGCTTTGTGAATTATACCAAGACCTGTTCGTTGCTCAGTACATTGTGCATTAAAGAATTAAGATCCATTATCTGATCTTATCATTTTATCAAACTGGTTTTGGACCATAATAATAAATTATTTTATTGCTACTACTACTTCAGATTTTAGCTGCAAAAAGAATACCCATGTATATCTAGAATAATTATCCACAATCGTTAAGAAATATTATTTCTTATCAAATGTAGTAATCTTATAGGATCCCCATAGGTCCATATGTACAAGATGAAATACTATCTTTGCTCTAGAACTGCTCAATGGAAACTTCAATCTAGTATGCTTTGCTAGTGGACATATCAGACAATTTTCATGTGACATTTCATTGTTCTTATTATGTAAACCTACTACATGCTTCATTACTGATGAGGATGGGTGACCTAGCATGTGCCATACTTCACTTAAATCTTTTCTTGCCCTGCTTAAAGCATTAAGTGCCTTTATTCTGCTAGCCAGTCTTCTAAATATATGTAGACCTCTTATTTCTTTACCAATCCCCTTCATCTTGCCATTCCAAAGATTTCAAAACGCACACAAATCAATAAAGAAATTGGTATTACATTTAAGCTCCTTTGTTAATTTTGCTATTTGGAGCAAATTAAACCTAAAATTGGGAACATAAAGTACATCTTTAATCTTTCTCTTATCTAATAAGGTTACCAATATGAGTAATATTAGCCTGTTCTCCAGTAGGAAGATGCACCCTATCTCTATAAGTTTTCCTTGTACATTTAATATCTGATAGTAATTTTAAATCAGAAGTGATGTGATGGGTAGCACCTGGATCTACAACTCATTCCTTCTCATATGATTTCTGTGTAAAGATGCTCATCAAACACTTAGCCTCACTTGTACCTGCCATATTTGATTGATGCTTCCCAGATTCCTTGTTCAAGAGACTCAAATTTTGATTGTATATGTCATTGGTGAAGTAATGATATCCCTTGTCTCAGCAGCTCCACATAAACCATCTCTCATGTCCTACACAGAAGATGTACTTACATCTGCATTATTGATTATGGCCATAAGTTCTCTTTCTCCAACCACTTGGTTTACCAACACCATTGCCACCATGCTTGTCAGTATTAGGATTATTCCATCCACGTTTATTAGTATTTGTGCCATTCTAACCATTCTAATTCCCAATGCCAGGACTCTGCTGCCAATCACCTTGAGTCCTTTTTCCTTCATCATATCTCCTTTTTGGAAAAAAATCAGTAGGGTAGTCAATAATCTTGTAACAATTTTCCTTATTATGCCCTTTTAGATGCCAGAATTTACATTGGAGGTATTGTCTCCTTCCTCTTCCTCTTCTTGCTTGCATAGCTAACGACTCTATTTTATCAGTAATTACAATATTCACTATTATTTTTTTGGCTTTCATCTTGAATAGTATGGCATAAGGTTGATTTAGACTAGGTGCATTTATTTTCATAAGGATTTACCTTCTAGCTTGATCATATGACTATTTCAAACCAGACAGAATTTGCATAACTCTGTTTTGATGAAATTATTTGCATGATCTTTCGATTTTCATAGTAATTAAGAAATAGAACCAAAACATTATATTCATGCCATAACTCCTTTAATTTTGAGAAATACACTGAAAGAAAGCTAGTTCCTTGAGATAATGTGGGAATTTCACGATGTAATCGAAAGATCCTAACATGATTTACCTTATTGAACCTTTCTAGCAAATCTTCCCACACGAAATGCACACCAGATGCATACACGACTCCACCTAGAAGTTCTGGTGCCACATTTATCATAATCCATGAGAGAACAATGGTGTTGCATGTCTCCCTACTGTTCTAATAGTTCTCATTCATACACATTTCTGCTGCAGCTAGCAGTGACGAAACCTAATTTCTTCTACCCCAAAAGTGCAATTCTCATCGATCTACTCCGACATTGATGAATTTCGACGAACTTCAACAGTGACAAATCAATCTCTGACATTGATGAATTTCGACATTGACAAATCAATCTCCGACATTGATGAATTTCGACGAACTTCAACAGTGAGAGTAATATGAGAGGAGAAATCAGAGATCTAGCGCGATGCAATCCAGGCACTCTGCTATGATACCATGATAAAATGCAAGGATCATCTAAGGGCTTCAATGGAGGATGATTCTAGAAGTAACCGAGAGAGAGTCGGTGAATTAGAAACTGATCAAAGCCATTGTTCTATTGATCTTTTACATCAACAACAACAACAACAACAACAACAACTACCCAGTATACTCCCACCAGGTGGGGTCTGGGGAAGGTAATATGTAGACAGCCTTACCCCTACCCAAAAGGGCAGAGAGGCTGCTTCCAAGCGACCCTCGGCGCATAGGACAGAATGAAAAGCTGCATTGGAAAACAAAGATAAAGTTAGGAACCAAGGCAAGACAAAACACAATAACAAAACAAAACATAAGTAATGCTGCAGAAATAACGTAAATGATTATGTAAACATAAGAAACATAAATACCGTCGCATGCGACAATAACAAGCGACAACTATCATATTACCAACCAAGAGGGGACCTACGTTAAAACACTAGTCATCTACGGGTAACCCTACTATCCCACACCCAACCCCGGGTGGGGCGAACGAAGGACTCTAAGAGCCCCTAGCCTGCAACCCTGATTCTAGACCTCCAGACTCCCCTATCAAGGGTCAAGTCCTCGGTAACCTGCATTCTAGACATGTCCTGCCTAATCACCTCTCCCCAATGCTTCCTAGGCTCCCTCTACCCCGCCGACCACCAACAATCTCCAGCCGCTCGCAGCTCCTCACCGGGGCATCGGGACCCCTCCTCCGTACATGCACAAGGAACTAAAAAAAGAAGAAGACTAATGAATGTAAAATGACTAATTTATCCTTAACTTACATTAACGACTCTAACTACTCTTAACTTCCTGACTAACCGATCACATGTATGGCACATGAAATTACAATAAACCTATCCTTGCCATTATTAAAATGGATTAAATTTATCCTTATTATCTAATGATATAGGATTTTTAATACATAGACCTTTTTTTGAGAAAAAAATGATCAAATTAGCCCTTAAACAACGCAAAGTGGTCAAGATTTGCCACGAATTATGCAAATTGGTCAAGATTATGTTCAAAATTTGAATTTCATCATAAACAAAGATATTTAATATCTGACGATTATCTATAATTATTTCGAAGATTTAAATGTTAGAATTATCTACATATAATTCAAATAACTCAGATATTTAATATGGTTATGTCAATTATCAAAATGGAGTAAAGAAATTCACTAGCTAAAGAATTTTTTATATTTTTAAATAGCCAACTAAAATGAGTTTTGAATTAAGAATAATATTTTCAATTACATTATTTAAAAAATAATTATTATTGAAAAATAATGTTTTAGAAACTGAAATTTTAAGAAAGAAATATTTTTAAAGAGATACAAACACACCAAATAAGAGTTCAAGTAGTAGTAAAAGAGTTAAGTATTATCCAAAAAGTCATTTATTGTCAACATTTGATTGTTTTGTCATAAATATGAGTTATTATTTTAGTTCCTGACTATTTTTTGATCCAATGAAACCGGCAAGAACGGTACCAAAAAATAAAAATAGAAGAAATGATTAATTTTTTTCATGTAGTTAATATCCAACGATTATATATATTTACTAAAAAAGTATAAATTTTAATATTATGTATATACAATCCGAATAACTTAAATATTTGACATAATTAGTGTGCGTGCATCCACGCGGGTACTAATACTAGTTATCTGTAACTTTCAGGGGCCTAATTTATATTATAAGTTTACCAGTCCATAACGAATTGGAGAGTTTATTCTAACTTTTAAAGTCTCACTCTGTAAAAAAAAAAGAAGGAATTTTCTAAAGAAAATTGAAATGAAATCAGTAAGTACTCCTATCTTTGTATGTTCGGATAACATGGGAACAAGTTCCAAGCAAATTTCAGGAAAGAATAACAAAAGTGAACAGAATATAGGATACGTTCTTACTTGTTTGTAGGAAGAAGGGGCGTTTATGGTTCGGTTTGGATAAATTTTTTTTAAAAAGAAATCAAATTAATTAAATTGATTCTTCAAAAATTGGAATCAAATCAAACTATTTAAGTCGGTTTTATTGATTCGATTTTTGTCGGTTTTTTGTTTTTTTCGGTTATTTATGAATTTTTTTCTGAAACATGATACATACACTACCAAACACATCTTTTGGCCTCTACATTCAATGTAACATTATCAAATCAATTTGTTCTTTGAGAAATCTATTAATTACCAAGATATATTGATGATAACTGAATCGAATAGTGATGAATAATTTAAGTAGTTAATTAAAAATTAATTTTTTTTTACATGAAATAAATTCATGTATTTAGCAAACAAAAACAATCAATCAAACTAGAATGTAAAAGTAAAGAATTAATAGATTATTATAATAGTGAAGAACTAGACTAAAAATACAAACGGCTAATGTGTACCATAAAATTTTAGAAACTTTATATATATATATATATATATATATATATATATATATATATATATATATATATATATATATATATTAGAGAGAGAGAGAGAGAGAGAGAGAGAGAGAGAGAGAGAGAGAGAGAGAGAGAAGGGTCAGAACTGCCCCTAACGTATTGACTCCAGGTTAAAAATGCCCTCCGTTAACCTATTTTGAAGAAAATGCCCCTACTGTTAAAAATGTGGCATATTTGTGCCCCTAAGTCTAACAACTGACTGTACTTATATTTAAAATGGTAGGGGCATTTTTTTCAAAATAGGTTAACGGTAGGGGCATTTTTAAACTGGAGTCAATACGTTAGGGGCACAAATATGCCAGAATTTTAATGGTAGGGGCATTTTCTTCAAAATAGGTTAACGGTGGGCATTTTTAACCTGTCGTCAATACGTTAAGGGCAGTTCTAACCTTTTTCCGTATATACTATAATTGTCGGTTTGGTTTGATTTTTTTGGTTATTTTTTTTATTATAAACCAAAACCAAACCAAATTTAATCGATTTTTAAAATTCAAAATATAACCTAACCTAAAAAGTATCGGTTTTTTGGTAGGTTTGATTTGGTTGTTCGGGTTTTTGTGAATACCTCTATTTGGAGTAGTGGTTACATATTAGTACAAATTTAATAATTTTTGCTTAAATTACGTATTTATATTAATAAATTTGTTACATAAAAGAATTTAATTGGGGACTTCATGAGTTCAATAGTAAATTCAGAACTCAAAAGCTTTAAAAATCCTAACCCAGGCTTTTAAAAAATAAATTACAATTGAATTCAGTTTTTACGGTTTTAAGGAAGCCTATCACGAAGCAAGAATAGCACAATGCACCCAATACGTTAATTGTGTTATAAAATAGAAGTCTATTTAGAGTGAATGTCTAAGAGTTTTAGCTTGAAGCTAAGTCATTCCTCTTCCTATAAATAGAGGGGTCTTACCCCATTGTAAATCAGCCCAAGTATTAATAAGAATACTTCTCTCTCTCCCTATTCTCTCTCTATATTGTTCTTGTTCTTGTCTTTTATATTATTTCATAACACGTTATCAGCACGAGACTCTACCGTCTCAAGAAGCTCTTTAAGAAGATTAAGCCGCCGTCAATTTCTCCGCATCGGAGCCGCCGTCGTCTGCATCAGTGGAGAAAAGGAAGAAAACATTGAAAATATAATTGGTATACCTTAAAGGTAAGTAATTTACTTTTCCCTTTCAAATTCTTGAAATTCTACGATTTGATTTAATATACAAACAAAGTTTGATTATAACTCTAATGGAGTTTGTAAGAAATTATAACCACATGAAGTGGTTAAATCTCTATGTCCTGCCATGATTAAATTCATGTATGATTGTGGGCAAATAATTGAAAATCCGTCCCATTGAATTTGCTCCATTCCCTTTAGAGAATGTGAAAGCAGTATATGATAAGTCTGAAAGAAGACTAAAATATTACCATGAAGGTATCAATGAATGTGGACGTGGCAAAGAATTCCGTCCAATTGAATTTGCTCCATTCCCTTTAGAGAATGTGGTAGCAGTATATGATAAGTCTGAAAGAAGACTAATTACCGTAAAGGTATCAATGGATGTGGACATGGCAATAGACGAAGTTATAATCGTCATTATTGTGATAATGAGAATAATAAAGATTCTCAAAATAATCTTTCACTTTATGAAAGTAATATTTGACATGAGATTGTGTAAAGCACATGATTATGATCCATTCCCTGAAGCGAATGTGATAATTGTAATAGAGCCCGTAAGTATGAACACGCTCTTAATGTAAATCTGTTTTATGTCTGACATTATGAAAAGAAAGTTCGTTGCCCTTGAAATTTCGGGCAAGAACTATATGATATGGGTGTACGATGCTGAAATCCACTTAGATGCTATGGGTCTCGGAGACACCATCAAAGATAGAGAAAAAGCATCCACCCAAGAATGTGCGAAGGCCTTGATTTTCTTGCGCCATCACCTTGATGAAGGTTTGAAGATTGAATATCTCACCGTCAAGGATCCACCTATCTTGTGGAATGGCTTAAAGAAGAGATATGACAACCTGAAGTTGGTCACTCTGCCACAAGCACGATACGATAAGAACCCAAAAGCAAATAGTTTATAAACTATATATTATCGTTGCGGTGAAAACGGGCACTGGTCAAAGGCTTGCCGTATACCATGACATTTGGTTGACCTTTATCAAGCATCTCGAAAGAGTAAACGCCCTGAAACAAATTTTGTCTCTGACGACAACTTTGACATCACCCACTTGGATGTGGCAGACTTCTTTGAGCAACCCGAGGGGTAGATAGACCACCTAATCGGTGATGGATCCGTGATGAAAGAAGATGGAGCTATTTGATTTTATTTTACTTGTTTGTATTAGTGAATGAATAAACTAATAGCCATCAGTATTAGCTCGTATTAGTTAGTTCATGACATAATGTTAGTATTAGTTCTTTAGAATGTATCAATATGCTCAAATATCAATAATATTTTTACTTTCCAGTAGAGGTAATCGACTAACCTGAAAAACTAGTCGGTTATCTCATATTTCGCATAAAAACTGCAAAACAATCGATTGTCAATGATCAACAATCGATTGTCTTTAAAACAGTGTGATCTGGAATTTTACAAAAACAGTCAACAATCGATTGTCGATGATCAACAATCGATTGTCTTTAAAACAGTGTGATCTGGAATTTTACAAAAACAGTCAACAATCGATTGTCGATGATCAACAATCGATTGTCTTTAAAACAGTGTGATCTGGAATTTTACAAAAACAGTCAACAATCGATTGTCTATGCATAACAATCGATTGTCTTAAGACAGTGTGCTCTGGAATTTTTCAAAATAGCCAACAATCGATTGTCTATGCATAACAATCGATTGTCTTAAAACAGTTTGCTCTGGAATTTTTCAAAATAGCCAACAATCGATTGTCTATGCATAACAATCGATTGTCTTAAGACAGTAAGATCTGAAGTTTTTCAAAATAGCAAATAATCGATTGTGTGTGTTTAACAATCGATTGTCAATGTTCAACAATCGATTGCTTGTGTTTAACAATCGATTGTTTGAAGAAAACGTTTAAACTGAAATTTTCAAACTGCATAGTAATCGATTATGGAAAACATATAATCGACTATCTGATTTATTTTTAGTCAACTGACATCAGCAGATTTTGAAAATATTATGTGACACAAACGGATTGAAGTTGTTTATTCTCATGTTCGTATATTTTCTTTTATATGTCAAACCATGGGAAGTAAATTGATTGAAGGCTCTGGAAGAGCAACTGTAACTCTGCCCAAAGGCATGACGTTTATCTTAGAGAATGCAATATTCTCCTCCAAGTCTAAGAAGAACTTGTTGAGTTTTAATGATATCAATCGCAATGTTCTCCTCCAAGTCTAAAAGGAACTTGTTGAGTTTTAAAGATATCATTCAAAATGGATATCATATTGAGACAATAGATGAGAATAATCTTGAATTCTTCATGAAAACAAGGCTGCCCATTTCGGTTTGGGTTCACGCCATTTTGCATGCAGCAATACTAGTTCGTCGGCTGCCCACTTCGGTTTGGGGTCACGCCATTTTGCATACAGCAATGCTAGTTCGTCTCTGACTGACGAATTGACACAAATATTCCCCGTTGCAATTGGTTTTGGGTCATGGACCCAATATATCCCATTTAAGAATCTTTGGATGCGCAGTATATGTGCCTGTAGCACCGCCATCCCGCACCAAAATAGGTCTGCAAAGAAGGTTAGGAATATATGTTGAGGTTGAATCGCCCTCCATTATTCGCTACCTCGAAACATTGACAGGAGATTTGTTTACTGCACGATTTGCAGACTGTCAATTTGATGAGACACTTTTCCAAAAATTAGGGGGAGAAGTTGGTGAAACCAAACGGGAAATTTTGTGGAAAAATGCATCATTATCTCATCTTGATCCACATACCTCTATTTGTGAAAGAGGCACAAAAGATTATCCATTTGCAAAGAATAGCAAATTAAATGCCTGACGCATTTATAGATTTGAAAAGGATAACAAAATCACATATCCCCGAAGTGAATGTGACAACATCTGATTCACGAATACATATTCATTATTGGAAGAATATGAACATGAAATTGGTATTAAATATACCACACTCACTCCTAGAAGGAGGTTTGAGATGATACCACACTCACCCCTAGAAGAAGGTTTGAGATGATATATGGCATGAATGATCGTTGGTCACGTACCTATTGTACGCCAAAGTATTTTGGAAATTTGACTATTAAAGGACAACGATAATGCAAGAAACATATCTTGCATATAAGTTTGACATGACCATAATGGTATAACTTTCTCTTTAAGAAAGATATTCACCACATGGATGTTGATGAATCTGTGGTAGTACAAAATTAATTGAGAGCTCTAGAAGAGCCAATTATTACTATGTTGGAGAAACACAATTGAGTATTGTGCTGTAGTAAGTCTCAAAGAAACTTATTCAGTTTCCAAAGTACACGCGAAAGCGATTGATTATATTGAGACTATAAATAAAGGAAGGCTTTGATATCTCTTATTACTACAACTTGTAGCGGGGTAATTTGCATATGAAAAGCTACCCGCTTTGTTCTCCAGTTTGTACTACACAAAAGAAAGAATGCCACAATAAAGTGGATATCTATTGGTATAAAAACCCATGTCATAATAAACCTGAAGTTTATTGATAAGTGCACATGTCATGGTGTAAATTTGAAGTTTACCAATATTGATAATTTGTTCAGTTAGCATTCGTGTTAGCCATCTCATTTTATGTATGATGTGCAAATTCACATAGGTGAATAATAAAGAACTAGAAAGTTCTTTACGAATTCTCTTGTATCACTTGTTCTCATTAATGAACTGACCAACTAAAGAGTTCGGGTTGAAGCCCATAAATTCTGGAAATATCAAAGGTGAATATGGGCCCATTCACCTGCCATGTATACCACATATGATGCATCTATGATATGGTTACATGCGCAATTGTTATTAACCCGCAGCCTGGCCGGTGCTTGCGAGGTAAATTGCTCAGTAATCTAACTTCGAGCATAATTTCCAGATTTTCTACTCAAGATAGTTCATCTTGATAAGTTGGTTTATATCAAAGTTGGTTTAGCAAGATAATTATTGAGTGCTTCCACTTAACAGCTAAACTGTTTCTTATGAGAACAAAGTTATATATATCAGTATGATATACGTTGTATACGAGAGTATATTATATTCTCCCCTCACAAGTGGTTCAAGGCCAGGAACCAAATAATTTCATCTTATTATTAATGTGCCGTGTATATTGACATGATAATGCACAAAGATGATTTCCCAAAGTTGAGGAAACAAGTTAGCTTTTCTAACATGAGGGGGAGACATGATAAACACTTGAGAAAAGGTTACATGGGATGAATTATCATTTGTATATGTATATCCCCGAATATCATGATATGAACATGAAGTTCATAAAAGGGATAATTCAATTGCAACATATTGCAAAGCATGCTATACGCATTTGCTGACCCAAAGAAAGTAACTAAATGGAAGAGATACAATTCAAGAAGAAGTGATTCCATATGAAAGACATGTAGTTTTGAACCTATAGTTCAAATGCTTGAAAGTATAAAGTCAAAGGTATGTATAGTCAGTTTTCGATATCTTATTTGTCTAGCATGACATGGAAAACTTGATATGCATCTAAAGTCTATTATATGGCTTATATGACTTAACTTGAAAGATTTAAGTTGCTTGAAGCATATGCAATTCTTGGTCCTGAAGTACCACATCCTTAGTACAATTTGTGTACATATGTATCTTGCTATAACTATAAGCATGATGGCATTGAAAATGCATCTATGGAGATATTGAAAAGTTATTCACGACATTATATGAAGATGTTCATATCTATCAAGAATGATGATTTCAAGGTGCGGAATATTTATTCAAGTCAATATGATTTATTTATCAAATCTCTATCAAAGATCGTTTTGAAGATGATGCACAAGATTTGAATGCAAATGCTCAAGGATATAAATTGATGTTCTTATTAGGGGGAGTTAATGCGCGTTGCACTCTTTTTCCCTTACAAGGTTTTGTCCCAGTTGGGTTTTCCTTGCGAGGTTTTTAACGAGGCAACCAATATGCGCATATTCAAACATGTGTACTCTTTTTCCTTTCTTTAATTTTTCCCATCGGGTTTTGGTTTTAAGGTTTTATGAGGCACATTATTGAATAGACATTCAAGGGGGAGTGTTATAAAATAGAAGTCTATTTAGAGTGAATGTCTAAGAGTTTTAGCTTGAAGCTAAGTCATTCCTCTTCCTATAAATAGAGAGGTCTTACCCCATTGTAAATCACCCCAAGTATTAATAAGAATAGTTCTCTCTCTCCCTATTCTCTCTCTATATTATTCTTGTTCTTGCATTATTGTTTTTGTCTTTTATATTATTTCATAACAAATTGGAAATATTAATAAACTTTTCCCAAATTTTTCCAAATTTGAACAAACAGAACATTTAAATACCAGCCTCCTAAACAACAGGTAGAGGTAAGAAATTAAAGGTGAGAGCAAGTAAAGAACCATATCCATTTGCTCATATCCTTCAAAGTGCAAAGAAGGACCTCTTGGTTGGTGTACATGGGCGTTTATTTTAGAAGAATCAAATGTACCTTTATTTTAGGTCCTATATTTTTTTTAACGTTCTATTGAAGATTTTTACAACAATAAGAAAATGGAGAACTTATAGTATATTTTATTCTTATTTGATAAAATGAAACTATAAGATAAATTTTAAACGGAAAAAAAGAACAATAAAAATTTATATAACCGAAATACCAATTTATTTGGGATTAAGGCGTAAAAATTATTATTTGCTAGTGCTGATGTGTGAATTATATGTCCATTTTCATCAAAAATCACCACCTTCACTTATACCTAAGCATAAAGTTTTTTGCAAAGCAAAAAGTTGGGAGTAATGATAAATAGAATATTTTTTATGTAATGATGTGCTGTGAGCATTTATATAATGGCTTTGGTATAAAAGGCAGAGATAAGTAAGGGATTATTTATTTATTTTTTAAAAAGAAGGGAATTTTGTGATAGCAAAAAGAAAATCTTATTTTCCTCATAAGGAGTACTTTAAATTATATTATTCCAATATACCATGGAAAAGGGAAAAGGAATAAAGGTGTGTTTGGTATAACGGAAAATATTTTCCAAGAAAATATTTTTTTGGAAAACAAGTAATAATCTTATTCATTTTCCTAGTTTTGGTACGCAAATTAAGGAAAATGACTTCTCAAGAGTATTCATAAATAATTTAGATATAATAAATATGAAGCCATAAACTTTCAAAGTAACAACCTTCTGGACCCACAAATTTCATAAACTTTCGAACCGCTAAACATTTAAAACCGCGAAATTTCGAACCCCTAAACTTTATAATTTCTAAGCCGTAAACTTTCAAACAAATAAACTTCTGAACTCATAATTTTGAAAATTGCAAAATTTCGAGTTTAAACCGATAAATAATAAAATTAATAACTGAAAAATATATTTATTTTTTTTCTTGGGGGGGGGGGGGGGGCAGTAAAGCGAAAAAATAGAATATTAAACTACAAAAAAAGGTAAATTTTTTTTTCGGGGGGGGGGGGGGGGGGGGGGGGGGAGAGGGGGGATGGTGCAGAAAAATAAAATAAAAATAGAAATTTAAAATTGCAAAAAAGAAAAAATTAAGGTAAAACATTCTTTTTTTACAGGGGGAGGGGGAGGGGAGGAATGGGGTGGATGGATAGTAAGGTGGGTAGTATCGGAAAAACTGAAGTTTTTAAAAAAATATCTTTTTTGGAGAGGGGGTGAGGTGGGTTAGTAAGGGTGGGGAAGGTTGATAAGGAGGTTTGGAAAATGTTTTCCCTTCTCTTGATAAGGAAAATATTTTTCTCCAATTAAAGGAAAATGAATTGAAAAGGAAGATGTTTTCCAAAATATTTAAATCAACCAAACGTGAGAAAATTGAAAAACAGTTTTCAGAAAATATTTTCCTTCGTACTAAACACACTCCGAGACTTAAATATTAGATACACATGCTTTTTAGCAAAGAATTAGTCTAGGACGGACATATCGACATATCTTGTTTTAAGTTTATTTTTTCTTTCTTTTTGACTTCACCTCTTCAACTACAACGTACTTGTCATCGACCTTTAGGGAGTTGTGATCACGCTCAACTGAATCTCACAAAAAGATTAAGGGGGCGTTGCAAATTAATCGAGTATTATTATCCAGAGTCGAACCACAGGGAATTAACCTATCAATTACTACTGTCAGATTCAATAAATTCACACAATATGTTTTCCCAAACTTTCTGATTTACAATGGTTAATTTTCTAAAAACTAAAAACTGAAAATAATTAATAGCTGAAAATTAACTAAACTTAATGTGTAAACAGTAGAAATAAGGTCTAAGGAAATGGTTTCTCCCGTTGATAATTTCCTTGGTTGTATATGTCTTATAACTACAATTTAGTTGTCTCTATCAATCATAAACGCTCAAACTATCATAATTCTTTCTCAAGTAATTATGATAATCTACTAGACGTGCTCTCTAAAGGTACGCTAGCTAATTTCACAATACAGTTCACATAGATTGCACCTGGGGTTTCGTTATCTCTAATCTAACCCCTAAACCCTCGGTTATGACTCTCGTCTATACTCTGGGAGTGATTATGTTCATACAATCACCTAATATGCACTCTCTCTCAAGTGGATACATAATAAATAAGAACGGATAATTGAGGGCCCTTTCAACTAATCCACAATCAAAACATAGATGAACAACTAGAGATTAATAACAAAACCCAATTATATTAATAAAACAACCAAGTCATCCCCAACGGCTTCCACGAAAATCTTAGATTAAGATTTTTAGCTACTCATAACAATGGGTAAATAAACTACGAAACGATTCATAATCATAAATTGCAAGAAAATAAAGAAGAATAAGAACAATGATATTTTTGGGTAATCTCTCACACTTGTTTTCCTTGCCAAAGTACTCTATAAAATATTCTCTGCCTCCCTTGGGCAAGCTTGACTTTATATAGGTTAAATGAGTTTCTCTCCTGATTTCTAATTTTACCCCTAAATAACATTTTTCTGGACCGGACACGCGCGTCCTTCGCGCATGATTCTGCCTCAATCTTTCTAATGCGCGAACTACCTCGCGACTTTGCGCGTTTGGGCTTGAGTTTTTGTTTCATTTTCTTGCCTCGTCCTTGCGTACTCAACTCCGACTGATCATTTTTGCTCTCAAATCATTCCAATAGCCTCTTCAAGGCATCATATAAGCTCTTCATCCTGCAATATATACAAATCACAATTAGAGCCTATTTTTCATTAATTAACCGTAATATGTCATTGGAATATAATTAAGCGGAAGCATAAACAATAGCTAAATCACCTAGATTTCGCCTATTATCAACACCCACACTTAATTCATTGCTAGTCCTCGAGCAATCAAACTATACCCTCTATAGAATCCTTCACTCAACCATTTCCCCTAAAGCATTACACCTAGAACAATATACATACATTACGCCTAGCAGTGAACAATCCTACCCTCAAAGCCGACTTTCAAGTGCCATGCAATATTCACACTTTCTCAAAGTACTCTACACAGAAGTCAAGACTTGCTTTTCCGTCACGAATCATATGCCCTCATAATCACATCAACAAAAACTGAATTCAATCCACACATTTGAGTCATGTACTCACATATATCAAGGAAAGCACTCACTCTCGCAAAAAAAGTCACATGCATGCAATTGGTACCATAAGCTTGCCCTTAATGTAAATCTCTACAAATGTACTTGCTCGACCTGAAATCACTTAGGACTTTTTCATGATTGTAATGTGGGCTAAGGGACGGTCAGGATATATTTAGGAATAGTGACTCAACCTTCTAAGCACTTTAACACATTGCATGAGAAATTTTTAGCGCAAATTCTTCAACCCACTTCTTATTCACAAACAAAATCATCACACAAATACTCCCTTCTTTTTTAAGCACTCTATTAATTCATACCCACTAGCTGGAACAAGACATAATGTATTCATCTCTCTTTTTCTCTTTTTTTCCCCACTTTATTCTTCTTTTTCTTTTCACTTTCCGCTAGTAGTGTAGGATTTTACGAAGCAAGTGCACCTTTCTTCATTCTATTGGTTCCACTCAAAAACCACCCCTCACTTATTTCCTTATTCCTTTTTTAGTTCTCCTCTCACAATTAAAATGCTTTAAGAGGTAAAAGGATCAAAACATGATCAATTAAGAACACATGGGTATAGTCTTGTAATGTGGGTACCAAACAAAAGTCTATAGGCTCAAAAGGGTTAGCTAGAGACAAATTTTATTTATGATAATCAATTAAGCTTAAAAAGGATCAAAGATAGCCTAACATCATTTTTCAAACCGAGCATTACCTAAGATTTCGCTTCAACTCACATACAAGGCAAGTTCTAGACACAAGTACAATACATGGACTACACAAACACTCACCACGCACGGCATATGAGTCATTCAGATCAGCTCATCAAGACGCTCCGTTACGAGCATTAATTCAGTAACAAACATACAAATTAAGGCACTTTCAGTGAGATTCAACAATTATGATTAAGCGTTACACTCTAGGGTCTATTGTATTCAGGTGTGCCAACTCTATGGGTTCTCTTTCAATTTTATAGCTCGTAGCCCATTACCCTAATCTACAATTCTAAAAAGAAAACTAAAATAAAAACTACCTATACCCGATTCAAGCTAAACCCTTGAAAAAGTACTGTGGACTAAAGAAAAACCAAGGGGGAGTTGCTACACTACCTAAGAAGAAAATAAAAACTCTTTTTGGTATTTTCTCTAAAATAACTTCCCTTAAAAAAACCATCTAAATGATGCATCATCAGGAAGAGTCTACATATTTTTTCAACTTTGTTTTCAATAGACTTAGTCCCTCAAGAACCCCATCGAAAGGTATCCGTCGTTGATCCGAGCCATTTATCTAAATTAACAAATGATTCTTACTCCACATCATCAAAACTACCAAGTCAAAAATAAAACAAAGCAAAAGAAAACTAACAATCAATAGATACAGATACATACAACATACAATGAAGAAGTCCCCCCCCCCCCCCCCCCAACTTAAAAATGAAGACATGTCCCCATGGCTTATAAATTAAAAGAGCAGTGAGATAAATAGACTTCCATGGAGCTTCAATCTTGGTCGAGAATAGTTTCGGGGTTCACGTTGCACACACACCCCAAAGCTCGCAACCTACCCATGAACTTGTTTTCCAACTTGACTTGTCGCTTAGCTATCACATCCACACAAGTGCCCAACTCAGTCATGGAGGTGCGTAGACCAGCCACCTTCTACTCTAAATGCGGTGTACCGGGACACTCTGGCAGTTCCTAAAGAAGATACTGCTCCTAACGGTGCTACTGGGGTTGGTACCACATCCATTTGTTCATCCTTGTCCTCCTCCGAAGCATCAGAACCGCTCTCATCCTCACCTCCTATCGCTAGGGCTGGCCCATGGTGTTCTTGCAAAGTTGATCTAGTGGTCTTTTTTTACCAGCGTCCACACGAGTATGTTCGGGCACCTGCACTTGCCTTCACAGCTTAGTCACCAAAGAGGGGAAAAGAACCCAATCTGGCATTGGGGGCACCAGATGAACATCTCGTTGTGGATCACTTTCGCCATGTCAAATGGAAGACCCTTGACAAAACACCAAATCAATGCAGCTCAGGGTCCATTCACCTCCATAGTATTTTTGGAGGGAATGAGGCGACTGTTAATCACATACAACCAGTTCTTTGCCTCAAGAGTTAGGAGGTAGGAGCTGAACTTCTCACCGTGTTCTAGCCACTCCACCATATTGTCGGGTGCGCAAATTTCATCAAAGAAGCGCTTCCACTTAGCATCTGTTGGTTGTCGCCCCTACTCATAAAGTTTGTATTGTCAGGTAGAGGGTCGGGAAATTGATATGTTGTACGTATTGCCTCAATGTAGGCATCCACCGCCTTACGGCGCACAGTGACCACATTGTTGACGTGCTTTAGCGGATTGGCATAAAATTTTCGCACGACCATTACATTAGCCTACCAGGCTCATCAATGAAGGACTACAGACCCCGCTCCATCAACTTCGAATACATGTGTGGGCAGTATTCCTTGACCGAATGGAGGTCAATGCCCCTCTCCGAAATTGGCATTTTGGTGGCCTTCTCCGTAAAACGATATTTTTTTCAGGCAGAATGGTTTGCCCAGGTGCGCAAACTATTGCGCTCAGTTGGCATGAAGTCGCGCTCCTAGGCATTTATTTTTGCATTTTTTTCACCTGTTTTTCTCCTGGTTGATGGTCCTTTCACCCTCCCTTCGTCGCCTGCATTTGTTAGTAAGTTAAAACTCAAAATCAAACGCCACTACTATCGTTGAGTTGCCTCCCAACTAGCGCCTTATTTAACATCGTGGCATGATGGTTACAATAATACAATGGTTTGCCTCCCATCTAGCGCCTGTTTTAACATCGCAGCACGCCGCAAGTAGTTGAGCACTTAATCCTCATTCGCGTACTAGGGTTCTTTGTAATGTTTCACCACTGTATCCCCTTTTTATTAGGCTATTCCAAGGTAATGTTTCAAACTTTGCCCACTGACGGAGAACTTGTTTGTCCCATCTTCCAACTCAATCTCAACTGCTCCAATTGCAAACTTTTGCACCACTCTGAATGGCCCTGACCATCGAGACTTTAACTTACCCGGAAACAATCTCAACCGTGAGTTATACCATAATACCTTATCACCGGCTTTAAAGTCTCTATACACGATGTGCTTGTCATGCATCTTCTTCATTCTTTCCTTGTATAGCCTCGTGCTTTCAAAGGCTTGATACCTAAATACTTCTAGCTCATACAACTCTGTCAGTCGATTTTTGTCTAGCTGCTTCAGGATCCATGTTCAATTGCTTCAGTGCCCACCAAGCTCGATGTTCTAGCTCCACAGGCAGGTGACTGGCCTTCCCAAATACAAACTTGTATGGTGATATACCTATTGGTGTTTTGAACGCAATTCTATAGGCCCAGAGTGCGTCATCAATTTTCTTTTCCAAATTAGTTCGGGTGGCATTCACAGCCTTCGTTAGTACACTCTTTATCTCCCTGTTGGACAGTTCAACCTGCCCACTGGTCTGCAGATGGTAAGGAGTAGCCACCTTGTGGCGCACATCATACTTAGCAAGTAATTTCTCGAAGGCTCTATTGCAGAAGTGAGTGCCTCCCTCACTGATGATCGCTCTTGGTGTCCCAAACCGGGTGAATATGTTCTTTTTCAGAAATCCGACCATCACTCTTGCATCATTGGTGAGCAAGGCTGAAGCTTCCACCCATTTAGACACGTAATCCACAACAACAAGTATTTACTTATTGCCAAATGAGCTGACGAAGGGACCCATGAAATCAATCCCCCAAACATCAAACACCTTTACTTCTTAAATTGCTTTTATTGGCATCTCATGGAAACGGGAAATTTTTCCCATCCTATGGCATTCATTGCAACCCTTTACCCAGAGGTATGCATCTCTAAACACAGTTGGCCAAAAGAATCCGGCCTCTCGCACTTTCGCAGCTATTCTGAACCCTCAAAAATTTCCTCCATATGTTGAGGCGTGTCAAGCCTGCAAAATTGAAGATTGTTCTATCTCGGGGGCACACCTCCGGCTAATGTTATCAACATATATTCGAAACAAATGAGGTTTATCCCAATAATACACGCGGCAATCACGAAAGAAATTTTTCTTTTTGACAGGATAAAGTTCATAGGGAACAATACCGCAGGCTAGGTAGTTTGCAAAATCTGCATACCATTTCGCATCCTCAAGACTGACTGTGAGCAGCTGCTCGTATGGAAAGGTTTCCAGAATCTCTTCGACCTCGACTGATTTTTCAGCTCCTTCAAGTCGTGACAGATGATCAGCAACTTGATTTTTTGTGCCCTTACGTTCACGAATTTTGAGGTCGAACTCTTGCAGCAACAGCACCCAACGAATCAGGCGCGACTTAGACTCCTTTTTCTCAATGAGGTACCTGAGAGCTACATGGTCAGTATACACAATTACCTTGGAACCAATCAGATATGATCGGAACTTGTCAAAAGCAAACACAACTACCAACGTTTCCTTCTCCGTCACTGTGTAGTTGAGCTGTGCACCGCTTTGCGTTCTGCTTGCATAGTAAATCAGGGGCATCATCTTATCTTTTAAATGCCCCAAGACTGCTCCTATAGCATAGTCGCTGGCATCACACATGAGCTCAAATGGTTGATCCCAGTTGGGGGCAACAATGATGGGTGCAGTTATAAACTTCTTCTTCAGTTCCTCAAATGCCAACCCGCAATCATTAGAAAACACAAATGACTGATCCTTTTCAAGGAGTTTGCATAATGGGTTAGCAATTTTGGAAAAGTCATTTATGAAATGCCGGTAGAACCCGACGTGACCAAGGAAACTTCTCACCGCCTTGACTGAAGTGGGCGATAGTAACTTCTCAATCACGTCAACCTTAGCATGGTTGGCCTCAATTCCTTTTCTGGACACTCGATGTCCCAGGACTATCCCTTGTACTATAAAATGACACTTTTTCCAGTTTGGCACTAAGTTTGTCTCCACACATCTTTTGAGCATTCTTCTTAAGTTGTGAAGGCAGTCTTCGTATGAATCTCCCACCATGGAGAAATCATCCATAATATCCTCCACCATATCTGTGAAGATGGCAAGCATGCACCATTGAAAAGTCGCTGGTGCATTGCAAAGCCCAAAGGGCATTCTCCGAAAGGCAAAGATGCTATACGGACAGGTGAATGATGTCTTCTCTCTATCTTCAGGGGATATTGATATCTATTTGTACCCCAAATATCCATCTAAGAAACAAAAGTACGATCTTCCAGCCAGCCTGTCCAACATTTGGTCTATGAAGGGCAAGGGAAAGTGGTCCTTTCAGGTGGCGTTGTTCAATTTCCGGTTATCCATGCAGATTCGCCACCCTGTGACTGTACGAGTTGAGATCAACTCATTGTTGTCATTTCTCACAATAGTCATTCCCTTTTTTCGGAACACGATGGACATGGCTGACCTAATTACTATCAGAGATGGGGAAAATGATTCTCGCATCTAACCATTTGATCACCTCTTTCTTTACAACCTCTTTCATATTAGGGTTCAGCCTTCGCTGATATTCCCTGGAAGGTTTATGCCCCTCCCCAGGAGAATCTTATATATAAAGAAGGCTGGGCTGATACCCTGTATGTCTTCCATGGTCCAACAATGGCAGTCTTGTTATCCTATAGTACCTGTAAGAGCTGTTCTATCTGCACATCTAGCAAACAGGATGATATAATAACAGGTAAGGTCAAATCAGGGCCTAAGAATGCATACCTGAGGTGATCTGGGAGTGGCTTCAGATTCGGCTTGGGTGGTTCTTCTATTGATGGATTTGCTGGCGGAGTAGCCCTTTTTTCCAGCTCAAGGGACTTGTACTGAGGTTCCTTGACAAAAACCCTCGACCTTCCAGTGCCATGACCCATTTAGCTAACCCCTCACCATCCATTTCTTCTAAATTCGTCAGGCATGCCTCCAATGGATCTTTCGTAGTTAGTGTCCTATCATCTTCTTGTAGTATTACATCCACTGCCTCCATTAGAGAGAAATTCCCATATTCGTTGGGTCTCCTCATTGATTGCTGAACATTGAATATGCCTTCTTCATCGTTCAATCTCATTTTAAGTTGCCCAGTCTCACAGCCTATCAGTGCACTCCCAGTGGCTAAAAATTGTCTCTCCAAAATAAGGGGTATCTCCTTATCCACCTTACAATCCAGAATCACAAAGTCTGCAGGGAGCACGAACTTCTCCACTTGCACCATCACATCATCAAGATTGCCAGTTGATCTTTTCACAGTACGATCAGCCAGCTGTAACATCATAGAAGTCGGCCTGGCTCTGCCGATGCCCAATTTGGTGTACACTGCCAACGTGATTAGATTTATGCTGGCTCCTAAATCACACAATGCCTTTGCAAAGGCATAACTCCTAATAGTGCATGGAATTGTGAAGCTACCTGGATCTGACATCTTTTGGGCCATCAATTTTTCCACAACTGCGCTGCAGGTCTGTGTAAGAGATACGATGGATAGATCCTGAAAATCAAACTTATGTGACATTGGATCTTTCATCATCTTGGCATAACCGGGCATCTCCCTCAAGGCATCCGTCAGAGGAATATTCAACTGCATTTGACGTAGCATCTCCATGAACTTCTTGTATTGGTCTGCCTTCTTTTGTTTGACCAGTCTCTGAGGGAAGGGTGAATGTATCACCCTTTGTGCATTGCTTGCTGGCTTCTCTTAGTTAGGATTTCCTGGCACAAGAGGTGCCATCTGTTTTGCAACTTGCTCGGTCTTCTTTTCTTTGCCTTTTTCCTCCCGACTCTGCTCAACTACCACTTTAGTAAGTTCTGTTTGTTATTCCACCTCTAATTGAACTGGAGTGGCCGGTGTAGTATTCTTGCTGGCTTGTGCAATTTCCTGCTCCCTATCTAAATCTCTACCATTCCTGAGACTGACTGCGATTAGCTGATTCGGGTTTTGCTCCTTGGGGTTTATGTTTGTGTCTGCAGGTAAAGTTCCCGGAGAGTGGTTGTTCAAAGCCATGGATAGCTGACCCAGCTACATTTCAATATTCTTTATGGATGAATCATTCATTGTCAATTTTTCTTGCACTTTATTGTTTGTCCTAATGAGTTGCTGAAGCATACCCCCGATCTCTACCATGTTGTTATCTTGCTGCTGAGAGGGTGGTTGATAAACCAGTTGATGCTGATTTTGCTGTGGATAACCCTGTGATTTTTGATAAGGCACTGACACTAATTGGTTTTGAGGGTGCGTACCCCCAGGCTGCTGAATATAGAACTATACTACTTTGCAGTCTCCACTGTTGTGCTCCTTGTCTATGACCCCCATAGTTGTTGACATAATTCATATCTTCCCGTACCCCTTGATTTTAACCTTCTCCGCTCCAAGAACACTCATAGGACTGATTAATACACGGTGTACATAGTCCTCCATTTGTTGTATCAACAATGTGCACCTGTTTTGTACCCATCTCATCATTCTTCTTTGTCAGTAGGCTCATCTGAGTCAGCAGTGTGGCCATGTTCTCTTCCTGCAAATTATTGGGATCAAGTGGAACTGAATTCACCATGGGTGCCAGTGTTGCACCTTTAGTCATCCACCCCGCATTTTGTGACATCTTAGCGAGAAGAATTTTGCACTCGCTGAATGTTTTGCTTAAGAAAGCATCTCCAGCTGAAGCATCCACATTCGTTTTCACATTGTCGGCTAGACTCATCTAGAATCTCTAGCGGAGTATCTGGCCTGGAATGTCATGATGATAACACTTCACATGCATCTCTTTAAATCTCTCCCAAGTTTCTTGCAACCACTCAGTGGAATGCTGCCTATACTGTAATATGTCATCAATCTGCTATGCAGTCTTGTTAGGCGGATAGAACTTGTTCAGGAACTGCTTGACTAATTCCTACCAAGTGGTAATAGAGTTGATAGGGAGCGAATTTAACCAAGTCTGACATGTCTCGATTACTAAGAATGGAAACATGAGCAGTTTGATAGCTTCATGGGTCACATTAGGCTATCTTTGGGTCATGCAAATTGATAGAAAATTTTTCAAGTGTTGTTGCGGGTCTTCAATGCTTGACCCGAAGAACAATCCCTTATTCTGCAGCAGATGCAGCATGTTATTGGTGATCTGGAATGTCTCCACTTGAATTGTGGGCACAACTATGGCAGTGGCCAGATTGTCAGCTGTAGGCTGTGCCCAGTCATAAAGTGCAGCCTTGGGCACAAGAGGTGCCCCTTCTCTGACATTTAAGTCACCTTGCTCATTCCTGATATTTTTCGTTGGCGTCGTTTACGTCACCCATGTCAAATTCGAGTTGGTATGTTGGTTGAGATTGTTGAAGTCCCTTGTTAGTACGGTTAAATGCGCTGAATATTTTCTCGGGGTCTGAGAGTCCTTCTAGTAGTTCTCCAGTCCTCGAAGAATTTCTAGGAATACACCCGCTTTCCACAAGATTTTAAACGTTAGAATTTCAATGAAAAGATGGTATAGAGAAAACTGGCTACACTTAGAATTTTTGTATTTTTGTCAATTGTAATTGATAACACTATTAACTCCCCGGCAACGGTGTATTGATCACGCTCAACTGAGTCTCACAAAAGATTAAGCGGGCTTTGCAAATATAATCTGAGTATTATTGCCCAGAGTCGAACCACATGGAATTAACCTACCAATTACTACTGTTAGATTCACTAAATTCACACAATCTGTTTTCCCAAAATTTCTGATTAAAAATGGTTGATTTTCTAACAATTAAATATTAAAAATAATTAACAGCTGAAAATTAACTAAACTTGATGTGTAAACAGTAGAAATAAGGTCGAAGGCAATGGTTTCCCACGTTGGTAATTTCCTTGGTTGTATATGTCTTATAACTACGATTTACTTGTCTCTATCAATCATGAACTCTCAAGCTATCATAATTCTTTTTCAAGTAATTATGATAATCTACTAGACGCACTCTCTCAAGCTATATCTAATTTCACAATACACTTCACTTAGATTGCCTGGGATTTTGTTATCTCTAATCCAACCCTAAACCCTCGGTTATGACTCTCGTCTATACTCCGGGAGTGATGATGTTCATACAATCACCTAAATGTGCACTCTCTATCAAGTAGGTACATAATAAATAGGAACGAATAATTGACGACCCTTTCAATTAATTCACAATCAAAACATAGATGAACAACTAGAGATTAACAACCAAACTTAATTATATTAATAAAACAATCAAGTCATCCCCAACGGGTTCCACCAAAATATTAGATTAAGATTTTAGCAACTCATAGTAATGGGTAAATAAACTACGAAACGATTCATAATCAAAATTGCAAGAAAAATAAAGAAGAATAAGAACAATGATGTTTTGGGTGATCTCTCACATTGTTTTCCTTGCCAAAGTACTCTCTAAAACATTCTCTGCCTCCCTTGGACGAGCTTGACTTTATATAGGTTAAGTGGGTTTCTCTCCAGATTTCCAATTTTACCCCTAAATAATATTTTTTCGGACCGGACACGCCCGACCTCGCGCATCCTTCGTGCGCTTCTTCGCGCATGATTTTGCCTCATTCTTTCTAACATGCAAACTACCTCGCGACTTCGCGCATCTGGGCTTGAGTTTTTTTCTTCATTTTCTTGCCTCGTCCTTGCGCACTCAACTCCGAGGGGTCGTTTTTGCTCTTAAATCATTCCAATAGCCTCTTGAAGGCATCATATAAGCTCTTCATCCTGATGTATGCAAATCACAATTAGAGCCTATTTTTCATCAATTAACCGTATTATGTCATTGGAATATAATTAAGCGGAAGCATAAACAATAGCTAAATCACCTAGATTTCGCCTATTATCAAGCTGCTATAAAACCCGTAGCATATGACCGGAGATGCGGATTCATAATTTAAAGTTTTGCATTCTCACAACATATATATATATATATATGGCTTCGAGCACACAATTAAAATTTATAAATATTAAATTTCTTAATATAAATAAAGAGTTTGAAAATACAAAAATTACTGAATTTATGAGAGCCAATAAACTTAAGGTTAGATCCATACCTGCATGTGACATGCAATGATGGCGAGGTACAATGTATTCCCTCAATTCTCAAACCCACAGAAGCAAGCGCCAATAGATCTGTTTGTTGAAATCGAATTCGAACCCACACTGCTCAACGCACAATAAATATATTCAAATGTGTACTGGTTATCGTACAGACTCGGGGATGAAAAACATAAAATAAAACAAATAAAAGAAGTTGAAATCTAAAAACGTGTACACATATCTTTTGTTATTGCATCTTATAAGCTTCATCTTTGGGCAACAATTATAACATGAAAAAGAAAAACAGTTCTTGGAATTTAAACATGAGATGTCGTTATGTCATCCGGAAAGCTTACATCTAAATCTAAGTGATTTAAAGAGGAAATTCCTACGTCTTTCTTTCATCTTCTAGCATGTGATAATGCATACCATTATATGTTGTGCATTATAATTAGAGTATGCAATAAGACATGTTATATTAAATAAAAATACAAATAAAAATCAATCTAAGGAATTAACATATCTTAATATAAAAACTAACCTGAGTGGTTCAACCATACTAGCTAGAATTGTTCAAAATTTTAATACTCCCTTAGTTTTATCCCATGTAATTGTGTTTACACTACTTTTAAGAAATATTAATTAATAAGAGAAGTACATTGACTAATCTATTCTTTTATTAATAAATAAGGAAACGGTATTTACTTCTCACTTAATTCTAGCACAAGAGGGGTTGCTCTAGTAAGCAACCCTCACTTCCAATCGAGAGGTTGTGAGTTCGGGTCTTCCCAAGAGCGAGGTGGGAAGTTCTTGGAGAAAGGATGTCGGGGGTCTATTTGGAAACAGCCTCTCTACCTCAGGGTAGGGGTAAGGTCTGCGTACACACTACCCTTCCCAGACCCCATTAAGTGAAATTATACTGGGTTATTATTGTTAATTCTAGCACAACTACCGCTAAGGGTAAAGTTGACCATTTTTCATTTTTCATTTTCTAAAATAGAAAATATTATATGTGAAAGACTATATTTAGTAAATATGACAAATGACATCCAACTTTTAGTCACTTTATCCTTGGCAAACTTATTGCGGCCAAATACACACGCAAGTATACACGATCTTCAAGTAATAAAGTGACTAAAAGTCGGATGTCGAACCCACAAGGACTTGTTATTAACTAAATTAGACTATCCTAATTATCTAAACAAGGATTAAATCCAAAAGAAGTGATGCTAAAGTAATTAAACTAAAAAGAAAATGACTAAGAACTTTAAACATAGGAAGAGCAAAATTTTGTATTATCAATATAATGAAAACGATCTAGCGTTATGGGCTATCTAACGTTCCTATTGTATTGTTCAATTGAATTGACAAATTAATTTATCTAGTTTATTGTTTAACAGGGTTAATATTACTCATAAGAATCTTCCAAGTTCTTACTCGCCTATTCAAGCGAACCTAATGCCTATATGTCTATGGAATTAGAACGAACAAGAACGCATTTGTAATTACTGTAAATCAACCAAGCAAGGCAATTAGGTATATGTCTATCCTAACCGTGAATTCGTTCCCCGATGCCCAGGTTCAAGAACTTCCTCTACTCAATCCTATATGCAATCTAGAATTCCCATTTTCCAGTTCAACTCTAGATTCGTAGTTAATCAAAAAAATTAAATAATTAAGTGCAGGATTGAATAAATAAACTAATACGACTAATCAATAAATTAAAATCAATATTCGAATAACAATATTCACAAAAGAACCATAATCTTAGAACGTGAAGATCAGCTCCATATAGACATACTAGCCAAATAACAAATCATACAAAGAAACATACAAATTACTAAGTTTGATGGAAGAAAGATGGAACTTGATGAATTACGGCCTCCACGACAGTTCTGTGCTTGTGTTTTCCTCTCAAAAAACGTCATTCTTCCCTCAAAATAGGTTTAGGTTGTCTTTTATATGAGTTGGGGATATTTTGGGGTAGAAATAACCGAGTCTTGACTGAAATAGGACATGTTCACATTTGAGCGTCCAAGGCAGCGCGAGACCCTGGCGCTCCACGTTTGTGGCCCTCTAATGTGCACTTTTGCCTTTTCTTCCCATTCTTGCTCAAATTCGCGCACTTTCGTCCCAAATGGCATCCGAATTATTCCTACACATAGAAATACAACAAATTAGCACAAATTATTATATTATACATCCGAAATCTAAGAGACATGAGCACAATGTGAGAGAATATATATATATATATATATATATATATATATATATATATATATATATATATATATATATATATATATATGCATACTTTAAGACAAACATCAATCGTGATCCTCTTATGCCATTTTGTGAACAAAACGAAGCCCCTTGGTTCACCCTCGACCATCTAATCCGCCTATATAGTCCCTTAATCTTTTGAGGGGGACTAATCAAGCTCATTCACCGAGCAATCAAGGCTACTTTATCGAGAATCGATGAGGACCAAGGCCGAGGTTGGCAGGGGAGGTTCGTTCGGGTTAAAATCGAAGACCTGATCCCTCCCGAGTTTCTATCGTTCCTGAGAAGTGGAACGTATCTCGTAAGTATTATCTTTCTTGAGTATTATCTTCTTTTTATTTATTCTCTTGCTTGTGTTCGTTGTTGTGCAGTGTTGCCCAAGTTTCTAATGCAATTTCCTGATTCAAGGAGTAGGAGGTCTGATCTCATGGTGAGGTTTTTTCCTGAGTAATCACCTCCACGTTTTTGCTTACATAATGCGAACTCTTTCTCCTTTCTCACAAGTTTGCCTAAGACCACACAACATAGGCCATTGGATGAGGACGAGGATCTATCATCACTTGCCGAACCCTCAATTTCGGGAGCGGTCCGAGGCTTCCACAAAGGAGGAGCAGAAGAAGAAAAAGAAAAGAAAGTCCTCTAGTTGCTCAGACGCCCCAAAAAGAGCACCAAGTCCAGGGTACCGGACCCCGATTCTCTCTACCAGCTCAAGGACGAGCTCCAATATAATGGCTACTTTGTTGCTTATGGGTCGACCCTTAATGAGGGGGAGCAGGAGATAATCGAGAAAGAGGTTCATGAGATTGATCCCCATCTAACTCGGGAACTAGATGGAGAGACGGAGGTTGCGACCCCCCAGGAAGCCGCTCCTGTCCCGAAGGAGGTAGCCAATGTCATTGACATCGTGGAGACACCCTCCTATACTGAGTCCATGCTCGAAGAGGCCCAAGAAGGAAAAGAGAACTCGAGCGAGGTGGCGCAGTGCCAAGACGATGCCCTTAATACATTTTTCTATGGCATGGATATGGCACTACTGGAGGATTTTCTCGCGCTTGGTCACTTGGAGGTCCCGAAGAAGGATGTGCCATCGGGAGCGAACAGAGTGAGTTTGAGCCCAAAATTAGTGAAGAAATTTCGTGCTTTGAGCGTGGACACCGAGTATAAGAGAGGGGTCATTCTTACAATCTCGGAGGATGCTCAGGTCATGTGTGCTTTTGTGGGTATAGCCAGTTACCTTTGATGCCTGGTGACCGAGGAGGACTAGACAAAAGATGAACAAGTTGGGCACGTTGAGCATCTTCAGTGAGGCACAACAGGCGCTAAACCGGGTAAGGCGTCAACCTTTTGTACCCCTTTGTGAATCTCACTTTGGTTTTTGATGTCCTCTACTAACTTTGTTTTTTTTTTCAAGCTTGAGTTTTTCACCATGAAATCTTTCTCCGGTATCGCTTGTAGATTATCCAGCTCGAGCTCAAAGAGTAGGTATGGATGAATGACATGTACTAGGCTCTTAGTGAGCAGCAACGCAAGGTCCTCAAAGACCTCCCTATTCTCTAGGCCAAGATGTAAAAAACCCAGAAAGAGGCCTCTTCCCTGAAGCGGGAACATGCCGACCTGGTTGAGAAGATAAAGATCTTTGAGGCTAAAAATGAGCAGCTAGTAGTGGTGACTAAAACACAACTTCATAGGTCCAAGAGAACATAGACCTAATCGACTAGCTTCGGGCTGAGATGGATGAGGTCAAGGCCAGGACTGAAGTATGGAAGGGCAAGATGGACCTGTTGGCTTTGGGGACGGGGAATAGACTATGGTGTCGAAGGACAAAGACATTAAGTGGTCTCAGCTAATTGATGATTTTCGGGCACAACTGAGCTCTGCCATCTCGGAACGGGATGTTGTCGTACAAGAATATGCCACATTGAGGTCCAAAATTTATGCAACCTCTGCCGATGCCGAGGAAGTAGTGCCCAGTATAAGGATGATGTGAATATAGTTGAGACCCGCTTAAAGACGAAGAATGAGTACATTAAGCGACTATCCCAGAGAGAGACCCTCGAAGAGATCCATTCACGAGATTTTGACCTATCGGTCGAGATTGAAGAAGCTAAGAGGATAGAGGCCAAGGCAAATAAGATCTATGAGACTGAGGGTCCCGAAGGCTCTGAGGGTACCGAGGGCTCCGATTTCAGTGACGAGTCCGGCCCCGGTGAAGACCAAGCGTAGATGCCTCAGTATTTTTACAGTTTTTCCTTATGTATTTTTTCTTTTATTTTGAGGTTGTTCTATCAAGACTTTGTATATATGTTTTGGAGCATATAAAATTTTTCCTTTTTCTAGAAATACCGCATCTTTTACTTTTCCAACATCTACTTGCAATTTTTATTTGCGTATTATTTTTTATGCCACAACATGAAATCAGGTGTAGTTCTGGAGCATGCATTTTTCGGAGGTTTAAACAGATTCCGACTTTGATGCAACATTGGTTCATATGTGGTTTTGAGCCCTCGGTGAGGCCGAAGGGTGTTTAGATGCTTAAGTATTTTTAGACGATATTTTTGTTGAGGGTAACCTTTTAATAGATTTTGAATTTTCGTAAGGGTCTTATTTCTGGATACGAACATCGAACTTCTCCAAGACATTTTGGCGTGTTCGTAGCCTTTTATATTGGGGCACCGTCTAGTGGGTTTGGTGCCTCTGGGATTTGGTAGCCCCGGTCGTCCGAATTTTCATTGGGTGATAGTCCCCGAGTAGGGGTAGCCCGTGTGTGACGACCCAAAGGGTCATCACCGTAATTATCTCTTCATCCGTGCTTCTGAGGCCTTGAAAACCTTACTTTTAGTTGCCTCAATTTGTGTGCACAATCTGGGCACGAAGCTGCAAAATTTCTATGTTAAAATATGTGAATTCTGTGGAAACTTTAAAGAATTTTGATAGTAATATTGATATAGTTGACTTATGTAACCATTTTGGGTAAATTAACCCGGACCCATGATGTGACAGTCCCGGGAGGTTCGAAGGAAAATATGGGACTCAGGCGTAGTTCTGGAATCGAAATCCGAGGTCCCAAGCCCGAGTATGGAATTTTTTAAAGGAATTATTTTAAAAAGAAAATGAATTAGAAATGCAGGTATCAGGCTTGTATTTTAGTTTCGTTGCCCAGTATAGGTCTTATATTTGCGTTAAGCGCTTCTGGTGAAATTTGGTCGAAATTAGATGTCGTTTGACGTGTTTCGGACCTAAATATCTAAAGTTAAGGTTTATGAACTTTGAAATGAAAAAAAATGATGATTTTGGAGTTTCATTCGTTGATCTTGATATTATTTTGATAATTTGATCGCTCGACTAAGTTCGTAAGGTGTTATTGAGTTTGTGTGTGTTTTTGGTTGGAAGCTCTGAGGGCTCGAGAGTGACTTTGGGGGTGGTTCGGAGTGTCTTTGGGCTTAGAAAGGCATCAGATTTTTCAAAATGTTGCAGACCAGATTTTGATCTATGCGAACGCAACCCTCCTTCGCATTCGCATAGCTTTCACTTCCTCCTTCCTCGCGTTCGCGTGGCACCAACGCGTTCGCATAGCACAGAAATAGACCCTAGGAATTTTCTTCTACGCATTCGCAAACCACCCCCGCGAACGCATACAACAAACCTGGACCCTCCCCAGCTTCCTTATATGCGTTCGCAATTGTCCTTTGCGTTCGCATAGGGTAGACGACCAATCTTCTTCGCGAACGCGACCTAGCCCCTCGTTCGCATAGAGTATTTTTCTTTATTAAAAATAAAACTTCTAACTTCGGGATTTCATCACTTTTTTCACACGGGCTCTTCTCTTTCACCCTCCATAGACGAATTTCAAGCTTCCCTTTCTCCATAGTTCTTTGGATAAGTGCTCTTAACCTCATTTCCTCTTAATTCCTTCATCTAATTACTAGGTTTCTAGCCCTAAATCATGAAATCAAAGTAGGAATTGGGGAATTTGGGTAGAACTAGGGCTTTTTGGATTTTGGGCGGTTCAACCTCAATTTGGGGTCGAATCTTGAAACGAATTACATATTTGAACTCGTGGGGATATGGGTGATTGGGTTTTGGTCCGAGCCTCGAGTTTGGACCATGTGGGCTCAGGGTCGGATTTTGATATTTTTGGAAGAATGATAGGAAATTTATTTCTAGGCTATGGAATTTTGTCTTTGAGCCATTTTTGTTAATATTGAACTAAATTGTGCCTAGATATCATTGTTTCGGAGTTGGATTCTAGATGAAAGGCGGTGTTAGAGACTTGATTGCTATTTTTGTACCGAGGTAAGTGTTTGTTCTAATTTTGGCTTGAGGGAGTACGGTGTATAGGCATGGTGATGGTTATCTACGCACCTGAAGTCTAGCATGACTGCGAGTCTTATATGTATTGGATTTGATTTAATGATACACCATTATTGTTTGGTTGATAAGTATAATATAAAGTGAATAGTTGAGGAAGGTTTGTGATTGGTTTGTCATTTGGATCTTTGGCTCGGACTAGGAATTGTTACTCGAGAAATAGGTGATTAAAAGTGGAACGTGTTGTGATTATTCCCATGCGGGGATATTTGAGTTGTTAATTGTATTCACTTGCCGGGATATTTGAATTGTTAATTGTATTCCCTTGCCGGGACTTCTTGTAATTTTTGTTACTCTCTTTGCACTTGAGTTGCGGTCGTTGTTTGGGTGAGTTATTGGTATTAAATTTTGATGATAGGGTTGCATGCCGCAACGATGTTGATAAAAATTGAGGATCGGGTTGCACGCCACAATGGTATCAATTGTTGAGGACCAGGTTGCACGCCGCAACGTTACGAATTGTTGGGGATCGGGTTGCATGCCGCAACGATGATATATATAGAGGATCGGGGTTGCATGCCGCAATGGGGATATATGTAGAGGATCGGGGTTGCATGCCGCAACAGAGTATGGACTGAGTGTATTGTTTTTGTATGTAGAGACTTCCTTTGTTTTCCTTATCAGTTGTTATTGTTCAGCTTCATTTCATTACTGATGATTTCTATACTTAGACATTCGTACCCCACAACATGTTTTCCCCTCCTTTTAACTGTTAAAATTAGTATATTTTCTATTATTATACATATATTTGTACAGGTTATTTGTGGTAGGTACTGTCTAGCCTCGTCACTACCTCACTGGGGTTAGGCCAGGCACTTACCAGCACATAGGGTCGGTTGTACTGATGCTACACTCTGTGCATTTATTTTGCATAGATCAGGACGCAGCTTTCATACCGCAGCAGTATTAGATCGGGAGCAAACCTTTAGTCCAGGGACTCTTACGTAGCCTTGCTGACGTCCGCAGGCCCGGAGTCTTTTCTATTTTTATTCAGTTTGTTAGATCTATTATTGAAACAGACTGTTATAATTTCTTTCAGAAAATTGTATTTAGTAATCCTAGAAGTTTGTGAGTATTGTGACACCAATCTTGGGTAGAGGATTCTATTAGATTTTCCGCATTTCCTTCAGTTAATTATATTTGAGACTTCCGCTCGTTATGTTTGTTTTTGTCCTAATTATATTATCGAAAATGTTTGTAAAGATGATTGAATGTTGGCTTGCCTAGATCTTAATAGTAGGCGCCATCACGACTCTCGATGGTGGGAAATCTGGGTCGTGACAAGTTGGTATCAGAGCACTAGTTTACATAGGTCTCACAACTCACAAACAAACTCGGTAGAGTCTGAGGGATTGATATGAAAACGTCTGTATTTATTCCCCAGAGGATACAGAGTTAGGAAAAAATTTCACTTTGTTTATTCTTGTCGTGCGATTCAGTTTCTCAAATACTGATTGTCATTCTACTCTGTTCTTTCGATCATGGCGAGAACGTGTGCTTCTTCTTCTACCGCGCAGCAGCCCGAGCCCCCAGCAACAGCTCCTATCAGGGGCAAAGAGCGAGGTCGAGGCTGTGCCAGAGGCCGAGGGTGGGGCAGAGCTCAGCCCCAAGCAGTAGTCTAGGAGGTGGAGCTTCATGTTAACTATGACGAGGAGTTTCCAGCACCAGCATCTCCAGTGGGCCCAGCTCAGGTCCCAAAGGGTTTCATAGCCACTCCAATACTCCAGGAGGCCTTGGTTTGACTGGTAGGCTTTATGGAGAGCATCTCTAGAGCGAGTTTTCTTCCCGTAGAACCAGCCACATCTCATGCTGCGGTAGGAGTTCAGACTCCCGCTACGCGTACTCCGGAGCAGGCAGCTCTCAACCTCAGGTTCTAGCAGTTCAGCCAGCTATGGCAGCCCAACCGGGTATTCCAGCTCAGACCGGCGATGGTGCGACAATGTCCGCAGATGCTTTATGGAGGCTTGATAGGTTCACCAAGCTCTTCACACCTTCAGTGGTGCTTCTATAGAGGACTCCCATGAATTTTTATTTAGCTGCCATGAGGTTCTTTGGACTATGGGTATTGTGGAGACTAATGCGGTCGACTTCATCACTTTTTGGCTTGCAGGATCCGCCAAGACTTGGTGAAGGGACTATTGTTTATCTAGGCCACCATGGTCTCCATTATTGATTTGGGATCAGTTTGCAGAGTTGTTCTTGGAGAAGTTTCTCCCAGTGACTGAGCGAGATGCTCTACGCAGATAGTTTGAGCGTCTTCATTAAGGTACTATGATAGTCACGCAGTATGAGACTCGTTTTATTGATTTGGCACTCCATGCTATTGTTATATTCCCCACTGAGAGGGAGAGGGTGCAGAGGTTTATTGATGGGTTGATTGAGCCGATCTGGCTTCAGATTTCTGTGGAAGCCGGTAGTGATATGTCTTTTCAGAAGGCGACCAGTGTGGCCCGCCAGATAGAGATGGCACTTGCACGAGGAGGTAGTCAGGGGTGAGATAAGAGGCCTCGTCATTCTAGTAGGTTCAGCGGTACCTCATCTGGAAGTAGGGATTCATATGGTAGAAGCCACCCTCAGAGGCCCGTTTAGTCAGCACTTCAGGTCTCACATGGTACTGCAGGTGGTAGTTTCCTCAGTTATCGCATTAGGCTGGGTGTTATGAGTGTGGAGATCTCAGACACATCATGTGATATTTCCCGAGGTTGAGAGTTTCTCGGTCGCAGCAGCAGGGTCCTCATCCTATTATTCAGGCAGCAGGTGATCCACATGCCACCCAACCAGCTAGAGGCGGGGTAGAGGCCGTAGAGGTGGATGTAGGGAGCATAGAGGTGGAGCTCAGACCGCCAGAGGCAGGGGTCAGCTAGTATCCGATCGTCCTAGAGACATAGTTCAGGGAAGTGGGGCCTAGTCCCTTTATTATGCTTTACCAGCCAGGCCAGAGGCTGTTATTAGATGCTGTGACTACAGGTACTATTCAGGTCTGTGATAGGGATTATTCTGTGCTATTTGATCCCGGATCTACGTCTTCATATGTGTCATCCTATTTCGCACCCCATTTGGTTATGCCTAGTAAGGTCTTGGGTATTCTTATATATATGTCTACATCGGTGGGTGATTTTATAGTGGTCGACCGAGTGCATCGCTCATGTGTGGTAGTATTTGAGGGTCTGGAGACCAGTGTCGACTTATTGCTCCAAGATATGGTGTACTTCGATGTTATATTGGGATGGATTGGTTGTCCCCGTATCATTCTACTTTGGATTGTCACGGCAAGACCATGACCTTGGCTTTGCCAGACTTGCCCCAACTTGAGTAGAGAGGGACTCCAGGTCATGACACCTACAGTGTTATTTCATATGTCAAGGCTCGACGAATGGTGGAGAAGGGGTGTCTATCATATCTTGCATATGTTTGTGACTCAACCGCAGAGGTTCCATCTATTGAATCTGTTCCTATTGTTCGAGAATTCTCCAAGGTTTTCCCTTCAGACCTGCCGGGTATGCCGCCCGACAGGGATATTGATTTCTGTATTGATCTGGCTCCGGCACTTAGCCAATTTCCATTTTGTTGTACCGCATGGCCCCGCCAGAGTTGAAGAGTTAAAGGAGATGCTTCAATACTTTCTTGATAAGGGTTTTTATTAGAACCAGTGTATCGCTTTGGGGTGCGCCAATGTTATTTGTCAAGAAAAAAGATGGTTCGATGAGGATGTGCATTGACTACCGGCAGTTGAACAAGGTGACATAAAGAACAAGTATCCACTGCCAAGGATTGATAATTTATTCTACCAGCTTCAGGGTGATAGAGTGTTCTCGAAGATAGATTTGAGATCTGGTTATCATCAGCTGAGGATTAGGGCGTCTGATGTCCCTAAGATAACATTTCGCACTCGGTATGGGCATTATGAGTTTTTGGTCATGTCATTTGGGTTGACCAATGCCCCAGCGACATTTATGGAATTGATGAATCGAGTGTTCAGGCCCTATTTGGATTTGTTCGTGATTGTATTCATTGACGACATTCTGATATACTCCTCCAGTCAGGAGAAGCATGAGCAGCACCTCATATTGGTTCTTCAGACTCTGAAGGATAGTCAGTTGTACGCCAAGTTCTCGAAGTGCAAGTTCTGGTTGAGTTCTATTGCATTCCTGGGTCATGTTGATTTAGCAGAGGGTTTCAGGTGGACCCCGAAGAAGATTGAAGCAATCAAGAACTGGCCTCGACCACTTTCAGCTACAGAGATCCAGAGTTTCTTGGGGTTAGCAGGTTACTACCGATGGTTCGTGGAGGGGTTTTCATCCATTACAGCTCCGATGACTAGATTGACCCAGAAGGGTGCCCCATTCAGGTGGTCAGATGAGTGCGAGGCGAGCTTCCATAAGCTTAAGATAGCTCTGAATACGGCACCCGTATTGGTTTTGCCCACGGGATCAAGGCCTTATACCGTCTATTGTGATGCATCCCGTATTGGGCTTGGCGCAGTGTTGATGTATAATGGCAGAGTCATAGCATATGCTTTAAGGCAGTTGAATATCCACGAGACGAATTATCTAGTACATGACCTAGAGTTGGCAACCATTGTTCATGCTCTAAAGATTTGGAGGCATTATCTATATGGTGTAATGTGTGAGGTGTGCACGGATCACAAGAGCCTTCAGTACTTGTTCAAGCCGAAGGAGTTGAATTTGAGGCAGACGAGGTGGTTGGAGTTGTTGAAAGACTATGATGTTTCTATCTTATACCACCCGGGAAAGGCCAATGTGGTGGCTGATGTATTGAGTAGGAAGTCCAACAGCATGAGTAGTCTTGCCTATATTCTAGTCAGCCACCGACCGCTTGCTTTGGATGTTCAGGCCTTGGCCAATCGATTTGTGAGGTTGCATATTTCTTAGCCTAGCAGGGTGTTAGCTTGCATGGTTTCTCGTTCGTTGTTGCTGGAGCGTATCCGTGAGCGGCAATTTGATGATCCCCATTTGGTTGTCCTAAGAGACAAGGTACAACGGGGAGGTGCCAAGAAAATGACCGTGGGAGATGATGGTGTATTAAGATTGCAGGTGCAAGTTTGTGTGCCCAATGTCGATGATATTACGGATTTGATCTTAGCGGAGGTCCATAGTTCTCTGTATTCTATTCATCCGGGCGCAGCGAAGATGTATTAGGATCTGAGGCAACACTATTGGTGGCGCAGAATTAAGAAAGACATTGTTGCATATGTGGCCCGTTGTTTGAACTGTCAGCAGGTTAAGAACGAGCATCAGAGGCCCGATGGATTATTTTAGAGGATTGAGCTTCCCAAGTGAAAGTGGGAGAAGATTACCATGGATTTTTTTCTGGCCTTCCGATGGCTCAAAAGAAGTTTGATGCTATATGGGTCATTGTTGATAGGCTGACCAAGTCAGCGCATTTCATTCCGGTTGCCACCACCTATTCGTCCGAGAGATTAGCTGGAATTTATATTAGGGAGATCGTTCGCCTTCATGTGGAGCCTATATCTATCATTTCAGACCGGGGCCCGCAGTTTATCTCGAATTTCTAGAGAGCGGTACAGCAGAAGTTGGGCACCCACGTTCAGTTGAGTACAACATTTCATCCCCAAACGGATGGTCAGTCCGAGAGGACTATTCAGATTCTTGAGGATATGCTCCAAGCCTGCGTTATTGATTTTGGAGGCTCGTGGGACCAGTTCTTGCCTTTAGCAGAGTTTGCCGACAACAACTACTAGTCCAGCATTTAGATGGCTCCATATGAGACGTTGTATGATAGGTGGTGGCGGTCCCCAGTCGGATGGGTTGAGCTGGGAAAGGCTCGGTTATTGGGTACAGATCTAGTACAGGAGGCCTTGGATAAGGTCAAGATCATTCTGGACAGCCTTCGGTCAGCTCACTCTAGGCAAAAGAGTTATGCAGATCGCAAGGTCAGGGATGTTGCTTTCATGGTTGGTGAGCGAGTATTGCTCCGTGTATCGCCTATGAAGGGCATGATGAGATTCGAGAAGAAGGACAAGCTTATCCCTAGGTTTATTGTCCTATTTTCTTCTGCACGTTCCTACACCTCCCTCGCAAACGCATACAACAAATCTGGACCCTCCCCAACTTCCTTCAATGCGTTCGCAATTGTCCTTCGCGTTCGCATAGGGTAGCCGGCCATTCTTCTTCGCGAACGCGACCTAGCAACACGTTCGCATAGAGTATTTTTCCTTCAGTGATTTTTGTTAAAAACAAAACTTCTAACTTCGAGATTTCATCACTTTTTTCACACATGCTCTTCTCATTCACCCTCCATAGACGAATTTCAAGCTTCCGTTTCTCCATAGTTCTTTGGATAAGTGATATTAACCTCATTTCCTCTTAATTCCTTCATCTAATTACTAGGTTTCTTGCCCTAACTCATGAAATCAAAGTAGGAATTGGGGAATTTGGGTAGAACTAGGGCCTTTTGGATTTTGGGCGGTTCAACCTCATCTTGGGGTCGAATCTTGAAACAGATTACATATTTGAACTCGTGGGAATATGAGTGATTGGGTTTTGGTCCAAGCCTCGAGTTTGGACCATGTGGGCCCTGGGTCGGATTTTGATATTTTTGGAAGAATGATTGGAAATTCATTTCTAGGCTATGGAATTGTGTCTTTGAGCCATTTTTGTTAATATTGAACTAAATTGTGCCTAGATATCATTGTTTCGGAGTTGGATTCTAGAGGAAAGACAGTGTTAGAGACTTGATTGCTATTTTCGTACCGAGGTAAGTGTTTGTTCTAATTTTGGCTTGAGGGATTAGGATTAGGATATTATTTTCTACTTGTTAATTGTGGAGTACGGTGTATCGGCATGGTGATGGTTATCTATGCACCTGAAGTCTAGCATGACCGTGAGTCTTATATGTGTTGGATTCGATTTAATGATACACCTTTATTGTTTGGTTGATAAGTATAATATAAAGTGAATAGTTGAGGAAGGTTTGGGATTAGTTTGTCATTTGTATATTTGGCTCAGACTAGGAATTGTTAGTCGAGAAATAGGTGATCAAAAGTGAAACGTGTTGTGATTATTTCCATGCGGGGATATTTGAGTTGTTAATTGCATTCACTTGCCGGGATATTTGAATTGTTAATTGTATTCCCTTGCCGGGACTTCTTTTAATTTTTGTTACTCTCTTCGCACTTGAGTTGTGGTCGTTGTTTGGGTGAGTTCTTGGTATTAAATGTTGAGGATCGGGTTGCACGCCGCAACAGTATCAATTGTTGAGGATCGGGTTGCACGCCTCAACGATACTAATTGTTGAGGATCGGGTTGCACGCCGCAACAGTGATATATGTAGAGGATCGGGGTTGCACGTCGCAAACAGAGTATGGACTGAGTGTATTGTTTTCGTATGTAGAGACTTCCTGTGTTTTCCTTATCAGTTTTTGTTGTTCAGCTTCATTTCTTCACCGATGATTTCTATATTTAGACTATCGTACCCCACAACATGTTTTCCCCTCCCTTTAACTGTTTAAATTAGTATATTTCCTGTTATTGTACATATATATATGTACAGGTTATTTATGGTAGGTACTGTCTAGCCTCGTCACTACCTCGTCAGGGTTAGGCCAGGCACTTATCGGCACATGTGGTCGGTTGTGCTAATTCTACACTCTGTGCATTTCTTTTGCACAAATAGGACACAGCTTTCGGACCTCAGCAGTATTAGATCGGGAGCAGACCTTCAGTGCAGGGACTCTTGAGGTAGCTTGCTGACGTCCGCAGGCCCGGAGTCTCTTCTATCTTTATTCAGTTTGTTAGCTCTTGTATTGAAACAGATTGTTATGATTTCTTTTAGACAATTATATTTAGTAATCCTAGAAGTTCGTGAATATTGTGACACCAATCTTGGGTAGAGGATTCTGTTAAATTTTCCGCATTTCTTTCAGTTAATTATATTTGTGACTTTTGCTCGTTATGTTTGTTTTTGTCCTAATTATATTATCGAAAATGTTAGTAAATATGATTGAATGTTGGCTTGCCTAGATCTTAATAGTAGGCGCCATCATGACTCCCGATGGTGGAAAATCTGGGTCGTGACACCGTGGGCTCGACAGTCCCCGAGCAGGGGTTTCCCATGGGCTTTAGGTTCCAGTATCTAAAAAGCAAAATGCGTTGTAATAATGTGTAAGGGAAGTAGAAATTTCTTTCATTGCTTAGTATTCAAGGTACACGATCGAAGGCACATAGAAATTTGTGCTATGTCTAGAGTGGACTATGTGGGCACAGTTCATACGGCCGTTTGACCTTTACTATGAATCCTAACCACCAATAGCTTTTAGCACATAAAATTTTCTTTTTCTCTTGCTAAAGATCTTAATTCGAGGGTAATGGCCCTTAATATTCGAGGTTGAACTCGTGAGGGCTCAGATACTATTGACCTGAAGTAAATGATCATTGATTCCGATTTGAAAATGGTCTTCAAATCTAAGGTAGCATATTTTACTATTGCCTTGTTAAAAACCTTGCTGAAACCCCACTTCGGGACAAAATCGGTTTAAGGAAAAAAGGGTGCAAGACGTACTTTCAGACATAATAGCCACATTCATCCTTGGCTAATTACTTGCATAGCTTAGTCCGATTTATAACTTGATTAAAAAGTAATTGAGTTCGTACCTTAACAGTGGTACTGCTTTAAGTATGTCACGTTCTAGTTGTTCGGTAGTTGTACGCTGTTTACCACTTCAAGTTTATATGAGCTTTTGCCGGTTATTCTGACAACTCGATATGGTCCTTCCTAGTTCCCACCCAGTTTTCCTTCGTTCAGATTCCTGGTGTGTAGTGATACTTTTCTCAACACCAAGTCCCCGACTTGAAAGTATAGGAGGCTGGTTCTTCGATCGTAATACCTTTCTATTCGCTGCTTCTGGTGGCCAACCGGACCAGGGCAGCTTCCCGTCTTTCATCCAATAGTTCCAGTCTCGTGATCTTGGCCTCACTGTTTGGTTCTTCAGTCGCATAATAAAACCTCAGGCTTAGTTCTCCCACCTTGCCGGGTATTAAGTCTTTAGCCCCGTATACCAATGAAAACAAGGTGGCCCCGGTACCTGATTTCAAAGTCGTATGGTGTGCCCAAAAGACTTCGAGAAGGATCTCCTTTCATTCCCTTTCGAATTGGTAAACCTCTTTTTAGGTTTTGAAGTATAGTCTTGTTCGTAGACTCCACCTGCACATTCCCATTAGGATGATAAGGCGTTGATAATATCTTCTTGAGCTTGTGATCTTTGAAAAACTTACTCACCTTGCTACCAACGAATTGTTTTTCGTTGTCACAAGCAATTTCGGCCGATATCCCAAATTAACATATTATGTGGACCTAGATGAAGTTAATGATTTCTTTCTCTCAGGTTATTTCTAGCGCTTCAGCCTAAACCCATTTGGAAAAATAATCGGTCATGAATAATATGTATTGAGCTTTACCGGGTGCCCATGGTAGGGGAACGACGATGTCCATTTCCCACTTCATATATGGCCATGGGGACAAGACTGAGTGGGCATTTATCCTAGTTGATAGATCATTGGGGCGTGTCTTTGGAACTCATCACATTTCCGTACGAAGTTCTTTGCATCCTTCTCCATTTTGGTCCAGTAATACCCGACCCTAATCAGTTTCTGAACCAAACATTCTGCCCATGAATGGTTCCCGCAAGTGCTTTCATAAACATATCTTAAGGCGTATTCGGTATCTCCCGATCCTAAGCATTTGGCTACTGGGCCAAAGAAGGTTCTCCTGAATAATGCTCCTTCGACCAAGCTAAATCTTGCAGCTTTGGTGCGCAGGGCTTTCGATTCTTTGAGATCCGAAGGCAATTTTCCTGTCTTCAAGTAGTCTGTGTATTTGTTTCTCCAATCCCAAGTTAAATTCGTTGAGTTCACTTGGCCTTGGCCTTCTTTTATCATCGAGTTCATTAAATTAACTACTGCCCCGAACTAATTTTATCAGAATTGATCGATGAACCCAAGTTAGCCATTGCATCGGCCTCACTGTTTTGATCTCGGGGTACATGCTGCAAGGCCCATTCTTTGAATTGATGTAGGGTTACATGTAATTTGTCCAAGTACCTTCGCATCCGTTCTTCTTTTACTTCAAATGTTCCATTAACTTTATTTAACCCAATTAATGAGTCGCACCTATCTTCAATCACCTCGGCCCAAGGCTTATAGCCAAATTCTAGACATGCAATCATAGCCTCATACTCGATCTCGTTGTTAATCAATTTTATATCTAATAGATTGCCTAATCACATTTGCCTTATGTGGTTTTAATACGATATCGAGCCCGGACCCCTTCGCATTCGAGGCACCATCCATGAAAAGGTTCTAGATTCCCGAAGTGGTCCTCAAGGTTAATAGTAATTCCCTTTCGACTTACGGTATTAAGGCCGACGTAAAGTAGGGCATGAAGTCGTCCAAAATTTGAGATTTTATGGAGGTTCGGGGTTGATACTCAATATCGTACCCGCTAATTTCCATGTCCCATTTGTCTAACCAGCCAGAGAGCTTGGTCTTGTGCATGATGTTCCTTAGCGAGTAAGAGGTCACGACGCATATGGGGTGGCATTAAAAGTACGACTTTATCTTCCTGGAAGGGCTTAGAAAAGTGATTGCCAATTTTTCTAGGTGAGTATACCTTGATTCGACCTCACCTAGAGTTCTACTGACATAGTAAATAGAAAATTGTATACCTTCTTCCTCTCGGACTAAGACTCCACTTACCGCTACCTTGAAAACCACCAAGTAGAGGTAGAACTGTTCATTTGCCTTTAGAATGTGCAGCAGATGAGGACTAGAGAGGTATTATTTGAGTTCTTCCAAAGCTTGCTGGCATTCCGGGGTCCAAGAAAAGTTATTCTTCTTCTTTAAGAGTGAGAAGAATCGATGGCTTTCATTTGAGGACCTCTAGATGAACCGGCCCAAGGTGGCTATATGCCCAGTCAGTCTTTGAATACCTTTGATGTTTTCCACCACAGTGATATCCTCTATGGCCTTTATTTTGTTAGGTTTGATCTCGATTCCCCTATTGGATACCGTGAACCCGAGGAATTTGCCCGATCCGACCTTGAATGCACACTTCTTCAGGTTTAGCTTTGTGTTTTATTTCTTTAGTATGACGAAGGTCTCCTGCAAATATTTCAAATTTTCCTATGCTCGCAAGGACTTGAACAACATATCGTCAATATAAAATTCCGGTGATCTTTCTATTTGTTCTTCGAATATCCAGTTTACTAGGCGTTGGTAGGTGGCACTAGCGTTCTTTAATCCAAATGGCATTACATTATAATATTAGGTGCCAAATTTAGTGATGAAAGAAGTCTTTTATTGACCGTCAGGGTCCATCCGAATTTGGTTGTACACGGAGTAGCATCGAGAAATCTGAGTATCTCATGCCCGGTTGTTGCGTCAAACATTCGATCCATGTTAGGCAAAGAGAAAGAATATTAAGTTCATGCTTTGTTTAGGTCTTTGTAATCTACACACACTCTTAACTTATTTCCTTTTTAGGTACTAATACTACTACGTTAGCTAACAAGTCTGGGTATTTAGCTTCTCGGATGAATCCTATTTTCAGAAGTTTGGATACCTCATCCTTGATGAGCGCATGTTTGATCTCGGACTATGGCCTTATATTTGGTTCCAAGCTCAGCTTATAAGTATTTACCTCCGGAGGGATCCCTGTCATGTCAAGATGGGACCAAGCGAAAAAATTTATGTTAGCTTTAAGAAAATTAATAAGTTTTTTCCTAAGATTGGGAGTTAAACCCGTGCCCAGGTATACCTTTCGATACGGGGGTTAACCTCGTGCCCAGCTATACCTTTCGGTACTTACTCAAACTCTTCGACCTTTAATTTGGTGGCATCAGGGTCAATGAATGATCTCGAGACATTGTAATCGTCCTCCTCGTCTGTGCCTCATTCCTCCAGTTCGGCCGAGGCCGACATTAGTGATTGCTATTTAATTTCTTCCTTTTTTTGTCGGCTCTGCATTACTTGATGTCAAAACTGCGGGCCGGTATTACCTCGTCGTTTGTGAATATCTCTTATGCGGTTGGCTGCTTTTCGTAGACCGTCTTGACTCCTCCCGGTGTATAGAGTTTTAGTGCCTGGTGCATGGTCTAGGGTACCGCCCTCATGTTGTGAACCCACGGGCTTCAGAATAGAACATTATACCTTGTGCCCCCTTTGATCACGTAGAACTTTGTCTCTTGGATCGTCCCGGCAGTGTTTACTAGCAGGGTTATCTCCCCTTTAGTGGTTTTGCATGCCATGCTAAATCTGTTCAACGGTCGGACTGCTGGCACTACTTGATCCTGTAACCTCAATTGATCTACGATCCTTGATCTGATGATGTTGGCCGAGCTACCTGGATCAATCAACACACATTTAACTCGGGATTTATTGATAAGTACGAATATTACCAGCATATCACTGTAAGGATGCACTATGTCCTCGGCATCCTTGTCGCTGAGCGAAATGGTTCCCTCTGGGACATAATCTCAGATGCATTTTCCCCTTGTGATTGATACTTTAATGCTCTTTATCATTGGTCCTTGGGGGACATTGATTCCTCTGATGATCATGTTGATGACGTATTGAGGTTCCTCTTGTTCGGCCTATTTGTTGGCATTCCGGTTCCTAAAGTGGTTTGGCTCGATCACTCAGAAATTTTCAAAGGTGCATGTTGTTAAATAACCGGGCGACTTGTTCTCTCAACTGTCGGCAATCCTCCATCCTGTGACCATGAGTACCATGATACTTACATATCAGTTTAGGATCTCATTGGATAGGGTCAGACTGATATAGTCGAGGCCACTTGGTCTCTTTGATGAGCCCGATGGATGACACAATACTGGCAATATCAACGTTGAAGTTATACTATGATAATCATAGTGCTTCCTACTCTTGAGCGGCCTATTGAAACCATTATTGCTCATCAGATCTCACCTATTGGGCCCTCGATCATCTCGCTTTTCGTTCTTTATGGGCTGACGCCCAAACTCATTTCTCTTACCGATCCCCTACCGACCTTGGCTCATGATCAACGACTCTCTTAGACATGTATTCGGCCTTGATGGGATAAATAGACCCAGACGGAGCTCCAAGTTAGTCATCCTCAATCTTGATGTTTTACTGGTACCTGTTGTGAATGTCGGCCCACGTCACCGCCGTTTACTCTACCAAATTTTATTTTTGACTTTAGAAAGGCCAAGAAGCTTAGGGGGTTAAGCCCTTAAATAAAGTACCTAAATGGCCCAATCATCTTCAACCGGAGGCAGATCCATCTGTTCCATCTCGAACCTTGACACGAACTCCCTGAGCTTCTCATTGTTTCTTTGTTTAACTTTGAAAAGGTTTGACTTTCTGGTCTCGACCTTGATGGCCCCGATATGGGCGTTTATGAAAGCATCTGCAAGCATAGTAAATGAGTCAATGAAATTTAGGGGTATGTTATGATACCATATCATTTTTCCTTTGGACAAAGTCTTCCCATACTTCTTCAGTAACACCGACTCGATTTTGTCGTCTTCCAAGTCATTCCCTTTGATTACATATGTATAGGAGGTCACATCTTTGTTTGGATCCATGGTTCTGTTACATTTGGTGATATTGGGCCTACAAAATCTCTTTGGGATCAGCTTCGGTGCAATGCTCGGAGGAAAAGTTTATTGGATAAATATCTTAGAATCCGGCCCCTTCAATATCGGGGGTGCTCCCGAGATTTGATCGACATTGGAATTGTATATTTTCACCTTTTTGTCAATAGCCTCAATTTTCTTCTCAACTGACTTTTCCCCCTTTGGTAATGCTTCAAGCATTTATATTATCTCGGAATTGAACTCAATCTCGGCTTCTCCTAATCTCTTGGTGATTTGTTCGTTTCTTGGGGTGCTTTCCGAAGATTTCTCGGGTTCGACCCTGTTGGGGGTGTTGCTTTGATTCTGCAGTTGTGCTATTGCCACATGTTGAGCCTACAATTTTTCGAAGATTAGCTGTAGGCTTACCCCATCACCTTCGCCTTCAGGCGCTCCTTGAGTTGTCGGTCAGGGTCCCTCGCGAACAGTGTTTTCGAGATCGATTGGGACACCGTTGAGTTAGCATCGATCTAATCTGCAACTAGGACACTGTTGGGATCAACATGAGGTACCTCGTTGCTTGACACCAAATTATTATATTCGCCATGATGGCCAGACTCAGCATCAATGTTCAAGTGAGCATAATGAGATTTCGATATTTTTGAGCTGACATGAAATTAAGACTTTAAAGAACAAGCGTAAAATATGGTGTGTGTTATGGAGATTAATATCAAATCATCACTATTATCCTTAGTCTCACGATGGACGCTAAACTGTTTACCCTTAAATCGAATAACATTTAGATTTATATGTGGTTCTAAGGATACGTGGATTGATTCAACACAAATAATCAAGAATATTATATAAACGAGTTAAAGACAAAATAAACGATCAAACCAGTTGTAATGTTATGGCCTCGCCCGAACCAAGGTTGAACATTTACTTTGCCCTCGATTGGACCCTTGGTTCGAGCTCAGTTGTGAATGGAGAGCAAAACAATTAAATAAGAACTTTAGCAGTACCTAGAGAGAATAAAATGAATTTGTATTGCTTTGATTCGCGTGTTACAAAAGAAAAACTTTCCCTTTATATAGTAGGAGAGTTTCATCCCTAGTATAAATCTAAAAAAGTTACAGATCCTCATTTCTCGTTAATTACTGATCCGTAACCGATATCGGGCGAGATCTACGTTGTGATATCTGGTTAGGTCCTAATATCACGGCCCCTATCTGTCATGTGTAACCGTTACCGTATTTTCCGAGGTTTAGAACTCGTCCTTGGTCCACATCGTTCACCTTTCATGGATCTTGATATGTAGGGCTCCAGCCTCGATTTTAATCTCGTGCATTCATGATCTTATTTTGTTTTCTTCGTGGGGAAATCGAGGTATGCATTACCCCCGATGTTAAGCGTATACACTCATCTTTAATCTTTGTTTCCAATTGAAAAAAAAGGAAACATATTTAATGATGAAGAACCCTTACTTAATTTTAAAAAGGATGAGGGATTTGTAGGCTGTTTGGTCAAGCTTCTTTTTGGTCAAAAGTGTTTTTTTGTCAAAAGGACTTTTGGCAAAGGTGTTTGGCCAAGCTTTTCGAAAAAAAGTATTTTTGAGGAGAAGCAGAAAAAATTTTAGAGAAGTAGAAAAAGTAGTTTATCTCCAAAAGCACTTTTTTGAGAAGCACTTCTGAGAAAAACACACTTAGAAGCAATTTTTTAAAAGTTGGTCAAATATTAATTGCAGCTCAAAAATACTTTTCAAACTAATTAGTTAAATACAAACTGCTTCTTATCAAACGTACTTTTGAAGAAAACACTTTTAAAAAAAAAATACTTCTCAAAATTTGGCCAAATGGACAGTTCCAATTTACTCTAGTCTTATCTTGGTAGTTGGTGGATCAGATATTCTTGTACTTAAAATGGAGGAGAGAAATAAAGTAATAGTTCTAACCCCCACTTCTAGAATTTCATGGATCAGATAACAAAAAATTAAACATGTTATGCGACACCAAGAACCGTTTTCCTAGTTGAGAAAATGGAAGAAAAATAGAAAAAATAGTGGTATGAAATAATTTTTTAAATGAAATTTACAGCATAAATTTTAATTAATCAAAATGTAAAAGCGGATATCAGAGTTAAACAACAAGTTTGGGGGAAGGAAATTGCGTCATATAAGGATGATGGGGTCAAAGAGAATAGGAACCTTTGAAAATTCAAGAAATCCAGAAACACAATACAACCAAAACATACTCCCTCCAGTACATAATAAGTGTCTGTTTTACTTTTTGATTTTAGTCCAAAATAAATATTTAATTAGGTAATTAAGAAAAAATTTAATTTATTTTTACTCATTTATCCTTATGTGCATATCCCTAAGAAAATATCTCTCTCATCATATTAATTTACTAAATAAGAATAGTTTAATGATAATAATACTTAATATTTTTAATGAGCGTGTTAAAAGTAAAATATATACTTATTGTGGACCGAAGGAAATAACATATATTATCCTCACACGTACACGTGCACCTCCTATCTACACCCTTTTTTCAAATTAACTTTTTCTTGCCCTATGCAAGTAATAGAAAATTGCCATTATTATACATACACTAACAATAAAATAGAAAAGGTCAAATGCTAAGCACAAATGAAATAAAGGTCCTCCTAGCTAGTGTCATTAAATTGACAGAAAAAGTAAAAAAGCGAATAAGCCATCATTAACGATTAGGGTCCATGTATTAAACAAATAATGGGTCCATTGGATTAGTACTTAATACAGAAGCACAAAAGTGGTTTTGGTGAAAACAACTGTGAAAAGGTACATGAATGTAAAAAACCGCTTTTGCTTTGTGCAACTACGTACATTCTTGGAGTAATATTTTGCTGACTTGTCCTTTAAATTGTGTCGAATTTTATTTTATTATTAAAATTTCTAAGGCTTGTTCGATTCGAGGAATAATAGATAATTAATTTTGAGATTAAATTTAAGATGTGTTTATCCCATGGGATAAATTAAATCGCGGTACTAATCCCGATCCCGAAATTATATTGTAGTATTATTTTTATTCCTATAAGAAAGTGGGATATACAATCCAGGAGTAACTAATCCTGGAATGAACCTGTAAATATATTAATGGATGAACCTGTATGTGTTTGAGGAAAGTTTAATGACATATAATGATCACATGAAATATAGGATAAGGTATGAGGATATTTTTTTGTCAAATTTCGAAGTATTAAAGGTTGGTTATATACATTTTCACTGATGATCTTTATTCATTTTTATAGTAGTAGGTTTTAAAATATTTATGGGAAAAAAAGAAAGATGAGTTTTACTGAAGGTCTTAGAATTCTAACCTGTCTTCTTTTTCCAGATTAGAGAAAGATGGAGAAGAGGCAATTGGTCATTCAATACACCTAAAGGACCAAAGAAAAACTAGAACAGATAAATAAGTATATGCAAATTTGCCTTTCTAACACAGCTTACTAGTAAAAAATGTCACCTTAGTGCATAATATATTTGCGCGAGACTTAAGATGAGTCGTACCTCACTTGTCAGTTTGTTCAGTGTAAAAAATATTTCGTATTCATATAAATTTCGGGATAGACTGTATGTTAAGGAGAAGTGTGATATAGATATTCTACTTATGCAAGCATTTGTGACTACTTATACAATTTAAACCAGTAACCTATATATAATAACCTATATGTTATACAGAAATTTGCTTACGTGATTAAGACAAAACTCAAACCAGTAACCTATATTTTTACCGTTTGCTTTTATTAGCTCGCTAGTCACTAAACCAGATAGTAGTAGTAGCATCTTGTTTGTACAAGTTAATTAAATAATTTAAAGGACACGTATTCACATTTGTTTTGTATATAAAGGGAGCTCTAGCCATTCCATTCCTCACTTAACATTCATAAGCAAAACTCTTTCATTTCCTTCTTTGATTTCCATTCCTTCCGTTCATTTCATTTGCTGCTTATTCGTGTTCTCTTTTTCTTCCATTAGCTTCATTATTCCATTCCATTCCTTATTCCTCTCATTTTTACTCTCTCTTCTTTTTCTTTAAAAGGTAAAAATCAATTTCCATTTTGCATAATAACTCTGTCATTTTCTTCTGTTTTGTGTCGGTGCGTAAAAATTTGTTTTCCAGTCTTTATCATGAAAATGTGACGTTGTTCTCATCCTCAGAAAATGGAATATTCCTTTGATTTTTAATCTTTTTTTCCAGTAGCATTTACATGAACAACTGTTCTTGATTACTTCATTTTCTGCTTTTTTTTGGTTCGATGATCGTCCAGATTTCACTGCAAAAAAGAACCTATATGATCATTTTAAAAATCTAACCAATTTTTTTTTTCTGTTGACTGAAAAGACGATTAGGTTATGAGAAATTTCTTGGTCGAAAAGTCTGTTTTTTCGGCTATAGTCAAAATCCCATAAAGAAATAAAAATCTGCAAATCCAACTTTACCTTTTTTTTAGTGATACAGAAAAACTAGAGAACTAAATTTATTGGTAGAAAAGTCTGTTCATAACCGTCACCGCTAGAATATTACGGATTACTCATTAAAAATAGCACATAAGTTTGACTTGGCTGGTGAAGGTTGACTAGAAGACAAATCAAACTTCTCCGTCTATATATTTTTCTCCTAAAGAAATTACTCCATATTTGTGTTACACGTGCCTTATCAAGTAGTTTTCAACCTTTCATTTATAAGGGATACGGTCTATTTACTTTTAATTAGAGTTTTCGGGTTAGAACTATTAAATATGTGATTTTTTGATAGAAAACATGAAAAAATTTAAAAATAGTATTTCCTATTCAAGATATTTCTATCTTCAGGATTACGTTTATTAGTGTTTGATTTCGTCACAAGTTTTTCCTCTTTTTATTTTCGAGTGAGATGTTGAAAAAAATGGAGGGCTAGCTTTTGTATGATGTCTACTAAATTCTAGCTGGCATATTCTTTTAACTTTATTCCTTTTAAAAAATGAAGGGTGTTGCTCATATACTATGTGTTACTCCTTATTTAATTGTTTGTTTGTTTTTCAATTGTGGTTCAACTAAATAGTGAAAAAGACTACAACATGCATTTATAATAGGAAGATCACTGTAGCTTCTCTCTATTGTGTTTTTATTGGGGGACATTAATTTATTTGTTAACTCTCGTAGTCATATATTGGTTGTCACGCATATCATAGTATTGTTTTCACAGAATTATTCAATTAAGTACAGTACTAAATGTTACACTATGTTGGTAGGTGTACTAGTTTTACTATATAGTACTAGATAGCGTCTAAAATTTGTTGTAGTATATTCCATATCATTGAAAATTTGGGTGATCAGATGACTTTCTTTGACAATCTCAACTTTTTTTAATAGTACTACGTTAAATTTGGTTTCTTTTTAAAGTTAACAGTATTTTATTTGGTTTGTTACAGTTGAAAGTCATCTGAGGAATTCCAGCTGCTGAATTCAACTGCAATGGCGGAACGTGTGCTGACTCGTGTTCATAGCCTTCGTGAACGTCTTGATGCTACTTTGGCCGCTCATCGCAATGAGATTTTGCTGTTCCTTTCAAGGTATAGTCTTAGCAGATTGTTCTTTGATTTAGTTGTTGTTATTTGCCAGTTCTAATGTATATGAACAAAGTGTTGAATTATGCGACCATAGCAACTGACAGCTTAAATGTTTGAGAGAACACACCTTTATTTATTTAATTATGCCTCCAGCACAAGAAGTGGAACTTGACGCAACTATAAAGTTGTTGTCATGTACCCGTAGATCACGGGTTCAATTCTTGGGAATAACCTCTTGTAGAATTGCAGTCCAAGGCTACATGTAATAGATCCGGCCCTTCCACGGATCCCGCACATCGCCGGAGCTTAGTGTATCGGGCCCCATTGAGTACGGGTTCAGCCGAACCCAGTCGCTTTGGTCCAATCCATTATTTGTCTAAAAAAAACTATTGAACATGTACAAATTATTAATTTAGAACCTATTAACTTAAAAAGATTAGAACCCTGAACCCATAAGCTCCAATTCCGGGCTCCACATCTGCTTTTTTATGTCTTCAGCACAAAAATTTAGTTTAAATATGTGTATCATGGGTAATTCATGCTGGTTTTGGCTGTTGCAGGATTGAAAGCCATGGAAAAGGGATATTGAAACCTCATCAGCTGCTGGCTGAATTTGAATCAATTCACAAAGAAGACAAAAACAAACTGAATGATCATGCTTTTGAAGAAGTCCTGAAATCCACTCAGGTAATTTGTGGTTTTAGTGTTAGGTGATGGATAGCATTTATTGTCTTACTAAGATCACATATGTGTCAGTTTGTGGCTAGTATTTAAAATCTGGTGTGGTTTGTCATACTAGGAAGCAATTGTTTTGTCCCCTTGGGTTGCGCTTGCCATTCGTCTGAGGCCTGGTGTGTGGGAATATGTTCGCGTGAATGTCAATGCTCTTGTCGTTGAGGAGCTTACCGTGCCTGAGTATTTGCAATTCAAGGAAGAACTTGTTAATGGAACGTAAGTTTTAGGTTCAAATTTTGTTAATTTGTAACATAACATGTTCTGAACTCTTTGATTAAAGTTGTGTTTTTGACTGATGCAGCTCGCACGATAATTTTGTTCTTGAGTTGGATTTCGAGCCCTTCACTGCATCATTTCCGAAACCAACCCTCACCAAATCAATTGGAAATGGAGTTGAATTCCTTAACCGACACCTCTCTGCCAAAATGTTCCATGACAAGGAAAGCATGACCCCTCTTCTCGAGTTTCTTCGGGTTCACCACTACAAGGGCAAGGTAAACTTGTTTTTCCTGTTTGTCTATGAATTTAGTTTAGTGTTTTGCTTCGTGAAAATTTCAGTGGAAACTGATTAATGCAACCACTGAGTGATTAGTATGTTCAAACTTTCTGATTTCTGGTTTTCTGTGCAGACAATGATGCTGAATGACAGAATTCAGGACTTAAATAATCTCCAAAATGTCCTAAGGAAAGCTGAGGAATACCTCACTACCCTTTCCCCTGAAACTTCATACTCGGCATTTGAGCACAAGTTCCAAGAAATTGGCTTGGAGAGGGGTTGGGGTGACACTGCGGAGTGTGTTCTAGAGATGATCTGCATGCTCCTGGATCTCCTCGAGGCTCCTGACTCGTGCACGCTTGAGAAGTTCCTTGGTAGAATTCCGATGGTTTTTAATGTGGTGATACTTTCACCCCATGGTTATTTCGCCCAGGAAAATGTCTTGGGTTACCCCGACACTGGTGGCCAGGTGCACTGCTTATCTTTGTTCTGTCTTATAATCTCTTTAAACCCTATTTCCACAAGTGCTGAGATGAACCTCCTTTAATTTGCAGGTTGTCTATATTTTGGATCAAGTTCCTGCTTTGGAGCGTGAGATGCTCAAGCGCATAAAGGAGCAAGGGCTTGACATCAAACCGTGTATTCTTATTGTTCGTATTCCCAGTAATTGTGTTTAAACTTATGATTATGCAGGATTTTATCTGTTCTAATACAGCACTTGATCTTGCTTAAATTCTCAGGTTACCCGGCTGCTGCCAGATGCAGTTGGTACCACTTGTGGTCAGAGGCTTGAGAAAGTGTTTGGAACAGAGCACTCACACATTCTTAGGGTCCCCTTTAGGACTGAGAAGGGCATTGTTCGCAAATGGATCTCTCGCTTTGAAGTCTGGCCGTACATGGAGACATTCACTGAGGTAAAGCAAGCTTTCTCTATACATTTTTCAATCTTCCAATCAGTTTTGGCAGCAATTTTCTACTTACTAACACTTTGACTTTCGCTAAAACTTCGGATTTTATTACATTAGGACGTGGCAAAAGAAATTGCTGCAGAACTGCAGGCTAAGCCAGATCTTATAATCGGCAACTACAGTGAGGGCAACCTTGCTGCCTCCTTGTTGGCTCACAAGTTAGGTGTAACTCAGGTCTGTAATGTTTGTCACCTGTAATTTCAACTTTGCATTTCCTTTCATTTGCAACTAGAAGTTAAGTGTTCTCTTTCCTTTTGTCTACTTTGCCTTCTGCAGTGCACGATAGCTCATGCGTTGGAGAAAACAAAATATCCTGATTCTGATATCTACTTGAAGAAATTTGATGAAAAATACCATTTCTCAGCCCAATTTACTGCCGATCTTATTGCAATGAATCACACTGATTTCATCATCACCAGTACCTTCCAGGAGATAGCGGGAAGGTATTTTTGCATCAATTTCCCACTCTGATTAAATTACAATGTATTTCCCTATATGATTAAATACTGTGTTTGATCCTAATCTTCTTCTAAATTTTCCAGCAAGGACACTGTTGGACAGTACGAGAGCCACATGGCGTTCACAATGCCTGGATTGTATAGAGTTGTTCACGGCATTGATGTGTTTGACCCCAAATTCAACATTGTGTCACCAGGAGCTGATATGAATCTCTATTTCCCCTACTTCGAGAAGGAAAAGCGATTAACAGCATATCACCCTGAAATTGAGGAGCTGCTGTTTAGCGATGTTGAGAATGATGAACACACGTATGTTACTAAAATAGCAATCCTGCTGCAAAATTCTGGCTAATTATATAAACAATTTTGCACTAAATAGATTTATGTTTCTATCAGGTGTGTGCTGAAGGACAGGAATAAGCCCATTATATTCACTATGGCCAGATTGGATCGAGTGAAGAACTTAACTGGACTTGTCGAGTTGTACGCCAAGAACCCACGGCTAAGAGAGTTGGTTAATCTTGTCGTGGTTGGTGGAGACCGAAGGAAAGAATCCAAAGACTTGGAAGAACAGGCAGAGATGAAGAAGATGTATGAACTTATAAAGACACACAATTTGAACGGCCAATTCCGATGGATTTCTTCCCAGATGAACCGTGTAAGGAATGGTGAACTCTACAGGTACATTGCCGATACTAGGGGAGCTTTCGTCCAGCCTGCATTTTACGAGGCTTTTGGTTTGACTGTTGTTGAGGCCATGACCTGTGGTTTGCCTACATTTGCAACTAATCACGGTGGTCCAGCTGAGATCATCGTTCACGGGAGATCTGGTTTCCACATTGATCCATACCATGGGGATCAGGCAGCTGAACTTCTCGCTGATTTCTTTGAGAAATGTAAGAAAGAACCTTCACACTGGGAAGCCATTTCTGAGGGCGGCCTTAAGCGTATACAGGAGAAGTAAGCAAACTGCTACTCTTTTCTTATTTGCAAAACCTACTAGATCATTATTAAGCTCATTTTTGCAAAACCTACTTGGTGTTGTTATTATTTGTTACTTCCTTTTCGCTATTCCTTGAGCCGAGGGTCTATCAGAAACAGTCTCTCTACCTTCACAAGGTAGGGGTAAGGTCTGCGTACACATTACCCTCCTCAGACTCCACTTGTGGGATTACATTGGATTGTTTGTTATTGTTGATTCTCTACTAATTAATTAAAAGGTACACATGGCAAATCTACTCGGATCGGTTGTTGACACTGGCTGCTGTATATGGATTCTGGAAGCATGTTTCCAAGCTTGATCGTCTTGAAATTCGCCGTTATCTTGAAATGTTCTATGCTCTCAAATTCCGCAAGCTGGTGAGTTTCATTGCTTTCTGCACTCTTCCAATTGTATAGGCACTCAAAACTTGAGTGCACTAACTTAAGCAGTTGCTAAAGTTGTTAATATTCTTCATTTAAGAAACTGCTAATGAAGTTTTTATCTTTTGTTTTGGTTCAGGCTGAAGCAGTTCCATTGGCTATTGAGTAAATTGACAAAGTTCTGAGTCTGGTTGTTATCCACATTGTATCTTTTATTTTCCATTTGTATCTTTTTGCTTTTCTACTTGTCGTTTTATTTGCATTTTGTTCTATCTGTAGTTATCAAGAGGATTGCAAATTTGAAATTCTGTAGCTTTAATGTGAATAAAAATATCAAATTTCAATCTGTTTATCCTGTTTTCTTAAGACTATGCATTCTGTTATTGGAATTGACTCAAAAAGCTAGAATTATTTCCTAGTCATTCCATTTGGAAATATATTCCCTCTTGATACAGACTTTTGTTACCCTAATATTATTATAAGGTCAATTTTGCCAACCACACTGGAGATAACTATATCGGATAATGTTGAATTTCCTATCCTATATTGGCAAAGGTCAAAAAAAGAATCAGAGGCAAACCTTTTAAGATTGACAACATTGACGAGAGACCCTATTAATTTGGTATATTTTCTAGAAGAGAAATTTTGTCGTTAGCAGAGACTAGGAATGGCAAACATGCGGGTCAGCTCGGGTTAATAAAAAAACGGATCAATTATCCGACCAAACCCATTTTAATACGGATAAAAAACGGGTTAATCGGTGGATAATATGGGTTACCCATATCACTTTTGGGAGATTCTTAGTCTCTCTAACTTGAGGAACCCCTGATTTGAGGCTTTACAAATATAAAAGTTAGACCCATTGATTATCTATTGGTAGCTCATTGGTTATCCATTTTCTAAATGGATAATATAATTCTTATCTATATTTGACCCGTTTTTAAACAATTCATTTACTAACCCATTTTTTAGTGAATAATATAGATAGTTAACAATTTTCTGTGAACCATTTTGCTACCCAGCAGAAACAAATGTGTATGAGGAGAGAAAGAAAGAAAAGTATGGATAAAAAAGTCTTGGGACTATTAGGCTAAATACAGTGTTGAGGGCGTGGAAGAGTTGTTGGGGGTCCCTCAATCTTTAACTAGATATTTTGTGTTAGAATCTTGGGATTGAAGAAGCTTCAAAAGAGCACTTTATATCTCGTATTTTTTTTTAACAAAAAAGGGAAAGGTAAGTGTTCGCCTCAAAAGATACTAAATATTTTATAACTGAAAACAATCAAAGTAAATCAAGGGGTAAATCTTAGCAAATCATAATATATCATTAGACCAAAGGATGGAGCTAAAGTATAAGTATCAAAGATTAACGGACCATAGATTCAACGCTTTATTGATCATAATAACTTGGTCTGTCTTTCCTTGAAGAGGTTCAGATCCTTACAATGGTATTGCTCCCAGAGCGTTACATGTAATATGCATGGTTTTTTCTACTTCCCACAGGGTTCCAGAAGAAGAACCCCTTTTAAGGTCCTCTTTTTTAGTATTTATAGATGTGAGCTGCATGAGCTGGCAACGAACCATCGTGGCCAAGTTGAGGAGACGCCTTCATGGCGCGGGAGGGCCGTAGCCCCCATTGCTTGTTGCGGCGCCGGTTACAATTACTTGGAGTCGAGTGTATTGATAAGTGGTTATGGTTGATTGGGACGGAGTCGGTTTCGTGACCATCGTATGGTCAGGTTTTTTACCAATACAGTTAGTCCCTCCGTTCGTCGGGGTCGTGCCCTGCCGGCCTCGATGGACGGATTAGGCAGAGCGTGATTGAGAGGAGTTTAAGGTTCGCTTTCGCTTGTCGTTGACGTTTGGGATTCTAGCAACCGCTGGGGGGCGTCTTTCCTATGTTTACGTACCGTTATGACGGTTTCAGAACCGAAATGCCGGTTGGTAAATGCAGTGTCACTTCGTGTGGTCGGTCATTATTGCTCACGTGTCTGTAAAATTGAATCGTTTTGTGCCTGGTCATGTATTTAATGATGACCATTGGGTTTTGTGATGGTAGGATTTATTCCAAATATATAGAGAAGAATTGTCATTTACTTTTTGCAAATTCATCACTTAGGTGAGAGAAGTTTTAAGAGTCTTCTTGCCTGCTTAATCGCATTCTTCTCTCCTATTTAATTGCTGCAATCTTCAGTTTTTTCTCGTTTCTTCTACAAAAACCTTTCTTTCTGTTTCTTGTGAGTTAAAAATGGAAGAAACTTCTTCTCATGGCAATTTTCCGATTGATCCTCCGGTGGTTAAGGATCCTGTTCAGGCAACTGAAGATTTGGAAATGTTGAAAAGTGAAGAGGAACCAGTTGATGAAATTCTGATTCGTCCCGGAAAGCCGGTGACTGATTTTGGCTCGCCTGGCGGCGAGAAGCAGGTGAACAATGCCCCTATAATGGGGGAGGTCGGGATAGGTCAGATGAGATAACAATGGGGCATTCTGAGTTATGTCGACATTGCCCCTGCGAAAAGGGAGGATAGGGTTCAAATCGACCGTCGAAGGTATTGCTCGTTCTATGCATACCCCTTCCTGGTGAGGTATACACTCTCGCTCCCAATGCTGGTGGTCGACTTTTGCCGTTACTACGTGGTGTGCCCGGCCTAGCTTTCCCCTTATCTTTATAAACTATTTCTGATGTTTGTAGTTGATTCGTGTTAATGTGTTGTAGCTGAAAGACTGCCGCCAGCTCCTTAGGAGGGGATACGTGAATGGGTTGAGGGTGTGCTCCCTCACACGGCGGGGATACGTACGTGGGCGTCGTTTTGGGAGAGACATGGTCGCATGCCCGTGACAAGTGGAATTTCGACCCCTTTTCTTTTCTGTTTCGTTTTGTTTTGATTACGCTCATTGACTCGTCTGTTTATTATGGATAGGGAGAACACGCCGTGTCAGAGCTCCTCAGTTGGCTTTCCGTCACCCGACTGTAATTGCCCGACTAGCTCCACCGCCCGAACCTCGCCCAGTACCGAGCGCATCGTCAGTTGAATAATCAGCAGCCACCTCTCCGACATGGGCTTCATCACAAGATGAGGGATCGTCTGGGGTCATCCGTCCTCGGACGGGCTCGCCTTCGAATAGAGAAGAGGAAAGGCCATCGCAGAGGCGGAAGGTGGCATTTGTGGCAGCTCCTCCAACGGTGATCAATTTGGATTCTTCCCTGACAGACTCGGAGAGTGGTGCGACTGTGGTGTCTGCTGTTGGGGGGGAGGGGGGCAGTTTGTCGAAGTTGCCCCAGCTAGTTCAAGCCAATGATATGTTTTGCTCTGATGACCCAGTCGGAAGTTCCTGTTGCCGTCGTGACCTCAAATGTACCCTCGTCGGCCACGACGGGTTGCTCTACGCCGTCGGTGGCGGAGAGGGGGAAGAGCGTGATGGAGGATGAGTATGAGTCTGAGTCCGATTTGGACGTGCGTATGTTTGAGGAGGGCATTACCAATTCTTCGGAGCCCGCAGAGGGCCATCCTGTTTTATTGAAGTTCACCCGGATTTGAACTTACTGACCGAAGGGAATAGCTTGGTGTCACAGTTTAAGTTGTTGTGTTCGGAGGCCGAGAACGCATCTTTGAAGAGCGTTTACGTAGTACGTTCCTAGTTCATTTTTGTTCCTCTTAGCCTGGGCCCTGACTTTAACTTCTCTTTGTTTTGCAGACTTATTTGTTGGAGGTGGAGAGAATCCGTAGAGCTAATGTCTGTTCAAGGATCTTCCTGCAGATGCTGGGAAAATATCATCGTTACCGTGATTAGTGCCGAGAGCTATACAAGCATTTGAGGAACGATCCTCTCAACCGGGCTCTAGGCGAGGAGCTGGTAAGGTGGATCAACAGTTGTTGCAGGCGCTTGGCAGCAAAAGTGTTCTTGAGGAGAAGATCCGTCGGAAGGATGAGGAGCTTGAGGTGCGAAAGGGGATTGCAGCTGAGTGTGCGCACTTGCAGGCTAAGTTGAGAGAGATGGAGTTGGAGGCGGAGCATAACCAGGTCAAAGCAGCGGAGACGGATGCAGAATGAAGTGGGAAACTAGCGGCGCTGTAAGGTGAGGTTGCTGCCATAGATCTTCTAGAGAGGGATGCCTCGTCAAGGGCTGAGGCATTGGAGGCATCGATCCGCGTGCATGAGTCTCAGCTTGAGTTGGAGAAGGCTACAACGGCCCTTAGAGAAGCGGGGCTCGACGAGCGGATTGGTGTTCTTGAGTAGGAGGCCCGAGTAACGTCGGATCGGATTGTGGCCTTAGAGAAGGAGAACCAGCGGCAGAGGCACCAAGCTGGAACATCACATACTACTGTTCCCAACCAGGCTCATGAACTTTGGGTCTACGCTGAAGCTCAACGCGACATATACAAGAACTTGTGGGAGGCAGGTATTGTGACCGAGGCCGTTTTTGAGGTGGCACGTCAGAAGGCTCGTAAGGCCCGTGCCGACTGTGGTTATGATATGGCGACGACCGAGACTGACGATAGTGCGAGTGGCGTAGAGGGTGGCACTGAGTAAAAAGAATTTGTTATTGGTTTTTTATTCCGTTCGGTGATTGGCGTTCAGGTGTTTCTTGTTGTTTTTCTTTATATTTTTTTTCTTGTGTTGATCGGCCGTGGTCGGTTGTAAGCGGGGAGGACACGCATTCATAACTTTGTAAATAAATGCATTCTCTTTTCCGTTGCTTGTCTTGTTCTTGCTTTGTATCTTCCCTTTCTCTCTTTTCCTTTTTGAACATGTTTGGAGAGATGACTCGCCTTTGAGTTCGACCAAGGTCGGTCGCGGTGTGTCAGTTTTGCTCTTCGACTCGATATGAACAGGGTGGAGCTATCATTTTATGGCGACGGCGCTTAGCTCCAGTCCCATTTCGAACGCGGTCGGACAACCGACTGCTATGGTGAAAACACGACCTTGTAGTTCTAGCGAGGTCGAACTCTAATTTGGAGACGAAGGCATGTAGCCTGAGTCCTAGTTCGACTGAGGTCAAACCTAATAACATTGATGGCGAAGGCACTTAGCTTGAGTCCCAATTCGACTGAGGTGGAACCTAATAACTTTGATGGCGAAGGCACTTAGCCTGAGTCCCAGTTCGATTGAGGTTGAACCTGTCAAATGTGATGGCGAAGGCACTTAGCCTGGGTCCTAGTTCGACTGAGGTCGAACCTAGCAAATTTGATGGCGAAGTCACTTAGCCTGAGTCCCAGTTCGACTGAGGTCGAACCTAATAACTTTGATGGAGAAGGCACTTAGTCTAAGTCCCAGTTCGACTGAGGATGAACCTAATAATTATGATGGCTAAGGCACTTAGCCTGAGTCCCAGTCCGACTGAGGTCGAACTTATTAACTTTGATGGCGAAGGCACAAAGCCTGAGTTCCTGTTCGACTGAGTTCGAACCCATTACATTTGATGGCAAAGGCAAACCTAATAATTTTGATGGAGAAGGCACTTAGCCTGAGTCCCAGTTCGATTGAGGTCGAACCTAATAACTTTGATGGCGGAGACATGTAGCCTGAGTCCTAGTTCGACTGAGGTTGAACCTAATAACTTTGATGGCAAAGGCACTTACCCTGAGAACTAGTTCAACTGAGGTTGAACCTAATAATTTTTATGACGAAGGTACTTAGCCTAAGTCCTAGTTCGACTGAGGTCGAACTTAATAACTTCAATGGTGAAGGCACTTAGCCTGAGGCCCAGCTCGACTGAGGTCGAACCTATCAAATTTGATGGCGAAGGCACTTAGCCTGAATCCCAGTTCGATTGAGGTCGAACCTATTAACTTTGATGGCGAAGGCGCTTAGCTTAAGTCCCAGTTCGACAAAGGTCGAACCTAATAACTTTGATGGCGAAGGCACTTAGCCTGAATCCCAGTTCGATTGAGGTCGAACCTAATAATTATGATGGCGAAGGCGCTTAGCATGTGTCCCAGTCCGACTGAGGTCAAACCTATTAACTTTGATGGCGAAGGCACTTAGCCCGAATCCTAGTTCGACTGAGGTCGAACCTAATAACTTTGATGGCAAAGGAACATAGCCTGAGTCTAAATTTGATGGTGAAGGTACTTAGTTTGAGCCCTAGTTCGACTCAGGTCGAACCTAATAATTTTGATGGCGAAGGCACTTAGCCTGAGTCCCAGTTCGACTGAGGTCTAACCTATTAATTTTGATGGTGAAGGCACTTATCCTGAGTCCCAGTTTGACTGAGGTCGAACCTATTAACTTTGATGGAAAAGGCACTTAGCCCGAGTCCCAGTTCGACTGAGGTCGAACCTAATAATTTTGCTGGAAAAAGGCACTTAGCTTAAGTCCCATCTCGACTGAGGTCGAACCTAATAACTATGATGTCGAATGCACTTAGCCTGAGTCCCAGTTCGACTGAGGTCGTACCTATTAAATTTGATGGCGAAGGCACTTAGCTTGAGTCCCAGTTCTGCTGAGGTCGAACCTAATAATTTTGATGGCGAATTCACTTAGCCTGAGTACCAGTTCGACTGAGGTCGAACCTAATAATTTTGATGGCGAAGGCACTTAGCCTGAGTCCCAGTTCGACTGAGGTTGAACCTATCAAATTTGATGGCGAAGGCACTTAGCCTGAGTCCCAGTTCGACTGAGGTCGAACCTAATAACTTTGAAGGCTACACACTTATCCCGAGTCCCAGTTTGACTGAGGTCGAACCTAATTATTTTGATGGAGAAAGCACTTAGCCTGAGTTTGTTCCTCAATCGAGATTGAGATTGTATAAATCGATCTCTGGTTTAAGACATCTTTGTGCCGGCTTCCGGCTGGCACCGTATCAGGGGTGAGGGAGATGCTTTGTATTGGCTTCCTCTTGTTCTGAGGGCTCTTCTTCTCGTTTGCGCTGTTCGAGATTAATAGAACAGAGGATTTTGGCTTTCGTTGAGACCTTCAAGTTCTGTTCGTTCGATGTACTACTTTTGACTCGTTTGAGCTGGATTGTTTCCTTTTTTGGGCGCTCTTTTCGCTCTGGTCCAGGGAGGAACTATACGATCTTGCTAGGAAACCTCCACAGACGACACCAAATTGTTCGCCTCAAAAGATACTAAATACATTATAAGTGAAAACAATCAAAGTGAATCAAGGGGTAAATCGTAGAAAACCATAATAAATCATTGGACCAAAGGATGGAGCTAAAGTATGAGTATCAAAGATTAACAGACCATAGATTCAATGCTTTATTGATCATAATAACTTTGTTTGTCTTTCCTTGAAGAGGTTCAGATCCTTACAATAGTATTGCTCCCAAAGCGTTACATGTAATATGCTTGGTTTTTTCTATTTTCCACAGGGTTCCAGAAGACGAACCCCTTTTAAGGTCCTCTTTTTTAGTATGTATAGATGTGAGCTACATGAGCTGGCAACGAACCATCGTGGCCAAGTTGAGGAGACGCCTTCATGGCGCGGAAGGGCCGTAGCCCCATTGCTTGTTGCGGAGTCAGTTACAATTACTTGGAGTCGAGTGTATTTATCAATGGTTATGGTTGATTAGGACAAAGCCAGTTTCGTGATCATCGTATGGTCAAGTTTTTTTACCGATACAGTAAGGTCAGCATAAATTTCTAATAAAGCGAAACTGTATTACAAGTCGGCAAAAATAAAATTGAATAGGTCGACTAAAAATGCAACAAGCAGCTTAGCCATTTGTAAATTAGTAGGGTTATTATTTTCTTAAAATTATCGTAGCATTAGAAATGTAAAAAGTAACAATACGATCACAATAACAAAGACATTCAACAAGACTTTATAACAATGATTCACCAAATAGTTAAAACCTAAGAGTAGTAGCTAGTTCCATTCGAGGTCAATCTTTCACATGCTTCACTTACATTAATATGGAGTATATTTTTTTACTCAACTAGTTTTAGGGTACGCGCTTTGTACGTGTACCTTAAATCAATATGTATAAAATTTTAAAATGATAATGAATATTTTTAAATAATGTGTTTGAGTTATAAAATAGAACTTTGAAAATATAAGCTCTTAAAAATGACGAATATTGATCCTATTTGGTCAACAAAAATAATTTCGATAGCTTAGTGATCTATTATTTATCCTTCTTTTGTATTAAGTTTGGATGGAAATAATTGTCTAGGTTATATGTATTCTAGATAGGGCAATTAAAGAAAATTAAAAAACTTATGTAGCTATAAGGCAAATATTCATTGCTGAGTAGAATTTAGCTACGGTTTAGTGATAGATTATGAAAAAAATACCGTATTAGCACGAGACGAATTTCAAAGTTAATTCCTATTTTTCTTAAAGTCAAATTCTGTAATAAAAAAATTTAACAAAGAAAAAGTCTTTTTTATCTAGTTGACGGAAATAAGCATTACCGTAAATTAATGTATTACCTTGGAAACAAAGTGTTTTAATTTAGTAATTTATTATATTTATTCTAGGTAAAATTTTCTATAGTCCTAAATGTAAAGAATTCTTGCTTAATTCAAACAAGGAAAGATATAAAAATAATACTTTTGATTTAACTCAAACACCAAAATATTAGCTAGGTGAATAATCAAAGTCTCGTGTGAAGTGTATTTTAAAAGGATAAAAATTCGCTAATGGCCTTTGTGCTTCTTTTTTGCATTTTAAAATAAGCTAGTTGTGAAATAATTCCTAGGTTTAAATCTGTTTGATTTAAAAAAATAAAAATAACATTTTTGTATTTGTTTAATATATTTGTAAAAGTATTTTATTTTAACATATAATATGTGTATTACCATTTGAGTCATATTACAAGGGGTTTAAAATAATTTTACTTACCAAAATTATCATTCCAAAAATTGAAGGAATTCGTGTGTATTTTTGTCCATAGTTAAAGAGAGTAGTAAGTGACAAAATAGGAATATTTAAAGGAGTTTATATAAGGAAAATATTTAATTCAAAACTTCTAACATAATTAAATAAGGAAATAATTAATATGTAAAGTTTTAGTTATTTTAAATTTCTAAATATTAAAAATTTAATTCAAATGACAGTTTTGTCCAATATAAAATTAATTTTTAAAGGGTAAAAAAGGCGAACGACTTTTCGCTAAGAGCCTTTGTGCTTTTAATATATAATAAATTATTCCATTCGTTTCATTTTACGTAAACATGCAAAATCACTACTAACAGAATGATAAAAACAAGAATTTAAGGATTAGGTAGAAGGAGCTGGAGAAATCGTTGCGTAGAAAGTCTTGCTTACTATCTCCTCCATCTAAGTTATGTAAGAGGAAAAGAGCAAAAAGCTTACTTTTAGGTAGTGGCCTAAGCGCTAAGAAGCTCCAATCATGCGTATAAGGTTTGGAATGGTGAATTGAGATAGAGTATATCGATAATTCTGTAGTCATTTACCCAGCTATTGAAAAAAGAAGTTTGTATCTATTTCCCCTATTATATAACCAGTCCTATCTCTCCAAAATTAACGTGGTAGTTTCCCATCATACATCTTTCTATCTATTGATTAAGTTATTACCAAGGAACTAATTGGTCATGGCAAGGCGGTAACTATTGTTTCTTAAGTCATTTTTGATGGTCTGACAAAATTTTAGACGATCAAGTGGCCTAAGAGGCATGGGCTATAGACACGAAAATTTGGGAATCAACAAGATTTTATGACAATGGTAAAAACAAGAATTTAAGGGTGAGGTAGAAGGAGCTAGTACGGAAAAACCTTTTGTATAAGATTTGAAATGGTGAATTGAGGTAGAGTAGATCGATGATCCTGTAGTCATTTACCCGGTTATTGAAAAAAGAAGAAGCTTGTATCTGCTTTCCCTATTATATAACCAGTCATATCTCTCCAAAACTAACGTTGTAATTTCCCATCATATTGCTTTCTATCTATAGCTTAAGTTATTACCAAGGAGCTAATTGGTCCTGGCAAGGTGGTGACTATTGGTTCTTAAAAAATCTGAGAATCGGGCAAAATTCAAATGTTATGGCCCTAAAACGCCAAAAAATAAGGAATGGTCATGGCGCGACGGTGATTGTTCCTTTGGTCATTTTTTATGGTCCTAGAAATTTTTAGACGATCGAGATCCAGTGGCACGGTCCCTTGCATGAGGAGTGAATTATAGCACACGAAAATTTACGAATCGGGCGAAATTCAAGTTTTATGGCCCTAAAACACTAAAAAGGAGAAAAGGTCATGGCGAGGCGATGGCTATTATTCCTTAGTTTGTTTTTTATGGGCTAGAAAATTTTGAGGCGATCGAGGTTCGGACCCATCCAGGAGGAACGGTCATGGCGAGGCGGTGACTAAAATTTGAGAATTGGGCATAATTCAGTTTTATAGGCCAAAAATACCAGAAAACGAGGAACGGTCATGAAAAGACTGCCTTTGGTAATTTTTCAAGGTCCGCCAAATATTAGGCGATCGGGGTTCAGTGGCCCGGGCCCATGCAGGAGGCATGGGCTATAACATAAGAAAATCTAGGAATCGGAAAAAATTCTAGTTTTGTGGCCCTAAAAATCGGTGACTATTGTTCCATAGGTAATTTTGATGGTCCTAGAAAATTTAGATGATCGAGATCTGGTGGCACGGTTCCATGCAGAAGGCGTGAATTATAGCACGAAAATTTGTGAATCGAGCGAAATTCAAGTTTTATGGCCCTAAAACACTAACAAATAAGGAATGGTCATACCGATGCATTAACCATTGTTCCTTAGGTATTTTAGTATGGTCCAATAAAATTTTAGGCGATCGGGGTTCGGTGGTCCAGGCCCATGCAGATGGCGTGGGCACACAAAAATTTGGAAATCGTGTAGAATTTTAGTTTTATGGTCCTAAAACATCAAGAAACGAGGAACGGTCATGGCGAAGCAGTGACTATTTTTCTTTAGGTGGTTTTTGATGGTCCGAAAAAATTTAAGGCGATCTAGGTCCGGTGGCCTGGGCCTATGCAGGAGGCGTGGCATAGCACACGAAAATATGGAAATTGTACGAAATTTCACTTTTATGGCCCTAAAACGCAAAAAAATATGGAACGTCATGGTGAGGAATGAGAAATGTTTCTTAGTTCATTTTTTCTAGTCCGGAAAAATTTTAAGAGATTGGGATCCAGTGACCGGGGCCCATACGGGAGGCGGCTATAGCACACAATAATTTAGAAATTATGCAAAATTCTAATTTTAAGGCCCTAAAATGCCAACAAATGAGGAACGATCATGAATAGGCATTGGCTATTATACCTTAGGTCATTTTTTATTGTCCGACAAAATTGAAGGCGATCCTGAACCAGTGACCCGGGCCCATGCAGGAGGCATGGGCTATAGAACATGAAAATTTGGGAATCAGGTAGAATTCCACATTTATGGCTCTAAAATGCCACTTTTATGGCTCTAAAATGCCATAAACGAGAAACATTAGTGACGAGACAACGTCTATTGTTTATTAGGTCATTTTTTATGGTCCAACAAAATTTAGGCGATTGGGATTCAGTGGCTCAAGCCCATTGATGTCGTCAAAGTCACGCCCTCTATTTGAGGTAGTGAAACACTCGATGTAATAGTAATACCCAACTTTGAGTTAGGGTCAAATTCCACAGTGAGGTATGATATTTGGATTTAGGAGTATATATTATGATTTATGAGCTTGAACTTTCATGGCCCAAACAGATGGGCAGTGACGGGCACCCGATGCATTACCCTACCGAGTACATACGTAACATATCTTTCTTATCATACCATCATGGGTAAATGGGACAAAAGGGCGGTCATGAGATAGCCAGAATAAAACATAAGGTAATACTAGACATAGGACGACCCAACATGATATAGAAACTTATATAGGTGACATACATGCCTATAAGGCCGACATGATCATTTATAAACTCAAATTATAGGCCGATATGGCAATACAAGTATTCATATACATGACATCTGTCTAAAAGCCTCTAAGAGTACCTAAACATTATAATAGTCGGGATATGGCTCTTCCATACCAATCAACACATGTCCAGATTATACTAACCAAATAGACAACTTTGGAGTAAGTGGAGTGCAACACCTTCCATTGAGTTGATAGTCCACTAGGAGGACTCTCAACCTGTCCATCGGGACCAGAGGGCATGAAACTCAGCGTCCCCATGCAAAATGGACGTTAGTACAAACAAAGTACCGAGTATGTAAGGCATGAAATTAGTATATAAAAGACATGAAAGAAACATGGAGTATATAACTCAACCTGTAATTTCGAATAGTTTTGTAAATCATGAACAATTTATAATGTCATGCATGTGCATATAAATATCATACCACGCATAGGTATATGCATACATAACATCACCGAGCCTCTGAGAGGATCCCATCATATCATCTTGGTTGCTATGGGCTAAATCATTAAGTGCATATATAACGCTATAACCTTTACTCATACCTTATATACATACAATATACATGAATATAACGCCATCTGGTGATGAGTCAATATATATGTATAAATGAATGTGATACATAATGAAGTAAAGCAATAATATCTTTCGGTAAGTCATGAGACATATGAATAAACAATATGATAGTAGGACATATGAGGAATCAAGAACCTAGGAAACTTAGTACTTCTAAGAATAAAATCATTTATGAAAGTTGTGTGCTTGCTCGTTTCGTGGAATCATATGGATCATGCCAAAAGGAAAGAAGATATAACTTTAACATACCTTTGTAATCTTCTCTCCAATCGTCAACCAAGCTCAATATGATCTTATGACCACAATGAGAAAACTGAATTCATCGTCATCATATAAGCGTTGTAACTCTCATATTTCAAAACCAATATTCTATAAGAAAACGAACAATACATACCTTGTATTTACTACATCCTATAAGTTAATAAAAGTCACCAAACAGCCCAAACAATAACAATATAATTCACAATAAGCTCTTTGATTACTTCAACAACCATTTTGAGCGGCAAACTCGATTTACAATCAACAAAATATAATTGAATCCAATTCCTTTTCCATGAATCTGCCTACAACTTATATAAAAACATACTTATGCTTACCATATCATTTTGAGCCCAAAACATCACAAGAATAATCTTCAAAAATAGTCCACACGCCTAGCACATTAACCATTATTCGTCAACCTCTTATTTTTCATGTTATCTTCTTCAATACACTGAATTATCACATATATAAGCTTAACAAAAACAACCACAACATAATAAAACTATTTATAATAATTTCCAGCCACAACAAATCATATATATAGCCACATCCCAAAAAATAGTACACTACAAGTCGAATAACTTGAACTCACGGCTTTCGATCATTATCCCGTGAATTCTAACTATTAGGAAATAAATCTATCAGCCTTCCTTGATATTTAAAGCTTGAATACAAAATTTAGACATTTTCTTAACTATGAAGTACCTTCCAAAACTTCAACTACAAAGAAAAAGAGAGGCGATATAGTGATACTTACGTCGTAAGGAACGTTCTAGTGTTACTGCTTCTTGATTTTGTACCATGGATGTTAATATTCTGGAAATACTTGTGGAGGCTTGAGAATAAAAGTTTTGGGGTCTTATTCTGGTCATGGTATGTGAGAAAGTGAAGAAAGAGACGACATAAGTCCTATGCATTTCCATTTTTGAAAAGTCAAAGAGGTTCTAGCTTGTCACCATATTATTGGCTCTTCTTCAGACGCTTATATCTTTTTATCCGAATGTAGTATGAACGAATAGTTAAGAGCATTGGAAACCCATGAAATACCTCATATAACACATGAAATGTATTGCTAAAATAGCTTCAGCAACCCACCTACTTGTCACCTATGCGGTCTGTGTAGTCTTGCAAAATTGTAAATATCTCTCTACTCCAATTTCGTAATAACAAACAGTTTAATTAGTTAGAAACTAGAATCGTAGATATTCAATTTAATATATGGATCATCCTATAGTTCCATGTATATTGGGAGAAAAGCTCCGCTACATTTGACCTAATTTTCAGTACATTTATGAATGTAACATGTGATGACCTTTGCCAACTTTTTTCCACAACTCGCTTGACTTTAAAATGTAACACATGGCTGTCATATGCCTAAAATAACTCATAACATAAACTCCTTATCACGTTAAGAAACCTCGTCTCACCCCAAAGTACATGTAATAATATTCCAAACTTATCGACTTTCGACAAAATTTATTTTTCGTAAATTTTTTTCAACTTCTAAGACATTCAACCCTCTTGGTACTTGTTATAAATGATCTTAAAGATTTGTAACCCACAAGGTAACATGATTAACTTACTTTATGTACTTTCAAGTATGATCTCATTTCTGAGCTTACATCAATTAACTTATGATGTACTTTTGCGTACGAAAATATGGGGTGTAATATCATTCCCCTTTTGGAACATTCTTCCTCGAATATTGACTGATGTACTTATCAGCCCCATAACCTATAGCTCTTGTGAATACTTTTATATTGTCCTTGCCATTTAGGTAATTGTTCTGTAAATAAATACAAATGCCAGGGCATTCCCCCCTTAGGCCTTTTTCTCACACCATGACTTGTGGTCAAAATTCTTCCAATGTAATTATTGCTCCTTGTATGTGCGCTTACGCGAGTGTTATCTCCTTTTTCCTCCAGATTTTAGCCAATCTCCAGGCCTCAATTTATGAACATATACAAAACTATAAGAAATTGTCCCTTTGGGAATCTATGTACTTTGTCGAACTTACGACTATTGCTATATCTTGTAGCATACCCTCCGTCATCTATCCTTTTGGTTTTACTGCATCTAGGTAGGTCATGCTATACCATAGTACTTACTTTGGTTTATTTTACCAAGCTCTACTAACCAACTCTAGGTTACTCTCTCGCTGCCTATCCTATATTTATAAATCTAACTCCTTTAATGACATCTTAAAGAATGACATACTAATATCCTCTCGTTCATCTTAAGAATGTCTCGTGCTTTGGAACTTTTATCCATCTATTATTGATTTACCTTAATATTGTTCTAATCTACCATTGATAACTTAAAACTTCTTACATAATATCATGTCACTCGGTCCTACGTCTGATCGAGGAACATCTAAAGTTATTTGCCTCTATACTTTAACAACCGTATTTTATAGCATCTCAACATGATTCATCTTATGGGGGATATTCTAATCCTATGCAATTCATCATCCTCTTATCTATCACAATTACACCTTTATTCTACTACCAGGGAAGCATTCCATCTCTTTTATATGTTACTAATCTTAAACTCTTCCAAGTTCATTTAGGCTATACTAGCTTTCTATAACTTACGAAAACTATCAAATATCTTGTTAGTCTTTATCCTAAGGCCTTACCTATTCTCACTACCTTCTCTCTCACCTTTTCTTGTTCTTACTCCTGTCTACCTAATACCTTGTTTCTCTATCATAATTTAGCTTTCAACCTACATATATCCATTTATACTACTCACAACCTTCCTTTAACTTGATAGCACCATAGATTTCCCTATGTTCCTTCTCTGTTATCTTTAAATGTAAGCAAATACTTTTCCTAGTTGTTTTGCCACTTGCTGCATGGATACTTAGCTTATCATAGTGCCCACAAATACTGGAATTTCCTGTAACTCATATGATCTCAAATATAACTTTTTACTTATTGTTCATCAGCCTTGATAGGTGCCAGTTTCTTATGGAATGCATACAATGTTGTAGTGAGACTATTCTTACAATATCATTTCTTCTTTAGGTCACAATGCTTAGGTTGAAGCCTTTTTTCTTTTATTTCGTCAGCTAGTCTTTTATGGTGGTACTTAGGGGAGACCCTCTGACTCTTGTAATGTTGCGAGCTTATTACATCGTATACCCGACGGAATATTTGATGTTCTCACTTACCTATAATTATCCTTAGTTACTTACCTCCGGGACCTTGTGCTCGTAAGATTTCTTCTAAACTAAAATTTTGACTATATCCCTAATGGCACTTTCTTTTATTTTCGTAATACTTATATGGTACCTTTAACTACCCCTTCTATCTAAATATTTCTCAGGGATCACGATGCCATCATATCTGCGAGACTGAATTCCCATGGTGGGTTTCAATATGTTTATCTTGCATTATCTCTTAATTTATCTATATTCCGTGTAATCTCTCTTGGGTTGTGTCCTTTGTCTTAACTTATCCCTCACACTAGCTCCTTATGTATCAAGTGTTCATTTTCACTTATTTATCCCGGAACCCTTATTGCCTCTCTATGGCGTCGTGCTTGCATAATATTCTGGAGTCATATCATATCTATAGGATTAAATAAATGCAATCGTATTCCTTTCGTCTTTCTACCATATTCATCCTTTATTATTTCATAGTTACCTGAACCAGATAACTCCGACTTAATATCATATCACACTATCTTCCCGTTTTAGGGGAGTACAAACATTTAATACTATGAAGATTTCCCTATACAAGCTTTACCTCTTCATCTTCGACATATTTTCACATCTTTATTGACTCTTAATCACCTTGCGGTAACCCTTCTGTACAAAAATAACTGGATTTATAACGCATGAGGGTGACACCCAGTGTAACTGGCACACATCGTCCCTTAAGCTTAACTCTGCTCACAGTGCATGCTTAAGGGAAGCGTCTTCCTGAATGACCTTTAAAGGTTATTCTTTTATTGTCCATTCTATTATTGCAGGAACACGATCTCTGAAATTATCACGATGTCGACTATTATCAAATTCTTTGGTCCTTAATTCATGTTAGTTTTTATCTGTTTACTAGACCATACTAATTTTTGTTGCTACAAGTGGTCTAACTTAGCCTTCTGGTAATCACGTTGGAGTTGCCAACTCATTTCTCAAAATGAGGATATGACCTTTGGCCTATACTCTTTTATTGTCTCAAGGCATGTCAGCTCTTGTCTTTTTCTTCGCTTGACTATAGACTCTGTCATCGTGTCATATTTTTATTTACCATTATCACCCATATATCACATCTTACTCACGATCCTTCATTTGCTCTCTTCTTATTCTCAGGCTAATATTTTTATCTATCACTTTATTCTGAAAACTTCAACAAAATATTCTTTTACTTTTAGCTCTCCTTGCTTCATCTCACTGCTCTTTAGGACGCCTAACATTCTCCTTTTTTTACTAGGGTCTGGAATCATACTAAGGTAAATATTTATTCCTTCTATGACCCACTGTTATACCCTATTTTAACACGGGTCAAACTAGAGTTAACATATTGGTTCTTCTGAAGGTTTAATTAATAAAAGAGTCTCCACCTAATTATTTTAACGGTGAATTAGGACACCAATTTTAGCTAAGTAGTGCTTAAAGTTAACTCAGTTTCATAGTCTGCTTAACCTTAAAATTCTAGGTAAGGGTTCTAATTAATCCTATAGGGAAGGTTGTTAAAGCACCTTATATGATCCATTAATAACAGTTAACCGGCCAAACTTAGGTTAATTAATCTAAAAAAAAAATGATTAGCATATGAAAAGGTTACTGTGCGAACCAAACAAAATATTTGCATTTTAATAAAGATTGTTGTTTTTTTTTAATTAAAAAAGGTATATGTAATCCGATTCTTCTATTTAGAAATATTTAGGGAAAATGCTCTCAAGAATTTAGTAAAAAAAAATCTGATTTTTCTATTAATGCTTGCAACTGTTTGAACTAGGAATCTGACGTTATCAAAATCTAAATTTTGAAAAGATAAAAAAGGATCAAAATTCTCTTTAAAAAATAATAAACTGGTTAAGAAATATTTTAATGACTTAATATAGCTAAAATAAACTAAATACCGAATCTATACCCCCATAGCCAATGCCATATTTTATATTAATAGATAGAGATTTTATTACTATTCGAATTTAAGGATTATTACCTAGATGAAGGCTTAGCTGCGATAAAGCAAATAATCACGGCATCACAAAGACAAAACGTTAGCCAGTAATCTTCTGCAAGAGAGTAGTGCTTAGTTCAATTTCGACAGCGGCATTGAGTCTCGTCTGAAACTCTTTGTTGCTCCGGTGTATGCAAAGAAAAAAATAGAATAAAGATTAACATGCAGCTCATATTTGGCAAAGATTCGCACATTAATTTAGAAAATAATTTTAGCTTATTTCCGCAGGTTTACATCAAAGAATAAATGATACGTGAATGCTTTTTAGATTAAGTTTGCAATTATTAAAGTATCAATCATTCCAAATACATAAAGTATGCATTTGGGTACCATCTTAACATGATGTCTCTTAAAAAGATTCAACTCTAACAGAGACTTTACCCCTTTAAAATAATATATACTTAAATGACCTCCAAAAAAATAGTTCTTTCCATTCAGATGTACATAAAATTTGACGTACTATTTTCTACTATTAGAAAACAACTATAGAAAAGACATTAACATTTCAACAAGAACTCAAGTTATAATTCATGAAAATAGAACCTTCATTTTTATTTAAAAATAATAGCTAAATGGGAAAATAGTCCCCAATGAACATGCTACCTATACTGTCAATATTAAAATCTATATACAAAAATATAGATATAACTAGGTCTATCTCAAAAGATGCATCCTAAATCTTAAGAAAAGAATCCTATATCATGATCTCTGCATAAAAAAAAATCAAATAGACCAGTACGTATGCTTCTAACAGGAACAAAGGCTCATTACATATCTTAATACAACAGAATATAAAAAAAGACTTCAGAGTCACTGACTTTTTTGTGGGCAGTGAACTGAGGGCGGCGTCAAGAAGATCTTCTACTTTGGCTCAATTCTTTCGGAAGATCGTCAAATGCAGACACAACAAATAAATAAATAAAGCTTTGACAAGACTACGGACTAAATAGAGGCCAAAAAGTAAAAAAAAACATAAAAGTGGATTTTTAGAGAGCAAGGAAGAAGATAAGCTTTGAATAGTTAGCCACTGAGGGCTAAGAGAAATGGAAGGGGCTGCCCAGTTCCTTCTCCCCTCCTAGAACTGCTCCAAATAATGGTATTTATAAGAAAAATATTAGGGTTGAAAAATTAAGCGGGATTTCAAAATAAAATATCAAAATATACCCGTTCTGAAAAGAATCACTATCACAGTGTAAATCTTTATCAAAATGGTATGGAAAAGCGGAAAGGAAAAAGAGACGGTGGGGTGGGTAGTGTGTGCCTTAGTGTACAAGCGTCAGTTTGGCGTGTGTTTCTTACTGTTGGCGCACAGTTGGCACTGACATGGTAGTTATGTGGAGCTGACATGGCACATAGTAGAGTAAGTGGGCTGGTGGGAATAGACCTACGATTTTGGCTAATATGGAGTGAGAATGTACTACTTGAGCTTCTAGCCTCCTTTCTTATTGAGCATTTCTTTGGGCTCCTAATTTTATAAAATATTCTAATAATTATATTATATACTAATACGTAATGTGAACATATAAAAATAGCCTTTACAGTAATTAATATGTATAGAACTATAATGTTCTTGGAACAAATATTAATAAATCATAGTATTAAAGAAACATTACTATTTAACTAAATAAAGGAAAACAATATGTTTTTCCGCAAATAGCGATAAGTATGAAAATAAAAGCAACAGCAACAATAATAATATCTAATGTGCTAGTAGTAGTAGTAATAATGATAATAATAATAATAATAATAATAATAATAATAATAATAATAATAATAATAATAATAATAATAATAATAATAATAATAATAATAATAGTAATGACAACAACAATAATAAAAATAATAATACTAATTGGGTCTATTTTGGGATAACAACTCGAAAAATAATTATTCTTAAATTATTAGTAATATTAGAAGCTTGAAGAGATAGTTTGGAAGAAAGGAGGATCAAAATTGGATGTCAACACCCACTACTATCTTTTGAAATTTATGATATTCTTTCTAGTATTCATATCTGAATGTACTATTCTAGAGTTCACCATCTGAGTGTCTTACAAGGAGATTTATTACCATATTTGCACTATCCTTCAGAAATGTTAGCTAATAATAACAATCCATCCACAATTTTGGGTTACTCTAACCCCAGCTTGATCCTGATATCCCATCCTTCTCTTAAACTGTATCTGTCAGCTCCCATAAGGCATACAGGTGCGGTTAATTGTATATATCTTTATTACTGTTGAAAGTAACTCATAATGCTTACATTTTTCTGCTTGAATTGTAAATACTGTTAATATTTATTAACTTGGTAACTCGTATCTTTCTTCACCTTGCTTTTTTACTTGTTGAAATATTATATATATATATATATATATATATATATATATATATATATATATATATATATATATATATATATATATATATATATATATATTATACGCGAATATAATTCCATCTGGTGATGGGTCAATATATATGTATAAATGAATGCGATGCATAATGAAGTAAGTCAATAATATCTTTCGAAATTTCATGAGACCCATGAATAGACAATATGATAGTAGGACATTGGGAATCAAGAACATATACAACTTTAGTACTTCTAAAAAAAGAATTATTTATGAAAGTTACGTGCTTGCTCGTTTCGTGGTATCATATGGATCATGCCAAAAGGAAGGAAGAGATAGCCTTAACATACATTTACAATCTTCTCTCCAATCGTTAACTACGCTCAATATGATCTTTTTACGTGTACAATGAGTAAACTGACTTCGTCGTCATCATATAAGCGTTGTAACTCTCATATTTCAAAACCAATATTCTACAAGAAAATGGACAGAACCTACCTTGTTTTTACTACATCCTATATGTTACTAAAAGTCACCAAACAGCCCAAACAACAACAATATAATTTACAATAATCTCTCTAATTACTTCATCAACCATTTTGAGCGGCAAACTCGATTTACAATTAACAAAATATAATTAAATCCAATTCCTTTTCCATGAATATGCCTAAAACTTATATAACAACATACTTATGCTTACCATATCATTTTAAGCCCAAAACATCATAAGAATAATCTTTAAAATAGTCCACAAGCCTAGCATATTAACCATTATCATCAACCTTTTGTTTTTATGTTATCTTCTTCAATCCACTAAATTAGCACATAGATAAGATTAACAAAAACAACCACAACATAATAAAACTATTTATAATAATTTTCAGCCACAACAAATCATATATATAGCCTCAACACAGCCTACAAAACAGTCCACTACATGTCAAATAATTCAAACTCACGGTTTTCGAGCACCGTCCCGTGAGTTCTAACTATTAGGAAGCAAACTTATCAAACTTTCTTTATATTTAAAGCTTAAATAAAGAAAGTAGACATTTTATTAAATATGAATAACCTTCAAGAACTCAAACTATATTGAAAAAGAGAGGTGACATAGCGATACTTACATTGTAAGGATTGTTCTAGTGTTATCACTTTTTGATTTCATACCCGGGATGTTAATCTTCTTGGAAACCTTTGTGAACAGCTTGAGGATACGTTTAGGGGTCTTATTATGGTCGTGGTATGTGGAAAAGTGAATATATAGACGACTTAATTACTATACATACCATTTTTGAAAAGTCAAAGAGTTGCTAGCTTGACACTCTATTATTGGCTCTTCTTCAGGAGCGTATATCTTTTTATCTGGATGTCATATGAATGAATGGTTAAGAGTGTTGGAAACTAAATTCCAATACCTTCAGCTTAATATATAATATGTTCGAAAAATACCTCATATAACACATGAAATGTATTGCTTTAATAGCTTTAGCGACCCACCTACTTATCACCTATGCGGTCTGTGCAGTCTTGCGAAACTACAAATATCTCTCTACTCCGATATCATATCAATTAACGGTTTAATGAGTTAGAAACTAGGCTCATAGATATTAAATCTAATATGTGTATGATCCCGTAATTCCATGTATATTGGGAGAAACGATCCGTTACATTTTACCTAATTTTTAGCATATTTATGAATGTAACTTGCGATGACCTTTGCCAACTTTTGTTCCACAACTCGCTTGACTTCAAAATGTAACACAATGATATAGTAAGACTAAAATAACTCATAACATAACCTCCTTATCATGTTAAGAACCCTATTCTCACCCTAAAGTGTATGTTATAACATTTCAAACTTATCAACTTTTATTTTCGTTAATTTTTTTAGCTTCTAACCCTTTCAACCCTCTTGATACTTGTTATCAATGATCTTAATGATTTTTCAACCCACAAGGTAACATGATTAACTTACTTTATGTACTTTTAAAGATGATCTCATTTATGAGCATACATCAATTAACTTACGACGTACTTTTGCGTACGAAAATATGGAGTGTAACGTGAACTATCTTAAATTGTACTTTCACAAACTTGATTGTTTTTATAGATAAATTAAAAGAGTATTGCAACTAAGTAACTGAAACTATGAAATGATATTTTTGGTTATTTTTCAAATGTTGTAAAAGGACTAGGGCTGTGACCATGACCTAGGTGTTCGCCTAATAGGATAAAGGCTTTTATGCCATTTTGTTGAACGAGGTGTATTATAACTTATAACACCGCGTTTCCCATTCAATACCTCTCGGTCATAGAATGGTTTTACCCAATTTGGCTTTCTTAATACCAAATAGATATATACCAAAACGGTTGATAAGAGCTCAAGTTAGGTTGTTACTATCTATAGGCTGAACCCTTTAATTGAGTTGATCAATTTCTCAATTGACCTAATTCATTGTTAGCTACGCTGACCTAGACTAGGTCTCTCTTTCTCAAAAAGAGACTAAGTCAAAAAGGCATAAATCAATATTTGCAACCACTAATTAACAAATAAAGCATAAACTTAGCTAAATAACAAACACCCATTCATAAACAAGCATAAAATAAATCACCCATAAGGTTTACACACTAGGTGTTGGTCACAACCCTAGCTAATTATAATGGATAATAAAGAAAATAGAGAAAAAATGATAATTACACTCATATTGAAAGACTAAAAGACAATCTAATGTTTAATCACTAAAGTAAGCTAAAGTTGACTAAAGAAGTAAAGAAAATGGCTACAGATGTTCAGATCTTCAAAAAATCACCTAATTTCGTGAAAGAAGTCTATTTAACACAGCTAGAGATTTCGGATAAAATTACCCTTTCGGAGGTTCTGTGGCCGCATAATTCCATGTGCGGTCCGCACTTCTTCTTCAGTCTTGGCAGGAGCTTGGTCTGTGGACCCATAATTCTGGATTGCGGCCACATGTCACTTGTTCTTTGGTCCGCACAAAACAGAGTTCGACCACACAAACCCTTTTGCGGACCACACAAATCTAAGTGTGGCTGCATGGCTGACTTCTGCGGCCGCACAATATTTGTACGGTCCGCATATCCTTGAAACTTAAATTGGGACTTCTGTTTTGAACTCTAGAATAACTTCTATGGCCTCACAATAATTGTGCGTTCCACACATTGCTCATAAGCTCTATTGGATTTTCTTTGCATCCTGTGGCCACATAAGGAATTATGAGGTCCGCACCTTAGCCTTTTGCCTGCTTTTTGTTCTTGAGTTCATTTACTCCTTTTTAAGTTGGATTTCATCGTGTGGCTCATTTTCCAGCACTCCTGCATTTAAGAATATTTTATTAGTTCTCAAAAATACAATTAAGCACTTTTAGACTAAATCAAAAGTGAAAAGGCGCTAATAAGTAATCGAAATCCCAACTTATCAACTCCCCCAAACTTAAGCTTTTACTTTACTCAAGCAATTAAAGTAATTTCCACCTCAAGAATTTAAGAGCTTTTCTAACTAATATAAGGTGTATCAAACACACATCAATTGGGACCAACAATTAAACACAACACTTATGAATTATCAACAAGACAATAGTTTGTAGTTTTAAGCATCAATAGTTTAATACGACACTTGTGCATCAAGATTTGACCTTTATTCATCAAGGAAGCTCGCTCTTTTATGTAGGTCATTGTGGATCCCAAACTCTTCCCCTACTTATCGTTAGCATATCTCACAAGTACGACTCTAAGTACCATATGCTTGCCCCTCATGTAAATCACCACTAATGTAAATTCACTCGGCTTTATATCATGTAGGGCCTTTTCAGAATGTAATGAAGGCTATTGGACAAAGGTAGGAAATGTTGGAATTGAAACGGGTTCATCTTTCCTTAAGCACTCCATTTTTCTCTTTTTGGCTCATGCTTTGCCGACTTTTTGAGTCATTTCTTTTTTTTTTCTTCGGGGAACTAGAGAGACTTAATATCACTCTTTCTTGGTCATGATGATCATTTTCTCCATTTTTATCCTCTCCATGCTTTGCATCATTGCTTTTCTTTAAATCCCTTTAAATCTTCACTTTATTCACTTTCTTTTTGCATTTTTTTGTTCTTTCTTTCTTTTTCTTTTTCTTTCCTTTTCTTCCTTTCTTCTCTTTTTGTTCCTTGATTCCACTTTCAAACTTCTTGTCTTTCCCCCGAACTTATATTTTTGGCCAATTACTTCTCACAGTATTAAGGAAAGCTCGAGCGCTAAGAGAGGGTCACTATAAAATAGGTAAAGGCTTATAACATGATTATCAAATGAGAAAGGGCTTAGGAACAAATGGATTGACTAGGGATAGCAACATTGATGGGACATGGGAAATTTCAAGCAGTTCAAGGAGAGCCTACGATCATTTCTCAAGTCAAACACTTTGAATTTCGCCTAGAAACACATTCGGGGCAAGTTCTAGACCATCCGCATGGGTACTTGGACTAGAAACAAAAATATCACTTCTCACACACTGGATTATGAAAGAGGATAGAGTCGAGGGCTTACAACAACCATCTTCTAGATTAAAAATCACTAATGGTTCAACTAAGTCACTCGATGATATCTTAAGTCAACACAAGAATCAAACGATCACAAAATAGAGGTATGTCATTCCATGAATTTGTTTTTAATCATAAGCAAATAGTTAAGTGTGTGTGTACCAAGTGAAGCATGCTCGACTCTTCTGGTTCAACTCAATTAGGTCCTTTGCTCATTATTACTACTATTATAACTAAAATATCATAAAACGGACTCAATCCCTTAAGAAGGTTGTCACGCCAGCCATCATTGGAAAAAGTTACCCGGTAAAAACCACCTTTGAAAATAACCATGACATTAAGAAAACCAAAGGCTTATTGATTACTTATACGTGAAAAGAAGCTACTTAATTAAAATAAGCTATCAAAGTAAATAAGAAGCTATTAGATTAAACATCAACTACTAAGAAGGAAAAAAAAAAAAGCTATATAATAAAATACAAAAAGCATAAATGAAATGAATATACAAGATGCGAGAGGAGAAAGAGAATATATACATCAATAGAGAGAAAATAGTACGTACGTAAATGAAAAGAAGAAAAGAAAAATGTTATCAGTTATTTGCAGGCCAAAATAAAATGCTAAATCAAATAAACTCCACTCCTTGAATAAAAGTAAGCATTGTCCCTAATGCTTAATAAAATAAAAACAGGGAAGGGAAAGAGTAGAGAGGACTCCCTATGTGGCCTCACTGTCCATAGCAGTATCACCACCCTTACGCTCCTCCAAATTTATCTTATCATCCCCTGCTCAGGGAGTAGCGGGGTTGGTAAACATCTGTAACACCGCCTCAGTAGTGTGGGCAGCAAGGTCTGGCTCCTCAGATTGGCCAACTGGTGCCTCTGGTGCTGATGGTGCTGCTGGGTCAGTGGTGCTGACTCCATTAGCAAGTTAAGTGGGAGATCCCCAGCTGCTGCTATCTTGGTCACCTCTCATCTCAGTCTATCAACTGACTTCTTTACAGCTTGAGATTTTCTCATTTTCTTCACCTGCTTCTCAAGCTCTTCAATTTATTTCCCATGCGCCACCAGGGTGTCCATAATAGTCATATGGTTCTCCAGAATCTTCTTTAAGGTCTCCTTCACTATCAGTGGAGTCTGGGGAGCTGGGGCTGATGTTTGTGTTGCAATATCACTAGATAAGTCAACTATTTTTGCAGTAGCTGTCGACATCCAGTTGTTGATACTTTCCAGAGTCTGGGAGACTCTCAGCGCTATGAGTGGATAAGTGAAGGAACTGAAGCTGATGGTGGCCCTAAAGATAGAGGTGGAGGTATGACAGCCGTACTACTAGAAGGCCCGACTAAAGTGGCAGGCATGTCACCTGAAGCTGCTGAAGTTATAACTACCACCGAAGGCTCTTCAGACTGGACCATGATAGTAGCTGGCTGACCTTTGTTATTCTTTGGATTCCTCGAGTCCTTGAGAGAGTACCATAAAAAGGGCTGCTTTGCCTGGACCTTTCTATCCAATGGCTTTGACTCCACTCCCACATCCGTAAGATATTTACTGATGGTGTTTGCATACAGGTATGAGCTATTAACCTGCCTACCAATCAGAGACATGTTGACCAATATGATGGCACCCACTTTGATTGGGTATTCGACTATGATGTATGCTACTAAGACTACCTGAGGGATTGGAAGAATGTTTTTATTTCTGCTCGGGTCTATCTAGCCGGAAACAAAAGTTTGCCAACCCATGGCTTCAAAATTGAGGGAGTTCCGTTGAATGGGAACCCCTACTGTGATCCATGGCAGTGGTGCTCATAAAGCTTCTAAGATCTCGTCTAGCCAAGAGCGAACCACATCACCCATTTGAAACTTCTCCAGGTATTGTACCGGCTCCACATCCTCAAGCCCCAAGTAAGTGTTAAGTGATGTTTGATCAAATCTAACTTTCAAATATCTCACTTTCATCACCTTCCCCTTTTTGACATGCGCCACTTTGGTGTAAAATTCTCGGACTAAGTGCTCCTTGGAGTCCACCACACTTTGAGTGAACCATGTCCACCCTTTTTCCCCAAATTGTCTCGCCACGTTCGGGTTGTATCTATCCAAATATTTCAAATAAATCTTATGGTCAAGAGTGAGCGGCGTTTGAGTCTACCATTCTGATAACATGTCAAAAGTAGTTAGGCTCATGAATCTATCTTTCTAGATTTCTTACTTCTTCGATCTCTTTAGGCGGAAACTCGGGTATCACCCCCTCGATCGTCATCATGCATATCATCTTCATCATCTACTAGGATAGGTGTTGTAGGCGCATGTGAGGAAGAAGGCTCTAAACCTTGGCTGTCATCTTTTGCACCCTCAGAAGATCTAGCTGAGAATGAGGGCTCATCTCTTAGTTGGAATTTACCCGAAAACTACCTTGGTTGTGACTGTGCATCGGGCTTCTCTTGAACAGAGTTACCATCAGACGCTTCCCTAGAAGGGAATATTCACTAGACTCTGCAGGTTCTAGGGCTCTGTTAGTTGTTGCCTTATTTGTTATTTCTTTTTGCACGGCTAGTGGTATGTTACCCCTGACTCGGCCTCGTGAGTGTTCACCCCTCCCTTTGGATGTATCACCTCTACCATGAGATCTCACCGTTGTCTGAAATTCATATAAACATGATTCAGTTAAATTCAACTTCACAGTATAAAACAATTGCAATAAAAATAGAAGTAGGGTCAAGAAGTTCGATCTGCACAATAGTGGGTGCAACCGCACATAGGAAAGTGCGGGTCACACACTTTTGAAGTGCGGCCGCAACCATGATACTGCGATCTGCACATTTTTTTGTGTGACCACACAGTTGAAGTGCAGACCCGACAATTTTGAGTGCGGTTGCACAATTTCATCTTAAAATTAGCAACTCTCTAATATCAGAGAATTGGTCGATCTTCGGCCGCATATTATTTTCTGAGAACCGCAAAATTTTGAGTGACATCCGCACGATTAGCTAACAAAAATTTCCCTAATTTAAGGATCTACGAACTGCACAATTTCTTGTGCGGCCGCACAATTCAAATAAAAAATGCAGTAACTTTAGGGTTCTAACTTTTAGAAGAATTTGGACATGGTACATAATTTACCCAACTCCCAATGAGCATATATGAAGTTACCCACACACCTTTAAGCACACATGATGAATCATATGACATTTAGGCCTAATATAAGAATAACAGTTAAGAACAAAACTAAGAAAATTTGAAAAATCTAAACATGAATTGAACATACTACTGATGAAGGATGCAAGGGAGAATGAAGTGAGTGTGATGTTTGAATCAATTTTTGTGCATTGTGCTTGTCTTTGGTTTCGAGAGTTCAGAGTGTGTAAAGTTTTGAACAGTGTGAGGAGGGCCAATTTATAGGATGAACAAATTAGGGCAAAGTTTTAAAGCTGAGTGCGGCCGCACACTCTTTGTGTGTGGTCTGCACTCTTTACCTGGTGCCACTGCCTTTTCTGTGAAAATCTGCTATCCGCACAAAATTGGGTGCGACCGTAGATATTTGTGCAGATCGCATAATTCCAAGTACGACCACAAATTGGCAATTTCTCTGATAGACAAACTTCAAAGAGTGTGCGCTTTTAGTTTTCCAATTGTGCTGTCCGCACAATAATTGTGCGAACATAGAGTTCATTTTGCTATGACACTCAATTTTCTATGGTCCGCTCAATTTCCATACTTAGCAAAAATATTCTAGGCACAGTCCTTGCAAAGCACACTCATTCCTGCATACACTCTAAAACTAGTTAGCACAAAACAAAATCTATATAAGGAAGAGGGAAAAGAAAAAGAAAAAGAAATATGGATTGCCTCCCAAGAAGCGCCTGATTTAATATCGCAGCACGACGCAGATTATCAATCACTTGAAATGAACCACGACGTGGCCGTCATCAAGTTTTTCAAGATAGTGCTTCACTCGGTGCTCGTTGACTCTAAACACTTCATCATTCTTATTTTTCAATTCCAATGCACCAAATGATCTCACACCAAAAACCTCAAACATACCACTCCATTTGAATTTCAACTTTCTGAAAACATCCGTAATCGAGAATTGAACAATAGCACAAGATCACCTTAAAACTCCTTGTTATGAATGGACTTGTCATGTAGGCACTTTATCTTCTCCTTGTATAAGGATAAACTTGTATATGCATGGTACCAGAACTCATCAAGATCATTCAGTTGTTCCACTTTTAAGTTGGCGGCAACATCCCATTCAAAGTTCAACTTCATTCAAATCCCACATGGCCTTGTGCTCAAGTTCCACTGAAAGATGACAAGCCTTCCCAAATACCAACCGGTATGGAGACATCCCAATCGGTGTTTTGTAAGCCGTTCTATAAGCCCATAAAGCATCATCAATTTTCCTTGAACAATTCGTTTGGTTGGCATTCACTGTCTTTGACAAAATACTCTTTATCTCTGGGTTGAAGACCTCCACTTGACCATTTGCTTGAGGATGATAGGGGGTTGTAACTTTATGAGTGACACCATAGTCGGTGAGTAAAGTGTCGAAGGCCTTGTTGCAAAAACGCGGACGCCCATCACATATGATTGTCCTTGGGGTACCAAATCGTGTATAGATGTTCTTCTTCGAAAACGCCGCCACACTCCTCGCTTCATTATTGGGAAAAGAAATGGCCTCAACTCATTTAGACACATAATCAACTACGACTAGGATGTAGGTGTTTGCACAAGAACTCATGAACGAACCCATGAAGTCAATACCCCATACATCGAAAATATCAATCTCCAAGATAATGGTGAGGGGTGTTTCATTTTTGTTTGAGATTCCACCTGCCCTTTGACATTCATAACAACGCTTGAAAAGCTCACTAGCATCCTTGTAGAGAGTGGGCCAACAGAAACTGCAACTTAAGACCTTGGCCACCGTTCTTGCTCCATCATGTTGACCACCATAAGGCAAAGAATGACAAGCCCAAACAATATCTACTTGTTCCTTCACCGGTACATATCTCCTAATCACGCCATCCGTACAAATCCAAAAGAGGTACAACTCATCTCAATAGTAGTCTTGACAATCCTATTTGAGCTTCTTCCTTTGGTTTTAAGAGAACTCAACCGAAATGATTCCACTCACAAAATAATTTTCCAAATTCGTGAACCAAGGCACTCTTTCATTGACACAGCCAAAAGTTGCTCATTAGGGAAGGAGTTATTGATTTCAAAGCCATCATACGGCCTCCCCTCCCCTCCAAATGATACAGGTGGTCCTCCACTTGGTGCTTACTTCCTTACCGATCTTGAATGTCAATGTAAAACTCTTGGAATAGAAGTACCCTACTCATAAAAAAGGCTTTAGAATCTTTTTTGCTCATGAGATAGCGAAGTGTTGCATGATCCATATGAACAATCACCTTTGCACCCATCAAGTACATGCGAAACTTTTCCATAGAAAACACGATGGAAAGAAGCTCTTTCTTCGTAATTGTGTTTTTGACTTGGGCACCATTCATGGCCTTTCTTAGATAATAAACCATATGAAAGATCTTGTTGATTAGTTTCACCAAAATGGCTCCCACCGCTACATCACTTGCATCACACATAAGCTCAAAAGGAACACTCCAATTTGGAGCGGTAATGATAGGAGTAGTAGTCAACTTGAGCTTTAGCAACTCAAAGGCTCTGATCCAGTCATCATTGAAATGGAACTTGACATCTTCCTCCAAAATCCTGCACAATAGCTTTACCACTTTGGAGAAGTTCTTGATGAACCACTGATAAAATCATGCATGGCCTAAGAAACTCTGCATGATATGGATCTTGGTTGCACAATCCCCAACTTTTTGGAAGTTGAGTAGGGCATCAAGTTGATACTTGCCCCAAGATCACATAAAGCTTTAGCAAAGTCGGCACTCCCAATGGTTGAAGGGATTGCGAAAGCGCTTGGATCTTCCAATTTAGGAGCCATTGAGTGCACAATTACAATCACTTGATGGGTCATCTTTATAGTTTCACAACTCTTCGACCTCTTCTATGACATCAAGTCCTTCATGAACTTTGTATAACCCGACATTTTCTCCAAAGTCTAAACCAATAGCACGTTGATAAATAGACTCTTCATCTTGTCAATGAACTTTTTATATTGGTTCTCGCTATTTCTCTTTGAAAGTGTTAGTTTATATGAGTCGACCAAACTATAGAGTACCTGGTCCTCTATGACTTTCTATTGAGAATGCTGATGAAATGGTATGTAAATGAGATACGAGATTTTTACGTGGAAAAATCCCAACTCAAGGCTACACTTGTAGGCTTTCAACTTCACTAACTTGTAAATACACTATTACAAGCCATTTTGTAATGACTCTATTACAAATACTTCAACTCAACTAACTTTTGATATACTTACCACAAGCCACTTTGTCACTCACTAGTTACAAAGACTTTAACTTATGACTAACTCTATTCACAACACAAACTCGGAAGGTTTATGATTTTGAGTTTCGTAAAACAAAGCTTCTATGACAACAAGATAGGAGTTACAATGAAAAACAAACAACAAGATTGCAACTCAACTACGGACACACATAGACTCATAGTGAAACTGATCCTTAGTGGAGTTGTCTTCTTGCTCTTGACACACTTGTGACTTCAACGCTAGATCGGATCTTTAATGCTTGAGAGAATATCACTAAATGATCAAGTGAATATCTTGTGCCTTGCAACATGTTATACTACCAAATTCATCCCAGGGATGATATCAATTCTTGGTGGGTACACGCCTCTTCACAATGGGAAGTGACTGCTGCACTGTCGCGTGTACAGTTGCAGGCAGTTACTTTCTGCAGTTGCTGTCCAGCTATATAGTTGACTTATACGTGTGTCAGATAACACCAAGGAATTAGGTCCTTGTCTTGTTCCTCTATTCTCTATACTTGCAGCAGTTCACATTAGCTGGAGTTTAAGCTGGATTCATTTATTAGCAATATGTACCAAGTGTGTCAGGTTCCCTATCTAGTTCTTGATAGTAAGTTTGTTAGATCATTAAAACATAAGGCAAAGACTTTGAACATCAATCAATTTATCCATTTTTGGTGATGAAAAACTTAGACATTGATAACATATATTTAGAGCAAAAATAACCAGATAAGGTAACATGAACTTCACAAATTCCCACTGACTTTATGCTTCCCCATTAATCAGATCTCTGTTTTAATTTCAATTACTTTCCGCTTTTGGCATCATTAAAAATACAAAAGCAGGCAGATAGCATAAAGAAGTCTAACATAGACAACTCATGCCACATATGTGCAGACAATATGACAAAAAAGAGAAGCAAAAGGAAAACAACATTGTACAAGAAAAAAGAAGAGTCGTTTCATTGATATGAAAATGGACTGATTAAATATAATCAGTAACAGTGAAATCCAACATGCCATCATAAAAAAAAACAATAGCCACAAAACATTATAACAGAAGGCAACTGGTCACTGAGAGGTTTCTAAGGGGCACTAGAAGAAGGAGACTTGGAGAAGGAGGTAGCAAGGGTTTTGAGAACCAGGTCCATACGAGCATTTGCAAACAACTGCTCTTCAAGAAATTTTGCGCGAAGCTCATTATTTTGCTTGGTCACGCGGGCAACTTCTTCATGGGAAGAATTAACAGAACCAGGTTCCCCAACAGCTTGACTAAGCTGAGTTTCCAGTATGGTATTCTGAGCCCTCAACCTCCTGATATCTTTGGCAGCACCATTTTGAGCATTGATCGGCTGAGAAATGGTCGAGGTGCTTCCACCAACATTTTCTACACACTCACACTATTCTAGAGTGGTTTTGGATAAGGTTTGCTTGTGGGTTCCCACTTTGGGATTGGCCAAAGGAACCTTGTAGAACTGAAACACCCGAGTGAGGAGAAAGCCATATTGAAGCCCATGATTGCCACCTTTTGCATGTGTTCTATAATGATTGCTGGCAGATTGATCGAGACAAACTCATCAAAATCCTCCATTATGACTAGATCAGACTTTGAAGCGATAGACAGCCTCTCAGCTCGAGATAAGAGCCTCTTATTGACCAACTCAAAGAGAAGCTGATACTCGGGAAGTAGTGCCTTATTATGAATCCGTTACCCCTGCTGAATAGCTTGATCTTTCATAATATCTCTCCTAAAGTTAGCTCCACAAACACCCTTGACTTAGGACATCCTTTCACCTGGAGCTTGGAGAACTTTCCCCAAAGCTGAAACGTCAAGCACAATGTCTATTCCATTTACTAGCACACAGATGTGGTCTCCCTCAATAGCAAAAAGATATGTGTAGAAGTTTTGTGCTGCATCTTCGTACAACTTAGGCACATCCTCTTGAAACAATTGATCCCATTGCTGAAATTCCACCATATCCAGAACTTTCCTCATGCCTGCTATCTCTGAGATTTCCAAGTCAAATATACAACCCCACAATACTTTCTGAGTTCTCAATCTCTCCTGCTAAAGACCACTATCACTGGGTATGGTCTTCGAAGAACTAGGCCCCTCTACGGTTTCCCGTTTTCATTTTCTAGACCCTTACACAGACTTCCCATTCTGGCTTGCAACCTCTACAGTATCTCCTTCAGACACAGCTTGCTCAACTACAACCTTCTTAGACTTACTGCTACACTTCACAGTTGTTCCACTTTGTTTTTCAATAGCTTCATTGGAAGCTCCAACCACAGACTTCTGGCTTTTTGTAGATCGTTTCACTAAGGAACTAGGTTCCTCTACAACATCTTCATCAACCTCAACCACTGGAATGATTTTTCCAGTCACAAATTCCCCTTGTTTCATCAACCTCTTGTTCTTTTTCTTTATACTCTTCTTACTTTTCTGCAAGGCAGACTTGAAAGCCTCTTTCTGCTACAACCTGGTAGTGGGTCACTTGGAAGAGGATTTATGAGTCACTGCTAGTTTACGTATCGTAAACCGTGCGCTGAGAACCATATCATCTTTATAAAGAGGGACCTCAATGGGTGGAATGGATTCCAAGGGCTTAGGACAAACAAGAGGTTCCTGGTTTGCTTCAACTGGAAAAGAGTCAGGTTCTCCAACGGATTTTTCTGTGACTGTTTTATGGATTGGAGATTCGAAGAGTACCAAAGTTATTTCATCCCTTAGGAATGGAGTTTCTTCCCCTCTGAGACTCAGACAAAAGGGTGGCTCCTTCATTCAGAAGACACTCAACAACGATAGCCATGATATTGTGTGCTACTTTCCTTTTCTGGTGACTCTCTGGGAGCCACTGAGTCCAAAATGGAGGAGTTCAAATACTGATTAGGATCATCCTCAGAGACCTTTGACACCTGAGTGGTAACACTTTCCGAGCATTCTTTGGTAAGATCAGAACAAGGGGGAGAAATCGGATTTTCAACACATGGAAGGGAGACAGAGTTTGACGGAGAAGGAAAGGCAATAGAAGATGAGGAGGAAACAAGTGTGGGTGCAGTAGTATTGAGGGTAGTGGAAATTGGGGATGACGTTAATGAGGCTGGAGAAGTTGGAGTGGTCTTGATGGTAGGAGAAGGAAGAGATTATTCGTTTGCCATTGTAGGAGGATTTGGTAGAGAAATTTGAGTGAGAGAGAAGGGAAGAGGAGATCACAGAGATATAGAGGAGATGAATGTTCAGGACTGCTATGAGAGATAGAGAGTTTTATAGGAAGAAGGGCTAATAATGAGGAGGGGGCTAATAATGAGAGGGGAGAGGAATGAGTTCTTATGGATTTTGAAATGGTGGTAGGTTTGTGGGAATACGTAACGTGCAGAGGAGGTGAAATGATTTCAAAGATAATACGTGATATGTAGACTCTGAAAATTCGAATGATGTGGCAGTTGAATTAATTTTATTAACCTTGTCACACCTCATTTTTACCACCCGAGAGGGTATACGGGAGTCTTTCCACTTTAAGTGATATTATTCAAAGTGAAATTATTCTTTTATTTAAGAGACACCACTTGGAATAATTTAAATGGTGTTCCAAGTCAGCGGTTTATTCTAAATCCCAAATGGAGGAAATTCGACTTTCAATTTGAAGTCTGTAAATCAGAAATTTCAAGTAAGGACTTCTGTTAACCCGAGAGAAGGTGTTAGATATTCTCGGGATCCGTAGTTCTAGCAAGGTTGCTTAAACTATTAAAATTGGCATATTATCCAATTTATTACATGCTTTAACCTATTGTGCATGTTAACTTATTAACTGCTTTTAATTATTATATAACGCTTTCAGGAAGATTCAATATTATTTAATATGTGCCTTGAACCACGCCACATGAAATGCACCCGCTGCTCGTGTCCATTCTATTTAACATTGTTAATAATTAAAATTGGATCACATGAAATGTACACCCAAATTTAATAATTAAAAGAAAATCAATTTAAAGAACACGCCTAAAGCAACTACGAAGGTTCAGATTAATAACAACGTTTGAGAGCGCCATGAAAAATTCAATTAATGGTGCACCTCGATTTAAAAGAGTTAGTATTATTTACATGAGGGTCATGTGTTATTTAATGAAAATGGCACACCTCAAATGTTTTATAAAAGCTACCTAATTTTATGAGGGCCATTGACTTTGGGATTTTATATGGCATGGGACACCTCAAACCTTTTCCATGTGTTAGTTCTCAAATCTAATCCTATGAGGGCCATGGATGATTAAAATTATTTTGCATGACACACCTCCATTTATTTCAAAGGATTTTATTATTCGAAGTTATTATAATCGGGTCATATGAAATGTACCCCTGAATTTTAGAATTTAGGCATCATTACTATGTCACAGGAGTTGAACCCATAATCATGATGGTTTATTAATCGTGCTTAAAGTAAGCTACGATGTTTATGAATATTAACGGCCTAAGTATGCTACTAACAATAAAATTAGGAAAGAGATAAAACAATGTAGAATCCATGCAATATCCAAAGTTCTTTCACTTCATCAACATAAACAATTTCTGAGCGTTCTTTGGTAAGATCAGAAGAATGGGGAGAAATGGGATTTTCAACACATGGAAGGGAGATAGAGTTTGACGGAGAAGGAAAGGCAATATGAGATGAGGAGGAAACAAGTGTGGGTGCAGTAGTATTGAGGGTAGTGGAAATTGGGGATGACGTTAATGAGGATGGAGAAGTGGGAGTGGTCTTGATGGTAGGAGAAGGAAGAGATTTTTCGTTTGCCATTGTAGGAGGATTTGGTAGAGAAATTTGAGTGAGAGAGAAGGGAAGAGGGGATCACAGAGATATAGAGGAGATAAAGGTTCAGGACTACTGTGAGAGATAGAGGGTTTTATAGGAAGAAGGCTAATAATGATAGGGGAGAGGAATGAGTTCTGAAGGATTTTGAAACGGTGGTAGGTTTGTGGGAATACGTAACGTGCAGAGGAGGTGAAAGGATTTCAAAGATAAGACGTGATATGTAGAATCTGAAAAGTTGAATGATGTGGCAGTTGAATTAATTTTATTAACCTTGTCACACCTTATTTTTACCACCCGAGAAGGCATACGGGAGTTTTTCCACTTTAACTGATATTATTCAAAATGTAATTATTTATTTATTTAAGAGTCACCACTTGGAATAATTTAAAGGGTGTTCCAATCCGCCGGTTTATTCTAAATCCCAAATCGAGGAAATTCGACTTTCAATTTGAAGTCTGCAAATCAAAAATTTCAAGTAAGGAATTCTGTTAACTCGAGAGAAGGTGTTAGATATTCTCGGGATTCGTAGTTCTAGCACGGTCGCTTAAACTATTAAAATTGGCATATTATCCAATTTATTACATGCTTTAACCTATTGTGCATATTAACTTATTAACAACTTTTAATTATTATAAAACGCATTTAAGAAGATTCAATATTATTTAACATGTGCCTTGAACCACGCTACATGAAATGCACCCGCTGCTCGCGCCCATTCTATTTAACATTGTTAAGAATTAAAATTGGGTCACATGAAATGTACACCCAAATTTAATAATTAAAAGGAAATCAATTTAAAGAACACGCCTAAAGCAACTACGAAGGTTCAGATTAATAACAACGTTTGCGAGGGTCATGAAAAATTCAATTGATGGTGCACCTCGATTTAAAAGAGTTAGTATTAATTACATGAGGGTCATGAGTTATTTAATGAAAATGGCACACCTCAAATCTTTTATAAAAGCTAACTAATTTTACGAGGGCCATGGACTTTGGGATTTTATATGGCATGAGACACCTCAAAACTTTTCCATATGTTAGTTCTCAAATCTAATCCTATGAGGGCCATGGATGATTAAAATTGTTTGGCATGGCACACCTCCATTTATTTCAAAGGGTTTTATTATTCGAAGTTATTATAATCGGGTCACATGAAATGTACCCCTGAATTATAGAATTTCGGCCTCATTACTATGTCACATGATTTGAACCCATAATCATGATGGTTTATTAATCGCGCATAAAGTAAGCTACGATGTTTATGAATATTCACGGCCTAAGTATGCTACTAACGATAAAATTAGGAAAGGGACAAAACAATATAGAATCCATGCAATATCCAAAGTTCTTTCACTTCATCAACATAAGGAAATAATTTACCCTTGTTAACTATACCAAGCCAAACACACGTTATGCACATTTGATATTCCTCTGCCCATTAGCTTTAACAATTCACGTCAATAGAATTTATTCCACTTCAATTATTGATTGCTTTCTGCACAAAGGCTTTCACACCAACAATACACTTTTGGAACAAAACTAACTGACAACTGATATCCAAACTTTTATCAATTGAATTTGTGTAACACAAAAACTGAGCACAAATAAGCACATCAAAGATATTGACTAAAGTAAGGACTGAAAAGATGTCAAATTAGGCAGAGAAAGAGAAATGGACCTTAATTAGCTGAAAATTGATTGTTTACTGCTTTGAACGAAACATAACGAACCGCGACACAAACTCGGATCGGCACCGAAAAGTTCAAAACAAAACAAACTCAATCAATATCCATTAGAATCCATGCTTTCGGAATCTAAAACTCAGAAAAAGAAGCTAAAATGTTGAACGATATGAACATAACCTATCACTCTCTTTTTTATCTGATCAAATGATGCTCTTTGATTTTTTTTCTTCTTGTTTTTAAGTGTGAAATGGTAGAAACACAGCTATAAATCTTTGGTATGAAGTTGGTCCTAAAAGCAGTTGAGAAGTGAAGAAGAGGAAAGGGATATCCGATGCCTTTTGAGCGTCGGGATTTTAAGGGGTGGAGCTGGTTTCTGGCGGGTTGGGGTGAAGGCGCATATGGGTGTGTTGATGGTTGAAGAAGGTGAAGTCATGGGTGACGCTGGTGGGAGGTCCGGCGATGGGGTCAACTGGTTTAATCTTCTACCTTAATCAAAGAAGAAGCTGATTGTTTTTGCTTCAACTTCAAGTCTTTCATTGAAGAAAACGACCCGGGGAGGGGGTCTTTTTGGAGTTATACGGTGCATGGATTTCTTATACCTTAGGGATCTTGGTTGGTTCTTTCTTTTTTTTTTTTTTTTTTTTTTTTCATATTTTCCTTAGGTCGCCGTTTTTCATTTGTTCCGTTGTCTTTTTCTCTATTTTTAGCTCCTAGCAGCCTTAGGTCTTCAAGGTTTTTGGTTGGCTTTTTTAAGAAGATGAGATGGTGAGTTGTTCTTATTTTGAAAAAAACGACGGATTTCATGTGTAAAGTCTAGGTCTTAGGTTATTAGGGTGTAGGTCCTTTTATAGTTTAAGCCTAGGTTTTTAAGGGTATTGGTTTTGGAAATGATGGGCTAAGCCCGTAAATTTGGCCTAAAACGGGTTGCTTGAGCCTAAATTTATTTTTTTCTCCGCGGACGAGACTAAAAATACGATCTCATTTATTCATTAATTATACTTAAGTAAAATAACTATTAAAATAAGTTTGACCGTTAAAATAAACTATTTTTTGGATATTTTTCAAGATTAAAAATGACTACAAAATATTAATGAAATAATTTTTTTTGTAATTTTCTTTTTCTTCTAATAAAATAAAGTAAAAGAGTAAAAATTAGTTGAAATATCTATACTAGGGCTAAATTTAATATTTACATGCTAAAATATAAAAATCTTAGGGAGGGTCAAAAATGACATGTCTACAGCTGCCCCTCTTTGACTGGAAAGTCGAAGAGTTTTCAGACAAAGAACGACTAGACAGGTTTTAATCCTTATTTGGAGAGACCAAAACTAAAAGAAAGATGAATGTGACCGATCCCTGGTATCTGAGCTGCCTACATATCCTTAGTTCTGAAGGAATCATGGCACGTGTAGTTCAGAAGTGAGTGAGATTGTCACGACCCAAAATTCACTAAGGGTCGTGGTGGCGCCAAACACTGCTGTCATGCAAGCCAACCAAATTACTTAATCAAAATCTCGTTTTTAACACTTTTTCCTTCCATATTTAAAATTTTTAAAGAATATAGTCTCAAATCACATTTAAATGTTAAGTAGTTAATAAAATACTTCAAACCATCCCAGAACCCGATGTCACAAGTGCATTAGCATCTACTGATAAGAGAATAAAATGCAACATCCGTCCGGAATACAGTGGACAGGAAATAAATACAGCACACTAGAAAGGACTGCTCTAGCTGCGGCCGTCTCAAATGATGCAGCTCGCCTAGTCCCAGAATCATCCGTGCTGCTATGCCCAGTAGGCAACTGGAGTTACAAATATCTATGGAACAAAATGCGTAGCAAGTGTAGTATGAGTACAAATATAACGTGTACCCAACAAGTATCCCGCCTAATCCCGAAGGGGTAGAGACGAGATGGTCAACTTTGACACTCTCTAATGGTTCAATAATAATTTATCCTTAATATATATAAAACACTGTGGATTTATTTTATAAACATGCTTTTTAATCCAGACAGAGGAAACAATTAAACATATAATTTTTTCACAAGAAATTTTCAAAATTCCTTTACATTATTACAAATTATTCTTGAGCCAGGATTGGGCAGTAAAAACTTAATAAGTTTAAGGCAGCAATACAAGCATGCACAAATCATACTGAGTCGACGAACCGATTCAACAAAAATAAATGTGCACTTGCTGAGGGTCGATGACGCGCCTATAGATGCATCTATTAATCTGCCAAGGCGTTCAGCCCGTTCCATAATAAACACACACGGACAGATAGTTAGTCAAGAAGTCAACATGGAGTAATTATCCAAGAAAGGTCAATTCTCTTTAATAATTTGAGAAAACGAAGCTTAAGTCTTTTTAGAAATTCATTTATTAATATAATATAATTTAAGAAATTCAAGCAATCAATGGGTTCACAATTATTCCAAGTATAACATGCTTTTGGGTCCTAGACAATCCGGATAGTTGCATAATAGTAGCTACGCACGGACTCTCATCACCTCGTGCGTACATATCCCCCACAAACAGGAGCACATAACCCATTTAACTCACCTATAGGGTCAATTTCCCCCACACAAGATTAGAAAGGAGACTCACCTCGCTCCAAAGACTCTTAACCGACATTCTTCATTTTTCCGAAGGCTTGAACCGACGCACAGACTCCAAAACTAGCCAATGGTTATACAAATTCATTAATATCTGCTCAATTATTTATTACAACCCAATTTATAATAATTCCTAACCCCGATCGAAAAGTTGACAAAATTGCCCTCAAGCCCACGTGCCCGGATTAAAAAAAACACACAAATTCCGATAATCCATTTTGATACGAGTTCAACCATACCAATTTTATCAAATTCCGATAACAACTTGACCTCCAAATCTTAATTTTTTGTTCTTGAAAAGTTTTACAAAAATCTTGATTTCTTCCATTTAAATCCAAAATAAATGATGAATATAACCATAGAATCATGAAGTAAAATTACTTTCGGATATAGAACACTTACCCCAATCCATATGGTGAAAATCGCCTAAAAAATTGCTTCAATCCGAGCTCCATAGCTCCAAATATGGTAAAAATGGTCGAAACCTCAAAATATAGCTTCTGCCCAGGTATTTATTCTTCGCAATCGCAAAATTGCTTCGCAATCGCGAAGCACAACATTTCTCAGCCCAACATTTGCCCTCCGCAATCGTGGAAGAGGCTTCGCAATCGCAGAGAACAAATGCCTAACTCTTCCGGACAGTCTATAGTATAATGGTCATAACGTTTTGTACAAAACTCCTAATTGCAAATGGTTGAACTTTTTGAAAACTAAACTCCAAGAACTACAACTCTCACGTGTTGGCCATTTTCCAATTTCTTATATATTTCTAGATATAATCTGCCAAATGTTGCCCATGTATAACACAACTTTCTTCTTCATTTTCCCGGATACCCTGTAGTGTAACAGCCATATCTCTTTATACACAAATCCAAATCATGAATGGTTTAATTTTCACGAAACAACATACAAAAGGCTACAACTTTTATTTATATCATCTCAAAATTCCTCGTAGATTGTGAGATATGAGCCTCCGAAGTCGAGTAAGTGCAGCAGAATATTTACTCTATGCGATTGCAAAAGGCTTTCCGCGATCGCGATTCACTTGTCCGTTTCTCACATTTTACTCACCGCGATCGTGACCATTTCCCTGTGATTGCATAGAACACAGCAGTAGCCAAAAACAAGCAGTTATAAATGTCCTAGAAATGGTTCGAAACCACCCCGAAACTCACCTGAGCTCCTCGGGACCCCGTCCGAACATACCAACAAGTCTCAAAACATATCACAGACTTAGTCGAGGCCTAAAATCAAATCAAACAATGCTAAAAACAAGAATCGCACTCCAATCCAAGCTTAATGAACTTTAGAATTTCAAACTTCTATATTTGATGCCAAAACCTATCAAATCACGTCCAATTGACCTAAAATTTTGCACACAAATCATATTCAACATTACGGACCTACTCCAACTTCCGAAATCGGAATCCGACCCCGATATCAAAAAATCCACTTCTGGTCAAATGACTTCAATATGACCTACGGACCTCCGAATTCACTTATCGCGCTCCCAACTCCAACATTACCATACAGAGCTAGTCCTAGTCTCGAAATCCCAAACGGACATCGATAACGCTGAAATGAACTTCAAACCAAGCATAAGAAATTTCTTCCAAAATGCTGACATCCAAAATAGGTGCCACAACGCTCCCAGGTTATCGAAAACCCAAACCAGGCATACACCCAAGTTTGAAATCATCATTCGAACCTCTTGGAACCTTCAGATCCCGATTCCGAGGTTGTTTACTCAAAAATCCAATCCTAGTTCATTCTTTCAACTTTAAGCTTCTGGGATGAGTATTCTCTTCCCAAATCAACTCTAAACTTCCCTAAATTCAATTCCGACCATGCGTACAAGTCATAACACCCAAAATGAAGCTGCTCATGGCCTCAGACTGCTGAACGACGCGCTAGGTCTCAAAACGACCGGTCTGATCATTACATTCTCTCTTACTTAAACATATGTTCATCCTCGAACGTGCTGAGAACTATACTGAAATAGTCTGAAATCACTTTTTAGCACCTCATGTACCTTCTCGTGCTACCACAACTTAGCTGAGCACATCAGCTTGATAAATTCTAAAGATGTTCCCTTATATTCAAGCAAATAAGCCCTAGAGCCCCATTCCAACATCCGAAATTCTATGCCAGGCCTGTTTCCAACATACGATCACCATATCAATCACTACACACTATACTCAGACATGATTGCATAACTTTGATGGATTCCTACTTTGCAACACTTAATCCACAGGACCACGATAATAGTTTCTGATCAACTTAGCAAAAATCCAACGAATCAGATGCTCCCATTGTACCTCATGACACACGCAAGTCTTACTCTAACTCTTACAATACCGCCCTCTGGATGAGATGTGCCAAAATTCATAATCAACAGTCGAGTCAACCAATCATTGAGTCTATACTTCTGACAAGAAACATTACCATATTCTGAACCAAATACTGATCTTTGATCCTTAATATACTTCATATAATCAGATTGCACTGATCTTAAATCCCATAATCTCGTCTCACCCATTACGAACTGCTCAGGGAATAAGCCACTCTGAATGCGATCAAAAGTCTCATATGAAGTCACAATGTGCCAATAGGCCACTAATCCGAACACAACACAAACAGGAAATCGAACTCTGGAGGGAATTACCTAACCCCCGCACTAATACGAACGTTCCTTAGAAAATTGGAAGCGAAACATACAAAAATAACATATAGAAAACCAGACTTGACATCACACTGTTACGACGTGCAACCCGACCCAAATAACATATCCATGGCAGCATGCCACACGATCCACACATAGATCTCACATAAGGATATTGCGCTTCGAGCTAAATCTACTCATTATAATAAAAATATCAAATTTCGATCGCAAGCACACTAAGTGTATAATACCATCCCTGAGAAAAGACATAGCGCTATAGGCTACAAAACTCAAGCACAACTGAGGTGCGATAAAAGATCTGAATCTCAAGAGCCGTTCTGCTCACATAACATCATCGCCACGTGGAACCTCAACACATATGAATTTACCAAGCCATCTCACAACTCATATGGCACAATACATCATTACCTGGAATAGCTGATGACAAAATAACACCCTGATTGTTCCTCCACAGTGAACGCTCGCTGAAACGAACACAACTGGCCTGATATAAAGCCCTGCTCACATATAAATCAATCCATTTATCTCAAGCCAATTTCTGGTTTTACCAACTTGGCTAATAACCTTTCAAAGGTCCATAGTAACTCCCTTTCCCTCATAACACATAAGAACGACCATCATCACCGGAGCAACCTCCTCAGTTCATAACCCGATAACCAAAGTGCCCTCTAGTCCTTAATTCTCAAATTAATGATAGTACCTCAATCCTCATACTTGGTTTAAATGATTAGTCAATCAAGTGACTACATGTCACACTTATACAATCTTTCCATGGGACACGCTCTCACAATCTTCCGAAATAAATAACGGGTTCGCCCATCTAATCCTTCATCCGCACTAACGCTAAAAAGCGATCAAGAATCCTTAACCAGGATGCAAAGCCTATTTCACAACACATCGATCTCAGGTGACGCCGAATACAATAGCAACTTACTTTAAGCATTCCACCCTTCTCTCGCTCATCCGAGCTCATGACATCCTTACCAGCACCAAATTGCAACCTCGATCCTCAGTTCAAATTTCCATGCTACTCACTGCACCCAATGTGCCAACATACAACAGGACACGATTTTCATCATAACTCCGAAATCATTAATATTTCAACACTTTTATCATATAAGAACTTTGCACTTAACTCGCTTCAGGAGAATCATAGCAACACATAGGTAAATTCCCATAACCGTAGAATATGCAAATATGCAAGTAGTGGTCCAAGCCACCATAGACCTTCCGGAATTCGCTTCCATTTAAAACCCCATAATAAAAGAATGCCTCTGAATAACATCAATTACAACGGCCGACAAGCCTCACACGTATCGTGACAAATCATACACATAACTTGATCATGCGGAATGAACTGATCGTTGGCCCTAATATGCCAATTCAACTATGGTTAATAATTCCACCTTCTTCCAATTTATCCTTGCTTGCCTTAGAAATAATACTAACTCCATTCCACACATAACATACTCCATCTACACTCACCCCGAGTGACCTCAAATCACGAGACCAGGATGTCTCAATTCCCACGAACTATTTCATATCACTCAAATGCTACACCACAAGCTAAAATATCATAGAATATTCTGGGAACCTTCTCATAAGCTTCTACAAAGCTTGATTCTTAACTGCACTCATAGGCTCGAAATCATTGGGCACCACACTTTAACTTCTGAATTCACTAGGACCGTTAATGAGAGCCACCCGCTCTAAGTTGGTCCCAAATATAACTTACTTCATAAATCTTATAACACATGAATACTCTCTCGGTGGAGCACCCGACGAAATCACTTCCTCTGAAACCTGTATCTATACAAAGCATAAATCCTGAATCTTTTTCCAAGTCCAAACATGAGCCAATAAGGCCAACCATAGCATGCCTCCAACAATTCATTTGCTAAAACTACCACTTATGGTCTTTTCCCGTAGCTGAAACAACCCATCGATATGTAGATAAATGGAAACCTGGCAAGTAGTTAATCATGCAACCCAATCTTAGGCGGTGGGACTCTCCCACTTAGTTTGAAGCCACTATTACACAACTCTAGAACTCACCAGAATCCTTTATCTCTTGTTGACATAACCTTCCGAAATCATCTACCGAAATTCTCAGAATCTTTCTGTAAATCCCCATCTTTCATATTCCGAATCATCATCCAGATTCCCATGACCAATCACTTTGCTGGAAAACCAATATAAATTCTTTGCAGAAGCTTTGCCAACCACGCGACCGCTAATCTGCTCACGGGAAATAACCTGCTTGCAGAAACCACTTCCCGACACCTTCCAAATTCTGCTGCACAGGATATAGTCACCATGACATCAACAACCAAATCCTGTGTCCAAGCTCACTCTCTAGCTGCACCAGTCCGTTCACTCCTCGTGGACATTAATCGAATGTCTGGCAACACTTTTTCAAATTTGGAGTTATGCTGCATACTTCTTCATTTCAAGCAACCTCTTTCCGTTATAGTAAATCTCCTGCCGTATAATGGCCCATACATTAATTTACATCTGCAAACTTCAATGGCCAGTCGCTAAAATCCCAGATCATTTCAAACTCTCCTTTGGCGCGTAGTCATCCTGCTACCAAGCCCATATGCAACATCCGCCACTCTCCCACTTTGGGTAAACTCGTTTCTTTAATCAACTACTTGACTGTTGCATCATACACCAAGCCTTCTAAGAATTTTAGACACCGTCTGACACTTTCCACATGTCTTTCCTCAAAATTTGCTGCTTATCTGTTTCCTTAAATAAATTCTATCTTTGTGGCACTTTTAACCGCAATTGCCGCTAACATTAAACCCTTTCAAAGGTCATCTTTATCGAACAATCAACATTAGGAATTCTGATTCGATCTTAAACTACTGCACCATGCGATATCAGACAACTGTATCTCCAATGCTATTTTACAATATCTTTCCATAAAGGCGAATTGTACAAGATTATATCACAAACAAACTTAGTACGTTCAATCAGGACCACGACACCCCATTATAGAAGAAAAGCTCCACCACGCTAGCAAATACCAAATCTCAATTACTTTCGCAGCCCAGACCTAACCATTTTTAGTCCGATAGCCTTTCCCCTACCGGGAATAAAATGCTGAATCCCTTGATTACACAATGACTAAACCTCCCTTCATTTCATTCACTACCCAAACACGTGGGCAAACATACTACCATCACAACAATACTGCAGAATAATCACTCATAAGCATCATGGAAACCTGTGCCCAGCCTCAAGGCTCTTAGAAGTTCTGTTACTGAGCCAAAACAATAGGAGATCGTTCCATAAGCCGATTATAATAGTCCAATAAACTATACCGGGAGAATCATCCCGCACCACATTCATAGTGCCATTTCAATTCTTCAAATTCTCAATTTCTAACAAGCGCTCGCGTCGCGTAAGATTGAGTAGGAAGGGATCAAAGGCATAAGCCTCAAAGGAATCGAATTGCACGATAAGGGAATCAAGAAGAGAAGTACTCCTAACAGCCTTGTAGCCTCTCGAGAATAAGTACAGACCTCTCTGTACCGATCTGCAAGACTCTAGTGGACTTGCTCATGACTCGTGAGACCGTCGGGAACCTTGTGCTCTTATACCATGTTGTCACGACCCAAAATCCACAAACGGTCGTGGTAGCACCGGACACTGCTGTTAGGCAAGTTAACCAAATTACATAATCAAAATCTAATTTTTAACATTTTTAAATCTAGGATTTTCCTTTCATATTTAAATTTTTTAAAGAACATAGTCTAAAATAAAATTTAGATGTTAAGCAGTTAATACAATACTTCAAACCATCCCAGAACCCAGTGTCACAAGTCTACTGATAAGAGAATAAAATACAACATCCATCTGGAATACAGTGGTCATGAAATAAATATAGCACAGTGGAAAGGACTGCTCTAGCCGCGGCTCTCTGGAATGATACAACTCGCCTAGTCCCAGAATCATCCGTGCTGCTATGCCCAGTAGGCCACCGAAGTTACAAATGCATGTGCAACAAAATGCACAGCAAGTGTAGTATGAGTACAAAAACAACGTGTACCCAATGAGTATCCCGCCTAATCCCAAAGGGGTAGAGCCGAGATGGTCAACTTTGACACTTTCTAATGGTCCAATAATGATTTATCCTTAATATATATATATATATATATATATATATATATATATATAGAGGAAACAATTAAACATATAATCTTTCACAGGAAATTTCCAAAATTCCTTTACATTATTAAAAATTATTCTCCAACCAGGATGGGGTAGCAATAACTTAATAAGTTTAAGGTAGCAATATAAGCATGCGTAAATCATACCGAGGCGACGCCCAATCCAACAGAAATAAATGTGCACTTGCTAAGGGTCGACGGCGCGCCTATAGATGCATCTATTAATCTGCCGAGGCGTTCGGCCCGTTCCAAAATAAACACACATAGACAGATAGTCAGTCAATAAGTCAACATGGAGTAATTATCCAAGAAAGGCCAATTCTCTTTAATAATTTGAGAAAACGAAGCTTAAGTCTTTTTAGAAATTCATTTATTAACTTAATATGATTTAAGCAATTCAAGCCATCAATGGATTCACTTTTAATCAAAGTATAACATGCTTTTGGGTCCTAGACTACCCGAACAATAGCATAATAGTAGCTACACACAGAATCTCGTCACCTCGTGCGTCCCCAAAAATGGGAGCACATAACCCATTTAACTCATCTATGGGGTTAATTTTCTCCTCACAAGATTAGAAAGGAGACTCACCTTGCTCCGAAGACTCATAACCGAAATTCTTCATTCTTCCAAAGTCTTGAACCGACGCACAAGGCTCCAAAACTAGCCAATGGTTATGCAAATCCATTATTTTTTGCTCAATTATTTATTACAACCAAATTTATAACAATTCCTAACCCCGATCGAAAAGTAGACAAAATTAACCTCGGGCCCACGTGCTCGGATTCTGAAAAACTCACAAAACCCGATAACCCATTTTGATACGAGTTCAACCATACCATTTTTATAAAATTTGAATAACAACATGACCTCAAAATCTTGAATTCTCGTTCTTGAAAAGTTTTACAAAAATCTTTATTTCTTCCATTTAAATCTGAAATAAATGATGAATATAACCATAGAATCATGAAGTAAAATTACTTTCAGATATTGAATACTTACCCCAATCCATATGGTGAAAATTGCCTAAACAATCGCTTCAATACGAGCTCCATAGCTCCAAATATGATAAAAATAGCCAAAACCCCAAATATAACTTCTGCCCAGGTATTTAATCTTTGCGACCATGGAAAATGCTTTGCAATCGTGAAGCACAGATTTCTCAGCCCAAAATTTTCCCTCCGCGATCGCGGAAGAGGTTCGCGATTGGAAAGAACAAATGCCCAGCTCTTCCGAACAATCTATAGTATAATAGTCATAACGTTTTGTACAAAACTCCAAATTGCAAATGGTTGAATTTTTTATAAAATGTACTCCAAGAACAACAACTTTCATGTTTTGGTCAATTTTCAATTCCTTATATATTTCTACATATAATCTGCCAAATTTAGCCCATGTATAACACAACTTTCTTCTTTATCTCCCCGGACACCCTGTAGTGTAACAGCTATTTCGCTTTGTACACAAATCAAATTCATGAATTGTTTACTTTTCTAGAGACTAGACACAAAGGGATAACACTTTTATTTTTACATCATCTCAAAATTCCTTGAAGATTGTGAGATATGAGCCTCCGAATTCGAGCCAGTGCAGCAGAATATTTACTCTACGCGATCGCGAAAGGCTTTCCGGGATCACCATTTACTGGTCTGTTTCTCACATTTTACTCATTGCGATCGAGACCATTTCCCCGCAATTGCATAGAACACTGTAGTAGCCAAAATTTGGCAGTTATAAATGGCCTAGACATGGTCCGAAACCACCCTAAAACTCACCCGAGCCCCTCGGGACCCGGCCAAACATACCAACAAGTCTCAAAATATATCACGGACTTAGTCGAGGCCTCAAATAACATCAAACAATGCGAAAATCATGAGTCGCACTCCAATCCAAGCCTAATGCACTTTAGAATTTCGATGCCAAAACCTATCAAATCACGTCAATTGACCTCAAATTTTGCACAGAAGTCATATTCAATATTACGGACCTTCTCCAACTTCCAAAATCGGAATCCGACCCCAATATAAAAAATTTTACTTCCGCTCAAACTTCTCAAAAACCTTCAATTTTCTATCTTTAGCCAAATGACTTCAAAATGACCTACGGACCTCTGAATTCACTTCTGATCGTGCTCCCAGTTCCAAAATCACCATACGGAGCTACTCCTAGTCTCGAAATCCCAATTGGACATCGATAACGCTGAAATGCAATTCAAGCCAAACTTAAGAAATTTCTTCCAAAATGTTGACATCCACAATAGGCACCACAACGCTCCCGAGTTATCCAAAACCCAAAGCGGGCATACACCTAAGTCCGAAATCATCATACAAACCTGCTGGAACCTTCAGATCCTGATTCCGAGGTCGTTTATTTAGAAATCCAATCCTAATTCATTTTTTCAACTTAAGCTCCCGAAATGAGAATTCTCTTCACAAAATCAACTCCGCACTTTCCGAAATTCAATTCCGACCACGCGTACAAGTCATAAAACTTGAGATGAAGCTGCTCATGACCTCAGATTGCTGAATGATGCGCTAGGACTCAAAACGACCGGTCAGGTCATTACAAAGATGATGGAGTATACGGAGGTGGAGAGCCGTTCGAGGTTCAGTCCGCGTCCCCGTTAATACATCAAAATCAAAAATTAGAAAGACTAACTAAGCCTATCAGCTATGAGTTATAAGATTCATATCTATGAGTCTTCTGAAGCTTGATATTGAGTCTTGGTTGGTTCTTCATGCGGACTCTAATCTGAATCTTGATGCTTGTTATTTGCAGGTGTTGGTTCAATATTCTTTAGCTTTTTCAAATCAAGACAGGACATGCAGAGCTTGTGACCTCAGCCATGTCTTGAGTAGTTCACATCTTTCTCCGCTTCTGCACTTTGAGTAAAACCTACTCAGACACCAAAACAAATAAATGAACAATATTTTCCTACCCCAGTTTTCACTAGGAAAAATTTGTGAGTTATTGTAACAAAATTCTAAACTACTTCTTTATTGAAAGCAATAAAAGTCAGGACTGTATACCCTAAGAAAATAGAGACTAGGGAGTGAAGACCCTATATCTAAAGCGAAATTAACTAGGGAGTGACGCTATGTTAGAAAAAAGACTAGGGAGTGGAGACGCTATATCTAAACTAAAATAAACGGGGGAGTGGAGACTTTATGTTGGAAAATCAAACTAGGGAGTAGAGACCCTATGTCTAAAATAAAATCAACTAGGGATTAGAGACCCTATGTTGGAAAGATTACCAGGTTATGTTGGCATCCATTAGTGGGACCCTATGTTGGAATTTGAGACTACTCACTTGTGTTCCTATGCTAAAATGAACCAAGAAGAATTTTTTTTGGTATCTTAGGAGAAACATTTATTAGACTAAGATGTTTCGATCCTAGGAGAAAATTCATCAGATTAGGCCCATTTTTGTTATCTTAGGAGAAAGATCCATCAGACTAAGATTTCTATCCTAGGAGAAAGTTAATCAGACTTGGTCTTATATCTTAGGAGAAAGATTCATCACACTAAGACTTTGATCATAGGAGAAAGTTCATCAGACTAGGTTTTCTATCTTAGGAGAAAAATTTATCAGACTAAGATTTTGATCCTACGAGAAAATTCATCAGACTTGGTTTTCTATCTTTGGAGAAAGATTCATCAGACTAGGTTTTTTATCTTAGGAGAAAGATTCATCAGACTAAGATTTTGATCTTAGGAGAAATTTCATCAGACTAGGTCCTTTTTACTTATTTTTTGGTATCTTACGAGAAAGATTTATCATACTAAGATTTCTATCCTAGGAGAAAGTTCATCAGACTAGGTCTTCTATCTTAGGAGAAAAATTCATCAGTCGGAGATTTTTATCCTATGAGAAAATTAATCAGGCTAGGTTTTCTATCTTAGGAGAAAGATTCATCAGACTAGATTTCTTATCTTAGGAGAAAGATTCATCCAACTATGATTTTTATTGGGAGGAAAATCCATCAGACTAGGACTTTTTATCCTAGGAGGAAAAATTGTGAAGATCAATGGAAATATTTAATGCACAATAGAAAGACAAATAAAGGCAAAGATTTGAGAAAGTTCCCTTTGTCGACTATTCTCTTCTTTTGTTCTTTCTTTTTTGTTTTTCTCTTTTTTTTGAAGCTATTTTCCTTGCACTGCTTTGTTCCTGTTCAAACAAAGAAAATTTTGTCAGTTTTAAAAGTGGTGGTCGGTTTGTGGCCTTGAGTCTTGAGCAGCTTGACTTCTGCTCAATCAACTTGAGTCGGTTTCAAGAGACTTTTGCTCTGCATCAACCCTACTTGTTTCAAACCCAGTACCATCTATATTTATGGATCAATCAGCCTTATCCTAGCTGGAGATCTTTTCTTAAGTGACCTTTACTGAAGTCTTGAACGACTTCCTGCTTTTGAGATATTTGTCTGTCAGAAAGAATCACCAGTTATCTTTGCTTGCGCCTTGCGCCAAGTAAGCTGACAAGACTCTTTTGGGGGAGCCTTTGTATGAATCCTCAAGGCACTTTGATAGTAACAACCAAGTGTGCTGGCCAAATTTTCTTTGTGCAAATGAAAAGCTAGTAGCAGATTTTGAAATCTTTTCTTGCTTGTTTTGACAAGGACAGATTTAGAGTGAAGGACATAATGATGCATAGACATAGTATTAACAAGAAATGCCCCTGTCGGAAGGGCAAAATAAAGAATTTTTTTATTCTTTTCTCTTCTTTTTCTTCCTTTTCAATAACTAGCCTTAATGATCATGAAATACATTTTGGACTTAACGGTCGATCTACCAAACAAACCAAATTTTCCCTTTTACCATCCTTATGACCTTTGAAGTCGTGCTTGTTTATGTCAGTTCTTCGCAGCAGCTTCAGGACTCACTTTCGACAAGTAGTACCCTAGCGGTTTTCACCAACAAGTCTCTCTCATTTATTCATCTCTGCTTAGTGTCTTCATACAGTGCCCGTGGGGATTTTTCATTTATAAGACTATCTCATTTTTCTTTCCCTCTTTTTTGTGAACAACTCGTCGATGTTCTAAATCGTGTGACAACTGTTGCTCATTACATAAGTCTTTTGAAATTCTTGAAGGCATATTAGGAGGTTTTTATTGGAAAGTTTTTTGATAGGGTTGGATGAAATGTCGACGTGAAGTCTCAAAGTAAGCTCAAAATGAGGGAATTGACTTACAACTCTTGGAATCGACTCTTTTAAAATGAAATAAAATCTTCGCCCCAGTTTCAGATACTCGGAGTTTTGCATTTTTCTATTTTTTTTCTTCTAAATTTTTATTATGTTGGATTGAACCGTTAGGCTACCTACGTATCCTTATTTTTAAGGAATCAGGTCGAATGTAGTTCAAACAACAGACCTAACTAATTTTATTCATCATTCTTTGTATTTTTACTTTTCTATTCTTTTTTAATCTTTTTTTTCTTTTTTATTTCCAAAACAAGTTCACAACATTAATGAACATGTTAGTCTTCTTGGTGTGTCGTGGCCACAAGATACTTTCCATCCCTTAATCTCGAAGTTTCCGACAAACTTTGATATATTAAACATCCTCAAACCTGATCTTCACAAGGATTTGAAGGTGAATTTTACTCGACCTTAATTCTAAAGTATTTCAACTCTTTATTTATCCTCAAAAGTGCATTTTGCTTTGTTTAGTTATCCAACTCCAGATTAAATTAATTTCTAACATCTGGCAAAAATTTCTACATACATGTCATGTCGTTAGAACTAGCGAGAAAAGAAACAGGAACAAAATGGCATAGAAGGACAAACTGTATTTTATTGAGTAAAGGATGAAAGGGTTTAAAAACAAGACAAACAACCTAAGATCTGAGTTACAACCCTAAAATAACCCAAATAATGAAAATAGCAATGGAACAAACGGACAAGACTCACATAGACAGAAGAGAGGGATAGAAGGGTTTGACTCAATAAAGTAAATAAAATCTTGATCCCAACCATGAAATAACCTAGACAATAGAAAATAAATATCAAAACAAGCTACCAAGATTCATTCCTAGTGAGGAGGGAATGACTTCTCAATTGCTAAGCTTGACATTTAGCAACAAATTTGCTCATCAGAATCACCATGGCCTTCTCCAATTTCAGTCAGCAAGCTCTTGAGAGGATTTTCATACTCCATGTCACCATGAATTTTCCCCACAAAGTGTGCATCATCATGTGCAGGTAAAGTATTCTGCACGATATTCTGGGTATCACTGTCTTGGATAACAATCAGTTTATCCTGGATCATCCTTTCTATTTCGCTTTCAAATCCTGACAACTTTCAACATTGTGCCCTTGGGCATTGGAATGGTTTTTTTCATCTTTTAGAAAGGTAAAAGCTTCTTGCACGTGGGTCCACATGGTTTTGAGGAATGGTTGAAATCATGTTATAATGCTTTAACTTCTTAAATAGGCTTGCATAGGATTCTCCTATTGGTGTACAATTATCTGTCAGCCTTTGTTCCCCCTATACCCCTGACTTGGACATGGGTTATAGGGCGCTTGAAAATTTGTGGAGGCTGATGGAGATTTTGCGCTACTCGTGCTCGCCTTCTTGGGTGATTTGGTGGCTGTGGTCATACCTTCTAGACGTTTTCCTTGGACATCTTCTCGACCCTAATGTCATCATGATTTCCTCGTCCTTCTCATTTGTGCCACTAAAATTATCAAATTCAATCTGGACAGCCTGAGTTACGGCTGGGAACTGCTTGACTTATAGTCTTGCATGTCTTAAGACCATTGTCAATCATTTCCCGCATTTTGATTGCTTTCGAGAAGGATTTACCCACTGCGGACATCATGTTTTGAAAATAATATGGCTCTTGAGCATGAAGAAAGAAAGTGATTAGCTCGTGGTCATCCATGGGTGGCTTAACTTTGGCTGCTTATTCTCTCCATTTGATGGCATATTCCCTGAAACTTTCAATTGGTTTCTTCTTCAGGCTTGAATGGGAATTGCGGTCTGGGGCAATGTCAATGTTGTATTGGAACTGTTTGACAAAGACCTGAGCCATTTCATCCCAGACATGCCAGTGAGAGGTATTATGATCCAGAAACCATTCGGAGGATGCTCCCGTAAGGCTTTCCCCAAAATAAGCTATTAGCAATTCTTCATTTCTTCCCGCACCCATTAGTTGATTGCAATACCTTTTCAGGTGGGCCATGGGATATCCATGTCCATCATACTTTTCAAATTCGGGAGTCTTGAAACCAGGCAGCAAGTGGACATTAGGGAACACACATAGATCCTTGAAGGCAATACTCTTCTGACCTGCCAACTCTTGCATGTTTTTAACCGTTGTTCTAATCTTTTCACTCTTTGGGTCATTTTTTCTTGTGCCATCTTTCGGGAAGGCTTCTCAATGTTTGCAGGAAGATCAAACAAGTACGAGTGGTACTCAGGAGAGTGGTACTGATCTTGCCAGGTAGAAAATTATGACTCATGATTTTTCCTATGCACCACCGTCGACTTTGGGATGGTGAAGACGGGCGTAACAGTAGAGGTTTTTTGATTGGTTGTGAATGACAAACTTTGAGAGAATGCAATAGAAGTCCCAGCTGTAGTTGTACAGTTGGGATAAAGATTGAACCCAGGTGGACATGATTGATCATACAAGGAGACCGGAATGGTAGTAGTGAAGATGGACGTGAACTTTGGGAAAATAGGAGACGAAAAAGGCGGTCCTTGGCTGTTGGCCCATGCTTGACACATTTCAATCATTTTTTGTTTCAGTAGTCTATTTTCCTTAACCACAATAGACTCTTGTTGAACCATCTGGCCTTGAGTCTCTTGAGAATTTGTAACACCTTCGATGTTAGTTGTCATTGACATTTTTCCTTGGATCTTGTGTTGTCAGCTTACCAAAAACCGACCACCTCAACTTTCTTCACAATTCAAAACAAAAATATGTTAGAATGGACTCAGTGAGTCCTTATTATTATCAACATTATTCACTTTTGTTTTTCATTTTTTTTTCATTTTTTTTTATTTTCAATGGTTGATCGAACCTGATGTGGGTTGCATACGTATCATGTGGGAACATGAATCAGATCTTGCGTAGTTCGTGAAGATCAGGAATAAACCAAATAAACTATGTTTCTTTTTGGATTTTGAATTTTTTTCTCTTTTTGTTTTAATTTTCGAAAGAAAGACTTATATAAAGAACAAACAAAAAAATATTTCTTGATTACTATTTTTTTGAATTTCGAAAGAAAAACTTCTAAAGAAGAAAGAAAATATTTTTGAATTTTGAACTTTTATTTTTGAATTTATGAAAGAAATACTTCTAAAGAAAAAGAAAATATTTTTGAACCTTGAATTTTGTTTTCAATTTTTGAAAGAAGAATGAAAAATATTTTTGGATTTTGAGAAGAAATTAAAAGAAAATATTGTTGTATATTTTGTTTTAAAAATTGGTATCTAAAAGAAAGACTTTCTAAAGAAGAATGTAATGAAAAATGTTTTTTAATTTTTTGAAAATTGGGGCCGGAACCGATGATGTTTTCCTACGTATCTCACATCCGGTGAGAATCAGACCCGCGTAGTTCGCCTAGTTTGACGGAACAAGGGAAACATGGCACTTGAAAAATTTGGCTCATTTTGAAATGACTTTTCTTTTTTTTAGAATTTCGGCAGATTTTCAGAATTTGTAAATACCTACCTCTCATTTTTTTTGTTTTTTTTTATTTTCTTTCCCTATTCTAGAAGCCGGTCTACATGCAAGGAGAAACAAACAGATGCACCAGTAGCACGTAAGATGCATCAGAATGGTCTTTTTAATTTGGGTGTCCCTAAAGTCACATGCACGTGATGCAAACAAGCGTTCCTACTAGGGATCCGGCATGAGGCTCTGTTATACTAGGTTCCAAACCTTGTTGTATTGTTCTAGACCTGGCTTACCTGACCGGAGAGTTCGAGCCGGGGGGGGGGGGCAGCGTAGCGGGAATACAAAAGCTTCACTGGCTTTGCAACTTATCCAAACCTCGTTCTAAAATTGGGATGTCTGATTCTAACAGAAAAGAAGCTACACGAAGTGCACACTTTTTAGATGATTTAGAAGACACGGAGAGAAGAGGGTTTCGTAGCAATTTATATACAGGCCAAACAATATCAAAGAGGTAAAAACGACATTTAGCACGTTAGGCTCAACATGTAAAAATTAGATAAAACAAGCCAACTATAACAGTTATTCTAAGCTCGAATTCTTAAACCCTTAACCAGAGATTCTGGGTTTTTCTCCCCAGTAGAGACGCTAGAGCTGTCACACATCCTTTTTACCACCCGAAATGGTATAAGGGAGTTTTTTCACTTTAAGTGACATTATTCGATATGGAATTATTTATTTATTTTAGAGTCTCCACTTGGAATAATTTAAATGGTGTTCCAAGTCACCGGTTTATTCTAAATCCAAAATCGAGGAAATTCGACTTTCAATTTGAAGTCTGCGACCAGAAATTCTAAGTAAGGAATTCTGTTAATCCGGGAGAAGGTGTTAGGAATTCTCGAGTTCTGTGGTTCTAGCACGGTCGCTTAAACTATTAAAATTGGTATATTATCCGATTTATTACCTACTTTAACCTATTGTGCATGTTAACTTATTAACCACTTTATAATTATTTTAAAACGCTTTTAGGAAGATTCAACGTTATTTAGAACATGCCTTGAACCACCCACATGAAATATACCCGCGGTTCGCGACACATTCTACTTAACATTGTTAAGAATTAAAATTGGGTCACATGAAATGTATCCCCGAATTTAATAATTAAAAGAAAATCAATTTAAATAACGCGCCTAAAGCAACTACGAAGGCCATAAAAAATTCAATTGATGGAGCACCTGGATTTAAAAGAGTTAGTATTAATTACATGAGGGCCATGAGTTATTTAATGAAAATGACACACCTCAGATTTTCTATAAAAGCTAGCTAGTTTTATGTGGGCATGGACTTTGGGATTTTATTTGACATGGCACACCTCAAACTTTTTCCATGTGTTAGTTCTCAAATCTAATCTAATGAGGGCCATGAATGTTTAAATTGTTTGGCATGGCACACCTCAAAGGGTTTTATTATTCGATAGTTGTTATAATCGGGTCATATAAAATGCACTCCCGAATTTTGAAAATTAGGCATCATAACTATGTCACAGGACCCGTACCCATAATCACGATGGTTTATTAATCGCGCCTAAAGCAAGCTATGATGTTATGAATATTAATGGCCTAAGTATACTACTAACGATCAAATTAAGAAAGAGATAAAACAACATAAAATCCATGCAATATCCAAAGTTCTTTGACTTCATCAACATACGGAAATAATTTACCCTCGTTAATTAAACCAAGCCAAACACATGTTATGCACATTTGATATTCCTCTGCCCATTAGCTTTAATTCATGTCAATAGAATTTATTGTACTTCAATTATTGATTGCTTTCTGCACAAATGCTTTCACCCCCAACAAATATACTTTCGGAACAAAACTAACAGACAACTTATATCCAAACATCAATTGAATTTGTGTAACACAAAGACTTAGCACAAATAAGCACATCAAAGATATTGACTAAAGTAAGGAATGAAAAGATGTCAAATTAGGCAGAGAAAGAGAAATGGACCTCAATTAGCTAAAAATTAATTTTTTACTGCTTTGAACTCAGAAATATAACGAACCACGGACGAAAACTCAGATCGGCACTGAAAAGTTCGAAACCAAGACTAACTCAATCATACTCCATTGAAATCCTTGCTTTCGGAATCGAAAACTCCGAAAAAGAAGCTAAAATGTTGAACGACATGAATAGAACCTATCACTCTCTTTTTTATTTGATCAAATGAAGCTATTCGATTTTCCTTTTTCTTGTTTTCAAGTGTGAAATGGTAGAAACACACCTATAAATCTTTGGTACGAAGATGGTCTTAAAAGCAGCTGAGAAGTGACGAAGATGAAAGGGATATCTGATGCCTTTTCAACGTGCCTTTTCAGCGTCGAGACTTTAAAGGGTGGATCTGGTTTTCGGCGGGTTGGGATGAAGGCGATGATGGGTGTGTTGATTGTTGAAGAAGGTGAAGTCAGGGGTGCCACTGGTGGGAGGTCTAGTGATGGGGTCTACTGGTTTAATCTTCTATCTTAGTCGAAGAAGAAGCTGATGGTTTTTGCTTCAACTTCAAGTCTTTTCATTGAAGAAAACTACCTGGGGAGGGGTTTTTTTGGAGTTATACGGCGCATGGTTTTCTTTTACCTTAGGGATCTTGGTTGGCTTTTTCTTTTAGATTTTCCTTAGGTCGTTGTTTTTCATTTTGTTGTTGTCTCTTTCTGTATTTTTAGCTCCTAGCAGCCTTAGGTATTCAAGGTTTTTGGTTGGCTTTTTTCAGAAGATGAGATGGTGAGTTGTTCTTATTTTGAAAAAAATGACGGATTTCATATGTAGAGTCTATGTCTTAGGTCATTAGGGTATAGGTAGGGGTGTTCAAAACCGATCCGAAACTGAAAACCGATCCAAACCGAAGCTTAACGGCTTACTGGTAACGGCTTAACGGCTTAACGGACGGGGAACGGATTGAATTTTTTTTATTAACGGCTTATCGGTTTGGGGATGGATTATTCGATTTTCTTAACGGCTAATCGTTAACCCGGATTGAATTTTTTTTATTAACGGCTTATCGGTTTGGGGATGGATTATTCGATTTTCTTAACGGCTAATCGTTAACCCGTTAAGAACATATATATATATATATATATATATATATATATATATATATTATTTATATATATTAAATATAAAAAAACTAAAACCCTTGAAAATGATTAACAAAAGTTTATTTCTTCTTCTAAGCATTTTTATTCTCGGGATCTAGAAATTTATTGGTTCTATTTTAAATTTATTTTTGGTTGTAATCCTCCTGTTTGGCAACACGCCGGAGATGGTAAAGCTAATTTTCTAATACGAAAATCAAATTGAGTGGCTCTGGCAAAGAAAATTGAATGCATCATATTGCCTGTAAAATATTATTTTTTATGGCAATTCATTATTTCAAAGACGAGAAGAATAAGAGATATTTAGTGAACATGTATGTTAGGCCGATAAACCGCCCATTAACCGCCCTATAAGAGCAAACCCGATACCAATCCGCCCGATATCTTATCGGGTGGCTAACGGATTAATACATTTAAAAGCCGATAACCGTTAAGAGTAAAAAGCCGCCCAATCCGCCCGATAAACACCCCTAGGTGTAGGTCCTTTTATAGCCTACTTTTTGGTTTACAGGGGTATTGGACCTGGGAATCATGGGCTAAGTCCGAAAATCAAGCCTAAAAATGGGTCGCTTGAGCCCAAATTTATTCTTTTTCCGCGAGCGAGACTAAAAATACGATCTCATTTAATAATTAATCATAAGTAAAATAAATATTATAATAAGACTGACCATTAAAATAAACTATTTTTTGATATTTTTCAAGATTAAAAATGACTATAAAATATTAATGAAATATGTTTTTGTAATTTTTGTTTTCTTGTAATAAAATATAGTAAAAGAGTAAAAATTAGTTGAAATAGCTATACTAGGCCTAAATTAAATATTTACATGCTAAAATAAAAAAGATCTTGGGGAGGATCCAAAATTACATGTCTACAAACCTTTTTTAAAAAGCATGCGAAAAACATATTACTGCTAACCTGTGGTACAGGAACCTGAACAGTTTTTGTAAAAGATTTTTGCATCTCTCTTTCGTAGTTCAACATTGTATCTTTAGCTTCTATGATCTTCATGCGTGTTTACCTGCAACGGTATATATACGAGTTAGGCCTAGTCAGAAAACACTTTAGGCAATTTTACCTTAATGAGACTTTCATGGTCATGTGGGAAGAACTAGGTTCCCACCTAGGCTTAATTAACCCAAGTGCCATCCTTTTACTCTCAAAGCGTTCCCTGCTCATAACGTTTGGGAAGGTGTCTGCAATTTGATCTTCTGTGCAGCAAAATCTCATACAAATAAGTCCCCATTTTTTTCAAATTATTTCTGAGACAATGGTATCTCACACCAATATGTTTGGTTCTCTTGTGCTGGACCAGGTTCTTTGCGATGTTAAGAGCGTCTGCTTTAGCTGTTGAGGGAGCCACTGGGTTGTGTTTCCTTGCACCCCATGCGATTAAGCATTATGCAATAGAATGTGCCATTTTAGATGTGCTATTCTTGACCACTAGATAACCTTGTTTCTTTCTAATTGATGCAGTTCCTCTTGCATTGTTGTTTTTCAGTCAGCATCCTTCAAGGCTTCCTTGATATGTTTGGGTTCTATTGGGATAGAAATACAAATAGGACTAGGGAATTTCTGGTTTTTGATCTTGACTAAATCCAGAATCAAGGGGTGAGCTTTTGTGGTTCCAATTGGGGACTCAAGTTTGATTAGTAGAGGAACTGAGTAAACTAAGTGGATTTCCTTGCACTCCTTATTCTGCTACTTGTGGAGTACCTTGCACTGCATCTCCAACTCTTTCTTTAGCTTCATTGGTAGTAATTGAAGTACCAGTTTTCTTTTGAGAAGTAGAAGAGTATGTTGCATTGTCTTCACCTGTCACCTTCATCTGACTCATCATATCAGCCTTGCCATTTGAAACATCAAATATTTTCCTAGGAACCAAAAGTGGTTCATTATCTTGATCATCACTGTTTCCTCCCTTGCCATAGGAGGGTGTCTTGTTGAATAGATCATAAACATTTTCTTCCACACATTGTGTCCTTTTGTTTTAGACTTTCTAGGATTTTCTTTGAGAGGAATATCTCAGAAAGATTTCTTCATCGCTTTATGCATCAAACTTCCCAAGCTGGTCTTTCCCGTTGTTGAGAACATAACATTTGCATCCAAAGGTTCTCAAATGAGTTATCCTTGGTTTTCTTCCATTAAGAAGCTCATATGGGGTTTTGTTTAGGAGGGACCTGATAATACACATGTTCACCAAGTAGCAATCAGCGTTTATTGCTTCTGCCCAGAAATTTTTGGCGATTTCACTGTTAATAAGCATTGTCCGCGCCATGTCTTCCAAAGTTCTGTTCTTTCTTTAATCAACACCATTTGGTTGTGGAGTCCTTGGTGCTGAGAAGTTGTGAGTTATCCTATTTTCATTACAAATCTTATCAAATTTGGCATTGTCAAATTCTATCCCATGGTCAGATCTGATGCATGCTACCTTCAATTCCATCTACACTTGGATCTTCTTGACAAAGGCCAAAAATACCTCGAAAGTCTCATCCTTTGTTATAAGAAAAAGTGTCCAGGTGAATCTTGAATTTGGCAAACCACGAACCAGGTCCTTCTGAATCAATTTATTCAGAAGTGAGAAGTTTGGATGCCCTAATCTTCTATGCCAAAGTTCTGCATCATTATCAACTCCCTTCAAGCATCTCATATCACCATCTTGTAGAGATTCAAAGTCAGCACCGTAGATGTTCTTGTATATTTTGTCTACTAAGACCACTTCTCCAGTTACCAGATTGGTAATTGTGCACACTTTTGATAAGAACTCTACTTTTTTCCCTTTATCACAAATTTGAGAAACACTCAAGAGACTATAATTCAGGTCATCCACATAGTACACGTTCTCAATTGAGTGTGGAATAGACTTTCCAAATTTTTCAACACCGAGAATGTATCACGTTTTTTCATTTCCAGAGGATACATTCCCTCCTTGCAGGGCTTTCAGTGAGAGAAAAATCATACTGCTACCAGTTATGTGCTTTGAGCATCCACTGTCCATGATCATTGCAATCGTCTTCCTCTCATTGTTCCTTGCACATATAGATTATTGGTAAGATTGAGGAACCCAAGCTAGTTTTGGTCCATTGTAATGAGAAAAGGGATGAATAAGAGCTTTTCTAGTACATGCAAGCCATATTTTCTTTTCCGAGTGGTGCATGGTCCCTCTTTAGTAGCCACTTTTTCAGCAAACACATTGTTTTTCTAAAAAAATTGAATCCTAGCTTGGCAATTTTCTTTTAAGTGCCCATTGTTCCCATAATGGGTAGAAAACTAGTTATCAGGAACTGTGATGTACTTGCTGTGAGGGTTGTAAGGAATTGTTGAAGTACATGGTGGTGACAATATCTGAGGACCAGGTCCATTTGAGAGATTTTTGAAGATCAATTTCACTTTTTTCAATGCAGCTTGAAGCTGCCTATTTTTCTCGAGTTCACCACATAGACTAGTTCTCAAATCATTTAATTTTTTTCAAGTTTTATATATGTCTCACTAGCTACTCCCTTCCCTTTTTCAATACTTACATGCCTATGTTTAGATTTGAGTCCCTCAATGGTTTCCTCTAGATCTGTGATAACCACAAAAAAGTCATCCCTTTCTTGCTCAGTATCAACAATTTTCTCATCTAGGGCATTTTTTTCTTTGCTTAGGTTTTATATGGTTTCCTTCAAGTCAACAACCATTACCATCAAGTCATCTCTCGTATTTTCTACACTTTATTTTTTTATTTAGATCTTCCTTTCTTTTTCAAGATTAGCAATAATCTCATTTAAATCAACCACACAGACCACCAGATCATCTCTAAATTAGTCAGCATCTCCTAGCTCTATAGTCAGGGCCTCGTTATCATTATCAAAACTATAATATGCATCAATTAAAACATTTGCTAGAGACATCAATTTGTTAGAAGAATAGGCCTTCAGATTTCTCTGAACATCCCTGAAATTTACCTCATCATTTTCGTCCTCTTCATCATCATCAGACTGAGCCATCAATGCAAATAATGAGTCATATTGCTTTGCTTCAGTTTCCACTGCCATCATGGAGCTATTTTATTCATTTGGTCCCCCTTCTGATTCACTGGAGTCTCCCCAAGCAGCTAGAGATTGCTTTATAACATTGTCAGTTGTACTTTTTCGGCTTAATCATTTGTTAGGAACTGGGTTCTTTTTTGCTACTTTATTAGAGTTTTATTTGTAATGCTCCTGTTTCAGAAGTGGGCAGTCTTTGATGAAATGTACTGGATTTCCGCGCTTGTGACGGAGAACATTGTTTCTTGGTTTGCTTGTACTACCTCTCTTAGGTATACCACCATTCCTTCAAACCAACTTTTGAAATATTTTAGTGAGATAGGCCATATCACTATCTTCTTCACTTGACTCATTGTTTTTAGCCTTGAGCACCAAATTCTTCTTCTCCTTCTTCGGCTCTCTTATTTCACTGTCTTTCTTTTTTTTCATCTCGTATGTCTTTTGATTTCCAATCAGCTCATCCATGTTTAGAGGTTGTAAATCTTTAGCTTTAGTGATAGCATTCACCTTACTCTCCCAAGAGCCAGGTAGAACATTGAGAACCTTCCTTACAAGCTTGTTTCTAGGAATAACTTCTCAAAGTGAATGAAGCTCATTTATGATATATGTGAATCTAGTGTGCATATCTTATATAGACTCATCATCCTTCATCCTGAAGAGCTCAAACTCAGTGGTGAGCATGTCAATCTTTGGAATGTTTAACCTGAGTGTTTCCTTCATTTGCTATTTGCAGTGCTTCCCATATTTCCTTGGTAGAATCACATGCTGAGATTCTATTGTACTCATTAGGTCCTATACCACATACCAAGATTTTCTTGGCACGAAAGTTCTTTTCTACAGCTTTTCTGTCAATATCAGTGTACTCTTTTCTGTTTTTCGGCACCATTGGTCCAGTTTCTCCAAGCTTCTTCATAGGAACATGTGGACCATCACAAATGACGTCCCATAGCCTTGAGTCTTCTGCCATTATAAAATCATGCATACGAGTCTTCCACTGGCCTTAATATGACAATTGAATCTAGGGGATCTGTAGGTTGATTGTCCTTCCTCAAAGTTAGGTGGAGCAACCATTGAGATCCTTTCTAGCTGTTAACCTTTTAGAAGGAACCTACTCTAATAACAATTGTTAGTTTATATAAGTCCACCAAACTATAGAGTACCTGGTCTTCTTTGAGTTTCCACTGAGAATGCTGATGAAATGGTAAGTAAATGAGACACATGTTTTTTACATGGAAAAATCCCAACTCAAGGGGACAAACACCATGACATACACATGTAGGCTTTCAACTTCACTAACTTGTAAATATGCTACTACACGCCACGTTTTAATAAGTCAATTACCAAGACATCAACTCAACTAACTTGTGATACACTTACCACAAGCCATTTTGTCAGTCACTAGTTACAAAGACTATAACTTATGACTAACTCTATTCACAACACAAACTCAGAAGGTTTATTATTTTGAGTTTCCTAATACAAAGCTTCTAAGAAAGCAAGATAAGAGTTGCAATGAATAAAAAATAACAAGATTATAACTCAACTACGGACACACATAGACTCACTGTGGAACTGATCCTTAGTGGAGTTATCTTCTTGCTCTTGGCACACTTGTGACTTCAACGCTAGATCAGATCTTTAATGCTTGAGAGAATATCACTAAATGAACAAGTGAATCTCTTGTGTGTTGCTCCATGTTGTTATACTACCAAAGGCATCCCAAGGATGATGTCAACTCTTGGTTGGTACACGCCTCTTCCCAATGGAAAGTGACTGCGGCATTGTCAGCTGCATTGTCGCGTGTACAGTAGTAGGCGGTTATTTCCTCCAGTTGCTTTCCATTTGTATAGTTGACTTGTACTTCTTTCAGAGAACACCAAGGAATCAGGTCCCTGTATTGTTCCTCTATTCTCTATACTTGCAGCAGTCCACATTAGCTGGAGTTCAAGCCGAAATTCATTCGTTAGCAATGTATACCAAGTGTGTTAGGTTCCCAATCTGGTTTTTGACAGTAAGTTTGTTAGATCATCAAATATAAGGCAAATACATTGAAAATCCATCAGTATGCTTTTGAGGGTATGGAGGAGGAGGCCTTGACATTGGTGCCTTAGCCTTTTGCACTATTGGTTTCGGTATGTCAACAATGTGTTCCCTAGACGGGTTCACTTCCTCTTGAATCTCCTCCACTTTGTCATCAATATACATTCTCACCTCATCATTTTCGTGCACCTCTTTTCTTGGAATCTCACCTTCTTGTTCCAATTGCTTATCTTCCACAATTTTCTTTTGACTTGAGGTGGATACATCCCCACCTTTTACAATCCTTGTAGTAGCGGCCATGTCATGTCTATTGTTACCACCGTTTGGGTTCACCTCCGTATCACTTGGTAGTGACCCCTTAGGAGGAGTGTTCAAAGCTTGCGAATTTGCCCAATTGAACTTCAAAATTATGAATTAATGTGTTGTGAGAGGCTAATTGAGCATCGAAGTCGGAATTATTCTCCATCATTGTTTGAACATGTTTTCTCTTTGGCCCATCTCATTGTTAGAAGAACTTGGACCTTGGGAAGGATAGGGAGGTGGGTTGATTGATTGTTGATACATACGGGGGCTTTGAAAACCGGACCCCCATTTGTTGTTGTTGTTGTTCCACCCTCCTTGGTTGTTGCCTCCCCAATAGCCTTGATTATTTCCACTCCAATTGCCTTGGTTATTTTGACCATTCCCAATTTCCTTGGTTGCTTTGATTGTTCCAATTCCTTTGGTTGTTTTGATTGTTCCAGCTACCATGATTGTTTGAACTCCAATTTCTTTGATTTCCTTGTGGTTTCCATTATTGTTGATTCAGGCCTTGATTGTTGTTTCTTTTCCCTTGGAAGTTGTTCACATATTGTACCTCCTCTTCTTGTTCATTCTATTGTTCATCTTGATCAAACCCACTATCATGCACATAATTCTCAACCGAGTTTTGCAATTGCTTGCCCATGATCATGTAATTCTTTATGCAAGTGAATCACATTTGGATCATCTTAACAAACGTTTGCTCTACTTTTCCTTGCTAATGAAGTATCCGCCATTTCATCAAGATTCTCACAAGTTTCCTCATACGACATTATCATGAAATTTCCACCGGCAAGTTGTTGACCACGTATTGATTGGCAGGATTGATGTCCCTATAGAAAGTTTGTTGAATCATAGCCTCCATCATGTCCTTGTTCGGGAAGTCTTTCACCATAGTACGGTACCTTTCACATATCTCATGCAAAGGCTCATTGGGTTCTTTTTTGAAAGCTAGAGTCTCATCCCTAAGAGTTGCCATATGCCTGGGAGAAAAGAACTGGTAAATAAACTTCTCGGCCAATTTATCCCAAGTATGGATAGAATGATTTGGAAATCTCTCTAACCAATCCATTGCCTTCACCGTTGAGAGAAAGGGAATAGCCTCAACCTCAAAGCATCCTCGGAGACGTTTGTCTGTTTACTCCCCTAGCAAGTGTCAACAAGCCCTTTCAAGTGCTTGTACGTATTTTGACTCGATGCCCTGGTGAAGAATTCCCGTTACTCTAGCAATGTAAGCATGACATTTGCAATTTGAAAGTTGCCAACCCTAATGTAGAGCGGGACTATGGAACTTGAGTATCCTTCATTCAGCAACACCCAATGTGGAGCCTCTCTTTGTGGAGGAGGGGGTGGAATGGGAACATTGTCTTGAGGCGATTGACCTCGTCTATTTTCTTGAGACTTAAGAGGAACCTCTTCAACTTGATCCTCTTCCACGTCCACATCCCCATAGGAATATTTCCAAGAGGATCATTGTTATTGAGACCCATTGTTCACCTAAAATTGTATCAATTAGTAACTCGGAAGGAAAAGAAGACAGTTCACACACAAAACCAAATATATAGCTAAATCTAATTTTAGCTCCCCACCAATGGAGCCACAAATTGATGTCGTCCAAGTCACATCCTTAATTTGAGGTAGTGAAACGGTCGATGCAATAGTAATACCCAACTTTGAGTCAGGGTCAAATTCCACAGAGAGCTATGAGATTGGGATTAGGAGTATATATTATGGTATATGAGCTTTAATTTTCATGACCTAAATAGATGGGCCACAACGGGTACCCGATGCATTACCCTACCGAGTACCAAGTAACATATCTTTCTTATCATACCATCATGGGTAAATGGGCCAAAAGGGCGATCATGAGATAACCAGAATAAAACATAAGAGAATACTAGACATAGGATGACCCAACATGATATAGAAACTTATGCATGTGACATACATGCCTATAAGGACGGCAATCATTTGTAAACTAAAAACATAGGCTGATAAGGCCATACGAGTATCCATACTAATTTTTAGCACATTTATAAATGAAACTTGTGATAGCCTTTGTAAACTTTTATTCCATAACTCGCTTGACTTAAAAATGTAATAAACGGCTATCATAAGCCTAAAATAATGCATAACATAACCTCCTTATCATGTTAAGAACCATAGTCTCACCCCAAAGTACATGTTATAACATTCCAAACTTATCGACTTTCGACGAAACTTATTTTTTGCCAATTTTTTAACTTCTAAGCCTTTCAACCATCTTGGTACTTGTTATCAATGATATTAAAGATTTGTAGCCCACAAGGTAAAATGATCAATTGACTTACGATGTCTTTTCGCGTAAAACATAGGGTGTAGCATGAACTGTCTTAAATTGCACTTCCACAAACTTAATTAGTTTTATAGCTAAATTAAACTAAAATTGCAACTAAGTAATTGAAACTAAGAAATGATGTTTTAGGTTGTGTTTCAAATGTTCAAAAAGGACTAGGGTTGTGACCATGACCTAGGTGTTCGCCTGATGGGATAAAAACTTTTATATTATTTTGTTGAACAGGGTGTATTATAGCTCATATCACTACATTTCCCACTTAATACCTCTCGATCAAAGAATGGTTTTTCCCAATTTGACTTTCTCAAGACCAAATGGGTATCTACTGAAACAGTTGATAAGAGCTCAAGTCAGGTTGTTACTATCTCTACGTTGAACCCTTTAATTGGGTTGATCAATTTCTCAACTGACCTAATTCCTTGTTAGTTAGATTGACCATGAGTAGGTCTCTCTTTCTCGAGAAGAAACTAAGACACAAAGGCGTAAAATCAATGTTTGCAACTATTAATTCACAAATAAAGAATAAACCTAGCTAAATAGCAAAACCTATTCATAAATAGGCATAAAATTAATCACCCTTGAGGTTTACCGACTAGGGTTGGGTCATAACCCTAGATAAAAATATAGCTACTCATAATGGATAATGAAGAAATAAAGAAGAAATGATAATTAAACTATATTAAAAGACATCTAATGTTTAATCACTAAAGTAAGATAAAGTTGCCTAGAACAGTACAGAAAATAGCTACAGATGTTCAAAACTTCAAAATATTGCCTAATTTCGTGAAAGAAGTCTATTTATTAACAACTAGAAATTTCATACAAAATTTCCCTTTCGGAGGTTCTACAGCCACATAATTCCATGTGCGGTCAGCACTTCTTCTTCAGTCTTGGCAGGAGCTTGGTCTGCAGCCCCATAATTCTTAATTGCGGCCGAATGTCACTTGTTATGCGATCCGCACAAAACAAAATATGACCGCATATACCCTTTCTACGGACCATACAAATCTGAGTCTTGTTGCATGGTTGACTTCTGCAGCTGCACAAAAATTGTGTGGTCTGCATATCCTTGAAGCTTGAACTGGGACTTCTTTAAACTTGAACTCTAGCATAGCTTCTACGGCCGCACATTTCTCTTAAGCTCCGTTGGATTTACTTTGCATTCTAAGACTGCAGAAGGAGTTCTGTGGTCCGCACATTTGCCTTTTTCCTGCTTTTTGTTCTTGAGTTTACCTTACTCCTTTTTGAGTTGAATTTCATCTTTGTAGCTCATTTGCCAATACTCCTGCATTTAAGCACAGTTTATTAGATTTTGAGAATACAATTAAGCTCTTTCGGACTAAAAAGAAAGTAAAAAGGAGGTAATAAGTTGTCAAAATCCCAACTTATCACCCATGTAGGAGACATGGACTATAGCATACAAAAATCTGAAAATTGGGGGGATTCCAATTATACGACCCTAAAAAGCCAAAAAGAATGACTAATAGTCATATGGCGAGGCGGTGACTATTTTTCCTTAGTTTTTTTGACGGGCTTACGAAATTAAGGCGATCAGGGTTCGGTCACCCGGCCCTCTATAAGGGGTATGAGCTATAACACACAAAAAATCTAGAAATCGGGCGGAATTCCAATTTATAGCCTTAAAATGCAAAAAAATGAGAAACTGTCATGGAGAGGCGGTGAGTATTGTTCCTTGGGTCTTTTTTTATGGCCCCACAAAATTTTAGGCGATTGGGATCCCCATGCAGGAGGTGTGAGCTATAATAGCACACGAAAATCGGGGAAATTAGTCAAATTCTAGTTTTATGGTCCTAAAATACCAAATAACGAGGAACGGACATGGAGAGGAGGTGAATATTATTCCTTAGTTCATTTTTTACATCCCGGAAACATTTTAGGCGATCGTGGTCCGATAGATTAGGCCCATGTAGAAGGCATGGGCTAAGCACACGAAAATTTGGAAATCAAACAGAATTTCAGTTTTATGCCTCTAAAGTGCCCAAAATGAGGGTCATGGCAAGGCATTGACTAATATTTCTTATGTCATTTTTTTATGTTTTAGAAAATTTTTAGGTGATCAGGGTTAGGTGGTTTGGGCCCATGCAACACAAAAATTTGGGAATCGAGCGGAATGCTAGTTTTATGGCCCCTAAAACGCAGAAAAATGAGGCGAGGTAGTGACTATTATTTCTTAGGTCAATTTTTGTGGTCTGAGTTTTTTCAGGTTTTTAGGATTGTGTTTTGGGCCCATACAGGAAGCGTGGGCTATAACAGACAAAATTCTGAGAATTGGGCAAAATTCTAATTTTATGGCCCTGAAACGTCAACAGATGAGGAATGGTCATGGAGAGACGTTGACTATTATTCCTTTGGTTATTTTTAATCGTCCGAAAAAATTATAGGCGATTCGGGTCTAGTGTCCCTAGCCCATGCAGGAGGGCTAGCCTATATCACACGAAAATCTAGGAATCAGGTAAAATTTAAATTGTATATCCTAAAATGTCAAAAGGAAAAAGGAATGGAAATGGAAAGGTTGTGACAATTATTTCTTAGGTCCTTTTTTATTATTCGGTAATATTTTAGGCGATCGGGTCTGATAGCCGGGCTCATACTGGAGGTGTGGGGTATAGCACAAGAAAATATGAGAATTAAGTGGAATTATAGCTTTATGGTCCAAAAATACCAAAAAATGAGGAATGGTCATGCCGAGCCAGTGACTATTATTCCTTCTTTACTTTTTGATGGGTTGGAAAAATATTAGGCGACCGGGGTTCGGGGGACTAGGTGTATGCAGGAGGCGTGGGCTATAGCACATATAAATCATGGAATCGGGTGAAATTCCAGTTTTATGGCCCTAAGGCACCAGAGAAAGCGAAACGATCATGGAGAGGGGATGACTATTGTTTCTTAGGTGGTTTTTTATGGTCCAAATAAATATTTGGCGGTCGGGGTTTGGTGGTCCGGGCATATGCATGAGGCGTGGACTATAGCACACGAACATTTTGGAATTGGAAAAAATTCCAATTTTATGGCCATAAAATGCCAAAAAATAAGGAACGATCATGGAGAGGTGGTGACTATTATTAATTAGGTCTTTTTTTATGGTCTAAAAATATTTTAAGCGCCGTGGTCCAGTGTTCCGCTCCATGCAGGTGGTGTAGCCTAAAGCACATGAAAATATGAGAATCGGGGAAAATTTCTATTTTATGGCCCTAAAGCGCCAAAAGAGAGGAAATGGCAAGGCATTAACTATTCTTCGTTAGTTATTTTTGTTGGTCAAATTGTAGGCGATCGAGATCCGATTTTATTGCCTTAAAATGCCAAAAACAAGAAACAATCATGGCAAGCCGGTGACTATTATTTCTTAGGTTACTTTTTATTGTCCGAAAATTTATTAAATGATTGGAGTTTGGTGACCCGGGCCCATGTAGGAGGCGTGAGTAATAACATACGAAAATCTTGGAATCAGGTGGAATTCAAATTTATGGCCCTAAAACGCCACAAAAAGAGGAATTATCATGGCAACGCATTGACTATTATTCCTTAGCTCATTTTTGGTGGTCCGAAAAAATTGTAGGTGATCCGCGTCAGATGTCCGGAGCCCATACATGAGGCGTGGGCTATAACATCTGAATATCTTGGAATTGGGAAGAGTTCTACTTTTATCGGCCTAAAATACCAAAAAATGACGAACAATCATGGAAAGTCCTTGACTATTTTTCCTTAGACCATTTTTTATGGTCGTAAATATTTTAGGCGAAATGTGCTCCTGTGGATTGAGGCCATGCAGAAGGCGTGGGATATAACACACGAAAATCTGGGAATTGGGCGGAATTACACTTTTATGTCGTTTATATTCTTCTTATTACGCTAGAGAACCGTATTTCCTTTGAGGCTTATGCCTTTTTTTCCTTCCCACTCAATCTTATACGACGTGGAGCGCTTCATATAAATTGGGCATCGAGGAGTTGTAGTAGTACTGGAGACGAGGTGCATGATGTTTTCCCTGTGTATTTGAGTGTGTTATTATCGCCATCTTCTGGAAGGGGTTTTGTCATTTGAGCTATGTATCAATATTGCCTATGGTTTTGAGGCTAAGAACAGATTGCTATGATGTTCATGCATTGTTATCGCATAGTGTTAGTGTGATAGTAGGGTGCTTGTTTATGTGTCAAAGGCAGTGAATGACCTGAAAGGAGGATTTCTCAGTGCATCATTTAGAGGTTCGACATTTAATTCTAGTGTACAAAAGGCAATCGGACTACAGATGTTCATGCTTTGGCTGGTGGAATAATGAAACTTGATATTATAGAGCGTTGTGGAATTCTCTCTTTGATGGGGTGTCGCCGTCCTTGTTTGAGCGCATTAAGGTTTTCAAGTGTTATAGTCTTCTTTGAATTTCCCTAGGGGCAGGGTGTTGTGAAAAGGTGCCTAAGAAGTGGTTGTCAGAAAAAGCAGTGTGTAGCAGTTTCAAAAATCTAATCGATGTTTCTAATGTTGGTGGCTCGAGAAAGATGATCTTCTAGGAGGCTTAGAGTTGGTAGCAGTTTGTTAGTTCTGGTGCTATAGAGATGGATTTTGATTTGAGGCAACAATTTGGCAGTGAAGAATGAGGAAGGATATGAGGGAGGTATATTGTGATGGTTGAACTTCTAGCAGGTCAAGTATGAAAAGCAGAGGTTGATAAGGTGCTCAAGGAGATGGGTTAACCGAAGTGGGAGTGGCAAAGTAGCATATGGATTCTGTGGTAGGAAAGCCACATTCCACGAGGAAAGTTTATAGCGATTTGGGAATCGTGGTGGATAATGATTAAGCTTGTGCATTTCATTTGGTATGGTGACTACTGTACCGAGGAAGATTAAATATGGCAAAGAGGAGTTGCTTTAAATGAAAAGGGGTGTGGAAACTTGATTATCGATTTTGGGTGAAACATTGTTGAAAAATATTAGTATGTAAGTTTCCACATGTGGGTTATCTCCTGTGAGCAGGTTAGAGGTTGCGTAATTTCCGAAGAAGCTTTTATGATGAGTTGTACATACTACCCAACGGGAGGTCAATAGTCAATTGTTGCTGAATAATTCGGGATGTGGAGAGTGTAACAAAATAATTCGACAAATTTGGCGGTTGATGGAGCGAGACCATGGTGATTGAGAAGGAGGAATCTTTGTGGGTTCTGCATTATGTGATGATAGCTTAAAGTTAAGTGGGGGAGCCCACCGTCTACGATTGGATTGTGAGGTTGTCTCCTTGTGCAGTTTTTGACAATCAGTGCATTGGTGGATCAATTATGACTAAGGAAAAGGAAACATTAGCAGTATTTTGAGCAAAGAACTTGAAGAACGTATGTTATATTCGCCTTATCGATTCATGTGTAGATTTTAGGAAGACTTGGAGTTTATACGTATTGTGGATGTGATGTACAAGGAAAATAATTCACCCGGTTGCATTTTAAGAGAGTTTTCATGTGCTAGCAGAGCGTTGGAGTTTGGTTATATTCGGGACCAGGTCAGAGTGGGTGACTGCCAGTAATGGTCCTAGTTATACGCTTTTGCATATCTATAAAATACTCTTATGGAATCGTGCGTAATATTTGATAAGAAGTCACTGTACCTGTGAGATCTCCTTATTTAAATTGTGATGACCTATTTGGTGAGGTCCAATATATATACATACATACATACACACACACACGCACAAACACACACACGCACACACGCACTCCATTTGAGGAGGTAACTACTAATTGAGATCTGGAGTTTATTGTAGAGAGGAGGACTGTATCATGTATTTATTCTTGTTTATTTCATTTATGTGCCTCATATCTGTTTACTTCTTACTGTATCTGTCCTATTGGACTACTAGTAAGTGTTGATGTTGACCTCTCATCACTACTTCTCTAGTCTTAGGCTAGATACTTACTGGGTACGTGTTGATTTATGTACTCATGCTGCACTTGCTGCACTTATTGAGCAGGTATACATATGTTCCTGGTGTGCAAAGGCGTGGTTATTGTGGGGACTTTATGCTGAGCTGCACTTCCTTGCTATGATACGCAGAATACAGAGTCTCCATCAGAGTTATTTATATTTCCCGTTTATTTTGTATTTCAGACGGATGTTGTATTATTATTGTACTCCTTAATAGATGCTCATGCACTTGTGACACCGGGTTTTGGGATTTCCTACTGGATGTTTAGTATGGTAATTCACGTAATCATCATTTCACCCTACAAATTCTAATGCATACTATTTAATTAATGGAAATTATGATATTAAAAGTAATAAAATGAGTAATTAAGTTGATAAATCATTGTTCGCTTGCTTGACGACGGCGTTAGCCCTTCTTAACCTATAGTGGATTTTGGGTCGTGACAACTATTGTTCCTTAGGTCATTTTTGATAGTTCGGTAAAAGATTTGACATTCTTTTGTCGTGGACCCATACATGAGGCGTGAATTATAGCACACGAAAATCTGAGAATCGGACAGAATTTTAGTTTTGTTACCTTAAAGCGACAAAAAACGAGGAGTGGTCATGGAGAGGTGGTAACTATTGTTTCTTAGGTAATTTTTTATGGTCCGCCAAATTTTCAGCATTGGGTTCCGATGGCCCATGCCCATGCAGGAGGTGTGGGCTATAGCATATAAATATTTAGAATCGTGCAGAATTTCAGTTTTATGACCCTAAATGATAACAAATGAGAAACGGTCATTGAGAGGCATTGGCTATTATTCTCTAGGTCATTTTTGGTGGCCCGACCAAATTTTACGTGATAGGGGTCTGGTGGCCCGGGCCCATACAATGAAAATCAGGTAATCGGGCAGAATTCTTATTTTATGGCCCCAAAATGCTAAAACAATGAGAAACAGTCATGGAGAGGCAATGACTATTATTTCTTAGGTCGTTTTTTATTGTCAAATTGTTTTTAGGCGATCGATGTCTAGTGGGGGCCCATGCAGGATGCGTGGGCAAACTTCCAGTTTTATGGAGCTAAAATGCCAAAAATAAGGAATGGTCATGGCGAGGATATAAAATAACAAACCCATCTGTAAAAGAAATAAAAGAAAGAACATAAAAGCTGTAAAAAAGAAGACAAAGAGAAAAAGAGAAGAAAGAAAACGTAGAAAATAAAAGCTGTAAAAGAAGACAAAGAGAAAAAGATAAGAAAGAAAACGTGGAAAGTCAAAGTTGGCAGGTTGCAAATGTAAAACAAGAATTCGGCGGTGTCGTCCTCTTCGTATTCACATTCGCTGAAAATTTTCTTTCAGCAGACGCTCTACCTATAAATAGGTATCCCCTTCCTCAATTGTAAATCATCCCTCAACTTCTTCTTTCTCTTTAATTAATAAAGAACTATTCTTTGTGTTGTCGTGGAGTAGGAAAAAACTTCTGAACCACGTAAATATTGTCTTTCTCTTGTCTTGTACAATTTATTTCTTTTCTCTTTTAAATAATTTTCCCTTCTACTAGCCTGTTACACTTTTCAATAACAAGTATCAGAGTACAAACTGTAATTTTGGAAGGAAATTATAGTATTGGTGCATGTGCTATTCACAAGAATACTGCAACACTATTGATCATCATTACTAACACTATTTACAAGAGTATTCGTCATTACTATTCGCATTAATTTTTTTTTTTTAAAATGGCATCGGAAGAAGGGAAGCCAAGTTCAATGGCAAAGATTTTGGATTCTGAAAAATGTAAATAGAGGATTATTTGTAACTGAAAAATTACACTTACATCTGACTAAGGTAAAACTAGAGAATACGGTCAAAGGGGATTGGGATCTATTAGATCGCCAAGCTTTTGGTGTGATTTGTTTGACGCTAACACGAAATGTATAATTTAACATTATTAACGAGAATACCACTGCAGGCCTGATGAAGGAATTATCAAATATGTATGAGAAGTCATCTGCTTCAAATAAAGTAAATTTAATGCGTCGATTGTTCAATTTAAAAAGACAGAAAATGGATCTGTCATGGAACATATCAATGAGTTTAATATAATATTAACTCAGTTGGGTTCTGTTAATATAACATTTGATGACGAAGTCAAGGCATTGATTCTATAATCATCTCTATCGGAGAGTTGGTCTGCAATGGTAACTGCAGTTAGCAGTTCATGGGGAAGTACCAAACTCAAATTGAATGATATTAGAGACTTTTTTCTAAGCGAAGATATTTGTCGAAAAGAATCAAGTGATTCCCCATGATTTGCTTTTAATACCGAAAGTAGGTGGAGAAGCAACCAAAGAGGACAAAGTCATAGTCGTGGCAGATTAAAGTCAAGGAGAAGAGGGCAATCCAAAAATTGTAAGGACATTATTTGATGGAATTGTGATAAAAAGGTCACTACAGTAGTCAATGTAGAGAACCAAATAAGAAGAAGGAAGAAAATTCAGCAAATGTAATTGCTGAACAAGTGGGTGATGCACTAATTTGTTGTGCAAACAGTCCAGTCGAATCTTAGATTTTGGACTCAGGTGCATCCTTTCACTTAACACATGCAAAGAATTATTGCATAATTATAGTGTTGGAAAATTCAAGAAGGTTTATCTAGCAGATGGATAACCTATGGACATTGTCGGGAAATGTGAAGTTCATATAAAGACTTCATAAGGCACGCTATGGAAATTGAAAAATGTCCGACATGTTCCATGCCTCAAGAAAAAATCAAATATCTATGGGTCAGATTGACAGTGAAGGATATACAAAAACATTCAGTAACAGATCGTGGAAGACAACCAAAGGAATTTGGTTATGGCATGAGGCTTCAAGAAGGGAACACTATATGCAACTACAATACACAGAGATACTATACCAACATTTGATCATGGTCATGATACAACTTTGTGGCACTGGAGGCTTGGGCATATGAGTGAATGAGGTTGTTGGCATCCAAAGAAAAGTTTCCAAACCTAAATCATGTTGAATTAGGTTTGTGTGAAGGATTGCATTTACGGGAAACAAAAGAGAGTTCTCAAAGGCGGGAAGGATGTCAAAGAAAGAGAAGTTGGAACTAGTGCATACAGATGTGTGGAGACCAGCTCCTGTAACTTCTTTGAGATGCTCATGCTATTATTTCACCTTTATTGATTATTCCACAAGAAAGAAATGGATTATTTTATGAAAATTAAATATGATGTGTTTGTTAGCTTTAAAAGATGGAAAGCTGAAGTTAAAAATCATATAATAATAATGTTAAAATATTTGAAGTCTCACAATGGAGGAGAGTATGATAGTCAAGAGTTTAAAGCATTCTGATGAGAATGGGATCAGAATGACCAAGATAGTTCTTGGAACACCGAAACCAAATGGCATTGTTGAGAGGATGAACATAACCCTGAATGAATGAGCCAGAAGTATGAGAATACATTCTGGATTGCCGAAGTATTTTTTGGCCGAGGATGTTAATACAAAAACTTACCTCATAAATAGGGGACCCTCAGTACGGCTAATTTTTTAAATTCCTAAGAAGTTATGGACCGGAAAGGAGGTAACTCTCTCACATCTGAATTTTTTGGTTGTGTGGCTTATGTGCATGTAAACTCTAATGATAGAGATAAGATTGATCGTAAAGCCAATAAATGTTTATTTATTGGCTATGGTGATAATAATTTTAGGATGATCATAATAGAAAGATCCTAAGACATGAATTTCACATTTAATGAATATGTGATGTACAAGGACAAGCTTGAAGTAGAACCTACAAATACCAACAAATAGACATCTGAAACAGTTGAGTCAGAAGAAATCTCAGAAAATAAAGTCGCTAGAGGGATTACAAATGATTCTGAAATTGAAGATCAAGAACAGAAGCCTTATTTGGATCAGAACCAAAACTGGAACCTGAGATAGAATCAGATACAAAACAAAATCTGGAGTCAGGACTTGAATCAAATTCGAGATCAGTTACTCTTGAACCTACGTTAAGGGGATCTAAACCAGTCATGAATGCTCCAAATAGGTTAAAACTATCTCTCTCTCTTTCTCTCTCTCTCTCTCTCTCCACTATTTACTTCTGATTACTACTGGAGAACCAGAGCATTTTGTTGAAGCAATGTAGGTGATAAACTCTGATAAGTTAAAGCTAGCCATTAAAGAAAGGATGAATTCTCTTCAAAATAATAAAACATTGATATACAGAGTTATCAAAAGGAAAGAGGCATTGCAGAACAAGCGGGTGTACAGCGTCAAGGAAGATCATGATGGTAAAAGAACAAAGCAAGGTTAGTACTAAAAGGCGTTCAGTAGAAGCAAGGAATTGACTACACCGAGATCTTCTCTCATGTAGTTAAATTAACTACTATCAGGTTGATGCTAAGTATCGCAACTGCAGAAAATTTGCATTAGAACAACTAGATGTTGCAATTGCTTTCTTGCATGATGACCTTGAAGAAGACATCTACATGAATCAACGTGAAGGTTTTCAAATTTCTGGTAAAGAAAACTGTCACGACCCAAAATCCACTAAGGGTCGTGGTGGCGCCGGACACCGCTGTCAGGCCAGCAAACTCTAATACTTAATTAAATATCATTTTAACACTTTTGAAATCCAAAATTTTCCTTCATTATTTAAAATTTTTTAAGAATATAATTTCAAATAAAATGTAAAATTTAAGCAATTAATACAATATTTCAAACCATCCAAGAACCCGGTATCACAAGTACAAGAGCAATTTTCTAAAGGAAACCAAATAGGTATAACAACTACCCGGAATACAATTGGACAGAGAGTAAATAAAATTCTGAAACAGACTATACTAGCTGTGGTATCGCCTTGAATAAATACAACTCACCTAGTCTCTGCGCCTGTCATGCCGCTAAGCCACGAGCCACACAATAAACATGTGCAACAAAATGCATAGCAAGTGTAGTATGAGTACAAAAACAACATGTACCCAATAAGTGTCCCGCCTAATCCCGAAGGGGTAGAGATGAGATGGTCAACCTTGACACTCACTAGCAATCCAATGATTATTTATCCATAATAAATATATTAAATAGTGAATTTATTTTATAAACAAGGTACTAATCCAGATAGAGGAAACAAGTAAACATATAATTGTTTCATGAAAAATTTCCTTAGATTTCTTATTATTATTTACAATCTGATCTCGAGCCATAGTGAGGCATGAAACAACTCAAATAAGTTCAAGACAATATCACAAACATGCGCAAATCATGCTGAGGTCTATGGCACGCTCCAACAGATATATAAAGTGTGCACTGCCGAGGGTCGAGCGGCTCGTACCATAAATGCATCTATTTCACCGAGGCAATCAGCCCGTTCTTTTGGGTCCTTGACTACCTGGACAATAGAATAATAGTAGCTACGCACGGACTCTCGTCACCTCGTACGTATGTAGCCTCCACAATTAGGAGCACATAATGAGAATACACTCGAATACTTGCTAACAATTCAATATATAAAATTTCCCAACTCATTTTGTGAAATGACCAAAATGCCCTCGGGCCCACGTGCCAGGAATTCAAATATATAATTGTCTCTTAATTACCCACTAAAAATTGTGGTCAAATCTTGTTTTTACCAAATTCTAGGTTTTTTTATCTAAAAGTCTTGATTTTCTTTAATTTCACATGTTAAATTTACCCATAATCTATGCATTTAACTTACGATAAGTAGGATTAACTTACCTCCACGTTGCTAGGTGGAAGTCCCTCTCCACAAGCTCCAAAATCGTCCCAATGAAATGAAAAATGTGAAAGAAATGGCCAACTCCCGACTTTTAAAATAAGGCTTTTGCTCCAGTCATTTCCGCTTCTGCGGTGCCTCGTCCGCTTCTACAGTTGTCGCTTTTGCGGCGTTGGGCAAAAGGTCGCTGATCGCTTCTGTGGTCTGGGGGCCGCTTAAGCGGCACCGCTTTTGCGATCCCTGGGCTGCTTCTACGATTCATTGGTCATGTTCCCCCTTCTACTTTTGCGTCTCCCCCTCGGCATGTGCGTGACCGCTTCTGCAGTTCTATTTTCTCAGAAGCAGAAATGCCAACTACCAGCAAACTCAATTTTTTTCCAAACACCCAATTTTGATTCGTTAACCACCCGGAATCCACCCGAGGCCCCTGGGACCCCAACCAATCCAAAAACACATTATGGACTTTCTCGAGGCCTCAAATCACATCAAACAATGCCAAAACCATAAATCGACCTCTAATCCAAGCTTAATGAACTTTGAAGTTTCTAACTTCTATTTCTGATGCTGAAACTTATCAAATCACGTCCGATTGACTTCTAATTGCACACAAGTCATATGTGACATTACGGGCCTACTCAAACTTCTGGATTCAGATTCCAACCCCGATATAAAAAAGTCCACTTCCGGTCAAACTTCTCAACAACCTTCAAATTTCTAGGTTTAGCCAAACGACTTTAAAATGACCTACGGACCTCCAAATTCACTTCTGATCGCGCTCCCAACTTAATAATCACCATACGGAGCTATTCCTAGTCTTCGAATCCAAACTGGACATCAATAACACTGAAATGCACTTTAAGCCAAAATGATGAAATTTCTTCTAAAATGTTAACTTCCACAATAGGTGCCAAAACGCTCCCGGGTTATCCAAAACCCGCGGCGGGCACACACCTAAGTCCAAAGTCATCGTACAAACATGCTGGAATCTTCAGATTCCAATTCCGAGGTCGTTTACTCAAAAATCCAAATCCTAGTTCATTCTTTCAACTTAAAGCTTCCGAAGTGAAAATTTTCATTTAAATTTAACTCCGAAATTCCTGAATTTCAATTCCAACCATACACACAAGTAAATATACCTAAAACAAAGTTGATCATGGTCTAAGACCGCTGAACGACACGATAGAGCTCAAAACGATCGGTCGGTTTGTTACATTCTCTCCCACTTAAACATATATTCGTCCTCGAACATGCTGACAACTATACCGAAGTAGTCTAAAATAATTGTTTAGCACCTTATGCACCTTCTCATGCTACCACAACTTAGCTGAGCACATTAGCTCTATATATTCTGAAGATATTTCCTTTTATGCAAGCAAATAAGCCTTAGAGTCCAATTCCAACATCCAGAATTCTATGCCACACCTATTTTCATCAAGAGATCACCAAATCATTCACCACACGCTGGCCTCAAACATAAATGCATAACTTTCCTGGATTCTCACTTTTCAACATAAAATCTACAGGACAACGATAATATTTTTACTTTCAACTTAACCAAAATTCAACGAATCAGATGCTCCCATCACACCTCACGACCTACATAGGTCTTGCTCTAACTTTTATAGCACTAACACGACAGAAGAGATGCGCTGAAATTCATAACCAACTGCCAAATCGGCAATTCATTGGGTCTATACTCTTGACAAGCATTATATCATCATCATGAACCATCTAATGGTCTTAGCTCAATAAAACACTTCATATAATCAAGTTGCACTGATCCTAAATCCTATAATCTAGTCTTATCCAGTACGAACAGCTCAGGCAATAAGCCATCCCGTACATGATCAAAAGTCCCATATGATGCCACAAGGTAGCAATAGGCTACCACTCAGAATGTGATACAAAAAGGAAGCTTAACTCTGAAAAGGAGACCTAATTACCCCGCTCACGAATCATACCTGTGACGCGGGCTCAAGCTTGAACTAGAATCCTGGCATATATGGGAGGACTGTATTGAACATCACACTGTTGCGGCGCATAACCCGTTCTAAATAGAATAACCATGGCGGCGTTCCACCCGATCCATACAATATAACCATGGCGGAGAGCCACCTGATCTACACGATATGATCATGGTGGCGTGCCACCCGATCCACGCGTAGAACTCAAATAAGAGATACACATCGAGCTAAATTTCTCACCATATCAAAATACCGAGTATCGGTCATAAACACGTTGAGGTGCATAATACCATCCCTGAGGAATCATATAGTGTCATAGGCTACAAAACCCAAGCACAACTGAGGTGCGATACATGATCTGAATCTAAAGAGCCATCCTTCTCATACAACATCACCGCTACGCGGAACCGCAACACATAAGAAATTTACCAAGTCGTATCACAACTCATACGGTGCAATACATCGTTACCTGGAATAGCTGATGAAAAAATAACACCCCGATTTTTCCTCCATAGGGAACACTCGCTGAAACGAACACAACTGGCCTGATATAAAGCTATGTTCACAAATAAATCAATCCACTTGGCTAATAACCTTTCAAAGGTTCATAGTAACTCCTTTTTGACTCATAGCACACAAATACAATCGTCATACTCGTAGCAACCACCTCAGTTCATAACCCAACAAAGAAAGTGCCCTCTAGGCATAAATTCTCAAACTAATAATATTACCACAATCCTCATGCTTGGTTTAAATCCCTAGCCAACCAAGTGACTGTTGATACCTAATTTTTTCCTATGTATTTTCGTACTTAAAATACTTTCAAAACAGCATATGTATACATATATAAGCATGCCCAAAGGTTTTGGTATTTTTCCTAATTTTTAAAGATTTTTTAAAATCAATTTATTGCCTATTTTAACAGTACGAAATCCAATAATTATTTCAAAAGTTATCATTTTTGGTGAATAATTTATTTCTATCCTTATATTTACACCAAATATAATTAGGGTAAATTTTTTTTTTGCATATTTTTATAAATGTATTTGATATTTTAAAGCTAAATTACATAAAATTATAATTATAGCCTATATTATGATTAATACAATTTTACAATTGTGAAATTACTCCTAATATTTTTAGATTATTTTTTATACATTATCAATTGGTTCAGTGCTTTTAATTTGTTTTTAAATCACTTTTAACTATTTTAATTAATTAATAAGGGAGAAAGTGACTATTTAAGAACTGACCCATTTCTATTTCAATTTTAGTCTTAATTTGAACCCCTATCCCACCCAAATGACCCAATTTTAATTTTGACCCGCCCTTTATCCGTTTAATTAAATCTGCCCGGTTCCCCTTTCAATCCTGGCCATTGATCATTTTGATCAACGACCTACAGGCCTTCTTTCCATTTTTAATTCCCAACTACCCATAACCATAATTCATTTCTCAAAAATATCCGCCCTAAAATCCCTTCGTCTCCTAAATCCTCTCTAGCCTTCTCCGAAACCGTAGCCCTAACCTGCTGGTTTCCACCTTGTTTCATTGGAATCAATGGCATCCCAAGCCCCGGGTAGCCTATACTCACCCCATGTGCCCTCATGCCCCTGTTACTTGAAGATTCAAGGTCCGAACTTGAAGGCCTTTGCTTAGATCTTCGCCGATTCAAGTTCTTCGGCCATCTCCTGCTTGGCTCCGGCATATCCTGGCCCTATGAGTCCACCTCTGACTCATACGACTCGGACCAGTCCCCTTTCTAGGCCTTTCTCGCTTCTAGGGTTCTTCTGAAACCCTAGCCTTTCGAGGTTTTCCTATTTTTCCCTAGATCTGCTATAAATCCATGTTTATTTTAAGGTGTTCAAATGATTTCTTAAGTCTCTTTCAAAACTTTGCTGTTCATCTTCTCCGACTTAGGGTTTCTTGGATTTTACTTGCTCTACTATGTTGCTCTTACTATATTTTCCCTACTGTGACTCCTATATGTTTCTATTGTGATTCCTAGGTGTTTTCTTCTACCATCTCTTTATGATTTTCTTACTGTATTTTTCTTTCATTATGTTTTCCTGTGATGTTTGAGGTTCTAAGTTCCTTTGGGTCGCTCGAACTTATGTCGTTGTCACTTTTGCCTAATTTTTCTATTTTCGTCTTTACACTTGATTATTGGCAAAAACCTTAGAATTTGGGGGGTTTCAGACCACTTGTATGTGACTGGTTTGTTTCTCATCTCTGAACTAGTTTGATTTTAAAACCCTAATTCCTGAATTCATCCTTGTTTCTCCATGTGATTCTAATTCTTGCTAAGCTTTGCAAGACCATTTACCTGACCTCTCGCATGCTATCTGATACTCTCTTTTAGCTATAGTCTTCTACTCACTGGTCTTTGGTTGCATGATACTTTGTTTGAAACCTGCCTCGCATGTTTAAAGATCATGCTCTCTTTATAATTAGATTTTCCCTCTCAAAATAACCTTTGATTTGGGGATTAATTTTAGTCTTCCTTGTGTGGATTCGATTGATTCTTTCCTTGTTTAATTTTAAACCTCTCAATCCCCCTATTGTTCAGTTTGGTTCATTAAGTGATTTAAGGAATCTCTGATTCCCTGAACTACTACGTGCTAACTGGTTTACTTCTTGCCTTTTTTACTTAACCGTGTATTTCAAAATCCCCTTCCCTTAATTAAGATACACATGTAACTACCCTTATTTGTATGTTGTGCACAATGTTGTTTTTTATCCCCTTATATTAAATGTTCCATGTCCTTTACCGTCTAAATTGGGACTTCTTAATTAAAGGAACCTCTGTTATTAATTGATCTCGTTGATACTTAACTATTTTTCTTCCTTGCTTACCTGCCTGACTCCAAGTATAAATACATGCTCCTCTATCAACACACTCATCAACAGAATTTCGACACAACCACTTCATATTTTTAAAACACTTAGAATACTATACACTTTCCAATACTCTCTCTGATGCTACCTTCTCTATTTCTGATACTAAGTGCTCGGCTCCTCTCTCTTCTACTGTCTGAAATATTCCTAAGTTCCTCTTGAACTCTCAAATACTTGCTGAAGGTCCTGAGTTTGCTTTTGCTGACTTTATGGTTGATTACTTACTTTTTCTTGTTCTGCTGTACTAAAATTGCAACTGGTATGTCTTTCTAGTTAACTAATACCCTCCTACACTATGTGTTTATTTCCCTTCTTCTGTTATGCATTCTCCATTTAGTCTGTCATGCTCTCTTTCATTATGTTCTGCACCTTGAAGTCTGTAATGCCTTCTTTATTTCTTCATGTTTTTGCAAATGCTTTCTTATGCGGTACCCCTTCCCTTTGACCCCCCTCTTGTGTGTGAGTGCAATTCTGAGTCATGTTGGCATTCTATTGTTGTCACTCGTGACTTAGAATCAGGTTTTGTTGAACCTCTACTCAAGTCAATTCCCCATTCCCTTTACCCCTTATGTGCTGAGCCTTGACTTAGGTTTGGTGCTGTCCTAATCACCATACATACCCAAGTTTGACTTCTAAAAGTCCGCTCTTCATTTTTTGGACCAAGAAGGGGGTCATGAGTGTGTCAGTCTATGCCCATGGCTGGGTATGACCACCCTCTGCTATGGCTTCCTAACCCCTTTCTCAATTTGCACTTATTGATAGTTTCTAAATTCTGCCCCCTTTGGTAAGCCATGCTTTGGGACCTTCGAGCTCTCTCTGAACTTGGATGCTTGAGGGCTAGCTATTCCACACCGCACTATTCTGTTACAACAATTGTTATCCAGAGTGTAATCACTGCCTGGAGTCCTTGAGGCTCCTTGGAACTTTGAAACACTTTGGGTAAGAGAAGGCCTTGGAAATCTGGAATCCGGATTTGGTGAAACACATGCTATTGGATATTAAGATTGAATTAGTCTGCTCGGATCTAGGTGTTGGTTGTGAGGTATTTTTAATTATCTTCCTTTCTTTCTTCTAGATTATAATTTTGTATAAAGAACTCGGGGAGTATTAGTAAAGGGTGTGGGAGGGGCTTACTTTATCGCAAAAAGGGTAGATACCACGCCTATAGGTTTAATGTTGTTATTCAGTCACTTAGAAATCATGGTTATAGGTTTAATGCTTTAATCGCCTAGAGATCATGTCAATAGGTTTTACGTCTTAACTCATTCATCTCGATACCATGCCAATAAGATTTCACGTTCAGTCATATTGCAAATCATTAGAAATCCTGCCTATAGGGCCTAATATTCATATAACAAGTTGCATATAGAAATCATGACTATAGGAAATGCAAAAACGCTAGGAAAAATGTAGGGTAATCAAATACTCATTCCTTTACCGGTTTAATCAGAGTAAAAAGCCTTAGAAAAACAAGATGCGGATACCATGCCTATAGGAGCTCAAACTCGCCTAATGTGTTTAAGTAATAATAATCTGTCTTGGCTTCAAACTTTGTCAACAAAAAAACTCTTCCAAATCTGTTTGCTTTTGAAACTCTTACAAGTCTACAATGCACTAGAATTTTCTAAACATGCATCTTTCTTTTTCTGAAACGGTTCATTTAACCCTCTGCCTAAATTTTTATTCATATCATGAAGCTGCTATTTCAAAACAGCCTTTAGCTCACTATTCCTTTAAGGTCTTTTCACTTTCAAAAACTTTGTTTCATAACTCTATTATACTTTCATATGAACAATTATGCTGATTTTCAAGTCATCTCTGAACCTCTGCAATTTTCAACCTTCTGTCTTAAACTATTCTGCATTAGGCTCTTGTCTGAAATCAGTGTTTTCTGAATAACCTGTCTAAAATACCTCAATTTCTGACAATTGGATCCGGGTTTCCTAATGCAGACTTTGTATCTAACTCTATGAGTTAAACTAGTCCGTCCGCCGTAAAATTTAACTTTAATACCAACTCAGTATGTGCAAGGCATGCTAAACTATGTGTTTCCCGATTTAAGGGGTTTTATGTGAGCCTTCCATGTTTGCTTGTTAAACCAATTTACTTGTTACTTGTTTTTTTTTTTTGTCGAATTTAGTATTTTGTCCTTTGAACTCCATATATGCCTCTACCCCTTTTCTTCCCTTTTAGGATTAGAAGTCCTAATACCCCGCTACTGATAGGTTGGGACAAGTAATAACATACAATAAGTAACGAGACTAATCGCATTTAAATACCTTAACGGGGTGGGGAGGGTAGAATATGAATATGATGACCGATGCGCTAATATCTCGTGCGACCCCTTTTTGAGGAGTGATTGCTGGGTATTGCATTGATATGATCCATATTTTGTATAAACCTAGGATCTCCTTTCTTTTTCTTTTTTGTAATGTTTTCCTTAAGTGGTTTTCATTTCTCTGCATCAACTCCTTTATAAAGACTGTCTATTCTTCCTTTTCCTTTCAAAGTCTCAAACTTATTTGTAACTACTATGTGCAAACCTTACTTTTTCCTTCTACTTCTTTTAAAGTCACAATTAAGCATGACTGGGAACCACACTAATGGATCTTGAGGGGTACCTAACACCTTCCCCTCGAGATAATCTCAAGTCATTACCTGAATTCTGGTTTTCTTTCAAATCTTCTTCTTTTTTCTTTGAAGTGTCCTAATGCACTATAATCATTAGGTGGAGACTCTTCAAATTCCATAACCCAATTCCTTAAAAGGGAATAAGATTTGTTTTGTCCATAATTTCATAAACCCGATTCCGCCTATCTTATTAGGGGAAAAAGGGGGCGTTTACAGCATTGCGACTCTGCTGGGGATTTTTTAAGGCTTTTTCCATTACATTCTCTTGTGACTTTATTGCTTCCTTAATTTCTTTTATTTCTCGCTTTTAATTATTTGAGTATGATTACTGACTTGGCTCATCATGTTTTCCCTTTCTTTTAATATCTTTCTTTACTACTTTATTACTATTTATATACCGTTGTAATTTTTTGAGCATTACTTTAATATTTTACTATATAAACATGAAAATACATGCAACTTGCTTCATTCTTGTGACTTCATTCTTCAACATCATATTACACTCGTGCCAAAACAAATACTATATAAAAACTTATAATGAGTGGTTGCGCCCTTCCGATACGATCACCCCCCCTAAATGTGACAAATGCATATTTGCGGTAAAACCAGTCGATCAACGGTGTGTCGAAGGTTCCACACCTTTCCCTCTTGAGTTGTCCGCTCAAGGGTACTTGTCTAGCACTTTAATAGTAGAAACCTTATTCCATTGAACTGTTCATGCATCACGGTCAAACTTAGCCGAATCAGTTATGTTGTCCGCATAATGACTTATTAAGATAGCCTAAACCAAAGTCCATCGGGTTTCCCTGAAACTCAAATAGACACCTCCACATTATGTGCATTTATTTGGAAAACTAAATGCCTTTATGCTAATTATTGATTTAATAAGTCGAGTCTAGCGGGGGTAAGGGCATAACCCTTTGTTTTGCAGAAAATAAATGACAAAGTTTCCGACTTCGGCATGGTCAACATACCCTCACTTTTGTAGACCTGGTGGTGGAACCTTCCATCAAGTAACCAAATCAACGAGTGGAAAGAGAGAGTCACCAAGGCTAGTGAGAAACCAAAATACCTAGAATACAGCCTGGTGGAGTCAGAGGGGAAAGTGAGAAAAAGAGTCACCAACTGTAAATGCCGAGAAAGGCGAAGGAGGATGTCTGGAAATTGCATTTTTACTAGAAAATTTGCACGAGTTGGAGGACTTAATCAACAAGAACATTCAACCTGAGGAAGGTCATTCTGGGACCAAGTAGTTAGGACCTTTTATTTTACTGCTTTCATTATGTAATAAGGCCACTGACTATTACTGAAATCTTTTATTATTCAGTTGTTTTAAGATTCGTCTTATTTTATCAATAAAATGAGGCAATTAGCATTACGAGTTTCTCCAAATTTAATTTGTCGCTAGGACTACCTCGGTCACAACGAGACACCCAAATTAGGAAATGACTTTTATTCATGCACAACGTGTTTAAATAACACAATATTCTCTTTCTCATAATCTGCACTAACTTTTTACCTTTTTGTTTTTCTTTTATTTTTATTCCCCTTCCCAAAGGTTAGTTCGTGCATTCTGGCACCATCAACATACTCAGCAAGATTCAAGGCCCCTCTACCTCCTCCTCCTCCAAGTCCTAGCAGAAACAGGAACAAAAGCAAAATGGGAGATGTAAATGCTAGAAAGGAGATTGAGGAAACTTCTCAGAACACTCCAACTACAAAGGAAACTGCTGCTCACCTTGAGCAGACTTTTCTGAGATTTCGTGAAGAATTAGAACAAGTCCAGAACATGGCAAGCCTATTAATCACTCTTGCCACTGCCGTTGCCAACACCTAGAACCCCGTACCTCCACAGCTACCGGTACAACCTACTAATATCCAAGCCTGCAACACATGCAACAACACTCCACTGCTCATTCCCGAATCATAAAACACCACAAACAACTATAACACTCCTATTTTTGTGGATACTATACCCCACTATACCATGCCAATCTCAGGTGCATCTGACTCAGATGACAAAGGCTTTCTTATTCAGAATTTGGCCGCTGAGCTCAAGAGGTTAAACAGCCGGGTCCAGGGTGTCAAAGGTAGCAAAGACGCTGAGGGTTCGAACTATGAAGATCTTTGTGTTTAGCCAGAAGCTGAACTCCCGTAAGGGTTCAAACCTCCCAAGTTTGAGATGTTCGACGGTATAAGTGATCTCAGGGTTCATCTAAGAATGTATTGTGATAAGCTGGTAGGAGTTGGGAGGGATGAGAAAATCCGCATGAAGTTGTTCATGAGGAGTGTGAAAGTCCATGCCTTATCTTGGTATATTAGCCAGGATGCAAAGAAATGGACAAGTTGGGTGAGCATGGCATCTAACTTCATGGACTGTTTCAGGTTCAATACTGAGAACGCACCATGAGAGGTGAGAAGCTGCCAAGGTCAGGCCAGCCCTCGAGGAGGAGAAAATGAACAGGTTCTTTGTCCGGGCTCAGGACCCGCAATACATGAGAGGCTAATGTTGATAGAAGGTCAGAAGTTCTCCGACGTCATCAAGTTGGGATAAAGGATCGAGGAAGGTATCAAAAAGGTATGGTCACTAATCTCGAGGCATTGCAGGCCACCAAAAAGGCTATACAGTCTGGTGGCACGTCAAAGAAAAAGGACGTAAATTCTGTAATGGCTACGCAAAGAACCAATTCCCCCGTGAAATACCAAACATATCCTTCAGCTCCACTCACATATCAATCTTCCTTAAACTACCAAGCACCATCACCCACATACCAAATGCCACCCCCCGCCTACCAATCATCTCCACCACTTACTTATCAACCCATATCACCAAGATATTCCCAACCCGCACCAGTATACCAAGAATATAACTCCCAACCTTATCATTACCCATCACCACCTACTCACCAAAACTTTCCTCGACCCAGACCAAATTTCAACCGTAAACCTCCTAGACAATACACCGCCATAGCCGAACAAATTGAATAATTATATGAAAAACTCAAAGCATCCAGTTATGTTACCCCTATCCCAGCCGTAACTCCAAAAAATTCCTCCCAATAGGTCAATCCAAACAAAACCTGCGCATACCATTCCAGAAAGAAAGGTCATACCATCGACGAGTGTCGGTCATTGAAAGACAAGATTTAGACTTTGATTGATAACAAGGTCATTGTAGCAAAGAAGCCCGCTCCCAATGTCCGAAGCAACCCTCTACCTGAACACAAGGGTGGAATCATTCATATGACCGAGATTGAGGTTTATTGGGACCCCAAAGGGTCAAACAGATTGATTGGTGAAGGAGATGAGCCTAAGAATCAAGCGGTCACCCTCAACCCCATTATTGTTCATATCCATCCCTCTGAAGGTGATGTGGTAAATGTGTCTGTACCACTCGAGTTCAAAGCGGCTCCAAAAAAGGTACCAACGCCAATTGAAGTTGAGTTCGAGATCCCAAAGGCACCTGCACCTTTCAAAGTGTCTGTGTTACCTCCAAGGATGCCAATTCCGGTTTCCATGATAGACATGACCCCGCTCAAGTCAAACGCCATACCTTGGGATTACATAGTTGATGCTAGAAGGAAAGGGAAAACACATACTGGAATAGCGATCGCCGCACAGGGAATGACCAGAACAGGTAAGGTATACACCCCAGAACATCTAGCCGAATCCAACAAGTAAGCCTCTGGACGACCTGTTGAAACCATACCCGATGACTTTTGGAGGAAGATACAGGCCAAAGAAAACTTGGTCGTTGAGCAACTGAACAAAATGCCAGCACAGATTTGGGTGTTCTACAAAACTCTGAAGCACATAAACATGCCTTGATGAAAATATTGGGTGAAGCTTATGTTCCCAGCAACATAATGGGAGGTAAAATGGCAAACAGGGTAGGACAAGTGGTGGAAAGTCACAAGATCACCTTCCACGAGGATGAGCTACCACCGGAAGGACTTACTCACAACAAGGCATTGCATACCACTATGCAATACGAACATTATTTCATCACCAGGATCCTAGTCGACGGGGGATCTAGCGTTAACATTTGTCCACTAATAACTCTCTGAACATTGGGGAAAGGTTTGCATGAGATCAAAGATAGGGCTATCAATGCTAAAGCTTTTGATGGGTATCAAAGATCTACCATTGGGTAAATTATCTTGTTCTTGTAAATGGGACCTACCTAATTCGATGTTGACTTCCAAGTCATAGTCGTGCCGGCATCCTACAATTTATTGCTGGGACGACCCTGGATCCACGCAGCTGGGGTTGTGGCATCAACCCTACATCAAGCACTAAAGTTTGAATGTCAGGAAGTGATCATTCATGGAGACGGTAGCAACCCTATGTACAGTCGCCAAACCATCCCAATGATCGGAGGTAAAAGAAGAATAGATGGAGAAACATACCACCACATCGAGCGAGTCAATGTTGTGGACAAAGACAAATGGTGGGATAACAAGATTGAGCATCCTGAATTGGAGCGGGTATGAACAAGGAAAAGGACTTGGCAACAACCTCCAGGGTATCATCGAGCCCATCAAACTAAAGAAACATGGCACTACATTTGGCTTAGGGTATAAGTACACCTGGAAGGAGTTTGATGCTTGGTCACAACCATGGTGCAGCCCATATTATCCAGTGGAGCACACTCTACCTCTGTTGGAGCAGACCTTTCAGCCTGCTGACATTATAGACAGATCAAAGGGAGACAAACACTCACAGTGATGAAGAACCTGTTTCTGGAAGATGATATGGACTGTTGTGTTATCTTTGATGAGGAAGGGGAAGAAGGCCCTTACATTAAAGCTATGAATCGAGGGGAATGCCTCACCAATTGGTCAGTCAGGACCACCAGTGCCCGGAAAGCTTCGGGGTAGCAAGGCTAAATGACACATCATGCATCATATTTTACTTTTTAGTTGATTTTACTTTTGAAAAGAGCTCCGATGTTTCGAACGATTATGAATTTATTCCAAGTTTATTTTTATATATCCCTCTTGTTACTTTTCTCTATCATTTAATTTATTTTACACAGCATTACTATTACATATCTTGATGATGAACCAACGACTATGACTTGCAACGAGGCAATGCAACAAACAGACATAGATTCAGAAGAGGAAGATGATATACCAAAAGAGGTTGTCAGAGAGGTCGAGAACTTTGAGAACAGACCTAAGTCTAACTTGGACGAAACTGAGGTTGTTAATTTAGGATATACAGAGAATATAAAAAAAATACGCATCAACATGCATTTGTCGCCATCAGAAAAGGAAGAGTACACAGAGTTCTTAAAAGAGTATGAGGATATTTTCACCTAGACATATGACGATATGACTGGTCTCAGCACATCTATTGTAGCTCACAAGTTACCAACTAATCCGATATATCCACTAATAAAACAGAAGCTCAGAAAGTTCAACCAAACATGAGTTTCAAAATCAAAGAGGAAGTTACCGAGCATGTCAAAGCCAGGGTTATCAGAGTGATAGAATATCCTACATGGTTAGCCAACATCGTGCCAGTACCAAAGAAAGATGGGAAGGTTAGAGTTAGAGTCGACTACCGGAATCTCAACCAGGCCAGTCCCAAGGACGATTTCTCTTTGTCAAATATACACATCCTGATTGACAACTACGCCAAGCATGAGCCGCAGTCGTTCGTTGATTGTTTTGAGGATACCATTAGATATGGATGGATGAAGAAGATGCAGAGAAAACGACATTTATCATGCCGTGGGGGATGTACTGTTATTGAATGATGCCATTCGGGTTAAAGAATGTTGGTGCTACCTATATGAGAGCCATGACTACCATATTTCATGACATGATACATAAAGAAATCGAGGTGTATATGGATGACATCATCATCAAATCCAAGAAAGCGGCAAATCATATGGAAAACATGAGAAAATTCTTCAACAGATTGAGGATGTACAACTTGAAAGTGAATCCCGCCAAGTGTGCATTCGGGGTTCCCGCAAAAAAATTATTGGGCTTCATTGTGAGCCGCCGGGGATAGAATTGGATCTGTCAAAGGTCAAGTCCATTCTAGAGTTTCCACAACCGAAGAACAAGAAGGATGTGATGAGTTTTCTGGGAAGACTCAATTATATAAGTCGGTTCATAGCTTATTCCACTGTTATCTGTGAACATATCTTCAAGATGTTAAGAAGGATGTTGCCACCAAATGGACTGACGATTGTTAGAAAGCTTTTGACAGAATTATGGAATACTTGTCAATGCTGCCTGTCTTGGTTCCGCCTGAGCCAAGAAGACCCCTTTTACTCTATCTCACAGTATTGGATGGAGCCTTTGGTTGTGTTTTAGGGCAACATGATGAAATGGGAAGAAAGGATCAAGCCATCTACTACCTCAGTAAGAAGTTCACCCCGTACGAGGCTCAGTATTCCTTATTAGAGCGCACGTGTTGTGCTCTGACCTGGGTAGCCCAGAAGTTGAGACATTATTTCTGTGCCTACATAACTTATCTCATATCAAAGATGGATCCGTTGAAATATATCTTTCAGAAGCCCATGCCTACCGGCAAGCTCGCCAAATGGAAAATCCTGTTAAGCGAGTTCGACATTGTTTATATTACCCAGAAGGAAGTCAAAGGGCAAGCTTTGGAAAACCACCTCGCCGAGAATCCTGTGGGAGGAGAATACGAACCTCTAAAGACATATTTTCCTGATGAAGAGGTATATTTCATAGAAGAGGATATTGTAGAATCCTATGATGGTTGGAGGATGTTTTTCGATGGAGCCGCAAATTTCAAAAGAGTCGGTATAGGAGCGGCCTTGGTATAAAAAACTGGTCAGCATTACCCGGTATCCGCCAAGCTCAGGTTCCCTTGCACCAAGAACATGGCCGAATATGAAGCCTGCATCTTAGGGCTCAAACTGGCCATCGACATGAATGTTCAGGAATTACTAGTGTTCGTAGACACGGACCTACTCACACATTAGGCTCGAGAAGAGTGGGCAGCTAAGAATTCTAAGATACTCCCTTATCTGCATCACATATAGGAGCTGAGGAAAAGGTTCATAAAGACAGAATTTTAGCATGTTCCCAGAATACAGAATGAGTTCACTGATGCACTAGTGACTTTGTCATCCATGATCCAACATCCAGATACAAAATTCATTGATCCCATTCAGATCAAAATCCGTGACCAACCAGCTTATTATGCTCATGTTAAGCAAGAAGCGGATAGAAAACCGCAGTTCTACAACATCAAAAATACCTGACAATAGGAGAATATCTAGAACTCGGCAATGCCACTCAGAAGCGCACATTGCGGAGGTTGTCTAAACGTTTCTTTCACAACGGAGGAATCCTGTATAGGAGGGCTCCTGATTTGGGATTACAAAGGTGTGTCGATGTATGGGAAGCAACTAAACTACTAGAGGAAGTGCACGCAGGGACCTGCGGACCACACATGAATGGTTTCATTTTGGCAAAGAAGATACTCCGAGTAGCGTATTTTTGGATGACTATGGAAACGAACTGCATCCAGTATGTCTGAAAGTGCCATCGCTGTCAGATACATGCAAATATGATAAAGGTGCCTCCAAGCGAGCTTAATGCAACAAGCTCACCATGGCTATTCTCCGCTTGAGGAATGGATGTTATCAGACCAATCGAGCCCACCGCATCAAACGAGCATAGGTTCATCTTAGTAGCAATAAATTACTTTACTAAATGGGTCGAAGCAGTATCGTACAAAGCGGTGACTAAGAAAGTTGTGGCAAATTTCGTCCGCGACCAAATTGTTTGTCGGTTCGGGATTCCGAAATCAATCATCACCAACAATGGTTCCAATCTCAACAGCGACTTGATGAAGGCAATGTGTGAAAAATTTAAAATCAGGCACAAGAACTCTCAAGCCTATATACCTTAGATGAACGAAGTTGTAGAAGCAGCCAATAACAAGATAATAAGAAAGATGATCGAAATGCATAAGCAATGGCATGAGATTGTCATTCGCATTATTGGGATATCGTACCATAGTTCGCACGTCAACCGGGGAAACTCCCTAGATGTTGGTTTATGGTATGGAAGCAGTCATTCCCGCCAAGGTAGAAGTTCCCTCCTTGAGGATCATACAAGAGGCAGAGCTAGACGACGCAGAATGGGTACAAAGTCACTACGAGCAGTTAGCCCTTATAGATGGAAAGAGAATGAATGCAGTTTGTCACGATCAATTATACCAGAACAAAATGTCCAAAGCATTCAACAAGAGAGTTAAGTTGAGGAAGTTTACACCAGGGCAACTGGTGTTGAAGAAGATGTTCCCATATCAAGATGAAGCCAAGGGGAAATTATCTCCCAATTGGCAGGGTCCGTACATGGTCCACCGGGTTCTAACCGGGGGAGCCCTTATTCTTGCAGAAATGGACGAAGAAGTCTGGCCGAAGCCAATCAATTCTGATGCAGTGAAACGATACTACATTTGATCATATGTTTTTTTTCCTCATGATATAATTGGAACTACGCCTGACCTGATTCCCGTTTAAGAGGGGATACGTAGGCAGCCCTATTGGTTCAGTCACATTTTAATAAAAATTCCATTTTCCCCACTATTGGAACTGAGGTAGAATATTGAGGTGGACCCTCAAAATTATGAAGTTAGTGTTCTCATCAGCACCGACCCAGTAAACTGGGGCAGAATTTTGAAGAGGACCCTCAAAATTATGGAATTGATCCATTTCAATCATTCAGCACACTTGTCAGCAGCGCTAGCCTAGTAAACTGGGGCAGAATTTTGAGGAGGACCCTTAAAATTTCGAGACAAGTGAGGTTGCTATGTCTTGAACCACATTGCAGTTGTTGGTTCATCCAAAATAAAATCATTTTCAAATATACACTATATTTACTAAGTCATGCATAAATATCGTTGAAATCATTGTCGTTTAGCAACGCCTCCCCAATGATACACGACGTCAAGAGCCAGGGGATACGAACTAACCTTCCCTCCTCTACAGAATTCACAATTTTTCTATTGAATGCAGGCATTCAGGTCGCAAAGAATTGAACGCATTCACTCTTCAGGGTTAAAACTCTCCGAACGACCGCTCATTCATAGCTCTACTATTTACATCCGACATTCCCAGCGGTCACGATATCACAACCATTTATCATCTAAGAGAACTTACTACAGTTTGTTTCTTTACGTTCATGCATTACATATGGCTACTTATCTGTCTTTCGAGACTGAGCTCTGTCTCCATCTGAATTTTGCATAAGGCTACATTTCTGCCTTCCGAGGTTAAGCTCTACCTCCATCCTGTATAAGGCTACTTATCTGCCTTTCGAGACTAAGCTCTGTGGCCATCTGCATTTTGCATAAGGCTATTTTCTGCCTTCCGAGGTTAAGCTCTACCTCCATCCTGCATAAGGTTTCTTATGTGCCTTTCGAGACTAAGCGTTGTCTCCATCTGCATTTTGCATAAGGCTATTTTGTGCCTTTCGAGGTTAAGCTCTACTTCCATCCTGCATAAGGCTACTTATCTGCCTTCTGAGACTAAGCTCTGTCTCCATTTGCATTGCATAAGGCTACTTATCCACCTTTAGAGATTAAGCGCTGTCTCCATCTGCATTTTGCATAAGGCTATTTTCTGCCTTCTGAGGTTAAGCTCTACCTCCATCCTGCATAACACTACTTATTTGCCTTCCGAAACTAAGCTTTGTCTCCATCTTCATTGCATAAGGCTATTTTCTGCCTTCCGATACTAAGCTCTGTCTCCATCCTACATGGCTAAAATATTGCCTCCTTATTTTTCGAACGGCTAAAATATCATCACCTGCATTTGAATTCTCATTCCGGCTGAAATATCGCCTCCCTTTGCATTCATTCGGTTGAAAGATTGCCACCTTTTCATGGGCTGAAAAATCGCTAAATTATTCAATGGCGTCATAGTTCGGAGGCACCATCTGCATAGCCCGAGAATACCAATTCATGACCTGCAATCTTTACTTTTATGCTCTTCATGGCTCATGAAATCATAGTCCAAGGACGTCATCCTAACCGCCCGAAGACATCATTCATGGTCCAACGGGAACTTGCATCATGTCTAATTTATGCACAATATACGCCACATTTCCTACTTGGAGGTACACCAGCTTGCAGATGGCCGTTTCAGCAGGAGTGATCCCGCTCCAATTTTTCATAACATGTTCGACTTCGAAACCTTTCTCAAACTTAACCATCCTTTCCGTCTTTTCGAATCTCCATCGACACATTCCAGCAATTGTTCCTGAACTACATATGGCCTGATTCCTGTAAAAACCAAGGATATGTAGGCAGCTCAGAAACTAGAGCACGGTCAAAGTTCTTTTTCAAACACCATTTCCGATCAAAATTGGCCATCTTATCTTTACCCGATAACTCTTTTATCCTCCATGGATAATGATGGGCACTGTTGATACCCATTTTTTTCCTATGTATTTTCATACTCAAAATACTTTAAAAACAGCATATGTAGGCATATATAAGCATGCCCAACGGATTTGGTATTTTTCCTAATTTTTAAAGATTTTTTAAAATTAATTTATCGCTATTTTAACAGTAAGAAATCCAATTATTATTCCCAAAATTATCATTTTTGGTGAGTAATTTATTTTCATCCTTATATTTACACCAAATATAATTAGGGTATTTGTTGCATATTTTTATAAATTTCTTTGATATTTTTAAGCTAAATTGCATAAAATTATAATTATAGCCTATATTATGATTAATACAGTTTTACAATTATTAAATTATTCCTAATATTTTTAGATTATTTTTAGACATTATCAATTGGTTCAGCTTTTAATTTATTTTTAAATCACTTTTAACTATTTTAATTAACCCCCATTCCATCCAATTTAAAATTAACCAATTTAATTTTTGACCCGCCCTTTACCCGTTTAATTTAACCCGCCCGATTCCCCTTTCAATCCTGGTCGTTGATTATTTTTATCAACGGCCCACAACTCTTCTTTCCATTTTTAATTCTCAACTACCCCTAACCCTAATTCGTTTCTCAAAAATAGCCGCCCTAAAATCCCTTCACCTCCTAAATCCTCTCTAACCCTCTCCGAAACCCTATCCCGCCGGTTTGACCTTGTTTCACCAGCATCAATGGCATCACTAGCCCTGGGTGGTCTATACTCACCTTCATGTTCCATCATACCCTTGTTACTTGAAGATTCAAGGTCCGATCTTGAAGGCCTTTGCTTAGATCTCCACCGATTCAAGTTCTGCGGCAATCTCCGGCTTGGCTCCGGCATATCCCAGCCATATGAGTCCATATTTGACTCATTCGACTTGGAGCAGACCCTTTTCCAGGCCTGTCTCACTTATAGGGTTCTTCATAAACCCTAGCCTTTCGAGGTTTTCCTATTTTTCCCTAGATCTGCTCTAGATTAAGGTTTTCAAATGATTTCTTTAGTCTCTTTCAAAACTTTGCTATTCATCTTCTCCAACTTAGGGTTTCTTGGATTTTACTTGTTCTACTGTGTTGCTCTTACTGTATTTTCCCTACTGTGACTCCTATGTATTTCTATTGTGATTCCTAGGTTTTTTCTTCTACTATGATTTCTTCTACCATCTCTTTATTATTTCCTAACTGTATTTTTCTTTCATTATGTTTTCCTAAAATGTTTGAGGTCCTAAGTTCCTTTGGGTCGTTGGAACTTATTTCGTTGTCATTTTTGCCAAATTTGTATGCTTTCGTCTTTACACTTGATTAATGGCGAAAACCCTAGAATTTGGTGATTTTCATACCACTTGTATGTGACTAACTTGTTTCTCATTTGTGAACTATTTGATTTCAAAACCCTAATTCCTGAATTCATCCTTGTTTCTCCATGTGATTCTGATTCTTGATAAGCTTTGCAAGACTTTTTACTTGACCTCTCGCCTGCTATTTGATACTCTCTTTAAGCTATTGTCTTCTACTCAGTGGTCTTTGGTTGTATGATACTTTATTTCAATTCAGCCTCGCATGTTTTAAGATCATGCTCTCTTTATAGTTAGATTTTCCCTCTCAGAATAACCGTTGATTTGGGGATTAATTTCAGTCTGCCTTGTGTAAATTCAATTGATTCTTTCCTTGTTTAATTTTGAACCTCTCAATCCCCCTATTGTTCAGCTTGGTTCATTAAGTGATGTAAGTAATCTCTGATTCCCTGAATTACTACGTGCTAATTGGTTTACTTCTTGCCTTATTTACTTAACCGTGTATTTCGAAATCCCCTTCCCTTATTTAAGATCCACATATATCTGCCCTTATTTGTATGGTGTGCACAATGTTGTTTATTTGATCCCCTTTCCTTAAATATTCCCTGTCCTTTACCGTTAAAATTGGGACTCCTTAATAAAAGGAACCTCTGTTATTAATTGATCCTATTTGATACTTGACAATTTTCTTTCCTTGCTTACGTGCCTGACTCCAAGTATAAATACATGATCCTCTATCAACACACTCATCAACAGAATTTCGACACAACCACTTCAGATTTTTAAAACACTTCGAATACAATATTGTTTCCAATACTCTCTCTGCTGCAACCTTCTCCATTTCTGATACTAAGTGCTCGACTGCTCCCATTTCTACTGTCTGAAATATTCCTGAGTTCCTCTTGAACTCTCAAATACTTGTTGAAGGTCCTGAGTTTGCTTTTGCTGACTTTCTGGTTGATTACTTACTTTTGCTTGTTCTGATGTACTAAAATTGCAACTGGTATGTCTTTCTAATTAAATAATACCCTCCTACACTATGTGTTTATTTTCATTCTTCTATTATGCATTCTCCATATAGTCTGTCATGCTCTCATTCATTATGTTCTGCACCTTGAAGTCTGTTATGCCATCTTTATTTCTTCATGTTTTTGTAAATGCTTTCTTATGTGGTACCCCGTCCCTTTGACCCCCCTCTTTTGTGTGAGTGCAATTCTGAGTCATGTTTGCAATCTATATTTGTCACTCATGACTTAGAATTAGGTTCTCTTGAACCTCTACTCAAGTCAATTCCCCATTCCCTTTACCCCTTATGTGCTTAGCCTTGACTTACCTTTGGTGGTGTCCTAATCACCATCCATACCCAAGTTTGACTTCTAAAAGTATACTCTTAATTTTTTTGGACCAAGTATAGGGTCAGGGGTGTGCCAGTCTATGCCCATGGCTGGGTATGACAACCCTCTGCTATGGCTTCCTAACCCCTTTCTCAATTTTCACTTATTCCTAGTTTCTAAGTTCTGCCAGCTTTGGTAAGCCATGCATTGGGACCCTCGAGCTCCCTCTGAACTTGGATGCTTGAGGAATGGCTATTCCACACTGCACTATTCTGTTACAGCAACTGTTATCCAGAGTGTAAGAACTGCCTGGAGTCGTTGAGGCTCCTTGGAACTTTAAAATACTTTGGGTAAGAAAAGGCCTTGGAAATCTGGAATCCGGATTTGGTGAAACACATGCTATTGGAAATTAAGACTGAATTAGGCTGCTCGGATCTAGCTGTAGGCTGTGATGTATTTTTAATTATTTGCCTTTCATTCTTCTAGTTTTGCAATAATTTTGTAAAATAACTCGGGGAGTATTAGTAAAGGGTGTGGGAGGGGCTTACTTTATCGCACAAAAGGGTAGATACCATGCCTATATGTTTAATGTTGTTATTCAGTCACTTAGAAATCATGTTTATAGGTTTAATGCTTTAATCGCATAGAGATAATGTCTATAGGTTTTACGTCTTAACTCAATCATCTAGATAGCATGCCTATAAGATTTCATGTTCAGTCATACTGCAAATCATTAGTAATATTCATGTAAAAAGTTTCATATAGAAATCATGACTATAGGAAATGCATAAACGCTAGGCAAACTATAGGGTAATCAAATACTCATTCCTTTACCGGTTTAATAACTGTAACAAGCCTTAAAAAATCAAGACGTAGATACCATGCCTATAGGAGCTCAAAATCGTCTAACGTGTTTAAGTAATAATAATTTGTCAATTGGCTTCAAACTTTGTCAACAAAAGAACTCTTCCAAATTTGTTTGCTTTTGAAACTCATACAAGTCTGCAATGCTCTTATATTTTCTAAACTTTTATCTTTCTTTTTCTGAAGCGGTTCCTTTAACCCTCTGCCTAAATTTTTATTCATCTCATGCTGCTACAATTTCAAAACAACCTTTAAATAACTATTCCTTTAAGGTCTTTTCACTTTCGAAAACTTTTCTTCATAACTCTATTGTACGAACTTAAACAAATCTGCTGATTTTCAAGTCATCTCTGAACCTCGCAACTTTCAACCTTCTTTCTTAAATTATTCTACATTAGGCTCTTGTCTGAAATCAATGTTTCTGAATAACTTGTCTAAAATACCTCAATTTCTGACAATTGGATCTGGGTTGCCTAATGCAGACTTTGTATTTAAAGACCAACTCAGTATGTGCAAGGTATGCTAAACTATGTGTTGTCTGGTTTAAGGGGTTTTATGTGAGCCTTGCATGTTTGCTTGTTAACCCAATTTACTTGTTACTTGTTTTTGTTTGTCGAATTTAGTATTTTGTCCTTTGAGCTCCTTCTATGCCTATACCCCTTTTCTTCCCTTTTAGGATTAGAAGTCCTAATACCCTGGGACTGATAGGTTGGGACAGGTAATAGCATGCAATAAGTAACGAGACTAATCGCGTTTAAATACCTTAACGGGGTGGGAGGGTAGAATATGGATATGATAACCGGTACGCTAATATCTCGTGCGACCCCTCTTTGAGGAGTGATTGTTGGGTATTGCATTGATGTGATACATATTTTGTATAAACCTAGGACCTCTTTTCTTTTTCTTTTTGGTAATGTTTTCCTTATGTGTTTTTCATTTCTTTGCATCAACTCCTTTTCTAAAGACTGTCTGTTCTTCCTTTTCTTTTCAGAGTTTCAAACTTATTTGTAACTACTATGTGCAAACCTTACTTGTTTCCTTCTGCTTCTTTTAAAGTCACAATTAAGCATGACGAGAAACTACACTAGTGGATCTTGAGGGGTGCTAACACCTTCCACTCGAGATAATTTCACGCCCTTACCCGAACTCTGGTTTTCTTTCAAATCTTCTTATTTTTTATTTGAAGTGTCCTAATGCACTATAATCATTAGGTGGAGACTCTTAAAATTCCATAACCCGATTCCTTAAAAGGGAATAAGACTTGTTTTGTCCATAATATCGTAAACCCGATTCTGCCTATCTTTTTAGGGGGGAAAAAGGGGGCGTCGACAGTGACTACATGTCACACTTATATAATCTTCCCATGGGACACGTTTCCAAAAATCTTCTGATTACGTAACGGGTCCGCACATCTAAACCATCGGATGCACTAACGCTGAAAAGCGATCCAGAATCCTTAACCAGGACGCAATGCCTTTCTCAAAAAACACCGATCTTAGGTGACACTGAAGACAATACCAATTTACTCAAAACACGGAAACTCCCTTCCTACTCATCCGAGCTCGTGAAATCATAGTCATTACCAAAATGTTACCTTGATCCTCATTTCAAATTCCATACCACTCACTTTACCCAACGTGCTAATATATGATAGACACGATTTCCATCACAACTTTGGAACCACTAATAGACTAACACTTCATCATATAAAAATCTTCATTTAACTCACTTCAGGAGGGCTATAGAAACATACATGCGAATTCTCATAACCATCGAATATGGAAATCTCTAAGTAGTTGTCCAAGCCACCATAACCCTTCCGGGATACGGCTACTCATAACAGGCCATAACAGAAGAATGCTTCTAAATAACATCAATCACTACGGCCGATAAGCATCAACGCACCGCCACAAATCACATGCATGACTTGATTACACTGGATGAGCTGACCGCCACTACCAATTTATCAAGTTAACTATAGCCAATCAATCTACTTCCTTCCAGTAAATCCTTGATTGCCTTAGAAATAATACTTCTTCATTCAACACATAACATACTCCATCTGCACTCATCATGAGTGACCTTGAATCACGAGACCATGCTGTCTGGAATCCCACAAACCAGTTCGTATCTCTCAAATGCTACCCGCAAGTCAAAAATCGTAGAACATTCTGGGCACCTTCTCATATGCTGCTACAAAGCTTGATTCTTAACCTTACTCATAGGCTCTAAATCATTGGGCACCACACTCTAACTTCCGAATTCACTAGGACCATTATTGAGAGCCACCCGCTCTGAATCGGTCCCAAATATAACTCACTCTATAGATCTTATAACACATGAACACTCTTTCCGTGAAGCACCCGGCGAAATCACTTCCTCTAAAACCTGCATCTATATGAGGCATAAATCCTGAACCTTTTTTCAATTCCGAACATAAGCCAATAAGGCCAACCATAGCATGCCTCCAACAATTCATTTGCTCGAATCACCATTTATGGTCTTTCATCATAGCTAAAGTAACCCATCAATATGCTAATAACCAGAAATCAAGCGAGTAGCTAATCATACAACCCAATTATAAGTGGTGGGAATCTCTCACTTTGCTTGAAGCCATCATTTCATAATTTATTAGTTCGCCCGACCTCTTTACCTCTTATGGGCATAACCTCACGCCATAAATCATCAAATGTTCTCAGAACCTTCTTGTTAGTCCCCATCTTTCGTATTCTGAATCATCATCCAAATTCGCACGACAGATCTCTTTGTTGATCAACCAATATAAGTCTTTGCAAAAGCTTCGCCAGTCATAAGACCGCTAACCTTCTCACGGGGTATAAATCACCTAGGGGAATCACCTCCCGACATCTTCCCATGCCGATGCACGGGTGTGACGACCTGACCCGTCGTCTCATGAATTACTACCTCGTTCTTCCCATTTTCAGCTTTCTTATGTTTCATACCAGTATTGGGTGCGTTAAAATTGATTTGGAGTGATTTTGATAAGCAATGAGACAACTAGTCTCTTTAAGGAAGAAATAATTTGGAAAAAGTTAATTAGACGTTAACTTATGAGTTAGAGGGCTCGAAATTTAATTCTGATGCTTCAGTTAGTTTTGCCGGATGATTTAAGGCTTAGGAGCACAATCGGAAGTAATTTTGGAGGTCCGATGAAGAAGTTAGCCTATTTTGGCGAAGTTAGTATTTTGGCGATTTCCGGGTGATAGGTGAAATTTTGATCCGGGAGTCGAAATGGAATTCTGAGAATTTTTACAGCTTATTTATGTTATTTTTGACTTGTATGCAAAATTTGAATTCAAACAGACGTGATTTGATAGGTTTCGACATCGGTAATAGAAGTTGCAAACTCCAAAGCTCTTCAAGCTTGAATTGAGGTGTAATTCATAGTTTTAGCATTGTTTGATGTGATTTGAGGTATTGATCAAGTCCGTACTCTGTTTTGGGACTTTTTGGTGTTATTGGTCGGGGGTCCCGGGGGCCTCGAGTGTGTTTCGGATGCCCAACGGGCCATTTTTGGAAGATTTTTGCCGTTTTGAGCATAAATGTAATGATCTAAAGGTTCATTTTTAGTTTTAGAGATCCAAATTTAATTTTGAAAATTCCAGAATTTAAATCATGAATTATAGGAATGACCTTGATATTTTGATTTAGTTTCATCAAGTCGCGATTAGGTTTTTGACGTGAAATGTGAGTTAATTTTTTAACGAGCAAAATGGGTATTGAAATGGACAAACGAGCTCCGAATTGAGTTTCGATTGAAGGGTAGTGTTAGTATTATTATGTGTGACTCATAGGAACAAGAAAAGTCTAATTCCAAGTTCGTATGATGGAGTTAGAGCCATTTTAGTAAAAAATGGTTGTGTTGTAAATTTCTTAAAAAGCTGCTGTATTTTCTGCAGCAGCGAACGGTAACCGCGCGGGTGAATAGTGAACAGTGCCCCACGTGCATGAACAGTGCCCCCGTGTGAACAGTACCGAAAATTTTTGGACGGATTTATTGTCCAGCAGTCTGAGTTTGGTCAATTGTTTTTACTTCCAAGCACGTATTTGGGCGATTTTTAGCAAGAAATCATGGGAAATTTTTAGGTAAGTCACTTGTGATTATTTCTACTCCATAATATAGAATTATCATCGAATAATCCGACTAGATTACATATTTTTGAAGAGTAAATTGAGGATTTAGGCATAGGGATTTGAAAATTAGATTTTAAGATTTGAGGGTCATTTGAACTCCGATTTTTGTAAATTTTATATGTACAGACTCGTGGCAAGACGAGGAATACGGTGATGTAAATTTAGTAATATTTTTAAAAGTGGGCCCGGGGCTCGGGTTTTGCCAACTTCGTGATTTTTAGTTTTTTTCGAGTATTTTCGATTGGGTGATGTTTCTTTAACTCATTGTTATGTATTCGTTGTGGGTTTGGTTAGATTCAACGCGCGTGGAAGCCAATTTGAGGGGAAAACGCATCTCAAGCTAGAGATTTCACCGGTTCGAGGTGAGTAATGATTTTAAATGATGCCCTGAGGGTTTGAAACCCTGAATTGCACAACATATTGCTATGTTGAGATGGGACACACGTTGTATGACGATCGCGGGGTCATACTATTAGGTATTGTGATGTGATCCATCCTGGTTGATATTTTATCGCGTATTTGATAAAGATTTACTGTTTTCCACAATGATTTGGGCTTATTGCCATACTTGGGCTTCGTGCCAATTATTTGAAATCTTTTATGAATTTACATCACTATTTTCCTCACGAATTGAAATATTACTTGAACTCAGTCAAATTGAACTATATTATTTTGTGAACTCAGCTACATTTATACTCAACTCGACATTTAATGATATACATAATGTTAAAGAGCTGAGCACTATTGTTTTCTGATGCCCAAGGGTCTTATGATTATTTTCTGGACCGATTGAGGCCGAGGGCCATATGTGAGGATATGTTGAGTGATGTGAGGAGGCTTCCACGCCTTGAGTGTTTTTGTGAGAAGGCTTTCTGGCCTTGAGTGTGATGTGTGAAGGCATTAAGGCGTTATATTGATGTGATAGGATTTAAGGCCTTATGATATAGCACTTGGGCATTTAGATCCCTTCTGGAGTCTGTACACACCCCCAGTGAGTGCAGGATACCCAGGTGAGTTGAGAGTGGGCCCAAGAGGCCATTGTTTATGTGTGGTGAGTTGGGAGTGAGCCCAAGGGGCTAATGTTGTATGCTGGTGAGTTGGGCGCGAGCCCGTGGGGCTGATACTGTATTGTGAGTTTGTTATTGAGCCCGAGGGGCAAGCTTTTGATTATTTCTTACTTGTTGAAATTGTTGTTTTCACTCTTTTAAAAAGTGAATTACTAATACTCACTGTTTTGCTGTATAACTGGTTTTACTGCTTGAGATAGGGCTATATTGGGTCTTTATGGGATTTCATGCTTTCAGTTGTTATTTAATTTTATTACTCACTAGGTCGGAGTACTCACATTACTCCATGCACCATGTGTGCAGATGCAGGTATTGATTACCCAGTAGCGGGATATTAGCTGATTGAAGGTATTTCTATTGTAGCTGAGCAAGGTGACCGCCAGTGTTCGCGGCACCGTATCTCTTTCTTTGATTCTAAATTTCCAATATGTATATTACTTGTTTTATATTAGTGTTCATATTTCTTAGATGCTCATGACTTGTGACACCCCGACCGGGATATGTTGGGCTGTAACCACTGGAAATTATTGTGTTAAGCTATATTTATTTATGTATAAAAATTGTTAAAGAGATAATTTGGGTTAGTTGGCTGGCCTTGTCTTCACGAGAGGCGCCATCCCGACCGGGTTTAGGATATTGGGTCGTGACAAGTTGGTATCAGAGCCTAGGTTACTAGGTCTCACGAGTCATGAGCAGGTTTAGTAGAGTCTCGTGGATCGGTACGGAGACGTCTGTATTTATCCTTGCTGCATAACCTTTAGGAAAACTTCACATTCTTGGAATTCTTATCTTGCGTACTTGATTCGACTTGGAATATAACTCTTGAAATTCCTTCCTCATGTTTGTATGCGCACCTGAGCACTCAGTATTATATGTTCCTTGATGGCTTGTAATTCCCGATCGAGGGGCGAGATGTGATATCTATGGTTGATGTTGGGCCAGTCTGTAGGACTTGAGGCCGAATATTCGTCTATGGCTTGAGCGCCGAGGTGCTGATTTTGCGAACTGGTATTATGAACTTATATATTCGGTATTTTCCCTAATTGAGGGAATGGCGGCTAGATAGATATGTGATGAGTATGTTGGTTGTGTGGTGTGTCTATATGACTTGGAAGTCGAGGAAGGTCTACTGGATTATAGATGGACTAGTGGGTGTATGATTTCTATTGTGATAGGATGTGTAGCCTCAAGTTATGGGCACGTGAAGATCTTTTCATGTCTCCTGTTTGGAGTGAAGTAAATTTCATGTTACGGTATGAGTTTAGACTCAGTAAGAGTGAGTAATTGCGTAATGTGTATAGCAGCGAGAGGCATACAAAAATATTAACTAAAGGTAAAGCTAGTGGGTAATTGGCTTATGAGGGAAATCTATTTGCATACTAGTTACATAAGTTTGGGACATGAGATCGCTTCTGTAAATGTATTATGACAAAATCAATTGGTCAATGAGACCACCTTGAAGGTCGAAAATATTTAAAGAAAGAATATGTTCTTACTTGGTCGAATAGCCCAATAATGGAGGACTGAAAGGTATTTTCTATGTGTTATGATTCAAATAGGTGCAACGCATGTCCATGTATCAATTCTGATAGTATAATACATGTAGTATTGAATTTATGTAATTGATATGCATTGTGATACTTTGTCAACTTGTGGACGTGTTGTTAGGATGGTTTTGGTGATTCTCTGGCAGGTGGATAGTCCCAATTACAAAAGAAACTCTGCCAAAATTTTTGAAAAATTTGGGACTTAGTAAAAATTTTGTCGCCTAAAGAGTGGGCTTAACTGTTGTGTGAGTGAATGCAAAAATTGCAGAAGAGTTAAAATTTCTGATGATTCATGTGTCAAAGAGCTTATGATACAGGGAGTTAAATATTACCATGAAATTACGACAACAATAGAGTATAATTGCGTTTTGATCTATGGCTTTGAGCTAAGTTGGAGATTTTGCTATTAAATAGGGAGATTGCACGATTATATGCTATATTGGTTTGAGTTTGATGCAAGCTGGTGAATTAGTTCTGGTTATGGAAATTGGGTCGAGAATGGAACGAATAAAGGAAATTTTTTGACAAGATGTCATGAGCTCGAATAAGGAGAAGATGGGTTTCGATGTTTACGGTAACTTGGAATTGTCTTGAGCGTCACCTAAGATCGGTGTTTTGTAAAATGGGTTTTGCGTCCTGGTTAAGATTCTTGATCGCTCTTCAGCGTTATTGCGACCGGTGATTTGGAGCTACGCTCCAGATATTATTGTGGTAAGTTGTGGGAGTGTGTCCCACAGGAAGATTATATAAGTGTGGCATGTGATCACTTGATTGATTAAAGATGTAAACCAAGTATGAAGTTTGTGATTGTGTAGTCAAATTAAAGATTCATGCCTGGAGGGCACTTAGCATATTGGTTTGTGAACTAGGGAAGATTACTCCAATTGTTATGGTTGTTCTTGTGTTTTATGAAGGGAATGGAAGTTATTATGGACCTTTTAAAGGTTATCAAACTAGTTCAGTGTGATCAGAATCAGCTTGAGGTCGATGGATAGATTTAATGTGAATAATGGCTCTATATCAGGCCAGAAGTGTGTAATTTAGTAATGCGGTCCTCATAGAGGAGTAGTTATATTGATGTTTCATTGTCATATATTTCGCGTAGTGATGCAATGCTCCGTATGAGTGGTGAGTCGACTTGAGAAATTGCTATGTGTTGAGAATCTGTGTAAGAATGACATTATATGGGCATCTTGGCTCTTGAATTTCAGATTGTACATCGCACTTCAGTTGTGCTTGAGTTTTGTAGCTTATAACGCTATATGTCCCTCAGAGATATCATTATACACTTAGCATGCTTATGACCGATACTCGGTATTTTGTTGTAATAAGCAAATTTGGCTCGATGTGCATCTCCTTATGTGAGATCTATATGTGGATCGGGTGGCACGCCGCCAAGGGTATGTTATCGGGATCGGGTTGCATGCCGCAACAGTTTGATGATGAGTATAGTTTTCTATATGTTATTTTGTATGCTTTGCTTCAATTTTTTTTTTGGAAAGTCCGCATTAGTGCGTGGGATTCGTAATTCCTTTTGGGGATCATTAAATATGAGATCAGTGCAATCTGAGTATATGAAGTAATTTAAGGGGGATATGACCATTATTTGGTTCAGAATGAGGTGATAGTTCTTGCCAGAAGTATAGACCCAATGAATTGTTGATTCGGCGGTGTTATGAATTTATACAAATCTTATGTGTCGTGTCAGTATTATAAGAATTTGAACAAGACCTATGTATGTCATGCAGAGCATGGGATGTGTAGTGATTTTTCTTTTTGGAACTAATGGAAGTTCTTGACTAGTTGAGCACGTAAATGTTCATGTTTCGGAAGGGAGGTGAAGTCCTCATGTTACCTTAGGATAATATAGTATATGCGATATGTTTTGAAGGACTGATAATTGCGTGTGTAAGGTTATGGTTCGGTTCTAAATAGAAATTCATAATATTCTTAGGTAGTACGGGAAACTTTGGGTGATTAGAGAAATGAGCTTCAGATGATTAGGGTGAAGAATATTCTGATGATTAAGGAAATATTATTTCTAATCATAGAGATTTGTAGAGGTTACATGTTTCAGAAAAAGACCAATGTGATTAAGTTGATGGCACTTCAATAGTATTGGGGTCAGGTATGATGATGCGTGTTCTATATAGAGGCTCGAGTGGATCTTGTGGTTGTGGATCATGTGCGTTGGTACAGTTTAACGTTTATCAGGATTTGGTATGTGATGTCATAATTTTGACTGGTTGTCTCAATGTCAGGCAATTATGAACTATTGTGCCATGGGCTATGACGGAAATGCCACGGATTGAGTGGCGAATTGAGTTGGATTATGTTCTATCAGGTTTGCATAGTATGTGTTATTTATTTCACCGTAGGTGTAATGATTTGCTCTAGCTCGAGCCATCAATTGAGCATGGTTGTCGATTTCAAGAATAGTGACTTGATGTGTTTCATGTGGAGTAGTATTTGGATAAGATCGCGCATTGCAGCAAAACCATGTGGAAACATGAACTTGCAGGTCAAATTTGTGTGTCCTATTTCTATGATGTGAGATAGGATCTCAGCCTTGTGTTGTGGCAGTACTAGTGAATTTGAGGTACAACTCTCAGTTGAGTCATTTTCATGATTTGAGTATGTTCTAACCATTTTTTATTGGTGCGCGTATTATGCAATTTGTTGCTTAGGCCTGTATTGGAGGTCTATATCACTAGAGTTGTGTGTTGGATTTGAGGTGATCATTGGGGGCAATGATGAATACGAATATATTTGATTTCGGCTTTTTAGGAGGATAATATCGAGGTTCGGCCTGGGAATCTGTTGCGGTATTAGTCTAAAGGGAAGTGGCTTCATAAGTGGTTGATCTGAAAAATGGTTATGGTTTGCATGTGTATCATTTATTGTTAGCAGTGTATGAAAGCGTTGGAATAAGAATTTAGCTAATAAGGGATTATCTATTGGTATTTGGTTGTTGTGGAAAACTGTTTTGAATAAACGTTATCGTTTCGAGTGCTTGGATTATGCAGTATATCATATGATTTCATCGAGGTTGCAAGAATAGGTAGTACAGCTGGTTCAAGACTATTCAAGTATAGGTGTGAGATTTTGCTTAGATTGATGGTTTCAGCATTAAAAAGGAAGTTCTATGATTTATGGGCGAGACTGGATTGTGTAAATTCGATTTAAATGTCTTATCGGACCTATATGAGATAGGGTGACGTGAAATCACCCCTGGATTTACACCTAGAAAGGTTATTCAGCAATTGTTGGGCTTTTGGAACACCTCTGCCCACGTGCATGAACAGTGCCCCCCCGCGTGAACAATACCGAAAATTTCTGGACGGATTTAATGTCCACCAATCAGAGTTTGGTCATTTTATTTTTGACTTCCAAGCTTAGATTTTGGGCGATTTTTAGCAAGAAATCATGTGAAATCTTGAGGTAAGTTACTTGTAATTATTTCTACTCCATAATATTTAATTATCATCGAATAATCCGATTTGATTACATGTTTTTGAGGAGTAAATTGAGGATTTATGCCTAGGGATTTGAAAATAAGATTTGAAGATTTGAGGGGTCATTTGAACTCCGATTTTGGTAAATTTTATATGTACGGACTGGTGGAAAGACGAGAATCCGGTGATGTGTTAAAAGTGGGCCCGGGGCTCGGGTTTTGCCAACTTCGTGATTTTTAGTGTTTTTCGAGTATTTTCGATTGGGTGATGTTTCTTTAACTCATTGTAATGTATTAGTTGTGGGTTTGGTTAGAGTCAACGCGCGTGGAGGCCAATTTGAGGGGCAAAGGCATCTCAAGCTAGAGATTTCACCGGTTCGAGGTGAGTAATGATTTCAAATGATGCCCTGAGGGTTTGAAACACTGAATTGCACAACATATTGCTATGTTGAGATGGGACACGCGTTGTATGACGATCACAGGGTCATTTACTATTGGGGATTATGACGTGATCAATCCCAGTTTATATTTTACCGCGTATTTGATAAAGATTTACTGTTTTTCCACCGTGATTTGGCTTTATTGCATTACTTGGGCTTAGTGCCAATTATTTGAAATCTTTTATGAATTTATATCACTATTTTCCTCACGAATTAAAATATTAATTGAACTCAGTATAATTTAACTATATTATTTTGTGAACTCAGCTACATTTATACTCAACTCAAGATTTAATGATATACATAATGTTAAAGAGCTGAGCACTATTGTTTTCTGATGCCCAAGGGTCTTATGATTATTTTCTGGACCGATCGGGGCCGAGGGCCATATGTGAGGATATGTTGAGTGATGTGAGGAGGCTTCCAGGCCCTGAGTGTTTTTGTAAGAAGGCTTTCTGGCCTCGAGTGTGATGTGTGAAGGCATTAAGGCGTTATATTGATGTGACAGGATTTAAGGCCTTATGATATAGCACTTGGGCTTTAAGATCCCTCTAGAGTCTGTACACACCCCCAGTGAGTGTAGGGTACCCAGGTGAGTTGAGAGTGGGCCCAAGAGGCCATTGTTTGTGTGTGGTGAGTTGGGAGTGAGCCTAGGGGGCTGATGCTCTATGTTGGTGCGTTGGGAGTGAGCCCGTGGGGCTGATACTATATTGTGAGTTTGTTATTGAGCCCGAGGGACAAGCTTTCTATTATTCCTTGTTGAAATTGTTGTTTTCACTATTTTAATAAGTGAATTATCTAATACTCACTGTTTTGCTGTATAACTGGTTTTACTACTTGAGATAGCACAATATTGTGTCTTTATGGGATTTCATGCTTTCAGTTGTTATTAAATTTTATTACTCACAGGATCGGAGTACTCACATTACTCTCTGCACCATGTGTGCACATGCAGGTATTGATCACCCAGTAGCGGGATATTAGCTGATTGAAGGTATTTCTATTGTAGCTGAGCAAGGTGACCGCCAGCGTTCGCGGTACCGTATCTCTTCCTTTGATTCTAATTTTCCAATATGCATATTACTGGTTTTATAGTTGTGTTCAGATACCTTAGATGCTTGTGACTTGTGACACCCCTATCGGGATATGTTGGGCTTTAACCACTGGTTATTATTGTGTTAAGTTGTATTTACGTATTTATTTATGTTTAAAAATTGTTAAAGAGACAATTTGGGTTAGTTGGCTGGCCTTGTCTTCACGAGAGGCGTCATCACGATCGAGTTTGGGATATTGGGTGGTGACAACGGGGTATCTTCACTATGACACCAATAGCCCATACTTCACATCATACCCGCGACTTCAATCACAAATATGTAATATCCCCAATTCGATCCAAAATCTCCTTAAGGCGCGTAGTCATCCTACTACCAAGCTCATATGCAACACCTGCCAATCTCCCACTTTGGTGGAACTCATCTTTTTAATCAGTCGCTCAACCTTGCTTCTCATACTTCGCGTTCTAGAAATTTAAACATCGCCTAACACTTCCCACGTGCCTTTCCTCATACTCTGCTGCTCAATTGTTGCCTTAAATAAAACCTATCTTCGTGGCAATTGAACCCACAATAGCTGATAATCTTTAAGCCTATCCAAAGGTCATCTTTATCGATCCGTCAACATTAGAAATTCTGATTTGATCTTGAACAACCGCACCATGCGACAACTGACAGTCGTATCTCCAATACTATTTCACAATATCCTACTATAAAGGTGAATTGTAGCAGATTATAACATCAACGAACTTGGTACGTTCCAATAGGACCATGACACCCCATCATAGAAGAAAAGCTACACTATGCTTGCAAATGCCAAGTCTCTTTACTTCCACTAGCCCACATCTGACCATTCTTAATCTGAATGCCTTTTCCCCTGCCAGAAATAAAATACTAAATCCCTTGATTACACGCTGAGTTAACCTCCCTTCAATTCATCCACTTTCCTGACACGTGGGCAAACATCCTACCATCACATCAACACTGAAGAAATAATCGCTCATAAGCATTATGGCAACATGTGCCTAGCCTTAAGACTATTTTAGGTCCTGTTACTGAGCTGAACAATAGAATATCCTCCCATAAAGCGACTATAATAGTAAAATCAACTATACCGGGAAAATCATCCGGCACCACATTTGTAGTGCCATTTCAATTCTTCAAATTCTCAATTTCTAGCAAGTGCTCGCGTAAGATTGAGTAGGAAGGAACCAAAGGCATAAACCTCAAAGAAATTGAACCACACGATAAGGATATCAAGAAGTGAAGTACTCCTAACAGCCATGTAGCCTCCCGGGGATAAGTACAGACGTCTCTGTACCAATTCGCGAGATTCTACTAGACTTGCTCATGACTCATGAGACCGCCGGGAACCTAGTGCTCTGATACCATGTTGTCACGACCCAAAATCCACCATGGGTTGTGGTGGCGCCGTACACCGCTGTCAGGCTAGCCAACTCAACTACTTAATTAAATCTTATTTTAACACTTTTGAAATCCAGGATTTTCCTTCATTATTTACAAATTTTTAAGAATATAATTTCAAATCAAGTTTAAAAGTTAAGCAATTAATACAATACTTCAAACCATCCAAGAACCCGGTGTCCCAAGTATATGAGCAATTTTATATAGGAAACCAAATAGGTACAACAACTGCCCAAATATAATTGGACAGAAAGTAAATAAAATTCTGAAACAGACTATACTAGTTGTGGTATCGCCTCAAAGAAATACAGCTCACATAGTCTCTGCGCCCATCATGCCGCTAAGCCATGAGCCACACAATAAACCTATGCAACAAAATTCACAACAAGTGTAGCATGAGTACAAAACAACGTGTACCCAATGAGTGTCCCGCCTAACCCCGAAGGGGTAGAGATGAGATGGTCAACCTTGACACTCACTAGCAGTCCAATGATTATTTTTCCATAATAAATATACAAAACAGTCAATTTGTTTTATAAACATGGTTCTAATCTAGATAGAGGAAACAAGTAAACATATAATTCATTCATGGAAAAGTTCTTTATATTTCTTATTATTATTTACAATATGATCTCGAGCCATAGTGAGGCATGAAACAACTCAAATAAGTCAAGACAACAGCACAAACATGCGCAAATCATGCCGAGGTCGACGGCCCGCTCCAACAGAAATGTAAAGTGTGCACTGCCGAGGGTCGAGCGGCCCGTACCATAGATGCATCTATTTCACCGAGGCGATCGGCCCATTCCAAAAATAAACATACGCATACAGACAATCAATCAAACAGTCAGCGTGGAGCAATTATCCAAGTAAGGTTCATTCATTTTTAATAATTTGAGGAAAACATAGCTTTAGTCTTTTATAGAAATCCGCTTATTAATTTAACATGATTAAAACATTTCAAGTCATGAATGATTTACATCTAATCCAAGTATAACATGCTTATGGGTCCTAGACTACCCAGACTAACCTGTTGGAACCTTCAGATCCCGAAATACTAGAAACCAGCAAACTCAAGTTTTTTCCAATTTATGATCCATTAACAACCCGGAATCCACCTAAGGCTCCCGAGACCCCAACCAATCATACTAACCAGTCCCAAAACACATTACGGACTAGCTCGAGGCCTCAAATGACATCAAACAACGCCAAAACCACAAATCAACCTCCAATCCAAGCTTGATGAACTTTGAAGTTTCCAACTTCTATTTCCGATGCTGAAACCTATCAAATCACGTCCGATTGACTTCAAATTTTGTACACAACGTATTTGACATTACGGACCTAGTCAAACTTCCGGAATCGGATTCCGACCCTGATATAAAAAAATCTACTTCCGGTCAAACTTCTCAAAAATCTTCAAATTTCTAGCTTTAGCCAAACGGCTTCAAAATGACCTACAGATCTCTGAATTCCCTTCCGATTGCGCTCCTAACTCCAGAATCACCATACGAAGCTACTCCCAGTCTTGGAAACCCAATCGGACATCAATAACACTGAAATGCACTTTAAGCCAAACTGATGAAATTTCTTCTAAAATGCTTACTTCCACAATAGGTACCAAAACGCTCCCGGGTTATCCAAAACCCGTGCCGAGCAGACACCCAAGTCCAAAATCATCGTACGAACCTGTTGGAACCTTCAGATCCCAATTCCGAGGTCTTTTACTCAAAAATCCAAATCCTAGTTCAATTTTTCAACTTAAACCTTGCGAAATGGAAATTTTCATTTAAATTTAACACCGAACTTCCTGAATATCAATTTCGACCATACATACAATTCAATATTCCTAAAAAAGCTGCTCATGGCCTCAAATCACTGAAAAATGCACTATAGCTCAAAATGACCAGATGGGTCGTTACAAAAACATTGTGTGTAAGTTGAAAAAGATTTTGTATTGTTTGAAATAAACTCCTCGACAATGGTACAAGAAATCTGTTGGATTCTTGCATAGCAATGATTTCACACGATGTGAGATGGACCATTTTTGTTATATCAAAAATCTTGATGAATTCTATATCATTTTACTGTTGCATGTTCATTACATGCTAATTACAGTATCTGGCATAAATGAGATCAATAGGGTTAAGCAACAACTGGCAGAGGAGTTTGAAATGAACGACTTAGGACCAACCAAGAAAATTATTTGGATGGGGATTAACAGATATAGGTATGAAAGAATCTTAAAATTGTCTCTAGAAAAGTACATACAGAAGGTACTAAGCAGGTTCAGTCTTCGTGATGCAAAGATAGAAGCACTCCACTCGGTAGCCATCTTAATATGTCGAAGGACCAATCACCTAATACAAATGAATAAAGGAAGTACATGTCCAAAGTTCCATATTCTTCAGCAGTAGGACTATTGATGTATTCTACGGTTAGCACTAGACCTGACATAGCCCATGCAGTTAAAGTTATCACTAGATACATTGTTAGATCAAGGAAATGAGTATTAGGAAGGTGTTAAATGGATATTGCGATATCTGAAAGGCACCTCCAATATGACGCTTTGTTTTAAAAGGAGTAATATTATCTTACAAGGTTTTGCTAATGCAAATTTAGGAGGGGATCTGGATAGTCGTAAAGTACCACGTGCTATGTGTTCAACTTAGGTGCTACTGTTGTTAGCAGGATGTCCAGACTTCAGAAAAGTATTGCTCCACCTATCAGAGAAGCAGAGTACATGGTAATCTTAGAAATTGGAAAGGAGATGATCTGGCTTAAGAACTTTCTTAAAGAGCTAGGTAAAGAGTAGGACAATATTGAGCTTTTTCAGTGATAGCCACAGTACAATTTATCTAGCCTAGAATCCATTATTTTATGCAATATCAAAGTACATCTAGTTGAGTTATCATCATATCTGAGAGTTGATAAGTGAAGGAAATCCTTCCTGCAGAAGATACCGGGACCGAAGAACCCATCAGACATTTTGACCAAAGTTTTCGGTGTTGACAAACTTAGGTTGTGCATCGCCTCAGTTAGTCTTCAAGATTTATAATGTGAAGGAGGCACCAGAGAATATCAAATCTTCTTTTTTTCTTAATTTTCTTTCTTGATGTATATGGGTTTGAGGGGGAGATTAAAGGAACAAACCCAGCTGTAAAAGCAATAAAAGAAAGAATACAAAGAGAAAAAGAGAATAAAGAAAACGTGAAAAAACAAAAGTTGTAAAGAAGACAAAGAGAAAAAGAGAAAAAAATGTGGAAAAGTCAAAATTGGCAGGCTGAAAATGTGTAAGAAGAATTCGTCGCGCAATTTGCGATGTCGTCCTCTTCGTATTCACGTTCGCTAAAAATTTCTTTCAGCATATGCTCTGCCTATAAATAGGCATCCCCTTCCTCAATTGCAAAACGACCCTCAACTTCTTCTTTCCCTTCAATTAATAAATAGTTATTCTTTGTGTGACCGTGAAGTAGGTAAAAATTACCAAACCGTGTAATCTTATTTTGTGAAATTTATTACCTTTCTCTTATAAATATTTTTTTCTTTTTTATTAGCTTGACACGCTTCCAATAGGGACTAGGTAGGAGGTGTGGGCTATAACACACGAAAATTTAGGAATTAGGCAAATTTCTAGTCTTATGACCCTAAAATGAACGGTCATGGCGAGGTGGTGGTTACTTTTAGTTAGATAATATTTTATGGATTGGCAAAATTTTAAACTATCTGGCTCAGGTGGCCCGGGCCCATGCAGGAGGCATGGGTTATAACACAAAAATCTAGGAATCGGGAAGAATTCTAGTTTTATAGTCCTAAAACGCCAAAAAATGAGTAATGGTCACATCGAGGCAGTGACAATTGCTCCTTATAACGTTTTTGATTGTCTGGCAAAATCAGTGGCGCAGACCCATGCCGGAGGTATGGGCGATAGCACACAAAAATCCGAAAAACGGGCAGAATTCTAGATTTAAGGTCATAAAATGTGAATAAATAAACAATGATAATGGCGAGAGGGTGAAAATTGTTCCTTAGGTCATTTTTGATAGTCAGGGTCTGGTGGCCCAGACCAATGCAGGAGGCTGATCGGTACGGACTCAATCCTAAGAAAGAGTGGGCGCGGATAAATAAAACCCAATAGTGTTATCGGGGTCAATAATTCCATAGAGAGCTACAAAATTGGAGTTGCATATTTTCTAGCTTAGAAATGCGTTTTGGCTTCTAATTAATCTTCTATCATTTTTTGTTTTTTCTTTTGTTAACAACTATATTTATAAACAAATATTGTTAACTAAAGTATGCCAAGTTATGATGCTGGTTGTATGCAATAAGATAAAGGCACTAGGGTCGTAGCACTTACCTAGGTGGCTATTTAACGGGTATAGAATTCTAACACAAGGATGATAATTATGGGGAATATGGATAACCGTTGCACTTTAGCACTCACTCTCACACCTCTTGGTAGAGAGAGTGATTTTGCCCAATTGACTCTCTCGAGACCAATTGGGTAGGCTAGTTTGCCAAAGCAACTTAAGGTTCAAGTGGGGTGATTACTCTCTCGAGGTTTAGCCCGTTACTTGGGACTACCATTCTCATGGGTCCATCCCAAATCCTTGTTGGGTTGAATGTGAGGTCATAGACTCTCTTTCTCAAGAATAGTCAAAACCCACTAAGCTAGACTTAGTGTTTGCAACCACCAAATCTAAGTGAAAACATAAAAATAACCCAAATACCAAATACCCAATATCATCCAAGCATCAAGCCAAATACCCATTAATTAACCACACTAGGAATGAGCCACAACCCAAGCTAATTGGTTAAGCTAGACATGGAAGAAGTAGAAAAGGAAGAAATACTAGAAGAAATTAACATAATCATTAACTACAAGATTAATCTACTTGAATCCACGCTAATTACAAGAAAAAAATGCGTAAAGTAGGCTAATAAAATATATCACGAGCTCAGCTGCTAACACAGTTTTCCAACTTAACCTAAAAAAGTAAAGTGTTCTATTTATATTACATAGGAAAAACCGTACAAAAATACCCCTGAGGGTCTGGTGCGGACCGCATAGAAATGTCATGCGGCCGTGTAGGGCTTGTGGTCTTCAGATCTGGGCTTCTGGACTTAGGATGCGGATCGCGTTGAAATGTCATGCGACCGCATAGGTCAAGCCATGCGAATTGCGTGGAAATGGTGTGCGGCCGAAGAGGTTGACTTGTGCGCACCGCGTAGAAGTGATGCGCGGCCGCACTACAGAACTTGGCAAAGTGTTGATTCTATGAAATTTTACCCATGCGGACCGCACTGTTTTGGTGTGCGGCCGTGTGGGATTGTGCCTTGAATTTTTGAGCCTCTGATATCTAGTCAGTGCTGACCGCGTGGAAATGGATGCGGTCCGCGTGGGATTTGTTCACTTTTGGGTCACTCTCTGAACTATTATGCGCGGCCGCGTGGCAAAACAGGGTGGATGGCACAGGTCAGGTTGGACTTGGCATCATGTAAAACTGTTCTGCACGGCCGCACATCAGAATAGTGCAGTCCGCGCGGGTGACCTTTTTTCCCACTTTCAATTATTTTTTGGAACTTGGCAGGTTTCACTCCTCTTTTGAGCCGATATGCGATATGTATCATCTAGTCGCTCAAACCTGCAATCAACCGCACCTTGTAAGAAAATTAGGACTAATTTAAAGCAGTTTATGCACGAAGCTCAGGTAATAAGGGGTATATAACAGGTATTATTCATAGATATCAACTTCCCCAAACTTAAACCTTTTTCTTGTCCTCAAGCAAATAAAATGAGACCTATCCCTCAATGAAAACACCTAAGTAATTCCTGTTTTTCCTAAGGTAACCTCAACGAGCCTCAGTTGGGACTAACAATTGCCCCCAATGCATATGTATCATTAACACATTTAAAATTTTGGAACTTGTGGATCAAGTGTGACACAAGAGTATCAAGGGTTGGCACAACTTATCAATGCACCTTTCTCAAGCATTTTGGTCATTGTGGAACCTAGACTCACGCATTCTCGACATTCCCTATGTGAACCTCGCCTTTTAGAATAGTTGCACGCAAATCGCGGTGAATGAACTCTCTATCATCTCTCACAAAGAAATGGCCCTAAGTCCGGCTATAAGCACCATATGCTTTCCCTTCATGTAAGTATCCACTAATGTAGGCTTCCCTCAACTCAAGATCAAATAGGGCTTTTTAAGAAGTCATTGTGAAGGGTTTTGGGTGAAAATAGGATATGATGTTGTTCCAATGGTTTGAATCTTCCCATAAGCACTTCGTTTGAATCATTTTGGCATGCTTTCTTGACTTAATTGAGTAGTCCACTTCTTTGGGGGCTATAGGAATACAATATCACTCTTTCTTTTGCAATTCAAAACTTTTCTCCTTTTGTAGACTTTCCCAAACCTTTTTCACCTTTTGTTATCCTTTTGATTCCCTTTTTGATTCTTATTCTCTTTTTGTCCTTATTTTTGTCTTTATCTCTTTTTCATTGCCTTCCTTTTCTTTTGCTTTTGTGCCTTTCTACCACATTGATGCCTTTCTTGTCTCCCCCCAAACTTAGTCATTTGCCACTACTCAAGGGAAGAATTGGGTGCCAAGAGAAGGTCTAGTTGAGAACGGGTATAGGCTTGTAATTTGGTTCATGAAAGAATATGGTTCAAGGCTCAAAAGGGGTGAACTAGGGATCATTTGATTGGTAGGTCATGGAATTGTTCAATTTGGCACTTTTGTATCAAGGAAAGCCTATGATCATTTCTCAAGTCATGTTCCACCTATTATTTTGCCTCAACAAACATTCGGGGCAAGTTCTAGACCATCGGCAGGGTACTTGGGCTCAATAAATCGAATTCTCACCACACGCTCTCAAGGATTTCCAAAATTGGAGTCGATGGCCCACAACGACCTTAGATACGATTCAAGTGCACAGTGGCCCAACATGACCCTATGATGATTGTTTGGTCAATACAAGAGTCTCAAGGCCATAACTTTCACCATCTTAAACACAACTTAATGTCTTTGACCATAAGATCAAAGGCAAATGTGTTAGGCCCAAGTGAATCTTTTCTTGAGGTACCTTTAACTACAAAAACTTGAAAATCAAAAAGAAAAATGAAAAACTTACTCAACCCTTAAGAAAGTTGTCACGCTATCTATCATTGGGAAGAGCCACCCGGTTCGCACAACATTCTACCCTTGGAAAGAACCGTGGAATTAAGATAACCAAAGGCTTATGCCAATGCAAAAACAAAACCAAAAAGGATACGTGCCTAACTTTGGAAATAAAACAAAAATGAAATTTTTTAATGAAAGTAGAAAACATCAGTGAAAACCACTGAAAGCCAAATGAATATGTACACAAGGGGAGTAGAATATACAACTAAGGGAGTTCACAATCAAAATTTATATACAAATCAACTATACCTACGAATGTACTGAAAGTAATGAATATATATACAATCATCTAACTAAAAATCAAAAAGTAGGGCTACACCCCCACAAATAAGAGCTAGCATTGTCCCCAATGCTAATTACCAAATAAAGCATCAAAATAGAGGCAAAGGATATAGAAATGGCCCCTCAAACCTCATCAGTGGCTCTTTGATGGTCAATGGCTCCCGTGTCCTCTATACTGGCAGGGACCTCATACCGTCACCAGCATGTTGTTGTTGTGCTACTGGGACATCAGGTGCCTGCTCTTGAGCTGGCTCAACTACTACTGGGGCTGGAGGAGGCTCAATATCTGCAGTGCTGGACGGGCCCTCCTGAACTGGAGCCACTGGTATCACTACTCCCTCAGTGTTAGGGAGTTTTCTCTTCTTCCTTGGCCTAACCTGCTCCATTTGTCGCTGCACATCAGATGGCTCTATGGACGGCTCTGCAAACAACAAGTCAATTGGTAGATGATCCACCATCAGCTCGTCCACCTGCACCTGCAGCTTCTCCACCGACTCCTTCGAGGCCTTAGTCTTCCTCAATTTCCTGTGCTCGTTAGCCAAGTCCCTGAGAGCTTTGCTATGCTCCACGACTGCCTTTGCCAAATTTCCCTGCTATCCTATCATCTTTTCTTGGTTTGCCAGGATCTTCTTCAACGTATCATCAATAGAGGCAGGTATCTCAATAGTCACCGGATCTTCCTGTGCCTGAACGGTTGTGGTCAATGTGGACAACTTGGATATCGCAGCCGACATCCAGTTGTTCAAACTAGCAAGTGAGTGTGTGAGCTAGTTTGTGGTGAATCTGTGAGTCTTTGACACCGGAATCACCGGCTCATCTGTTGCAGTAGGGGGAGCTGTGGATGGGCATGGAGGCAATGTCTCAGTGGTGGGTTGCGCAATGAAAGCTGGCTCTTTAAACTGGCCAGCTGGGGAAGAAGTAGAAGCTTGACTCTTCTTTGTGCCCTTAGGTTGTAAGGACCCTTTTCATCATACCAGGAATAAGGGCTCGCCGAAGGCACCATGATATCATATTTCTTCCGTTTCACTTTCATTTCTTTGAAGTACAAGGTCAGTGTGTTGGGAAAGGGGTGTCTTTGTCTAGTTCCCCACAGTAGAGATCACCCGTGACATGATGTTACCAACATTCAATGAAAAACCCTCCATGATGGAAGCAACTAAGACTGCACGATCAATGGGAACAGAGTGATCATGTGTGGTCGGGTCAAGCCAATTGCACACGAAGGTCAACCACCTTTTGGCTTCAAAATTGAGGGTGTTCTTGAATATTTTCTCCTGTGCCTTCAACCACACAAGGACTCTACCTAGAGCAGCTAAAATCCCGGCTAACCACTGGCAAACTTCTTCTTTCATCGCCAGCTTCTCCAAGTACTGAGATTCATATTCTTCCCCAAACCCCAAAAACTCATTTACGGATTTCCCGTCAAACATCACTGTCTTGTCCCTCACTTTAGCCATTTTTGTATCCCGAACTACATGGTGAACATTGCTGTAGAATTCTTTCACCATGTGCTCATTTGTCATGTCCACTTTTTCTTTGAAGAACCCCCAACCCTCTCTCGTACGCAATTGAGCTTGTACGTGAGGGTTGTGAGGAATCAAGTCAGCATCAATAAATTGCCGCTTCGTAATTAGCTTCCTCCTGGGCCACCACTCCCTATACCGGTGGAAAGCAACCTCACTCACGAACCTATCTTCTCGGGCGTCCCTCTTCCTAATCCTCTCTATCCCCCCTACTTTAGGTTCTCCTCCCACGGCATACCCCGGAAATGGCGCCAAAAAGTGATCGGTGCATACTCAATCCTAAGAAAGAGTGGGCGCGGATACTTAAAACCCAATAGTGATATCGAGGTCGATAATTTTACAGAGAGATTCAAATTGGAGTTGCATATTTACTATCTTAAAAATGTGTTTTGGTTTCTAATTGATCTTCCATCATTTTTTGTTTTTATTTTGTTAACAACTAAACAATCAACTACTATTGGAAACTAAATTATGTTAAGTTATGATGCTAGTTGTATGCAGTAAGAGAAAGGCACTAGGGTCGTAGCACTTACCTAGGTGGCTAATTAACGAGTATAGAATTCTAACACAAGGAGGATAATTATGGGGAATATGGATAACCGTAGCACTTTAGCACTCACTCTCACACCTCTTGGTAGAGAGAGTGATTTTGCCCAATTGACTCTCTCAAGACCAATTGGGTAGGCTAGTTTGCCCAAGCAACTTAAGTTTCACGTGTGGTGATTCCTCTCTCGAGGTTTAACCCATTACTTGGGACTACCATTCTCATGTGTCCATCCCAAATCCTTGTTGGGTTGAATGTGAGGTCATAGACTCTCTTTCTCAAGAAGAGTAAAAACCCACTAAGCTTGACTTAGTGTTTGCAACCACCAAATCTAAGTGAAAACATACAAACAACCCAAATACCAAACACCCAATATCATCGAAGCATCAAGCCAAAATACCCATTAATTACCCACACTAGGATTGAGCCACAACCCTAGCTAATGGGTTTAGCTAGAAATGGACGAAGTAGAAAAAGAAGAAATACTAGAAGAAATTATTAAAATGATTAACTACAAGATTAATCTACTTGAATCCACGCTAATTACAAGAAAAAATTTCCTAAAGTAGTCTAATACAAAGTATCACGATCTCAGCTGCTAACAGAGGTTTCTAACTAACCTAAAAAAGTAAAGTGTTCTATTTATACTACACAGGAAACGCCACACAAAAATACCCCTGAGGATCTGGTGCGGACCGCATAGAAATGTCATGCGGCCGCGTAGGGCTTTTGATCTTTAGATATGGGCTTCTGGAATTGAGGATGCGGACCTCGTAGAAGTGATGCACGGCCGCACTGCAAAACTTGGGAAAGTGTTGATTCTCTAAACCTTTACGCACGCGAACCGCACTGTTTTGGTGTGCGGCCACGTGGGATTGTGCCTTGAATCTTTGAGCCTCTGATCTCTAGTCAGTGCGGACCGTGTGGAACGGATGCGGTCCGCGTGGGATTTGTTCACTTTTGGGTCACTTTATGAACTATCATGTGCGGCCGCATGGCAAAATAGGGCAGATCGCGCAGGTCAGGCTGGACTTGGCATCATGCAGAACTGTTCTACGTGGCCACACATAAAAATAGTGCGGTTCGCGTGCCCACTTTCAATTATCATTTGACACTTGGCTGGTTTCACTCCTCTGTTGAGCCGATTTGCGATAAGTATCATCTAGCCGCTCAAACCTGCAATCAAACGCACCTTGTAAGCAATTTAGGACTAATTTAAGGAAATTTATGCACAAAGATCATGTAAGAAGGGGTATAAAATATGTATAATTCACAGATATCATAGGCGTGGGCTACTGCATATGAAAATATGAGAATCGGGAGAAGTTCCAATTTTATGGCCCTAAGGAACGATCATGGAGAGGCGATGACTATTGTTCCTTAGGTAGTTTTTTATGATCCAGTAAAATTCTAGGCGATCAGGTTCCGGTATCATGGGTGCATGGCCTATATAGAAAGCATGGGGTATAGCGCTAAAATTTTGGAATATAGCAAAATTCCAATTTTATGGCCTAAAATACCTAAAATGAGGAACTCTCATGGAAAGGCAATGTTGACTATTATTTATTAGGTCTTTTATATGGTTTGATAAAATTTTAGATGATCGAAGTCCGGTGGCTCGGGCCCATATAGAAGCCATGAGCTATAGTACATGAAAATCAATGAATAAGGCAAAATTCAATTTAATGTTCCTAAGTGCTAAAAAACGAGGGACGGTCATGGGTAAGCGTTGATTATATTTCCTTAGATAGTTTTTATGGTCCCACAAAATTTAAGGCGATCGAGTCCGATGGTCCGGACCCATGAAGGAGGCGTGGGCTATAGCACATGAAAATCTCGGAATGCGAAATTTTAGTTTTATGGCCCTAAAATAACAAAAAATGAGTAGAGATCATGGAAAGGAAGTGATTTTTTTTCTTAGGTCGTTTTAATGGGCAGACAAAATTTTTAGGCGATCGGGGTCCAGTGGCCCTGGCCGATGCAGGAGGCGTGAGCAATAGCACAGGAAAATCAGGAAATCGGGTGGAAATCCAATATTATGACCCTAAAATACCAAAAAAAAAGAAGAAGAACGGTCATGGTGAGATGGTGACTATTGTCTTAGGTTGTTTTTTATGGTCCGGCAAAGTTTTAGGAGATCGAGGTCCGGCGGCCCCGGCCCATGGCACACTAAGATCTAGGAATCAGTGGAATTCAAGTTTTATGGCCCAAAAATCCCGAAAAATGAGGAACACTCATGGCGAGGCGGTGACTGTTGTTTCGCAGGTCGTTATTAATGGTCTAACAAAATTTAAGGCAATAGTTGTCTGGTGGACTGGGCTGATGCATGAGGCGTGAGCTATAGCATATGAAAATCAGTGAATTGGGTATAACTCCAATTTTATGGCCATAAAATGCCAAAAAAAGAACGGTCATGGAGAGACGCTAAATATTCTTCCTTAGCTTGTTTTTTATGGTTTGACAATATATTAGGCAATAGGGGTCCGGTGGCCCCGACCCATGCATGAGGCGTGCGGTATAGCGTACAAAAATCTAGGAAACTGGTGGAATTCCACTTTTGTAGCCCAAAAATGCCAAAAAGGAACAGTCATGGCGAGGCAGTGACTATTGTTCCAAGGTCGTTATTGATGGTCTAAAAAATTTTAAGGTAATCATCGTCCGGTGGCCCATGCCCACGCAGGAGATGTGGATTATAGCATACTAAAATCTAAGAATCAAGCGGAATTTTAATTTTCTGGTCGTAAACTGCCAAAAAATGAGGAATGGTCATGGTGAGGCGGTGACTATTATTTTTTAGGCCATTTTTATGGTCTAAAATATTTTTAGGCGATCAGGGTTCGGTGGCCTGGGCCGATGCAGGGAGCAAGTTCTATAGCACATGAAAATCTAGGATTCAAGCGGGAATTCCAGTTCTATGGCCTTAAAACACTAAAGGAAGAAAGATCATAGCGAGTCGGTGACCATTGTTCCACAGGTCGTTTTTTATGGTTTGGTAATATTTTAAGTTATCGGGTTCCGATGGCCTGAACCATGCAAGCAGCATGGGCTATAGCATACGAAAATTTGAGAATGGAGCAAAATTCTAGTTTTATGGTCCTAAAACGCCAAAAAATGACGAACGATCAGGGCGAGGTGGTGACTATTGCTCCTTAGATTATTTGTTATGCTTTTTTAAAATTTTATGCAATCGGGGTTTAGTTTCCCGGACCCATGCAGGAGGTGTGGGCTAAAGCACACGAAAATCTGAGAATCAAGCAAAATTCTAGTTTTATGGCCATAAACTGCCAAAAATAAGGAACGGTCATGGAGAGGCGGTGACTATTATTACTTTGATCATTTTTGATGGTTCGAAAGGGTTTTAAAGGACAGGGGGCCAATGGCCGGGGCCCTTGCAGGAGGCATGGGCTATAGCATATAAAATTCTGGAAATCAGGTAAATTTCTTGTTTTATAGCCCTAAAAACCAAAATGAAAGAACGATCATGGCGAGACGGTGACTATTGTTCCTTAGGCCATTATTTATGGTCTGGAAATTTTTTAGGCAAACGGGGTCCGGTGGCCTGGGCCCATGCAGGAGGCGTTGGTCATAGCACATGAAAATTTAGGAATCAGACACAATTCTAATTCTATGGACCTAAAATGCTAAAAGGAGAGAAACGGTCATAGCGAGGCAGTAACTATTGTTCCGTAGGTCAATTTTTATGGTCCAACAAAATTTTAGGTGATGGGGTCCCGGTGACCTAGGCCCATGCAGGAGATATGGGCTATAACAAACGAAAATCTAGGAATCCGGCGGAACTTCAGTTTTATGGCCCTAAAATACCAAAACGAAAGAACGGTCATGGGATACGGTGACTATTGTTCTTTAAAATTTTAGGCGACTGAGGTCCGATGGCCCGAGCCCATGCATGAGGTGTCAGCCATAACATATGAAAATCTGGAAACAGGCTTAATTGTTGTTTTCTGGCCCTAAAACGTTAAAAAGCGAGAAACGGTCATGGAAAGGCAGTAATTATTGTTACTTAGGTCGATTTTTATGATCTGATAAAATTTTAGGCAATCAGGGTCCAGTAGCCTGGGCCCATGCAGGAGACATAGGCTATAACACACGAACATCTGGAAACCATATGGAATTCCAGTTTTACGGCCTTAAACCCCCAAAGAATAAGGAATATAGCAAGGCGGTGATCATTGTTCCTTCGTTCTTTTTTATGGTTCGGTAAAATTTTAAGCAATCGGGGTCTGGTGGCCAGGCCTATACAGGAAGCATGGGCTATAACACAAGAAATTTTGGGAATTGGGTAAAATTCTAATTTTATAACCCTAAAACACCAAAAAATGAGGAACGATCATGGAGAGGTGGTGACTATTATTTATTAGGTCGTTTATATGGTCAGACAAAATTTTAGGCAATCGGGGTCCTGTGGCTCGAGCCCATTTATGAGGGTAGGCTATAGCACACGAAAATCTAGGAATCAGGTAAAATTTTCTAAATTAATGGTCCAAAAATTCAAATAACAAGGAACAGTCATGGCGAGGCAGTGACTATTATTCCATAGGTAGATTTTTATGGTCCGGTAAAATATTAGGCGATCGTGGTCTAGTGGCTTGGGCCCATGATGGAGGCATGGGCTATAGCACACAGAAATCTGGGAATCTGGCAGAATTCTAGTTTTATGGCCCTAAAACACCTAAAAATAAGGAACGGTCATAGAAAGACGGTGATTATTTTTATATTTCGAAAAAATAAGTTGTTCTTGTAGATCTGATAGTATAAAAAGATAATATCAACTTGAGAGAAAGTAATCGTTAGAGATAGATAGAGAGAGATAGAGATAGAAAGAGAATCAAAGAGCTGTATTATTCGAGAATCATCTTTGTCACGCCCCAAATCCGAGGGGCATGACCGGCACTCAATCGGGTATCCCCAGTCGAGCGGACCTGGGTGCCTTTCCTGACCCCACGAGTTTCCCCACATTTTTCATTACTTACTAACCGAATGGCAACAGCTGTTTATAATTGAAATTTCCTTTTTACAAACATACATAATGTAGATGATATTAGCGTGGTTTACACTTTACAAATACCCAAAATACAAAGTACATAATACATGGTTCGTGACTCACATTTCATGTCTACAGCGCCTCTAAGAATACAAGATGACAGTACTATACTTGCCGGTAACAAGGCTCCGGCTATACCTTTTACATAAACCAAAATAAGATCCCAAAGAACAAGAACAATGGTGGCATGAGCCACGCAGGGCCCGGGAAAGAAAGGGGATCACCAATACAGCTGACAGGGAATGAGGAAGAGCTAAGGCTGGTGGACTGGAGTACCTGCTAAAGATCCACCTACAATCATAACACGAATGTAGCGCCCCCGGCAAAAGGGACGTCAGCACATTTGAATTCTACTAGTATGTATGAACAAAACTTCCCAAGTAAACTCAAGCCATACGCAAGAAGAACACAACAATGGAAGTAGCAACCAAACACACATAGAAGGTACAATTAGTCAAACAAAGGGGCAATCAGTGCCCCACAGGTTACAAACTGTCCGGATGTCTCCTTTCACAATTTCACATCAATGATTTCACAATTTTGTTCAAGTGTATATATATATCAGTAGTGATTTCGATCACTTTTCCACCCTTATTACCTCGGCCACCCTTATTACCTCGACCACCCTTATCACACCAACGCACACCTTATTACACCGTGTTGCGGCGCTCAACCCGACCGTGCCGTACAGTTTTAATTCACAACAAACACAACCAAACAGCAAATCACAAAGATAAACAACAATACTCCTCAAGACATCACCACAACAATGTTACAAGTGTTTCCATAGTTATTAGTTCCAATTCCATTACTTTCAACAGTTCGTACTCAATTCAAGTTACCACAATTGCCCACAATATTTCAAGTACATTGTTATCACAATTAGTCTTGTTTCACCATTTACGGATTCCTTCAATCACTTGTTATTCAATTTTTACCACAAGGTGCATTCACAATCAAAGCAGTCACAAGAAGCTTACAGATAACCCATATATATATTAGCTACCAAACAATTCACATACCAAGCAAGGCGATTTCATAAGAGTCAAGGTTAGCCATACATACCTGGAGTCGAATTCCCTTTCTAAGTTCCTATTCTCAGTCTCTAAGCTATCTAGCACAGTTCTCTACTTCTATCCAATTTCCCTTCACTGGATTCTAGGTTTTGAGTGACATGCATGAGGGTTGATAATTGTTATTTCAAAATCAAAGCATAAGACATCCTTCCCTCAGCTTAAATCAGAAAAAATGGGGGAAAAGGTTATGGATTTTACCTGTAAAAGTGGAGATGAAGACAATAACTTAAAATTTCCCCGGCCTGGATAGTTTTGGAAGATCAATTTTGATGAAGAATACTTTCTCTCTCAAGAACTCTCCATTTCCTCTCTCTTGTTTTGTTTCAAAAATATGTAAAAATGAGGGGTTGGGGTGTTTTATTAGAAAAGGGATCGGGTTTAAAAATTTATAAAAAACTGATGTTCGTGCAGGATCTGCAGTCAACTACGTGATCGCATAGTTGACATGCGGTCCGCATATTGGACCGCATAATATGTGGTGAGAATGCGGTCCGCATACCCGTTCTGTGGCCGCATATTACACCGCAGAATTTACCTCCACAAATCCTCAAGAACTTTATGCGATGACTATGCGGTCCGCATATTTGTTATGCGATCGCATAATGGACCGCATTTTTAACATCCATTTTGGCTACTTTTTGATTAACTCTGCGGTCGATATGCAATCCGCATACCTGATCTGCGACTGCATTCTTTACCGTAGAAATGACATTTTTTCCGGAAAAATTTGACTTTAGATTTTTAAGTATGAAATCAGTAGAAAAGGGTTCCAACACATATGTGGACCTGACTCTATGAGGTACTAAGACTTGAGCACTCATTTTCACGGGGTCTTACATTCTCCCCCGCTTAAGATCATTCGTCCTCGAATGAGAAATTCAAAAATCCAATGGTTTGGAAGCATGATATGCAAGCCCCTACATTTCCACTAACTCTTTATAATTTTAGAAAGATTTCGCCAAAGTTTCCGTTGTAATATGGACATATCCACCTGTCAGTGAGTCCCTAACACATATTTCCAAGCACCATTACACAAATCTTGCTACCCCTATTACAGTTATACAATGCACGACTTTCACATTTATACATATTCAACCTCTCGACACACTTTTAACCATTTTGGTACACCACATGCAATTAAATTAAGCATTAATCGTCTGTACTATCAAATCCATTTACCTATTACAAGGGTATGATACTGTTAATCATTTCAATACAACTCCTCCATGCAAAACTAATCATTATTTCCTTACATCACTCTACCATGGGCTAATTATCTACCACAAAAACACAAAAGTTTGGGCACAACTTGAAGAGTTATAATGGTGAAGTATTTAGAAACTTTTACACAAAATGGACACAATGTTAGTTTGCTTAGGGACAAGGACTTACATGACTACTCCTAGACTTATTCGAACAAATGGGGGTATTTTACGTTCATCTCATCTTCTGTTTCCCACGTGGCCTCTTCGACTTGTTGGTTTCGCCACAACACCTTAACCGAAGCGATTTTCTTATTTCGCAACCTACGGACTTGTCTATCCAGAATAGCAACCGCAATCTCTTCATATGATAGCTCTTCAGTAACCTTGATGTCTTCAACTGGCATGATGGTGGACGGATCCCCAACCACTTTCCTTAACATGGACACATGGAACACCGGGTGCACTAAGGACATTTCAGGAGGCAATTCCAACCTATAAGCAACTTGTCCAATCCTTTGAATAATCGGATAAGGCCCGACATATCTAGGACTTAGCTTTCTTTTCTTCCCAAACCGCATGACTCCTTTCATCGGAGACACCCGCAAGAATACCCAATCACCTTCTTGAAACTTCAATTTCCTTCGACGCACGTCCGCATAGGATTTCTGGAAATTCTGAGCGGTATTCATTCTTTCTTGAATGACTTTAACTTTTTCCATGGCCTAGTGCATGAGATCGGTCCTATCAATTCTACATCACCAACTTCAAACCACCCGATCGAGGACCTACACCTCCTCCCATACAATGCCTCAAACGGGGCCATCTGGATGCTAGCATGGAAGCTGTTGTTGTAAGCAAATTCTATATGGGGCAAGTGATCATCCCAATTACTCTTGAAATCCAAGAAACAAGCCCGCAACATATCTTCGAGCGTCTGAATAGTCCACTCTGCTTGACCATCAGTCTGCGGATGAAACGCCGTGTTGAGGTTCACCTGAGTACCCAACCCTTGCTAAAATTTCTTCCAAATTCTAGCAATGAACTGAGCCCATCGATCTGAAATAATAGAAATAGGAGTACTATAAAGTCTCACTATTTCTTTGATATACAATCGAGCATATTGTTCTGCAGTATTGGTGGACTTGATTGGCAAGAACTGAGCTGATTTGGTGAGTCGATCCACTTTTCACCCAAATTGAGTTGAACTTACGCTGAGTGCGAGGTAGTCCTGTCACGAAATCCTTGTTGATCATCTCCCATTTCAGCATTGGTATCTCCATAAGCTGGGTTAGACCACCGGCCGTTGATGCTTGGCCTTTACTTTCTGGCAATTCGAACATTTGGATACGAAGTCTGCTACATCTTCTTTATACCGCTCCACCAATAAATTTCCTTGAGATCGTTGTACATTTTTGTAGAACCTGGGTGCACCGAATACCTAGAATGATGAGCCTACACCATTACCCTTTTCCGAAGATTATCTGCATCAGGAACACACAACCTATCTTGACATCGCATCACACCATCTTTGCAGCCGAGAGAGAATGCTGAAATCTTGTTGCTCCGAACCGCCTCTTTTATTTGTGCCAACGCTGGATCAATGAACTTCTTTTCCTTGACTTCCGCTACAAGCGACGACTCTACTACATTGTGCACCATAATCTCCTCCTCTTTTAAGGTCGAGATACAAACCCCAAGACTGGCCAACTAATAAACCTCTCGAGCTATGAACCTCCGATCCGCTCCCAAGTGAGCCAAACTACCCATGGTTTCTGACTGAGGGTGTCGGACACCACGTTCGCCTTCCCTGGAAGGTACAAGATGTTCATATCATAATCTTTTAGCAATTATAACCACAGCCACTGCCTCAAGTTTAACTCCTTCTGCTTGAACAAATATTGGATACTTTTGTGGTCCGAGAATACATCCACATGGACCCCATAAAGGTAATGCCGCCATATTTTTAAGGCAAACATAATTGTTGCAAGCTCCAAATCATGTGTCGGGTAATTCTTCTCATGATTCTTGAGTTACCTTGATGCATACGCTATAATCTTCCCATGATTCATGAGCACACACCCTAAACTGACCCTGGAGGCATCACAATACACCACAAATCCTTCCGTGCCTTCCGGCAGAGCCAACACTAGTGCTGAACCTTGACTTTAATTCCTAGAAACTTTTCTCGCAAGCATTGGACCATTGGAACATGACTGATTTCTGCGTTAATTTAGTTAATGGGGAGGCGAGGGTAGAGAACCCCTCCACAAACCTCCGATAATAACCTGCTAACCCCAAAAGGTTACGAATCTCCGCCGGGGTTGTAGGTCTAGGCCAATCCTTCACTGCTGCAATCTTTTGGGGGTCCACTTGAATCCCCTTACTGGAAACAACATATCCCAGAAAAGCGACAGACTCCAACCAAAATTCACATTTTGATAATTGAGCATACAGGTGGAGCTGATGAAGAGTTTGCAAAACTGCCCTGAGGTGGTCGGCATGATCTTCCCTGCGTCGCGAATGAACGAGGATGTCGTCAATAAAAACAACCACAAAGGAGTCTATGAATGGCTTGAACACTCAATTCATAAGATCCATGAAAGCTGCCGGGGCGTTGGTTAGCCCAAAATACATGACCAAGAATTCAAAGTGACCATAGCGGGTTCTGAAGGTGGTCTTAGGAATATCCCGCTCTTTGATCTTCAATTGGTGATACCCGGATCGCAAATCAATTCTGGAGAAGAACTTTGCACCTTGCAATTGGTCAAACAAATCATCTATCAGGGCAGAGGGATCTTGATGGTGACCTTGTTAAGCTGTCGATAGTCGATACACATCTGAAGCGACCCATTCTTCTTCCTAACGAAAAGAACCGGAGCACCCCATGGAGACACACTTGGTCGAATGAACCCCTTCTCTAATAAATCCTTCAGCTGCTCCTTTAACTTTCGTAATTCTATTGCCGCTATCCTGTATGGTGGAATAGATATTGGCTGAGTATCTGGAAACACATCAATCCCGAAGTCAATTACCCTATCTGGTGGAATCCCTGGAAGCTCATCTGGAAATACCTCTAGAAATTCATTTACAACTGGCACAGATCCGAGGGCAGGTACATCTGAAGCGGTGTCTGCCACCCGGACCAAATGATAGATGCGCCCCTTCTTAATCATCTTCGAAGCCTTAAGGTAAGAAATAAAACCTACCTATGAGCACATGATTTTTACCTCACGGCAACTACTCCAAAATAATTGAAAATAATAATAATAATAATAATAATAATAATAATAATAATAATAATAATAATAATAATAATAATAATATTTTACGTTGTGTACAATTTTGAGAGCTCGTAGCATAATTGTTAATTATTTGTATATGTCTATACGTGTTTGCTTTTATTTTAAAAGAAGAAAAAATACAAAATTAAAGGATGAATTATTACTATATATATATATATATATATATATATATATATATTGTTATTTATTTATTTTTATTTTATTTATTTAATTTCGGGAGTTATTTAAAAAAAATACGAAAAAGAGAAGTATTGAATAAAATATGTAAAAGTAATAGTAGGAGGAATTTTTTTAAAGTAAAAGAATGAAAAAACAAATTAAAGTTTGAGGAAATTTAAAATAAATAAAACGTAAAAGAGAGTTGGAATTGAAAAGTAGATCTGAAAATTTAAAAAATTTAAAGTAATTGAAAGTTGTATTTTTAAAAGAAAAAACAAATGAAAATGGATTGTTTTTAAAGAAAAGTAAAAAAAAGTGAGATTCTCTTTTTATAAATTAAAATGTGGGATTTTAAATAAGATAAATTAATTAAAGTTAGAATTTTAAAAATAAAAGTAAAGAAAGATGGGATTTATTTTTATAAAAAATAAAAGCAATTTGTAAGTGGATTTTCTTTTAATTAAAATAATAATAAAATAATAAAATATTAAAAAAGAAAATCTGAAAATTTCGAAAATTTTGCTATAAATAGAACAGAAAAATTAGGAAGAGGATGTGGAAAAAAGAGGAGAAAATAGGAGGAGAAGGGAAAAAAGGAATGGGGAGTTTCAGCAGTATACAGGAAATATACACTATGGATACACTCAGTATACACTGACAGAATTTAATTTTGGAGAGTTTCTTTTGAGAGTTGAAGAAAGTTCAAAGCTAGAAAGAGAAAACAATGAGATATTTTCAGACTATTTCTTCTCTATTTTTACTAGTTTTCTCCGTGTTGCTGGAATTTTTAGATTGAGGTGTTGAAACTACTTTGCTTTGTTGGTTGTTGCTATTTTTGTTTGCTACTGGTCTGCCGATTCCCATATTCCTTTTCTTTTGCTTTCAATATCAGGCACACTTTCGAATCACTGTGATGTAGTTGTAAGGTGTACAAGTGAAATGAAATGCTAGGGGAGTTGATGAATTATGTGCCTTATTTTTAGTTTAATAGATTATGTGATAAGTATGTAATTTTTTATTTTTGCGAGCTCGAGTACATTTTTCGTTAGAATTTTTTGCAACCTACTAACCAATAAGAGGCCCGAACTTTCCAAGCATGTAAATAAATTAAGGACTTTTTCTCGTTTATTTTTAGAGACGGACAAAAATAGAAGAATATAGTCATTTTAGGATGATCCTTTTAAAATAAACGAGAAGAGCCATGCCAAATAAAACACACAAGATGCGGGGCCCTCGATAATTAGAAATAATAATTGTTTAGATTTCTAGATAGTTGGTATAGTGAATTTCACGGCTTTCTCAAAAAATAACAAATGCGTTAGCATCTTTAAGCGCGTATTTTAACAACCAGGGGGTACATTAATTGTGACGTGGTTCGAGATGTATTTTTATGACATTGCAAGTCTTTTAAAATAATAATAATAATAAAAGCGGTTAGAAGTTAAAATTGGTACATGAGTTCATAATTGTATAACATCAGATAAATAAGCTAAATATGACGGTTGAGCGACCGTGATAGAACCACGGAACTCGGGAATGCCTAACACCTTCTCCCGGGTTAAAAGAATTTCTTATCCGGATTTCTGGTGCACGGACTGTAATGCAGAGTTAATACTTTTTCTCGATTCGGGATTCAATCGGTGACTTGGGACACCATAAATCTCGCAAGTGGCGACTCTGAATAATTAATAAATAAATCCCGTTTCAAATGTCCTTTAATTGGAAAAACTCCTTTATTCCATCACGGGGGCGTAAAAAGGAGGTGTGGCAGCTCTGGCGACTCTAGTGGGGACACAAGACACAGAACCACTAGTTCAGGGTTAGAAATTCGAGCTTATGATGAATTATTTTATTGTTGGCTTTATTATCTGATATTTCCATATGATACGTGCTTAATGTGCAAAATGATATTTTGTTACCTTTTTGATATTGTTTGACTGTATATATAAATTGTGTCGAACCCTTTCTCTTATTACCTCCGGGGATGGTGCTCACTGGATTAGGACTCCCCATTTTGTTAGTGTTACCCAAAAAGAAAGAGGCTCTGACAAGTTACGAAGATGGACGATCCCGCGGGTCCCCGGTAAGTTGCCCCCTCCTCGCCTGAGTTGTCCGCTCGGGTTAGCCAGGTCTAGAACAAAGCCCAGGTTTGAAACATAGAATAATGCAACATCATGCTAGATCCCTAGTAGGAAACGATTATTTGCATCACGTTGCATTTGACTTAGGGGGCTCAACGCAGGAGTTGAGCCCGTCTAGGAATAGCAACCTGAAACAAAAAGATCATCCTGCTGCATCTTGTTTGGTTTGCTCATTTATTTTGCTTCGAACTTACATGTTGACCAGCTTGTACAATTGGGAATCCCAAAAATTGTGAAAAAAGGAGAGGAAAAATAGCAGAAAGATAACTACTCATTTTTTTAAGAGGAAAACCATGTCCAAGTAGTGTCAAAATTCTGCCAAATTTTTGATTTTTTGAAAATAAATTTTTTTTGGGTGTTTTTACTTGAAGAAAAATAAATAAGCAATAGGGGTCTTGTTTTAATTTAAATTAGTTTCTTTACCCAAACTATGTCGGTCTGATTCTCATCGGATGTGAGATACGTAGGCAACCCTTATTGGGTCCAACTTTCCCATTTTGCAAAAGTAACCAGAAAAATGACAAAAATTTTAGTGTTTTCATAAAAGAATCAGGCAATGCCATTTGTTGCAAAAAATAGCCGAATGTCCCCTAAAAGGACGCCAGAAGGTTGACATTGCATAAAAGGCTGCTTTTTGATATTTGATTTTTTTTACCCTCACAGCCTTAAAACTTCGTCCCTGAGACGTTGAAAGGCCGTGTTCGCAAAATCAGGTCATTTGCTTTTAAAAAAATTTTAGAAAGAGTCTTGAATAGATTAGGTGCCGCCATTTGTCGAAAATAACTGAATGTTTCTGAAAGGGACGTCGTAAGGCTGATTTTGCACAAACAGCAACCTTTGGTCGTTCCTATTACTTTTTGTTGGTTGACCCTACAGCCTTAAAATCTTCATCACTGAAGTGCTGAAAGGCCGTGTTTGGAAAATCAGTTTTTCTTTTCTCAAAAATTAAGGAAAAATGAATATTTTTAGTTTTTGAGTCAAACAAAGGTTTTGCTTTTGTCTAAATCGCCTTAATAAATTTGCAGAATGAGAACGAGTAGGAATTCATCTGGAGCTATTATAAATAGGATCCCTTTGGGCTTGCATATGGTGGAATGACTTAGGAGAATCAGAACAAGATACAGTCAAGATATACTTGGGACATTTAGTTGGGTTACTGAACATTGATCCGAGAGGGGACATTATAAGGGCGTTAACTTCATTTTGGGATCCAGTACACAATGTATTTTATTTCTCAGACTTTGAGCTCACACCAACACTGGAAGAATTGGTGGGATACATCGGGGGTCCTAAAATTCCTATGAGAGAGCAGCATCTCATTGCTCCAAGGACCATGACCATACACAGATTCTTGGACACTGTGAAGATCCGTATAGTTGTGCATAACCCAGAATTATCAGAAGGGTTTTGTAATCTGGCATTCCTATATGATAGATACAGTCATTTTGGAAGGTTCAACAATCCCGATGGTAAAATCTGCAGCGGAGAAAACCGACTGAAATGAGAAAGACATAGGTGTATTGCTTTTATGGTGGCCTTTTTTGACCTTCTGATATTCCCTAGAAAAGATGGGAATATTAATATACAAGTTGTCGGGGTCGTCAGCACTTTGCTTAAGCAAGACAACAGCACTCTGGCACCAATGATAATAACTAACATCTTCCGTGCTCTTACTGTTCGCAAAGCCGGAGGGGATTTCTTTGAGGGTTGCAATGTATTGATGCAAATGTGGATGATAGAACAATTATGTCATCACCCTCAGTTTTTGAGTTACAGGTCATCACAAAAGACTTGTATAGAAGAGTTCTCCACGAGGATCAACGGGTTTAGTTTGCCAGAAGGAGTCACTGAATGGATAACTCTCCTGCATTCCGTCTCAACAAGCCATATTGAATGGACGTTTGGGTGGCTACCTGTAGAAGAAATCATACACACGTCTGTAGCTGAATCCCATTTATTGTTGATGGGGCTACAAAGTATGCAGCCATAAGCGCCATACATAGTATTGAGACAGTTGGGGTGATGTCAAGTGGTCCATAAGGAAGAAGACCTCAGCAGCCAGGTGATCGAGATCGGGCCTGGTGGACAATTCCCTGACGCAATCGTTCAGAAAATCTGGAACGAGTGTCAAATTCAGAAAGTGGATACTCGAGTACAAGACCGGGCCAAAGGCGAAGTAACGCCAGAATACCTCACATGGTACATAAGAGAACTTGAACACCAGAGACCGGCTAAGAGAGCCCACGTCCAAAACTTTGCAGAAGCATCACAAGAACAATTGAGTTGATTGGCAAAGGAGAGAGAATATCGGGTTGAGATTAGCAAGCTAAAACAGCAAATTGAGGGGTTGAACTATCAAAGCAGCTTGCAAATGGATGCTGATATAGGAGAGAAAAATAAATTGACTAAAAAAAACCAGGCCCTAAGAGCCCGAATTTGCCAAGACAGTAAGAGTGACAACAACCGACAGAAATGTCGCTCCGACGAAAGGTTGATAGCAGAGTTGAGGGATCAAGTCAGCGAAAGCCGAGAAGGTTTGTAAAGATGCGAGGCTTGCATAGCAAGGATGCGGGTCAGATGGGCAAAAGGTACAATGGCACAGAGAAAGCATCTGCAGCAAGTCATAAGGGATTACGAAATAAGCATTGGGCTATTAAGGGAAACCAATTCCACTCTCTAGGAGCGGGTCTTTCAACAAGCCCGAGTTGCCAGGACAGACAGGAGATGCTGTTATGATCTAATGGCCAGAATAGAAGAACAAATGGAAAAGTTCAAGGATCAACTCGTCGACAATGCTCAAGTACTTGGACTAAAAAACCGACGAATAGAGCAATTTTTCAGAGAAAGGGATGACATCCGAGGTAGGATTGATGAGACTGGGCATTACATCTACATGAGATACCTAACACATGAGAAAATGCCCCGGGATACCCTCTTCTCCTCCGTCATGGGTTACGTCCACTATATCATGGATGAATTGAAGAGCTTGCGAAGGAGTCTTGCACCAAAGCCCACGAAAAGGCCGAATGATGCCTCGCGGGCACCAAAGCTTAAATATTTAATGTATCCCTAGTTTGAACCTATTGTTTGCTATCATTATGAGTTTGTTGTCTTCCCATGTGTTATGTTTATTGGGTCATGTTAAGCACTTTGGAGTTTGTATTTTCTGTACTTTGGAGTCCGTTTGTCCGTTGTAATCAATATTTGGTTAAAGGCTATGGTGTTTTCTAATTTTCTCTTCAAAATTGTTGTTGCTTTGTAATGTTTTGGTAATAAAAATTAAATGTTTGAAATAATGTCTTTATTTTTCACATTTGTGGCAGAACTACGCCCGGTCTGATTCATGCGGGGACGTGATACGTAGGCAATCCACATAAGATTCGACCATCACTAAAAAGAAAAAGAAAAAACGGGGATAAAAGAAAAGAAAAATAATAAAAGAGAGGAAATGGAGGGTTCCTAAACACTTTAAAGGCATGAATAAAACAAGTCGGGATGACGCATGCAGTCGGAGCAAAAACATGTTAGAAATGGTTAACTTCTTCGGAACATTGCATCCCCAATGTGCAATCACCAAATCCGTTAAACTCTAACACTAACAAGTTTGTTGTTTTCCAAATATTAGACAGTTAGTTGTCAAAGCGTTCTGGCATCACATCATTATCAGACCAGATCCAAAGGACCTATCCCAATAAGCATGGCTACTTCAGAACATAGCGTCGAGGAAGAAAGGCAGTGAGCCAGTTGCTGAAAGAGGCAATGGAGAAGATAGAAAGGATCGGATTGGAAATGAATGCGATGCAGTTAGCCTTGGCTAAAGTGCAGAAGAGCCCTGAATAACCCGTTACTCCTACATTAGGGCACATGCCGGAATACCCTAACCATGGCCCTTCAACAAGCCTCCCGAATCACCACTATTATCAGGGGAGAAACCCTTATGATACCCAAGCTTCACCACCCAATCAACATTTTCCACCACCAAGTGTTCCCGTTTTTATGGGACCGCCACCAACCACGCTGCAGAGATCAACTAGTGAGTCGTTGTTTCAGGATCACGTTGCCCAATACTATCCCCCTGAACCCACATTCAATGCACCCGAGCCCCATACCTATAATTCCCATTTTGAGGACCCGGCAAAGATTGAAAAGTCGGCAAAGGTCCCAGAGAAAGATGAGGTAATGAAGAAGTTCAAAAGCCTCGAGAAATCCTTCAGGAGCATGCAAGGGTTGGGAAACCAGGTCAGTGTGGCCTACAAAGATCTATGCCCTTTCCCCGACGTCCAAATACCAGCAGGGTTCAAAATGCCAAAGTTTGATTTATACGAGGGGCACGGCGATCCTATTGCACATTTATGTAGATTTTTGTATCAAAATGAGAAGAGCAGGTGGAAAAGATGAGCTACTGATAGCTTACTTTGGCCAAATCTTAAGTGGATTGGCATTAGAATGGTATACCCGAAAGGATCCCAGCAAGTGGTACATCTGGGACGATCTCGCGCAGGCTTTCGCATGTCACTTCCAATACAATCTCGAGATAGTCCTTGACCGTCTCGCATTTTTGAGCGCTGGGAAGAAGCCCAGAGAAAGCTTCCGTGAATTCGATTTTCGCTGGAGAGAACAAGCAACTAGGGTTGATCCTCCCATGAGAGAGGGGAGAGTGGTGGACTACTTCCTACAAACGCTGGATCTAACTTACTTTGGTCACTTGGTGACGACAGTTGGAAAATCCTTCAATGAAGTAGTAAAGATATGGGTTATGATAGAGGAGGACTAAGGTCCAATAAAATCCTGAATTACTCGGCGCTTAAGGTAACAACCCAGGCTATTCAGAACGGCACGGGAGGTGCGCTGGGGAGGGAAAATAAAGAAGAAATCGCCACGGTTGAGGCATGTAGCTGGTCCAGATCCAGTAAACCATACTATAACCAACCCATACCCCACCATCCAAACTATCCATATTCCCCTTATAACCCACCACAACACTACTATCCACCTCAAGAACCATACCTCTCTGTGCACCAAGCCCAAACATACACTCAGCCTCCGGTTTGCCCGCAATGGCGCGCGCCAGCTCCCCAAAATGCATATGCACCTCCACAGAACACCTATCCACCTCCACAGAACACATACCCACAACCCCAAAACGCCTATCCTCTACCAAGGGCCTACAGGAACTCTCTAGGGGCAGGTTTTTGTGGAAATCAAGCTTCTAGAAATGAAAGGCTACAGAGACAAAGAGGTTTTACTGAGTTGGGAGAAACCTATACCGCCTTGTTCCAAAAATTGAGGCAGTTAAGTTTATTGAGTCTTGTCGAGCCCAGGGTGCCAAATCCCCCACCACAAAATATGGACCAATCAATAAGCTGCGAGTACTGCTCAGGAATGCTAGGGCATGAAACTGAAAAACCTCATTGACGCCAACAAGATCGAAGTCTAGACGCCGAAGGCGCCCAACATCAACCAGAACCCATTTCCAGCACACCACGAAGCTCACATGATTGAGCTTGTGCAAAAAGGAGGGGAGATAAAGAAACCATCACAAACAGTGATGATGATCCGGGCCACCCCAAAAGAAACACCGATCGATAAGGAAGCAAAGGTACAGGTAGAGAAGATAGAGGTCAAACCTGTATTAATAATGGGGAAGAGTTTGCCTGTTGTCGTAAAGAATCCAGGGCCGGTCAAAGTGATAGTGCAGGGGGAACCAAGCAAGCTAGCATTCATAGGGCCAGTTATTATCAGGCCAATACTGCAGTTGCCAATAATCAGCGGTAAAGCCGTGTCATGGAGCTACAATAAAGTGATGGTAATGTACAAGGGGAATGAGGTTGTGGAAGAAAAATGTGAGGCCCGAGGATTAACTCGTTCGGGGAGGTGTTTTGCTCCCATAAAGTTAAGAAAGTCTAATCCAGTGGTGGTAAAGAAGCCGGTAACGGAAGAAGAAGCTGAGGAGTTTTTGAAGAAAATGAAGACACAAGACTACTCCATTGTGGAGCAATTAAGAAAGACTCCAGCTCAAATTTCGTTGTTGTCTTTGTTGATTCATTCCAACGATCATTGCCAGGAACTGATGAAAATCCTGAACAAGGCTCATGTTCCGGATAAAATCTCTGTAAATCACTTGGACAAGATAGTGCACAAAATCTTCAAAGTAAACCGAGTGATATTTTCTGATGATAAGCTGCCGACAGAGGGTAAGAACATAACAATGCCTTGTATGTGACTATGAAATGTGAAGACTCCGTGGTCACCCGAGTATTGGTTGATAATGGGTCAAGTTCCAACATCTGTACTTTGGCCACTCTGAACAGGTTGAAAATTGTTCATGACCATATTCACAAGAACAACATCTGCGTCAAGGGTTTTGATGGAGGTGGTACCAACACGGGGGGTGATATCATACTGGAATTGACCATTGGTCCAGTAGAATTCACCATGGAATTCCAAGTGGTTGACGTGGCAGTATCATAAAATCTTCTGCTTGGGCGACCTTGGATCCATGCTGCCAAAGCAATACCTTCTACATTACACCACATGGTGAAATTTGAATGGGACCGACAGGAGATAGTGGTGCACGGGGACGACGGTACAAGCTTTGAGGGTGATGATATTGTTCCATTCATACAGACTGATGACGACAAAGGGCCTTGGGTGTACCAGGTTTTCGACGGGGTTTCAGTGAATAAAATTTCTGAAGGCGAGGACCTCCCACTTCCCAGGATAGCTCCCGCAACCGTCATGATGGTCGCAGAGATACTGGGTAATGGATTCGTGCCAGGAAAGGGTCTGGGGGCCGAGCTTCAGGGTATTGTTCAACCTGTTTCCTTGCCCAAGAATTTAGAGACCTTTGGATTGGGGTTCAAACCTACTGCGGCATATATGAAGCGAGCTAAGAAAATGAAGAAAAGAGTTTGGGTCCTTGCCAATACAGTTCCACGCCTTTCTAGATCTTTTGTTAAAGCAAGTGCCAAGAGGTCGTCGGTCTCGAAAATTCTCGGACCATTGATTTGGATGGACGGGGATTTGAATCAGCGCTTTGAAAGGATGTTCGCTGATGTCCTCGTGATAGAAGATGGAGAGGGCTCCAGCAGAGCGGACATACAATTTGTGGGGCCCAGGGCCAATATCAACAATTGGACGGCTACTCCTCTTCCTACCCGGAGGGAGTCTTGGTAGTAGGCTCTAGATTTTCTTTCTTGTTTCATGGATTATTCCAGAGTTATAATCCAGTTTTGGTTTTATTTGTATTCAGTAAAAGTGTGAAACTCTGTTATCCTGCATTTTAATAAAGTGAAATTTTTTTTTCTTCTTATCTTGTTTTAATTTTGTTTTATTCTTTTCTCTTTCTGAACAGTTATCTTTTTACTAGTTCTAATGACATGGCATGCACAACGGATCTTCGACCTAGTCTAAAAAGTCAATCTGATTCCGATTTAATTGTACAAGAGGTCGATTATGATAATGAGTTTGAATACGACGAGGATGAAGCCTTCGAAGAAATAAACAGAGAATTGTGCCAGTTCGAAGAGAAACCCAAGCCTAATCTGAATGACACCGAAGCTGTCAATTTAGGGGATGCAGACGATGTCAGGGAAACCAAAATCAGCATTCACATTGAGCCAAACATCAAGGAGGAAAGCCCTCATTGAGTTCAAAGATGTTTTTGCATGGTCATATGATGACATGCCAAGATTATGCACTGATCTAGTGGTTCACAATTTCCCACTGACCCGACATGCCCTCCTATCAAGCAAAAATTGAGGAAGTTTAAGACATATATGAGTGTGAAGATCAAAGAAGAAGTGACCAAGCAGTTGCAGGAAAACGTTATTCGAGTCACTGGATATCCCGATTGGTTGGCCAATGTGGTACCAGTGCCAAAGAAAGATGGGAAGATCAGGGTATGTGTCTACTACCGCAATCTGAACAAGGCAAGCCCTAAGGATAACTTTCCATTACCCAACATCCATATCCTGATCGACAATTGCGTCGGCCGTGAGATCGGGATCTTTGTGGATTGCTATGCAGGATATCATCATATCTTGATGGATGAAGAAGATGCAGAAAAGAAGGCTTTTATTACGCCATGGGGAACTTACTGCTATGGGTAATGCCATTCGGTTTGAAGAATGTTGAGGCAACGTACATGAGAGCAATGACTAATGTGTTTCATGACATGATACACAAAGAGATAGAAGTGTGCATGGATGATGTAATCATAAAGTCCACACTTCAAGAAGACCATGTACCAGACCTAAGGAAGTTCTTTCAAAGACTTTGAAGGTATGATATTAAGCTCATCCCGGCCAAATGTGCCTTTAGGGTTCCGTCAGGAAAGTTGTGTGGATTCATCGTCAGTGGACGAGGTATTGAGTTGGACCCATCAAAGATCAAATCCATCCAAGATTTACCATCGCCGAAGAACAAAATGGAGGTAATGAGTCTGTTGGGAAGATTAAATTATATCATCAGGTTCATTGCTAAACTTACGGCTACTTGTGAGCCCATATTTTGGCTGCTGAAAAAAGATGATGTGGTAGAATGGATGGCGGAATGTCAAGAAGCATTTGATCAAATCAAGGGGTATCTGTGAAATCCACCCATGTTGGTTCCACCTAAATCAGGAACACCGTTGATTCTCTATCTGATGGTATTGGAGAACTTGTTTGATTGCATACTGGGGCAACACGACAGTACAGGTAGGAAGGAGAAAGCCATCTATTGTCTCAGCAAGAAATTTACAGTATATAAAGGTAAGTGATCTCAACTTGAGAAGACATGTTGCACCCTAACATGGGTGGCAGAAAATTTGAAACACTATCTGTCACCATATACTACTTATCTCATTTCACGCTTTGATCCATTAAAGTATATCTTCCAGAAGCCTATGCCCACAGGGAGGTTAGCGAAATGGTAGATATTACTCACAGAATTTGACATCGTCTATGTGAAGAGGACGGCAATGAAGTCCTAAGCTTTAGATGATCACTTAGATGAGAATCTTGTTGATGAAGAATATGAGCCATTGAGGACGCATTTCCCCGATGAAGAAGTGATGCATATAGATGAGGTAGAATCGACTGAGGAACCAGGATGGAAGCTTTTCTTTGATGGAGCCGCAAATTCAAAGGGAGTTGGAATAGGAGCGGTACTCATTTCAGAAACAGGAAATCACTATCATGTTACGGCCCAACTACTTTTCTATTGTACCAAAAACATGGCTGAATATGAGGCCTGCATTTTGAGGTTACAATTAGTTGCATACATGGATGTCCAGGACGTCTTGGTCCTGGGGGACTCGGACCTCCTGGTACATCAAATTCAAGGTGAATGGGAAACACGGGATTTGAAGCCTATACCGTATCGACAGTGCTTGCACGATCTGAGCAAGCAATTTTGATCGGTGGAGTTCAAACACATTCCAAGAGTTCACAACGAGGTTGTTGATTCATTGGCCACCTTAGCATCAATGTTGCACCATCCAGATAAGGTTCATGTTGACCCGTTGTATATTCAGGTTCATGAGCAACATGCTTATTGTAGCATGATAGAGGAAGAAATGGATGGTGAGCCATGGTTTTATGATGTCAAGGAATACCTCCGGATGGGGATATACCTGGGACAGGCAAGTGGAGATCAAAAGAGGGTCATTCGGCGATTGTCAAATGGATTTTTCCTTATTGGAGGAGTGTTGTACAAAAGAACCCCAGATTTGGGATTGCTGAGATGTATAGATGTCAGTCAAGCCACGATAGTAATGACAAAGGTCCATGTCAGAGATTGTGGGCCACACATGAGTGGATATGTATTGGCGAAGAAGATTCTACGAGCAGGATTTTATTGGCTCACTATGAAGTGTGATTGTATCAGCTTTGTGCGAAAATGCCATCGGTGTCAGGTACACGGAGATCTGATTCATTCTCCGCCAACAGAATTGCATACAATGTCAGCAACCTGTCCATTTGTTGCATGGGGCATGGATGTCATTGGACCTATTGAACAAGCAGCTTCCAACAGTCATATGTTCCTTCTGGTAACCATCGATTATTTCACCAAATGGGTGGAGGCAAAGACTTTCAAGTTGGTGACAAAGAAGGCAGTGGTGGATTTTATCCACTTCCATATCATATGTAGATTTGAAATCCCAAAGGTAATAATCACGGATAACGGTGCTAATCTTAACATTAGTTTAATGAAATAAGTATGTCAACAGTTCAAGATTACACACCGTAATTCCACCCCTTATCGTCCTAAGGCGAATGGTGCTGTTGAGGCAACCAACAAAAACATAAAGAAGATTTTGAGAAAGATGGTGGAAGGGTCCAAACAGTGGCACGAAAAGATACCTTTTGCATTGTTGGGTTATCGCACTAGTGTTCGTACTTCAGTTAGTGCAACTCCTTATTTGTTGGTATACGGAACTGAAGCAGTAATACCAGCAGAGATCGAAATTTCGTCCCTCCGGATTGTCGCTGAAGCCAGGATTGATGATGATGAATGGGTCAAAGCTCGAATGAAGCAATTGAACTTAATAGATGAAAAGAGATTGGAAGCAGTATGTCATGGCCAGTTATATCAGAAGAGAATGGCAAGAGCATACAATAAGAAGGTGCACCCCAAAAAATTTGAAGTAGGGCAACATGTATTGGAACGGATCCTCCCCCATCAGGTCAAATCAAAAGGCAAGTTCGCCCCAAATTGGCAAGGGCCTTATATTGTGACCAGAGTGTTACCCAACGGAGCTTTATCTCTGACAAATATGGAAGGAAGATGCATCGACATGGCTATCATTTCTGATGCAGTCAAGAGATATTATGTGTAATTTATTTGATTATGATAGTTACTTGTTTGTTTGTTTGTACTTGGTACTTATTGGATAATGAAATGATGGAGGCAATTCTTTCATCTATCCAAACACTTTTAAGCTTTTCTTTCTCACTTTTGATCCTTACTTATCCTTTCATACCCCTCTTTTGGTATCGATAATAGAAACGATAAAATGAAGAAAATAAAAAGAATAAAACGAGGAAAGCAATAACAAAAAAAGATGAAAAGGAAAACCGCAAGAAAAATAAAGGAATGAGTGAACTACGTTTGGCCTGATTCCTCCAAGAGGATACGTAGGCGCCTCACAGCTCGGTTGCAATGTGAAAAAGTGTCGCAAAAAATCAAAAGCCCCCAAGCAAGTAAACTGGGGCAGAAGTTATGTCTTTTTTAAAAAAAATATTTGGAAAAACTTTGATTCCAAGAGTTGAAATCTCTTACCCATCAAGTTATTTTGAGTTTCCTGATAACCTTTTCTTTTCTTTACCCACACAAAACCCACATCTTATGTCCAAAAATACCTCTCGATCGTTATATGAGAGGTGCCAAGTCAGGTAGATGAAAGCCAAGGGTAATTCACCGATCCCCGGCCGAACAAGGGTCATATGCTGAAGAAATTGATAGGCAAAAGAATGCCTAGTAGAAAGAATCTTATCGTTAACACTTCAATCCCCAGCTGAAAAAAAATAAAATGAGAGAGTCTTATCGGTGAAAACCTTCACAGGCACCATAAGGCGACATAAGCTGAGAGAAACAAAATGAGAGAGTCTTGTGGTGAAAACCTTCCCAGGCACCATAGGGCGACGGGAGATGAGATAAAGGAGAGAGTCTTATTAGTGAAAACCCCTCGAAGGGCACTATAAGGCGACAAGATGCGATTGGCGGAAAGGATCCGCATATGGCAAAGAGTTGGGCATCTGTTTATCCCCGGAAAATGAGGCCATCAGAAAGATTGATAAAAATTGACTGGGTCGATTAATCTGGAGTGCATGACATGATCGTTGGGACCAGCCATACGTCCAGATAAGTTCTTTCTTTTTCTTTTTCCCCTGCATTGGTTCAGAAAGATTCTTATCTTTTTCTATCTTTTCATTTCTTTGTCTAAAAGACTTTTTCCAGATATTTTGTTTTTGAAAAGGATTTTTTAGAGTTTACTACCAGTCGCCAAAATGGTACAAAGCGAAATGTGAAGAAGACAGGCCAAAGATAAGGAAATAAGAAAAAAAAGGCGTTTGTTGCAAGACCAAATGGCAAACTGGCCTAGAAAGTAAAGGGAAATATGGAGAAAAGCTGGAAAGCAACGGTTGAGAAACTTATGGATCAAGTTCCAAAAGGATCCCCAAAAAAACATTGAGGGATCACTGACCAAGTTCCAAAGTGGTCGGACAACACAGAAAAGGAGAAGCAGAAAGGGAGAACTCATCCGCAGCAAAATAACCCCAGCAGTCCTATCCTCAATAATGTCATCCCCAGATGATAACATTTTATCTCCTGCAGTATTGAGAGAAAATAAAAAACTTTCGAAGGGAGTAGTTTTGGAAATTAAAAGATGCCCCCAACGTGTTTTGAAACAAAGGAGCGGGGAAGGGATAATTGGAAAATCCGTCCCCAGCAGAAATATCATCGCCAACAAGTAACGTTATCCCCAACCAGTTGTGGGAGCGCAGAGCAAGGAAAAGGAAAAGGGAAAAACCATCCCCGGCAAGAGTGGAATGAACACTCACCATGTTTAAACAAACAAAATTTTCTTTGATTTTTATAGGTAAATAAAGGTTAATGATGGCAGAAAGACATGCCACAATGAAGGACACCGAAACTGGGGAAGAATATTTTCTGTCGCTATCAAAAATTTTCTCGGAGGACGAGGAAACAAATTCAAAAGTTTTTTTTATGTTTTAGGTCAATAGGCGCCCGCCTGTATTATAAGTGGAATAATTTTTTATGTCTTAGATAAATAGGCGCCCACCTGAATAATAAGTGGAATAATTTTCATGTTTTTAGATAAATAGGCGTCCACCTGTATAAGAAGTGGAATAATCTTTCATGTCCTAGATAAATAGGCGCTCACATGTATAATAAGTGGAGTTTTTTCATGTCTTTAGACAAATAGGCGCCTACCTGTATAATGAGTGGAATAATTTTCATGTCTTAGATAAATAGGCGCCCACATGTATAATAAGTGAAATAATTTTCATGTCTTAGGTAAATAAGCGCACTCATGTATAATAAGTGGAATAATTTTCATGTTTTTAGACAAATAGGCGCCCACCTGTATAATAAGTGGAATAATTTTCATGTCTTAGATAAATAGGCGCCAACTTGTATAATAAGTGGAATAATGTTTCATGTCTTAGATAAATAGGCTCCCACCTGTATACTAAGTGAAATAATTTTCATGTTTTTTAGGCGCTCACTTGTATAATAAGTGGAATAATTTTCATGTTTTTAGATAAATAGGCGTCCACCTGTATAATAAGAGGAATATTTTTCATGTCTTTAGATAATATGCGTCCACCTGTATAGCAAGAGGAATATTTTTCATGTCTTTAGATAATAGGAGCCCACTTGTACAATAAGAGAAATATTTTTCATGTTTTAGATAAATAGGCGCCCACCTGTATAACTAGAGGAATATTTTCATGTTTAAGATAAATATGCGCTCACCTGTATAACTAGAGGAATACTTTCATGTATAATAAGTGGAATAATTTTCATGTTTTTAGATAAATAGGCGTCCACCTGTATAATATGTGGAATAATTTTTCACGTCTTAGATAAATAGGCGCCCACATGTATAATAAGTGGAATAATTTTCATGTCTTAGATAAAGAGGTGCCCACATGTATAATAAGAGGAATACTTTTCATGTTTTTAGATAAATAGGCATACATCTGTATAACAAGAGGAATACTTTTCATGCTTTAGATAATTAGGCACCCACTTGTATAATATGTGGAATAATTTTCATGTTTTTAGATAAATAGGCGCTCACCTGTATAATCAGAGGAATACTTTTCATGTTTTTAGATAAATAGGCACCCACATGTATAATAAGTGGAATAATTTTCATGTCTTAGATAAATAGACTCCCACCTGTATATCAAGAGGAATACTTTTCATGCTTTTAGATAAATAGGCGCCCACCTATACTTTTCATGCTTTAGATAATTAGGCGCCCACATGTATAATAAGTGGAATAATTTTCATGTTTTTAGATAAATAGGCGTCCACCTGTATGATAAGAGGAATACTTGTCATGTTTTTAGATAAATAGGCGCCAACCTGTATAATAAGAGGAATACTTTTCATGTTTTTAGATAAATAGGCGCCCACCTGTATAACAAAAGGAATACTTTTCATGTTTTTTGATAAATAGGCACCCACCTGTATAACAAGAGAAATATTTTTCATGTACTTAGATAATAGGTGCCCACCTGTATAATAAGAAGAATACTTTTCATGCTCTAGATAAATAGGCGGCCACCTGTATAACGAGAGGAATAATTTTCAAGTCTTTATGTTTCAGGTCTTCAAACCAGTAACCCACCGGAAGGCAGAAGGATACAACAAGAGGCTCCAGAAAAATTTCAAGCGCATGAGTCAATAGAAAGATAAGGAAAATCTCTAGAGAAGCAGCATTTGAACCTTAATCATTCCCAGCATAACAAATCTGATGAAGAAAGTCGTATCCCCAGAGAAACCGCCAAAAAGCTTAATGAATGAAGCCATATCCCCAGCGGACCGAACAAGACGTTGAAGCTGGTGCTCAGAAAAGCAGAAGTCCAGTGTCATCCCCAGCAAGTTTACGGAAGGGAAAAGTGGCAGAAGAAACACAAGCCGAAAAGAAAGCAAGGCAGCAAACAAGTTGAAGATAGATAAGATCTTGTGATCCATAGTCTAGCCTAGCTTCTTGTTTTCTCTTTGACACGGTGTAATAAGGAGATCAGAAAGACAGTAGTAACAACATACAACAACGGTAACAGCAGAACCACATTTTCCCGGTATTCCCAGCTACCAAGACTTCTCGAACTACATTGACCTGATTCCTGTTTAGCCCGGGATATATAGGAAACCTTCGAAGCAAAGGTTCAGTCAAATCTTTCAAAAAAATACTTCACACGGAGTACTCGAACGAGCAATAATCACTCGTATCCGCTTACTTTATCTTTGCACGAAAACTCTTCGTGTTTCCGGAAAAAGATGGGCAGCTGTGATCACGTGATTTTTGCCTCAAAAGAACTACTCCAAAAGAATTCAAAATAATAATAATAATAATCTTTTACGTTGTGTATAATTTTGAGAGCTCGTAGCATGATTGTTAATTATTTGTATATGTCTGTGCGTGTTTGTTTTTATTTTAAATAAAGAAAAAATACAAAAATAAATAAATTAAAGGGTGAATTATATGTATATATGTATATATATGTATATATATATATATATATATATATATATATATATATATATATATATATATATATTGTTATTTTTTTATTTCTTTATTTTTAAATAATAAAAAATCCGAAAAACTATTATTATTATATTTATTTTTATTTTTAATTTCGGGAGTGACTTAAAAAAATAAGGAAAAGAGAAGTATTGAATAAAATATGTAAAAGTAATAGTAGGTGGAACTTTTTTAAAGTAAACGAATGAAAAAACATTTAATGTTTGTGGAAATTTAAAAAAAATAAAAAGTAAAATAGAGTTGGAATTGAAAAGTATATCTGAAAATTTTAAAAATTTAAATTAATTGAAAAGTAGTATTTTTAAAAGAAAAAACAAAAGAAAGTGGATTGTTTTTTAAAGAAAAGTAAAATAAAATGAGATTCTCTTTTTAAAAAATTAAAAAGTAGGATTTTAAATGAGATAAATTAGTTAAAGTTAGAATTTTAAAAATAAAAGTAAAGAAAGATGGGATTTCTTTTTATAAAAAATAAAAAGCAATTTGTAAGTGGATTTTCTTTTAGTTAAAATAATAATAAAATAATGAAATATTAAAAAATCAAATCTGAAAATTTCAAAAATTTTGATATAAATAGAAGAGAAAATTTAGGAAGAGGAGGTGGAAAAAAGAGGAGAAAATAGAAGGAGAAGGAAAAAAAAGGAAGGGAGAGATTTAGCAGTATACATGCAATATACACTCTGGATACGCTCAGTATACACGGACAGAATTTAATTTTGGAGATTTTGTTTTGACAGTTGAAGAGAGTTCAAAGCTGGAAAGAGAAAAGAAAGAGAGATTTATAGACTATTTTTCTTCTCTATTTTTACTAGTTTTCTCCGTGTTGCTGAGATTTCTGGATTGAGGTGTTGAAACTACTTTGCTTTGTTGGTTGATGCTATTGTTGTTTGCTACTGCTCTGCTGATTCCCATCTTCCTCTTCTTTTGCTTTTAATACCAGATACACGTTCGAACCACTGTGATGTAGTTGTAAGGTGTAAAAGTAAAATGAAATGCTAGAGGAATTGATGAATCATGTGCCTTATTTCTAGTTTAATAGATTATGTGATAAGTATGTAATTTTTTTATTTTTGCGAGCTCGAGTACAATTTCCGTTAGCATTTTTGCAACCTACTAACTAATAAGAGGCCCGAACTTGCCAAGCATGTAAATAAAATTAAGGACTTTTTCTCTTTTATTTTTAGAGACGGACAAAAATAGAAGAATGTATTCATTTTAATATGATCCTTTATAAAATAAACGAGAAGAGCCTCGCCAAATAAAACGTACAAGATCCGGGACCCTCGATAATCGGAAATAATAATTGTTTAGATTTCGAGATAGGCTGTATAGTGAATTTCACGGCTTTCTCAAAAATAATAAATGCGTTAGCATCTTTAGGCTCATATTTTAAATAACATTACCTCCCTAAACTTAGGTGTATATTTATGTGACCCAAATCCAAATCTTAACGCAGTCGAGATGTGTCAACTACCACTGGTACATTAATTGTGACGTGGTTCGAGATGTATTTTCACGATGTTGCAAGTGTTTTAAAATAATAATAATAAAAGCTGTTAGAAATTAAAATTGGTACATGAGTTCATAATTGTATAAAATCAGATAAATAAGCTAAATATGACAGTTCAGTGACCGTGCTAGAACCACGGAACTTGGGAATAACTAACACCTTCTCCTGGGTTAAAAGAATTCCTTATCCGGATTTCTGGTGCACGGACTATAATGCAGAGTCAATATTTTTCCTCGATTCGGGATTCAACTGGTGACTTGGGACACCATAAATCTCCCAAGGGCGACTCTGAATAATTAATAAATAAATCTCGTTCTGAATGTCCTTTAATTGAAAAACTCTTTTATGCCATCGTAGGGGCGTATAAAGGAGGTGTGACACTATCTTTTGGCACAACACCATTCCCTCTCCACTCAATAACCGGCTCGTTGGGAAACTCAAGTCTCATGACCCTCGTCCGGCAGTCAAGTTTAGCAAAGCACAAATAAAGCCAGTCCATTCCCATAATCACATCAAAATCTACCATCCCAAGCTCAATAAGGTCGGATGTGGTAACACGACTACACACCGTGATAGCACAATTCCTATAAACTCGCGCGGCTGTAATAGAATCACAAACCGGAGTCGATACAGAGAACTACTCAAGAATCTGTTCGGGCTCAATCCCGAAACTCGAAGCAACGAATGGGGTGACATAGGACAAGAAGACCCAGGTTAATAAGAGCATAACAATCAATGGCCTGAACAGACAAGATACCTGTAACCACATCTGGAGAGGACTCAGCATTCCAGCGACCACTCAAAGCATAGAAACATCTCGGTCCACCTCTACCACGAGCCCCACCCTTATCTGCACCACGCCCTGCTGGAGCTGGAGGACGCACAAATGATGTAGCAAATAAAGAACCGGATGGCGGGGCGAATCCCCTACCCATGACCTGTCTGGGTGCACGACAATTCTGTTGAACATGACCTCTCACCCCGCAATGATAAAACACTAGGATGTCCAAATAGCAAGTCTCCGTATGGAACCTCCCACACTGGGGACATGTAGCTCCCCCTGGTGCTAGGGCCGCACCCCTGAATGACTGGACTGGTGGAACCTCCTACTGTCAGAACCTGGTCTCGAGGAACTACACTGCTGATGGCTATGCACAGATGGCGGTACGCTTGCTAAGGACTGAACATATGACCGGGATGGCCCAGATGTCTCCCTCCCCGGAGCTAACCTCCCTGAGTGACCCATAGACAGGGCCCTGTTGTTACTCTCCCTCTGCCCGTATCTTCAATTTCCTAGCCTCTGTAGCCTGAGCAAAACCCATAATCTTCCCATAATACATATCTGAGTGCAAGGTCGTTGTAGCAGCCTCATTCACCACCAATGGACTAAGACCCTGAACAAACAGTCAAACTCGAGCACTCATGGTCGACACCAACTGAGGAGCATACTTGGACAATCTCACGAACTCTATATGGTACTTCCAAACACTCACGCTGCACTGTTTGAGAACCTCGAACTCTGTGGCACGGGCTGCCATTGTCTCGACAGGTAAGAAATGTTCCATAAAAGCATCCACAAATTCCTCCCATCTAGCCGGAGGGCTCCCTTCCTCGCGGGAATCCTGACACATCTCGAACCATGAGCATGCCACTCCTTCAACCTGTAGGAAGCCAACTCAACCCCCTCCGATTCTGTGGCCTTCATCACATGAAGGGTCTTGTACATCTCATCAAGAAAATCATGCGGATCGGCCTCTGGATCTGTGCTGGAAAACTCTTGAGGGGCCAATCGCAGAAACTGGTGGACTCTGAAGCTGGCAGAATCTCCCTGTCCGCTGGAGGACATAGGGGCATCGTGATATCTCTGGGTCTGAGCAGCCACTAATTGGGTCAACATACGGATGGCTCCCCTAAGGTCCCCATCAAAAGCCTCGGGACTGGGAACTGAAGCAATGTTTGGATTAGGAACATCGGCAAAAGGGATAGTGACACCCTCTGCCGCTGCTGGGAGAGGAATACTTGGATTCGGAAGGGACGGTCTAGGAAGATTCAAATCCGGGGAGCCACTCTCGCCCACGGCGTCACGTACATGGTTCACGATCACACTTGGGGTGGTGCTGGTCTCAAGGACGAGTCTAACCTTCTTCTTAGGTGCCATCTCTAAAAATTTCGAAATTAGGCACGAGTTAGACACAAATACTTTCACTTTTCACTTCACCGCACGAAATGGAATAACAAAGACCAGAGTAGTTTCCTAAATGCCCGTGTAGCCCCCTACTTATAAATGTGGTCGACAACACACTGATAAGAAGAGCTCTGCTAGGCATGGCTCTGAGACACTCTAGGATTCATTTTAAATCCTTAGGCTCTGATACAAAGTTTGTCACGCCCCAATCCGAGGGGCATGACCGGCACTCAACCGGGTATCCCCAGTCGAGCGGTGGGTAACTTTCCTGACCCACGAGTTACCCCACATTTTTTGTTACTTACTAACTGAATAGGAACAACTGTTTATAATTGAAATTTCCTTTTAACAAACATACATAACGTAGATGACATTAGCATGGTTTACACTTTACAAATACCCAAAATACAAAGTACATAATACATTGTTCATGACCCACATTTCATGTTTACGGAGCCTCTAAGGATACAAGATGACAGTACTATACTTACCGATAACAAGGCTCCGGTTATACCTTTTTACATAAACTAATATAAGATCCCAAATTACAAGAGCAAGGGTGGCATGAGCCATGCAGGTCCCCGGAAGGAAAGGGGCTTACTAATACAGCTGACGGGGAATGAGGAAGAGCTACAGTCGGTGGACTGGAGTACCTGCTGAAGATTCACCTACAATCATAACACGAATGTAGCGCCCCCGGCAAACAAGACGTCAGCACATTTGAATTGTACTGGTATGTATTAACAAAACTTGTCCCAAGTAAACTCAAGCCATTCGCAAGTAGAACACAGCAATGGAAGTAGAACCCAAACACACATAGAAGGAACAATTAGTCAAACAAAGGGGAAATCAGTGCCCCACAGGATACAAACTGTCCTGCTGTCTCCTTTTACAATTTCACATCAATGATTTCACAATTTTGTTCAAGTGTATATATATATATATATATATATATATGTATGTATATGTATATATATGTATGTATGCATATATATGTATGTATATGTATATATATCAGTAGTGATTTCGATCACTTTTTTCACCCTTATTACCTCGGCCACCCTTATTACCTCGACCACCATTATCACACAAACCCACACCTTATTACACCGTGTTTCCGCGCGCAACCCAACCGCACCGTACAATTTTAATTCACAACAAACACAACCAAACAGCAAATCACAAAGATAAACAACAATACTCCTCAAGACATCACCACAACAATGTTATAAGTGTTTCCATAGCTATTAGTACCAATTCCATTACTTTCAACAGTTAATACTCAATTCAAGATACCACAATTGCCAACAACATTTCAAGTATATTGTTATCACAATTAATCTTGTTTCACCATTTACGGATTCCTTCAATCACCTGTTATTCAAGTTTTACCACAAGGTGCATTCACAATCAAACCAGTCATAAGAAGCTTACAAATAACCCACATAGAAATCATCTACCAAACAATTCACATACCAAACAAGGCAATTTTACAAGAGTCAAGGTTAGCCATACATACCTGGAGTCAAATTACCTTTCTAAGTTCCTACTCTCACTCACCAATCTATCTAGCACAGTTCTCTATTTCTATCTAATTTTCCTTCACTAGATTCTAGGTTTTGAGTGACATTCATGAGGGTTGACAATTGTTAGTTCAAAATCAAAGCATAAGACTCCCTTCCCTCAGCTTAAATCAGAAAAATTGGGGAAAGGGTTAGGGATTTTACATATAAGAGTGGAGATGAAGACAATAACTTAAAATTTCCCAGGCCCGGATAGTTTTGGAAGATCAATTTTGATGAATAATCCTTTCTCTCTCAAGAACTTTCCCTTATCTGTTCTTGTTTTTTTCAAAAATATGTAAAAATGAGGGGTGGGGTGTTTTATTAGAAAAGGGGTCGGGTTTAAAAATTTTTAAAAGCTGATGTTCGTGCAGGATCTGCGATCAACTATGTGATCTCATAGTTGACATGCGGTCCGCATATTGGATCGCATAATGGTCTCAAATTGCTAACCTCTCTATCCGGGTATGCGGTGAGAATGCGGTCTGTATACACGTTCTGCGGTCGCATATTGCACCGCAGAATTGACCTCCACAAATCCTCAAGAACATTATGCGACGACTATGCGGTCCGCATATTGGTTATGCAATCGCATAATAGACCGTATTTTCAACATCCATTTTGGCTACTCTCTGATTAACTCTGCAATCGATATGCGGTCCACATACCTGATCTGCGGCCGCATTCCTTACCGCAGAAATGATATTTTTCATAAAAATTTTGACTTTAGATTTTTAAGTATGAAATCAGTAGAAAAGGGTTCCAACACATAGGTGGACCTGACTCTATGAGTTTCTAGGGCTTGAGCACTCATTTTCGCGGGGTCTTGTCTCCTTTATATAGTAAGAGACCTTCTTCAAAATAATCAAAAAAGTACATAAGTAATTCTTCTTAGCGAGGGCATCGGGTTTCAGACGACGTCGCTTCTGTCCCCACGCCCATGTCATGCCCTCTATTTAGTCGACGTACAGTCACTGGGCGTACCTATGAGCATAGAGATGTATAGGATCAAATTTGACCCTATGCAGTTAGCCCCTCCGTTTGTTGGAGACGCATTCAGTAGGCATCTCCAATGGACGGAACAGCAAACCTCGTCTTTGGAGAATTTGACCTCATACTTGGGCGGCAAAAAGAGTGAGGTGAAATGTATGACGTTGTTGAGCCGTTGACGCGTGGTTTCCTTTTCATAATGACATCATCGCTTGCATGTGTCATTATTACACTTATTCCCGAGGTAGTTAAGGAGGTGATGTGATGTTTTGGTTTCCCACGCTCATTTTGAATCATGCCTTTTCGGTTTTCGTGCAACCTAACCCTATAAATAGGGGAAAGGTTCAATCTGATTCATCTTTCAAACCTTTGGAAAACATTTTTTGGTTTCATTCTTTGTATTTCTCTCTTGTAACTTTTGTGTGAGACTCTTCCACTTCTTTGAAGTCGTATTTCTCGTCATTTGTACCTTATTTCTTAAGCAGAATGACATGGCAAAATGTCGTCAAGGTAGTAAAACGACCAAGGAAACCACCCCATCTAGGGTTCCACCCTCCTCCGGTAGCGAATAGGAAGAAGTAGAAAAGACCCTCGTTCCCCTTACGGTGGACAACATGCTTCCAAAGGAAATGCACATTTGAAGAGATTTTCAAACGAAAAGCCCAGCTATTCCCTGGGAGCTTAGTGAATTATTGAAGCCCCATTTAGACAATCTTCGAGTGACACACAACGTTCCTGGCCATGTGGAAATGGCTTCGGCTGGAATGGATTATAACAATGTGCATAGGCCTGGATACTGCACATTTTACAAGTATCCATTTTTGATCGGTTATAGTCTCCTGATTTACCCTCTAGCGGAGGAGCTCTGCCGCTTTTTCAACGTATGTCCGGCTCAACTCACTCCTTACACCTTGAAGATGTGCAGGATTCTGACCACTTACGTGGCCAAGGCTAAGTGTGAAGTCTCAATTCATTATCTTTATAGTTATTCAGCACTGGTTACCTGAGGGGTACCATGTTGCAATTGAAGAGCTGTGGTACAAAGGGCTTGGTAGTTAAGTCTGACGACAAGACCAATCGTGGCTTCTGGTGCAGGTACTTTTATATTAGAACGCAGCACCTGGTGTTTAACCCTAATGGGTTCCCTGAAAGGTGGAACTCATAGCGTAAGTACCTTTGTGTGTGGAACTTATGATTTTATGTTGTTTTGACCATTCGGCCAATGTGACTTCTCTTTTTTTGTAAAGAGGGATTATCTACCCCAATTCATCGACAATATTAAATCATGGGTGGAAAATTTGATACTTTATGCGGAGGAGTGTTGTACCTGGGCCGCATTTTGTCAACAGTACGTCCTGTTAAGTAATTCTTTGTCTTTGGTTTGAAAGCTCCCTTAGGTTTCGTCACTTGACTTACTCGTGTTGGTAGTTCGCAGCGGCCCCACGAAGAAGAAGGTCTTTGTTACCTCGCCTAGAGCGGAGACTGATTCTGATGGTGAAGACATACCATGCGGCTCGTTCAGTGACAGCGTTCCCGTAGTTCCTCAGTAGGAGGTTACGCCTGTGGTGGCATCTGCAAGTGAAGAAACTCCTACGGTACCATCCCTGCAGCCTGTGGAGGAGACTTTGGAAGGTGAGGAGAAGCCATAGAGAAAGAGACGGCGGTTGATAATGGGTAAGGGGATAGCAACTGAAGATGAGAGGGCCAGTGAGCCTCATCAAGAGCCGAGGCCAGTTTTCATGGCCTATGCTATCCGTTTGTGGAGGTCGGATCCTCAAAGGAGAGTTGCCGCCGATGACGGCCCAGCCTGTGTTCTGGAGTACAGTTCGTCGGCCACTATTGGAGAAGTGGGTGATGATGCTGAGAGTGAGAGCCTGGGCCACCCCTAGAGATGTAGATGGGTTAACGAGGATCCACCCCATGTGGGATGACGGCGGATAGGCCCAACAACTAAATCATGATCGGGATATAATTTGCTAAAGAACAGCAAGCTGGCTGCAGAGGATATGACCCTGTTATGTGCGTCTGCTGAGCGTGAAATGCTGAAGGGTGTTAGTGACAGGGATCTATCTCGGAGGGTCGATGGCGCAGCCTTGCAGGTAGTTTCCAGTTTTCTTTGTGCGCCATAAGACTCTCTTTTGATGTGTGCTGACTTGCCTTTCCTCTTTTTCCTTTCCTTTTTAGACTCTTATTTTTTAGGTGAAGAGGAGGCGGCGTGTGCAAAAGAAGGCGGCCATTTTCAAAAAGATGGCGAAGAAGTACCAACGGTGTCGTGCCAAGCATCAGGTGTTGGCGGATCTACTTAATTATGATTCAGAGTTTCAGGTGTTCTGTGAGGGCCTTGAACAGTTGGAGGCTCAACTGAAAAGGAGGGTGGTCGAGCTAGAGAAGGTTGATGAGCAGTTGATGACTGCTCAGGCTCGGAACATTGAGTTGGAGACTCTTCTTCAATCAAAGGAAGAGCAGTTGGAGGTTAGCTGTGGGGTATCGGTGGAAGCTGTTGATTTGAATACCAGGGTCGCTGCTTTTACCGCCGAACTCAATATCAGGGTGGCTGAGATTAAAGTCCTTAAGCGGACTTCTACGCCAAGGTATGATAAGAGCACGCATGAGATGTGAGTATACGCCGAGGCCAGATTAGTCATACTTGAGAAGTACTTGGCTGTGGGTCAGGCCCCTGAGGCGGAGGTTCAGGAGCAACGGTGCGTAGCTCGCGTTGCCTGTGAAACCTGTGGGTATAGTTCTGACTCCCCAGACTTGGCGGGCTATAACTCCAAAGACGTCAACCATCTAGAATCTGGCTCTTGGATCTCTGCAACTTACCAACCTGGGGGCGGCAATGGATAAGATGGCGGTCAGGCGGGGGACAATGAGCAGAATGGCGATCACGCAGGTGGTGACGGGTGAACGGTGAAGCCCCTTAGGACTTGTATATATTTTTGTTTTGTTGTATTTTGGAATGTAATGGGTACCTTTTATAAGGTCAGGTGTACATGCATTTTTTGGATAATAATGAAAGTCGTACTTTTGCTGCCATTCTATTACTTTTGTATATTTTATTTTCGATACCTCGTCTTCATAGAGCGGGTGCTCGCTTACTTGCTGTGGTCAAACTGGGTCGACAATCGACGATGGTGGCCTTAGCCAAAATAATGTTGACGGCCTTAACCATGTAAGTAACTTCGACTCTCGTTGAATTATTTGCTTATCGTGGTCGATCTGGGTCAACTTCTTGACGATGATGGCCTTAGCCAGAATACTGTCGATAGCCTTAGCCATATACGTAATTTCGATTATCATTGCATTACATGTTTGCCATAGTCGAGCTGGGTTGATGATTGACGGTAATGGCCTTGGCCAAAATAATGCTGATGGACTTATCCATATACGTAACTTCAACTGTCGTCGCATTACATGCTTGCCGTAGTCGAGATGGGTTGATGATTGACGGTGATGGACTTGGACAAAATAATATCGATGGACTTAGCCATATACGTAACTTCGATTGTCGTCGAATTACTTGCTTGTCGTAGTCGAGCTGGGTCAACTTACTGACGACGATGGCCTTAGCCATAATACTGTCGATGTCCATAGCCAAGTACATAACTTCGAATGTCCTCGAATTACTTGCTTTTCACAATCGAGTTGGGTCGACTTATTGACAACGATGGCCTTAGCCATAATACTATCGATAGCCTTAGCCATGTACATAACTTCGACTGTGATTGAATTACTCGCCTGTCATAGTCGAGCTAGATTGACTTAGTGACGACGATGGCCTTAGCCATAATATTGTCGATGGCCTTAGCCATGTACGTAACTTCGACTGTTGTCGAAATACTCGCTTGTCATAGTCGAGCTGGGTTGACTTATTAACGATGATGGCATTAGCCATAATACTATTGATGGCCTTAGCCATGTACGTAACTTTGAGTGTCGTCGAATTACTCGCTTGTCGTAGTCGAGCTAGGTTGACTTATTGACGACGGTGGCCTTAGCCGTTTTCTCATTGGAGATGGCCTTAACCGTTTGTACATTGGAGATGGACTTAGCCGTTTACATATTGGAGATGGCCTTAGCCATTTACACATTGGAGATGGCCTTAGCTGTTTGCACATTAGAGATGGCCTTAGCCATTTACACATTGGAGATGGCCTTAGCCGTTTGCACATTTGGAGATGGCCTTAGCCGTTTGCACATTTGGAGATGGCCTTAGCCGTTTGCACATTTGGAGATGGCCTTAGCCGTTTACAAAATGGAGATGGCCTTAATCGTTTGCACATTTGGAGATGGCCTTAGCCGTTTGCACACTGGAGATGGCCTTAGCCGTTTACACATAGAAGATCATGCCAGTCCAGTCCCTTTATCATGTCAGTGTAGAGAGCGTATGGAGTGGCTGGTATGATAAACTTGTTTTGCAAGTATCTCCAGATGTCCCCTCCGCCGCCTCATTCAAAACCTTCCCGAGAAAACCCAATTGGAACAAAATTTGGGCAAGGGAAAAAGAGCACAACTCGGGAAACGCCTTTCAGAAATTGAAATACTTGAGGTGGGCGACGTTCCAATTGTTTCAGAGCATTTTTCCTTCCATTATTTCTAATTGGAATGCTCATTTACTTGCTGCTGCAGTGATTTCATAAGGTCCGTCCCAGTTGGGGCCCAGTTTTCCTTTGCTTGGGTCTTTTGATGCCAATGTTTTGGCTTTGAGAACGTAGTCTCCCACTTTAAGTGGTCGTATTTTGGCCCTCTCTTTGTAGTATCTTTTTACCTGTTATTTCTGAACCACCATTCTTATATGGGCCATTTCTCTTCTTTCCTCAGCCTCATCGAGGTCTTGAAGTCTATTTATGTCGTTCTATGCTCCGCTGGTATGCGAATACCTCAAGCTTGGTTCGCCGACTTCGACTGTTAAGACCGAGTCAGTTTTGTAAACCAGTGAGTACGGTGTTTCTTCTGTGCTGGATTTGGGTGTGGTCTGGTGTGGCCACAACACTTCTGGTAGTAGCTCGGGCCATAGCTCTTTGGCTTCCTCGAGTTTCTTTTTCACAATGTTCAGTTTTTTTGTTGGAAGATTCTGCTTGGCCATTGGCGGAGGGGTAATATAGTGTGGAGAGTATTCGCTTAATATGCCATTTGTTGAAGAACACTATCGTCTTCTGGCCGATGAACTGTCGTCTGCTGTCGCAACAGATTTCCTTGGGGATGCCGAAACGGCAGATGATATTATTCCATATGAAGGCGATGACTTCATGTTCACGTATTTGGGCATACACACCTGCTTCCACCCACTTGGAGAAATAGTCAGTTAAAACTAATAAAAATCGTACCTTTCCTCGTCCCGCTGGTAGGGGACCGACTATGTCCATTCCCCATTTGATGAAAGACCATGGGGAAGTGACTCACTGGAGGGGTTCTCCTGGTTGTTGTATCATGGGGGCATACTTTTGGCATTGTTTCCATCGGCGAGCGTATTCCGCTGCCTCTTTCTTCATAGTGGGCCAATAATACCCGGCTCGTATTATGCAGTGCACGAGGGCGCGTTTAACTGTGTGGGTGCCGCAGTGACCCTCGTGTACCTCTTCGAGTACTGCCCTCGATTTGTGCGGCGCTAGGCACTTGGCCAGGGGTCCGCCAAACGTCCTCTTGTAGAGCTCGTGGTTTATCAAGCAATACCGGGTGGCCTGTACACGGAGCTTCTTTTCTTTTTTTTGTCGAGTGGGAGTTTCCCATCCTGCAGATATGATACAAATTGGTTTTACCAGTCCCAAGTCAAATTTTAAAAGAGTACCTCAGTGTGATCGATGGTTGAATGGAAGAGAGTGACCACGTTTTCTTTGTTGAAGTTTTTAGTGGCTGCGGCCAATTTGCTAAACCGTTTGCTTCAACATTCCGTACCCTCAAAATTTGTTCGAAGCGACACTCATCGAACTCAATCTTTAATCTGTAGATTTTTGACTGGTATTTTTGCAATCTTTGCTTCTTGATTTGGTAAGTCCTAGTGACCTGGTTCACCACAAGTTGGGAGTGGTAATGGAGAACGGGTCGACGATCTCCATATTTGATGGCTAGTTTCATGCCTGCAATCACAGCCTCGTACTCGGCCTAATTGTTAGTCATTTCGGGGCATCGTATGGACTGGCGAATTATTTTGCCCATGGGAACCTCGAGGGCAATTCCCAGTTCCAATACCGAGGAATTAGCGGCACCGTCAGTGTAGAGAGTCCATAGGTTGGTATTTGAGGAGGCACGACGTGCCTCCAATTCTGCCTCTGGCAGTATCTCTGCACTGAAATTGGCTACAACATCGGCATTGCGATTTGATGTCGGTTCTAGGGTAATATGAGACGTCGTGCTCGCTGGGCTCTATGGCCCATCTGATGAGCCTGCCTAATAACTCAGGCTTGTGTAGGACGCTTCTCAATGGGAAGATCGTTACTACTTTTATGGGGCGGCATTGAAAATAGGCCCGGAGCTTTCGTGAAGCTACAACCAATGCCAGAGCTAAATTCTCAAGGTGTGGATACCGTGTTTCGGCGTCCACTTAGGTTTTGCTAATATAGTAAATAGGATATTGTGTACCTTCATTTTTGCGAACCAAGACTACACTGACGGCAACCTCGGATACAGCCAGATACACCAGTAAGGGCTCGCCTGGGCTCGCTCTGACCAGCAGTGGTGGTGAAGATAGGTATGATTTTAACTTTCTCAAGACTTCGACGCATTCCTCGTTCCACTGTAACCCGTGGTCTTTTCTCAACACATTGAAAAATTTATGGCACATGTCAGAGGATCATGAGATGAACCTGGATAGGGAGGCTATTCGCCCCATCAACTTTTGTACATGTTTCTTGCTGTTCAAAATCTCAGGTATTACATCTATCGCCTTGATCTGATCTGGGTTGACCTCGATGCCTCGTTGTGATACGAGAAATCCTAAGAACTTTCCTGAGGCCACACCGAAGGCGCATTTTTCGAGGTTCCACTTCATCTCGTATCTATTAAATATTTCGAAGGCTTCCTTCAGATGGTCGATGTGGTCTTCTTTCTTTGTTAACTTCACCAGCATATCGTCGATATAGACTTCCATGGTCTTACCGAGATGTTCTTTGAATATATTGGTTCCTTGTAGCAATATATCCTTTGGTGGGTGATGAAAGTCATTTTATCCTGGTCCTCCTCGGCCATCATGATTTTATTGTAGCTGGAGTAGGCATCTAAGAAGCTCAGCAGTTCATGTCCTGCGGTGGCGTCGATCAACTAGTCGATGTGGGGTAGCGGGAATAAATCCTTTGGGCATGCCTTGTTCAGATCGGTGAAATCCATACACATTCTCCTCTTCCCATTTTTCTTTTTGACCATGACAACATTGGCGACCCACTGGGGGTACTTCTTATTTGATGGAACCGTTGGCCAGTAACTTATCTACTTCTTCACTGATTGCTTCATTGATAGCGGCGTTGAATTTCCCTCTCATCTGTCAAACAGGCAGATGTAATGGATCGACATTCAGCTTATGGGTGGCGATGTCTCACAGGATTCCCCGCATATATGAATGGAAAAAGCACATAAATATGCATGGTTAGTTAGTAATTCACGATACTTACTTGGGTTGGCGAGGCTGTGCCCGATGTATACTTTCTTTGTAAGGTCGGTATCGTCTAGTTGGACTGGGTCGAGATCTTCGATCTTTTCTTTACAGGCCTCCACGACGTCGGGTCTCTAATGTTGTCCGTCGTTGGGTTGACCTTAGTCCCCTACACAACTGATTGCTATGCCTCTGAACTCGCCCGTTTTAGCTGCTTGGTGTGGGCACAATCTTGAGCTATTTTGTAGCATTCCTGTGCGGTGCTTGGCTCACCTCGAATGCTGAATGCTCCCCACGGGGTAGGGAATTTTATCACTTAGTAAAAGCTTGAAGGGACCGCTCGCATGACATGTATCCATGGGCGTCCTATGATGGCGTTGTACGCCATTTCCAGATTCATCACGTGGAAAGTTGTTTCCAGCGTGACTTCTCCTACTAAAACGGGCAATGATATTTCTCTGGAGGTCCGTTCCACTGTATTATTAAAACCAGTTAGTGTTATGCAATGCGGTATTATCTTATCCTCGAGTCCCATTTGTACGAGGACCCTCGGATGGATAATACAGGTGCCAATTCTGTCATCAACCATGATTCTATTAACATCTGCATCAGCAATACGTAAAGTGATAACTAAAACATCGTAATGAGGTAAAGACAAACCGTCGGCATCGGACTTATCGAAGGTGATACTATATTCAAATTCATCATGACGTTCATGGGCGATGGTTCGCTTTAGTTTATGCGTGGTGGTGAACTTAACGTGATTGATTGTTGAGTTGTCGCCACCTCCAATGATCATGTTTATCGTACGTGCTAGGGAGGGTGTCTTCAGTGGCCCGTGGGGTTGTTCCCATCCCGTGCAAAGTTAGTTTTCCCTTTGTCACTGAGTAGGTCCCTCAGGTATCTCTAGTTCATCATCCTGACTACCTCTTGAAGTAGGCCTATGCAGTCTTCGGTTTTGTATCCCTGTTCCTGATGGAACTCACATAAGACATTTGGTTTCCTTGTGACGGGGTCTTATTTCATCTTCTGTGGCAACTGCACTTTGGTGCCCAGCTTCTCGAGTCACTATTTCTGAAGGAGACACACAAAAGTTATGGGCGGATAATAAATGAGGCATACCTTTTTTTTTGTTTCGGAGTGGGGCGACATGTAGCTATAGCGCGTTCGTATGTCTTGGTGGTGGCGGATTGGAGGATCTGATGTAAGGCTGGTGTCGATCTTTGTTGAAGCGTGGGAGTTGTGCTCGTCGTCCCTCATTTTTTTCGATGCCTCTTTGTTTTGAGTGTATCATTGTTATCCATTGAGTCGGCCCATTAAGATCTTCCTCGTCCGCTCGTACCTCAGCACAATAGGCGTTGCGGATTTCCTCCCATGTGGTAGTGGGATATTTCATGAGGCGGCTTAGTAGCTTCTTAGTTGCCCTCAAACCATCCCTGTTTAGCTCGTTCTGGAAAGCGGCGGCTTCCATAACTTCCGATACGTTTGGCAGACTCATCCTTACCCTGTTAAACCTGGCTAGGAAGTCCATGAGTCCCTCCCCTGAGGTTTGCCTGATGGCGAAGATGTCGTCGACCCTTGCTTCCGCTTTATTTGCACTTGCATGGGCGGTGACGAACTTATCCACCATTTCCACGAACGTTGATACCGCCTTAGCTGGTAGATGAGAGTTCCCCGTTAGGGCCCCTCATGTCAACGTCTCTCCAAACTTCTTCAGCAGCACCGATGGTACTTGTTCTTTTGATGGGTCGTTGCCCTTCACAACAGTGACATAGTGGATCACATGATCCTCGGGATCTGTGGTTCCGTCATATACCCTCAAGTAGGGTGGCATCTTGAAGATTTTGGGATAGAGTTAGGGGAAGCTTCTTCGGTGTATGGTTGTTCAACCAACCTTCCCACGTCTTATTTTGGTAGCAACTTGGGAGCACCGGGGATCTTGTCTACCCTCTTCTGATGTTCTTTCATTTGGTCACGAAGCGCCTTGTTTTCATTCTCCATTTCTTCCATCTTCTTTAGGATGGTTATTAGTGTCCCATCGTTGGTCTGTGCCTCGATGGGCCTGTTATTTGCTCGTACAACCTCAGGTTCACCCATGGCAGCGGTGATGCCTACCGTTGGTATACACCTGACATTACTTTGCGGTGACTTCTCAACCAAGCCACTTAGAGTACTTTCTAGTCATTCTACCAGTAGCTTCTTAATCACCGAGTGTGCTTCCTTAGCCGCAGATGTGGAAGCTCATATCTTCGGATGGGGAAGGTGAGATCTCTGCACATGGTGTGGTGCTAGGGGTTGCATTCATGATGCCCTCGTCACCGGCCTCATTGAGAGGACCAAAAAGATTGGTTGTAACACCCACTGTTGTTTTCTTGCGTTATTTTCTGCCATTTTTTATTTTTGTGTGGTGTAGAGAATGGTAGTTGGTTGTTCTCTAGGTGCAAACTATGATTTTGATTCTCAAAATCCCCACAGACGGCGCCAGATTGTTTGGCTCAAAAGTTATCGATATACTTTGTAAGCTTAAAAACAATCAAAAGTATATGAAGGTAAATCATAATCAAATATAATAAGACCTACAAATGAAAAAAGAAGTTGTTCTTGTAGATCTGATAGTATAAAAAGATAATATCAACTTGAGACAAAGTATTTGTTAGAGATAGAGATAGAGAGATAATCAGAGAGTTGTATTATTCGAAAATCATCCTCCCCTTTACAATGTGAAGGTCTCCTTTATATAGTAAGATAGCTTCTTCGAAATAATCAAAAAAGTACAGAAGTAAGTAGCGTCTTCTTAGCGAGTGCGTCGGGTTTCAGACGACGTTGCTTCTATCCCATGCCCAAGTTATGCCCTTGCTTTAGTCGACGTACACTCATTGGACGTACCCATAAGCATGGAGACGTTTAGGATTAAATTTGACCCTTGAATGAAAATTATCCAAATGTATCCTTCTACTGTAAGAAATATTTTAAATTTTATCCTTAGTTATATTTTAAGGTCATTCATTCCCTTGCCGTTAGCCAATCGTTTCACCTTTTTCTTAACTTTCCGTCATGAACTGAGTGGTTTCACGTGTCAAAATACTTCACGATAAATGTCAAAATTTACTATCTACTTTTGACTACGGTTAAAGATTACACTTCATTATATTTCATGTTGGGAATCTATTAGGTTCAAAGGCAAATATGAGCAGTATTTTAAAATACGTGGGCGTAAGGCGAGGTATTTTATATATATTTCAGCAAAGCGTAAGTTTCGAGATACGGGGCGAAAACTCCATAGGTATTTAATTTTTAATATTTTATAAAATAATATAATTACAGTAAATATTTATAAACTGGCAAAATTGCATAAAAATTAAAAAAAATATAAATATATACACACACACACACACACATACACACATATATATATATATATATATATATATATATATATATATATATATATATATATATAAGCCATCGTCTATTCACTTCTTTAATGCAGCTTGACCGAGGAAACTCGCTTTACTTCGAATCAATCTCTAGCTTTCGACTAAGCTAAGAAGCAGATAGGATAGGATCAATCTAACTAACTAAAAAGGATATTCCCTAGGGAAGGAAAGAACTCAAGCTTATATATATAGAGACTTCATCCCCACAAAACTAGTCAAACAATCTATTATACGCTACTTAGAAGCTCAAATAACTTGAGTCGAAAACAATAAAGTTTTCTACATGAAGGAAAAAAGGATGATTAACCTGCAATTTGAACTTTGAACTTGCTGCTATGAAGGAGAATAGAGTTCTCTTTGGAAAAAAAAATCGTTACTTTTGGGAGATATTAGCAGACTAGCAGACAAGATAAAGAATTGGGACTTCAATCAATAAAAAAGTCTTCACTTTTAAATTTAATGCATTTCAATTCCTTTTTAAAACTTTTGAGTAATTATCAAGTTGAATATTGAGAATTTGAGTATTATATGAAGGACTTATTCAACAAATTTTGTTTTAATTTGAGAAAATCTTTGGGGCTTATGCCTCACTAAAAAAATGCGCCCGAATGCCCGAGCGTACGTCCTGAATTGCTGGGCATAAGACTTTTGAGACTTTCGCCTCACACCATTGCCCCGGAGCATTTTTGGTGCGCCTTACCCCGGACTCAGCTCCAAAAATACCTTTTGAAACATTGAATATGAGACAATTCCAAACGACGAGAGTATGAATTACCCCCAAAATATAATGGAAAGTAAAACTAAAATATTTCACGTAGTGAAGAGGTATGCTCGAGACTTTGATCCTCTTCCCTCCTCTAAAATCATGTTTCGCGTATATAATATTATTAACAAATATATTACGTAAATAGCTGTATTGCAATATGAACTATGATGTTCACATGCTTTAACTGGTTTCTGTTAAATTGATAAACTTAATTAAGAAGAAATTAACCACCGAAATATTTTTTTAAGAAAAAGGAGAAATTATTTTATTTACAGTGGGCTAAAAGTATGATTCTTTGTGGGCCCAGAATCATTTCGGCTACAACCCATTAAGTACTGTAGCCCATTAAATCAAGCAAATAGGGTCTACATATCTTGGCCATGTCGTGCGGTGTGTAATTGAAAAAGATGAATAAAACTATACTCCATACAGTCATACCAAGAAAAATGAAAACCAATTATTTCGAGTCATTAGTGGTCAATTTTTGCATGATTAATGAGGACAGAAGCCTTATTAGTTTATGCAAAAAATGATTTAAATTAGGTTGAATAGCCTAATAAAGCGCTCGTACTTATACCGATTTGATATTTCGGCCCTTCTATTTCCCGGTTGATTTCATCGCAACACCTCAACTCAGTGAAAACAAGCGTTTTAAACACTTACACACGTAATTCTCACTCGCTTTAAAAAGGTGTGTACTAGAATACATTGACCGTACAAAATTCTGTCGCCCCTTTAACAGAATTGATGAAGCCGGAAACTTGTTTAAGAAAAGATAAAAGAGGATTTAATTATATATGTTGACAATGTTATTTTTTTATTTACATTATCGTTGTAATTAAACATCTTACCATATCATCTTATTAATCCGTGTTTAAAAAAATCTTCTTTACATTTATTTTTGTTACTTGACTTCATCTTATTCTTCTTTGTCATTTGTAATATTTTTATATAGTTTATAAGTTGTTTTTTTCTTAAAAAAAAAATTCTTTCCTTCTTTATTCGTCCCCCCTGCTACGTGGCAAGGTTACTTAATACGGACTACTAGTTAGGAGTATATGTCGTGCATGCTTGCATGCATTTTTGAAAGTGCGTTCTCTCGTCTTTGGCCATATATACAACAATGTTTTTCTTCCTTATTATTCTTTTTCTCAATTTTCCATTTTTCACTTGGCTATGGTAAAATAGAGGTTAAAAAACACAAAATAGTAAAAAGGACACCGCCTTTTGCATGCATAATCAAAAGTGAACAATATCAGGTCTAAAAATTAGAAGATTTAGCAAACCATAAATGGTTGCAAGATACTTTCTTGGTGGATAAGAATTAGTTCATATGGAAAATAATATCTTGAAAAAGAAAACGGATAATTCCTTTTTGGTTTATAATCTATTAATATATTTATTACACTTACCATTTATGATATTTTAGAACTAACGGTTTATTCTCTATAAATTCCACCCATCCCCACCGCTACGGTTGCACCAAGTTCTAATAATTGCTTAAGCAAATTAAAGAAGTATGCCCTTTTTCTGTTGCTATCTTTCTTTGTTTGTTCATAACACTATTGAAGGGCAACTGACAAGGAGGTCGATGCAGAGTAAAGTTATGTACAATAAATCTTTACGATCCGGCCCTTCCGAATCCCACACATAGCAATAAGAACTTAGTGCAACATTATTGTTTTCTCAGTTTTCTACATTCCTTTAGTTCATGTTGTTGGGATAAAGGTTAACTTTCACCATCTTTGTAACCATTTTCATGCAATTTAATAGTTTCTAAATTATAACAATAATAACCACACTCTCAAGCAAGTTAGCATGTGTATAGTCAATCAGAGGGGAAGCTATGTTGGCCCAAGGATGGTCAACTGAACATCCTTCGGCAAAAAATTATACTACGTGTAAGGTAAAATACTTGTTATTGAATAAAAAATAGACTTTGAACACTCTTGCATAGCCACTGACAAAGAGTGTTCAAATATTGAATTTTTTGGCTTCGCCATTGTCGTCAATGTCCATATTGTTCCACTTAAACCCGTCTCAACCTAATATTATGAAGAAAAAAAATAGTTTAAAACTTCTTTATATGCTTATTTTCTTCTTTTTCATGTTGTATTAATGTAAAATTAATATAGGTTAATTATGTGTAATGTCATGATTAATCTTACAACTAAAGTTTGGTGGTTGGGTTACATCTTTTTGGTGCTCCACCAATCAATAGCTATAGCTAGCTTGCTTAGAAATATGTTTTGTGCAACTTGAGATCTCATCATTGAAATAGTATCTTCTTTTTTCTTTTTCATTTGGCCTATCTATGGTTAAGATATTAGTATAAATTAGGCCACATGAGTTTCATTTTTCTCATCAATTCATTTAATCCGTTCTTTCTATTTACTTGAATAGAATCAAAGTTCTGTTTCAGAGGAAGAAAAAAAATGACAGCTAGTGGTCTTAGCATTAAGAAAAGTTTGGAGGAATCCATTTTGGCTCATCCAGATGAAATTTTGGCTCTCAAGTCAAGGTACATTACTACATAATAATATTAAGAACTAGAGGCGGATCCAGGATTTTGTTACATTTTTGAAATTATAAGTTTAGAATCTAATATTTGTTAGCGCGCTTGTTGCTGCTGGTTGTTGTTGTAATCTAATATTTGTTAGCGCGCTTGTTGCTGCTGGTTGTTGTTGTAATCTAATATTTGTTTGATTTTACTGATTTTTCACATATATATATATATATATATATATATCTAAGTCCCGTGTCGAAAATACTATAGCTCATCTTAGCTAAGCACATTAGTACCAGTGTTATTAATTGTTTTGGTTTTGGCACAGGATTGAAACTGAAGGAAAAGGGGTAATGAAACCAGTTGATCTCTTGAAACAATTGGTTTCTGTTACTAGTAAAACAAATGGAGTAAAAGTTACACCTAGTGCACTTGTGGAAGTACTCAGTTGCAGCCAAGAAGCTGTGATTGTACCACCAAAACTAGCACTAGCTGTACGTCCGAGGCCCGGTGTATGGGAGTACTTGTCACTGAATCTTAAGACAAAGAAAGTGGCTGAATTAAGCATTCCTGAATACCTTCAATTGAAAGAGAACACTGTTGATGAAAGGTAAAGTATTAGTCTGCAATTTCGCTTTGTGAAGTTGAAGTTTCTTTGTTTGATTCTTAATGTTTTGTGTATCAATTATGTTACCAGTGGAAACATATTGGAGTTGGATTTTGAGCCATTTACAACTGTTACACCACCAAAAACACTTTCTGACTCTATTGGCAATGGTTTGGAGTTTCTTAATCGCCACATTGCTTCGAAAATGTTTCATGATAAGGAGATCTCCAAGTGCCTCCTTGACTTTCTCAGAAACCATAACTACAAAGGAAAGGTAGTAAAAAAAGTGTGTTTGATCAAGTTGTATGATTATGAGTATATGTCTAAATATGTTAATTTGAAATCAGTCATTGATGGTGAAAGAAAGCATTCAAAGCCTGGAAAGTTTCCAACTTGTTCTGAAAAAAGCAGAGGAATATTTGTGCACATTGAATCCAGAAACCCCATACTCCAATTTTGAATCAAAGTTTGAAGAGATTGGCTTGGAAAGAGGGTGGGGAAACACCGCTGAACGCGTGCAAGACACCATCAGTCATCTTTTGCATCTCCTTGAGGCTCCTAACGCCTCTTCTTTGGAAAATTTCCTTGGTAGAATCCCATTGGTTTTCAATGTTGTGATTCTCACACCACATGGTTATTTTGCTCAAGATAATGTCTTGGGCTATCCTGACACTGGTGGCCAGGTTTGTGTCCGATATAACATATACAGAAATTTTGCATTCTTGATCAAGTTCTTCATACCATTTAAACCAACAATCTTTTTTTTGGTTGTGAGATGTCGGATAGGTTGTTTACATTCTTGATCAAGTTCCAGCTATGGAGCGTGAGATGCTTCATCGTATGAAGCTTCAAGGACTCGATGATATCATCCCTCGAATCCTTGTTGTAAGTTCCCTTAATTTTCCTAGTTTGATTTACACCTCTAAATGAAATTGATCTTTTTTGTTGTTTAATATCAGGTAACAAGGCTGCTGCCTGATGCAGTAGGAACCACCTGTGGCGAGCGGATGGAGAAAGTATATGGGGCAGAACATTCTCATATAATTCGTGTTCCATTTAGAACTGAGAAGGGAATGTTGCGCAAATGGATCTCACGATTCGAAGTCTGGCCATACATGGAAACTTTCACCGAGGTTGGAACATAAAACCAAATAAAATCCATTGAAATGTTGGTCTGCATTTGAAAATGTCTTGCTAACTAAAGACTCATTTTTAAACTGATCATCAGGACGTTGCAGAAGAACTTGTCAAAGAATTGCAAGCTAAACCAGACTTGATCATTGGAAACTACAGTGAGGGAAATCTTGCTGCCTCTTTGCTTGCTAAGAAATTTGGGGCTACTCAATGTACTATTGCTCATGCCTTGGAAAAAACTAAGTATCCAAACTCTGACCTTAATTGGAAGAAGTTCGATGACAAGTATCATTTCTCAAGTCAGTTCACTGCTGATCTCTTTGCCATGAATCACAGTGATTTCATCATCACCAGCACTTTCCAAGAAATTGCTGGAAGGTAAAATCAAATGCACACCATCATAGTAAATCATATTTTTACCCTTGTTTATACTATTTCCATTCGCAGACCCCAACTTATTTGGGATTGAGCCATAATTTTTGTTGTTTGTTTATACTATTTCTATTTGCCGACCCCAACTTGTTTGGGACTAAGGTATAATTATAGTTGTTGTTTCTTTATACTATTTCCAGTTGCAGAACCTAGCTTGTTTGGGACTGAGACATAGTTATTGTTGTTGTTTGTTGATACGACTTCCAATTGATATTCAATGTTTTTACTTTTCAGCAAGAATACTGTAGGGCAGTACGAGAGCCATACTGCTTTTACCATGCCTGGATTGTACCGAGTAGTTCATGGAATCGATTCGTTTGATCCAAAGTTCAACATTGTCTCCCCTGGGGCTGATATGTCGATCTACTTCCCTTACACCGAGAAGGAGAAAAGGCTAACCAACTTCCACGCGGAAATTGAAGAACTCCTATACAGTCCTGTTGAGAACAAGGACCACTTGTTAGTCTCCTTTATTTCATTCATTTTTCTGCACCTTTTTTTTCAACAGATTGATTGATTGGTTCTTATCAACGTAAACAGATGTGTGTTGAAGGACCGGAACAAGCCAATTCTCTTCACAATGGCAAGGCTAGATCGCGTGAAGAATCTAACAGGGCTCCTAGAATGGTATGCTAAGAATGCAAGGCTGAGGGAGCTCGTTAACCTTGTGGTTGTAGGCGGAGACAGAAGGAAAGAATCCAAAGATTTAGAAGAGCAAGCAGAGATGAAGAAGATGTATGATCTCATCGAAACCTACAACTTGAACGGCCAATTCAGGTGGATTTCTTCTCAAATGAATCGTGTGAGGAATGGAGAACTTTATCGATACATTGCAGACACGAGGGGTGCTTTCGTTCAACCAGCATTCTATGAGGCTTTTGGTTTAACAGTTGTTGAGTCTATGACTTGTGGTTTGCCAACTTTTGCTACTTGTAATGGTGGACCATTTGAGATTATAGTGAATGGAAAATCTGGTTTTCATATTGATCCTAATCAAGGTGACAAGGCTGCTGATATGTTGGTTAATTTCTTTGAAAAATCTAAAGAAGATCCAAGTTATTGGGATACTATTTCCAAAGGTGGTCTGCAGCGTATTCTTGAAAAGTAAGTTTGCATTTTATTCGCACAAGTGGACAACCAAGATTTAACTTTTGAACAAATTAAGTGGAGCCTTACAACAACAACAATCACCCAGTGAAATCCCACAAGTGGGGTCTGGGGGAGATAGTGTGTACAGAGATCTTACCCCTACCTCGAGAAGGTAAAGAGTCTGTTTCCAATAGACCCTCGACTAAGGGCGTTTGGACATAAAAATTGACAATTTCCGAAAAAAGGTGGTATCTGAAAATTAGAGTTGTGTTTAGATAATTTGGAACTATTTTTTCTTTTTTTTTTTTGAGTGATTTGAAGTGAAAATATTAAAAAATAGTTTTTTGAAGTTTTTCAAATTCCGAAAAATTTCGAAATTTAACTTCAAGTTAAAATTTGAAATTTTCATGGCCAAATTCTACAAAAAAAAGTGAGAATTTCAACAAAAAAAATGTAAAAAGTTTATGGCAACAACATGCCCTTTTAACTAACCTTTTTTTGTATTTTCGTTTGCTAGGTACACATGGCAAATTTATTCACAGAAAGTGATCACATTATCTGGGATTTATGGATTCTGGAAGTATGCAACCAAGAATGACAAAGTTGCTAGTGCTAAGAAGCGTTATCTTGAAATGTTTTATGAACTTGGATTTAAAAAATCAGTAAGTGTGTCACTTTTAAAGGGGAGCCTTGAGCAATGGTAAAGTTGTCTCTGTGCAACTTGTAGGTCACGAGTTCGAACAGTAGAAGCAGCCACTAATACTTGCATTAGAGTAGGCTGTCTACATCAAAACCCTCGGGATGCGGTCATTTCCCGGACCCTGCGTGAAGACGGGATGCCTTGTGCACGGGACTATTTTTCTTTTGAGTGTTACTTCTGTAGTTTGATGAGTTTGTTTATGAATTTTGGAAATCTGCTGCTAATTTGTATATTTGTTCATTATGTTTTCAGGCTCAGAAAGTTCCATTGGCTATTGATGAATAGTTGAAGAGGCAAAAACATCAACAAGAAGATGGAACACTTAATGAAGGAGAGATTGTTGTTTTTGATTTTTTTAAAATCTTTTGCTTTCTGAATGCAATTCCTTGTCCTAAATGCCCTTTCAATGGAGGGTTTTATCTTTCATGTTTTGTTTGAACTTTTGGGGAAACAATGTTGCAACTTGTGCCTTTTTCATTAATAAAAGTCTAAATTTCTACTTAATTCATGCACTATTGCTTCCTGCCTTCCTTTTTTTTTTCCTTATCTCAGACTAATCACAACACAACAAATAACATGATATAAATCTCTAAAGCGAACTGTAATTAAAGACTCCATCAATAATATTTCCTTGCTTCTGAATTATGAGTGGCAAGAAGTATCTACAGCTTGTTGGGGCTCTATATTACAATTTTTCCTTGACAAAAAGAATATGCCTTTCTCTAAGAAAAACTATATTTTCAAAATGAAAAAGCCGAGTATCGGAAGTTAAAGTTGAAAAAAAGTACTCGGAACTTGAAAGTTGAATTTGTGTTTGGACAATTTGACTTGGAAAAATAGTTCAAGTTTTTGCAGTATTTTCCACTTCAAATATTCTCCAAAAAAATAATTCAACTACAAATTCTCTATTTCAAATTGAAGTTAACACTGAACCAAATTAGTATAAAAGCAAACATATATTTGCAAATAATAGTGATATCCTAAAATATTTTCGTTTGTGGCCTCGCACATATTTCTGTTCTATTAACTAATCCTGTCATGAGTAGCATGTGAAAAATCAACAGGGCAATGATTTCCATATAGTAGGTGTAGGGCCATAATTAAATTCTGAAACATTTGATGCTGTAACGATCCGATCGATTATTTTGAATTCTAGTGTCGTTCAGCAGTTTGGGATTATGAGCAGCTTCATTTCAGGTATTATGACTCCTACGCGTGGTTGGAATTGAATTTCGGGAAACTCGGAGTTGATTTGAAAAGAGAATCTCATTTCGGAAGCTTAGAGTTGAAGGAATCAACTGGGATTGGAATTTTGAGTAAACGACCTCGGAATCGGATCTAAAGGTTCCAACAGGTTTGTATGATGATTTTGGACTTGGGCGTATGCCCGGATCGGATTTTGGATGACCCGGGAGCGTTTTAGCGCCTATTGTGGAAGTTGGGATATTGGAAGAAATTTCATAAGTTTGGCTTGAAGTGCATTTCAGTGTTACCGATGTCCGTTTGGGGAATGAATGCACCTAAGCAGTTAGCGGATTCTATTATGCATTTGCTCGACTACTTGCATCATCCCGGCCTTTTCCTATTCCCGATTGCAATTTTCTTTTTTATTTCTTTTCTTCTCTTCTTTCTTTCTCTTTTGTTTCTGTTCTTTCCTTTGCCTTCTTTTGTTCTTATTCTCTCGTTCCCTCTTGTTTTGCCATTGTTCCTTTTTTGTTTCAGTTTTCTCTCATTTGTTTTCCTTTTCTCTCTTGTTTTTCACCATTTTTCTGTCATTTCCTTTCTTGTTTTTCCTCTGTTTTCTTTTACTCTCTTTTTCTTGTATTTTCGCTCTTTTCTTTCTTTTTTTTTTTGTTATAGTTGAATCCTATTGAGATTGCCTACGTATCATGACCCCGCATGAATCAGACCGAGCGTAGTTCTTGCAGATAAAAGGTAAAAACAAAAAAAACTTATTTTAGAACTTTCAATTTTTCTCAGTAAAACAAACTTTGACTATAATGATTCAACAACTGACAAACTTAAAAAAACTAACAGACTCTGACGAAAAGCCAAAATACAGACTCGAAAATCAAACAACCCACATACTCTAATCATAAGAGAAAACAAACTAACAGATTCTTCCCCCATATGCCACTTTAACAAAATGGCTATTTTTGCAAATGTGGCTCCTTCCCGTGAATTCTGAGGCCGGGGAGGATTATTTTATGATACTTCACAAACTTGTCCATTCTCTACAAAAATAGCCTTTCGACAACTGAAAGTTACTCTAAGGCTATCTCGGCAAGAACAGTTTAAGACACGAAGCTGGATCGACTTATTTTAACCAAAATCCAAACGGATCTCACTTGATCACTGACTTTTTTCTTATTTTTCAATTTAAAATAAAAGACCTGGTTTCACGATCACGGCCTTCCATCACCTCGAGAACGAAGATTTTAAGGCTACGTTGGCTAACAGGCCAAAACCTTCAAAACTTACCAAAAGGTGGTTGTTCTTGTAAAAGCAGCCTTCCGGCGCACTTTTAGGGACATTCGGCTTGTTTTAAACAAGAATGGAATCACCCGACTTATTTATGACGAAAATAAAGGCTTTAACATTTTTGGCTATTTTTGCAAACGGGAGGTTGGACCCGATGAGGGTTGCCTATGTATCTCACACCCAATGAGAATCAAACCTGCATAGTTCGTGAAGATAAAAAGGTAAAAAAAAACAATAAAACATATTTAAACTTTCAATTTTTACAGTAAAAAAAACTTTGACTACAATGATTCAAAAACTTACAAAGTTAAACAAAACTAACAGACCCTAACGAAAAGACGAACACAGACTCGAAAATCAAATAACCCACATACTCTAATCAAAAGAAATATAAATTCACCAACAGACTGACGGATTCCTTCTCCTATATGCCAATTTTAACTAAATGGCTATTTTTGCAAATGTGGCCCCTTATCTATTACACCTGAATTTTGAGGTCGGGGAGGATTATTTTATGACACTTCACAAACTTGTCCGTTCTTTTATGAAAATAGCCTTTCGGCAACTGAAAGATACTCTACGGCTATCTCGGCAAGAACGGTTTCAGACACCGCCGAAGCTGGATCGACTTATTTTGACAAATATCCAAATGATATTACTTGGCCAGTGACTCTTTTTTAATTTTTTTAAATTAAAATAAAATACCTAGGTTTGCAAACACGGCCTTTCAGCACCTCGGTGACGAAAATTTTAAGGTTGTGTTGACTAACCGACCAAAATCCTGAAAAATGACCAAAGGTGGTTGCTCTCGCAAAAACAACCTTCTGGCACCCTTTTAGGGACATTCGGTTGTTTTGACAAGAAGGCACCAACTGACTTATTTATATCAAAAATTAAAATTCTGACATCTTTTGGCTATTTTTGCAAAAGGGGAGGTTGGACCCGAAGAGGGTTGCCTACGTATCTCACGCCGTGTGAGAATCAAACCTGCGTAGTTCGGGCCAATAAAACTAACTATTTTCAAAAAAAAGACTCTTTTTCATTGACAAATACACTATTTTGGAAAACAATGCTCTTTTTGTATTTTTTTTTCAACAAACTATTTGAAAATAAACTCTTTTGGGTTTTTTTTTAACCAATAAAACAAACCATTTTTTGAAAACATATTTTTTTTTCCTTTCCTTCTTTTTCCTTTTTCTCAAAAATTCGGCAGAGTTTCGACATGATTTTGACATTGGTTGTTTTTCTAAAACAGATAATTAACTCTCTGCACTGCTATTTCTCTCCTTTTCCCCTTTTCTCAATTTTCTGATATTCCCGAGATTCAGAAGCCGATCAACATACAAGTCCGAACAAATAAATGCACAGAAAATAAATAGGATACATCATAATGGTCTTTTCATTTGAGGTTGCTTGTCCTAGACATATCCAAACCCTGTGTTGAGTCCCCTAAGTCAAATGCACATGATGCAAATAATCGTTCCTACTAGGGATCAGGCATGAGGTTGAGTTATTCTAGGTTCAAAATCTGGGTGTTTGTTCTGGACCTGGCTTACCCGAGCGGACAGCTCAAGCCGAGGGGGACGCAGAGTACCGGGAAAGTAGAAGCTTCGCCGGCTTTGCAACTTATCCGAGCCTCGTTCTAAATTGGGACTTAGACTCTATACATAAAAGAAATCACACGAAGGGCACCCTTCTTCATGATTTAGAAGATTGAGAGAGGAGATTGGTTTCAACACAGTTTATATACAGTTCACAGAATATCAAAACGGTAAAAGCTCACAATCCTGAACACATCTTATTCAACGTTTTGGGATTTGATTTGGGTCACATGTAATGCACACCCGAGTTTAAGAAGGTAATTTTATTAAAATCGCACCTAAAGAGGCTAACGCATTATTGTCTTTGGGGTAGGCCGTGAAATTCGCTAAACGACCTATCCCGAAATCTAGATATTTTAATTCACCCATTTATTGAGGGCCCTGCAATTTTGCAGTTTTTATTTGGCGAGGCTCATCTCATTTTATTTTAAAAGGGTAAACCTAAAAGCAACTATGATTTTCCTATTTTATTAGTCTCTAATAACAAAGAGAAAAGTCCTAATTAATTCTTATTGATAAAAGTCCAATCCTCATGATTTACTCTCAAACGATTCAGGCCCAGTAGTTTATGAAGTAAATAAATAAAGCATGCTTTAGCAATTTGTTCAAAAATAAAAAATAAAGGATCCAACACTTTGGGCCTACTATTGTAGAAATAGGCCCAAGTGACATTGTTCATGGTCAGTTGCAATTGGAAAACAAGGCTCAAGGGTCGAGCCCTGGCAGAAGCATAACACCACACATAAATTTAAATTGAAGCAGTCTAATCGATTCCCCAACACTGATTGCCTAGTTGTGTGCAATTATGTTGTACCTATCTCAGATTATAAAATCATTTTTTTTTTTTTTTTGCATCTACTGATTTTGCCTTGCTTATTTTCTTACTAAAAAGTTCCCCAAATTTCATTATAGGTGACCACCAAATTGGAACCAAAAATTCGTTTTCATAACAGCTTGATTGTGTAATCTCGCTTACCCTATGTATGAACCAAACTCAGAACAGATCAACTATTTTGAGACTAATTCAAACTAACATTATTTGACCGATACTTAAGTAATTCCCGATTTAAGGACTGGACGGTCGAAGTTAGCATACTGAAAAATGAATCTATTTTTTACAATTACGAAAAAGTAATGAAACTACACTACATTATACTATGCCATACTAATAATATCAGCTAGACCAAATTAAAACTGTTAACTACGAAGTTCACATACTCATAAGAATAAACAGAATTAACATTCCAATAAACTCACGATCCAGAACAGTTCAATTAAATATAATATTTAGCCATTGGAACGAAATTAAAATAGACTAAATCAGACAGATGCAGTCGAGCTAAATGTCAAGTTATCCCTTTACAATTCAAATTACACCAAAATTGGCTATAGATGTGTACCTGGAATCAGAACAATCAATGAAGAAAAATGGAGGTCAGCTGAAGCAAAAACACTCGAGCAGCAACTCAAAAATCAATTTGAATCCCCAACAGCAATCAATGAAGTGTAAAAATGGCCCAGCACAGATTCAAAACCCAGAAGTGTTCGAAAATTACACATAACTATTAGATCTCAAAACCAACTCAAATGAAACCAAAACCCATTCGGAAACAAATCAGTAGACCCTGGATACTTCAGCAAACCAACATTGAACTAAATGAGATGAAAACCAATCCTAGAACTCAAAATTGGACCAAAGGAAGAAATGTAACAATACTTGTTTTTTATTTTTTGTTGTATTTTTCTGTTTTTGGATTTTTTAGTAATCTAAGATCTAAAGAAGGATCGTCTTACTTCTACTGATTTGAATTTTGAATTTAGAATGCAGATATGTGAGAGAGGTTTTTGGGAGGAGTATTGAGGCTCAAAAACTTTTTTCCCAAGGCATTACTGATGCCCTTTTATAGGCACAATTAAGAGGGCATCAGATTTTAATCTTTATAAAACAGTCCCTCTTCTTATTTTCATTTAAACCTCTATTTTCTTGACTTGTACCCAAATTACACTCCTAAGTTATAAAAATATGCACTAAAGTCATATTCTAGAAGAACCTAAGCTATTCTAGTGTGATCTGCCATGTTCTGCCCAATACCAAATACCTAAACTACCCTTTAACACCTCTAAAATTACTTTACTGAACTACCTTTTAACTGAACCACAATTAACTGCCTACCAAGATAAGAATTAATCAGCTATAACCAAACGCCTAAACTAATTGAAATCAAATTGAAATGAAGACGTATTAACACAAAATGAAGAAAATCATATAATACTTAACAAAACCACTTAGAGATCAATTAATTCCAAAAGCAAACAATTACTAACTCTTAAAGAACCACATGACCAAAACTAACAAAATCAATATCAGGTTAAAAGGAAACAATTACTAACTTAATTAACATTTAAGACTAATAATAAAAATTTAAACTGAAACCTAGAACATACTTAAAACTGAATTCAAAATTAGCAAAGAATTCGACTAAACTAATAACTAATTCTCTGACCTAATTAAACTAACAAAATAAAAATCAGACCAAAATCAAACTACGAAAAACAATCAAACCAAACACTGAATATAAACAAAAACAAAACTAATCATTAAATTAGGAGAGGCATTCAGTGGACTGGAAAATTAAAATTATGAGAATAACAAAAGAGGAGGATTAACAAAGAAAAGAGAACTCACACTCTAACATGATTTCGAATAAAAGTCCGGCTAACTATTGATTCAAAAACTGAACGACTCTGTGATATTTGAATGTCGTTGACAGTGAATTCGCCATGAGGAAGGTGAAATGACTGTGGTGTTAAGTTGGACGAATTTGAAGAGGTTAGGATTTGCTGGAAAACTTTAAATTTATATTCGAACGATTCTGGCCATATTCGAGGGACTGGGTTTGGGGAATTCGATAGAGGAGATGAAGGCGGTAATACAGTGTTAATTTGGGATGATCTGGATGGAGTTGCGTCATGGCTGAAAAATATTCTAATCAAGATTCGAAGCTAATGGTTGATGTTTGAGAGAAAAGAGTTGAATATTTGGGATAAGGATGAGAAGATGAGTTTGGGGTGTATTTTTTGGGCGATTTGGCGGTGGCGCCGCCATCGCCGGCGGTGGGATTCTGTGGTAGTTGGTATTAGGGTTATTGGAGACTGGGGTGTGAAGAAGACGATGGGGGTAGGGGGTCGGTTACGACACTTTTATACGGGGTGGGGTTAGTTCCTGGCCGTCTGATCTGATAAACCTCGACGGCCAGGATTTGGTTTTGGAGAAACTGCGTCGTTTTGGATTTCAAGGGGCAGGCCGGGTTTTGGGGTGAGCTTGGGTCGGACCTGGTGGGATCTTTGGGGTAGGTAAGCTGGCCCAAATCATGTATATATTAGGGCAGCCCTTTTCTTTAATTGTTTTTCTTTCTTTTCCTTTTCTTTATTTGTATGTTTATATTTATTTTGTATTTTATTTTCTAATTTTATTAAATGCTAAGTTTAAACCAAAACTTAAATTGACTCTAAAATTAAACTTTCAAATTTTCAATTACACAAATTCCCTATTTAAATGCAAACTAAAAAAAATTAAAACTAAAAATGCAAAAAGGATCATTTTTGTTATTGTTCTTTTCCTAAAAGTAACTCGACTATTAATTAATCCTAAATTTTGAAATTAAATTCTCAAATGCAAATTCCAAGTATTTTTTTATTTCTCACTGATTAAAATGCACAAATAAAATGCAAACAATTATCAGAAAATAACACAAAATTCACAAAATTGCAAAATAATGAAAGAAAAATCGTTTTGTTTGAATTTTTGGGAATAATTTGCTTAGGGAAAAAATTACGCTCACAACGGATATTCAGTATTTTATAATAATGAGCAATTTAGCTCGATGTATATCTCCTTATGAGAGTTTTATGTGTGGATCGGGTGGCACGCCGCCATGGGTATGTTGTTTGGATCAGGTTGTGCGCCGCAACAGTGTGATGTTCAGTACAATTCCTTATATCTGTTTTATGTGTTTCACCCCCTATTTTCTGAGGAAATCACGCATTAGATGTAAGCCCACATTTGCATGTATGATTCGCGAGCGAGGTAATTGGATCTCCTTTTCAGAGTTCGTTTTCCTTGTTGGTATGGCATTCTAATTGGTGGCCTATTTGCACGTTGTGGAATCATATGAGACTTTTAGTTTTGTCCAAGATAGCTTATTGACTGAGCAGTTCGTACTGGATGAGAAGGTTATTGGATTTAGAATCAGCCCAATCTGATCACATGAAGTATATTAAGGAGCAAAGATCCTTATTCGGCTCAGAATGAAGTGGTGGTTCTTGTCGGGAGTATATACCCGATGATTTGGTGACTCGATAGTTGATTATAAATCTCTGCACATCTCTTCCGTTGTGGCGTCATTTTAAGAATTAGAGTAAGACTTGTGTATGTCATGGGCTGCAATGGGAGCATTAGATTCGTGGAATTTTGACTAAGTTGATCAAAAAATGTTATTGTGGTCCTATGAGTAAAGTGATGCTAGGTGTGAGTTTAGCAAGTTATGCAGCCATGTTTGGGTACAGCGTGTGGTGATTGATTTGGTGATCTTATGTTGGAAACATGTCGGCGTGGAATTCCGGATGCTGGTATTGGGCTCTAAGGCTAATTTGCTTGAATAAAAGGGATTATCTTCATAATAGATCGATCTAATGTTCTCAACTGAGTTTTGGTAGCACGTGAAGGTGCATGAGATGCTAAACAAATATTTCAGACTACTTCAGTGTAGTTCTTAGCACGTTTGAGGATGAACGTATGTTTGAGTGAGAGAGAATGTAACGACCTGATCGCTTGTTTTGAGCTCTAGCACGTCGTTCAGCAGTCTGGGGCTATGAGCAGCTTCATTTCAGGTATTATGACCTGTACGTGTGGTTGAAATTGAATTTCGGGAAATTCAGAGTTGATTTGGAAAGAGAATTCTCATTTCGGAAGCTTAGAGTTGAAAGAATCAACTAGGATTAAAATTTTGAGTAAACGCCATCAGAATCGAGATCTGAAGGTTCCAGTAAGTTTTTGTATGATCATTTCAGGCTTGGGTGTATGCCCGGATTGGCTTTTGGAAGACCTGGGAGTGTTTGGCGCCTATTGTGGAAGATGACATTTTTGAAGAAATTTTATAAGTTTGGCTGAAGTGCATTTCAGTGTTACCGATGTCCGTTTGGGATTCCAAGATTGGGAGTAGCTTTGCATGGTGATTCTGGAGTTGGGAGTGCGCTCGGAAGTGAATTCAGAGGTTTGTACGTCATTTTGGAGCCATGTAGCTAAAGATAGAAAATTGAAACTTTTTGAAAAGTTTGACCCGAAGTGGACTTTTTGTTATCGGGGTCGGAATCCGATTCCGAAAGTTGGAGTAGGTTCGCAATGTCAAATATGATTTGTGCGCAAAATTTGAGGTCAATCGGACGTGATTTGATAGGTTTCGGCATCGAAAGTAGAAGTTCTAAAGTTCATAAAGCTTGAATTTGAGGTTGATTCATGATTTTAGCGTTGTTTGATGTGATTTGAGGCCTCGAGCAAGCCCGTAATATGTTATAGGACTGATTGGCATGATTGGTTTGGGTCTCGGGGGCCTCGGGTGGATTCTAGGTGGCTAACAGATCAAATTCAGAGTTTGAAGAAGGGCTGAAGCTGCTGGTTGCTGGTATAACCACACCTGTGAGGCAAGGGCCGCAGGTGCAGCACCACAGAAGCGGAATTCGAGCCACAGAAGCGGATTTTGGCCAGAAGCAAAAGGACCGCATCTGGTTCCGGGGAAGCGGGACCGCATCTGCGGAAGATAGTTCACAGAAGCATAAGAGGGGAAGCTTGGAGTGAACCACAGAAGCGGTATTCGGACCGCACTTGCGAAATCGCAGAAGCGGTCATAAGGCCGCAGGTGCGAAAAGTGCTGGAGGCACAATGGTTGTTTTAAAATCGGGTTTTGGCCATTTCTCTCATATATTCTTAGCTTGGGCGATTTTGGGAGAGCTTCAAGAGGGATTCTCATCATCAACAATAAGTTAAGCTAACCCCATACATCTTGAGTTAAATACATCGATTATGTATGGATTTTAGCATGTAAATTGGTAGAAATTTGAGGGTTGGAGGAAGACCTAGAAAATTGATATCCTTGGAATTTGACCACGATTTTGGGAATGGAATTAGGAGAAAAACTTATATTTGAGTTCGGGAGTTCATGGGTGAGCTTTATCTTCGAGAAATTTTAGAATTCCGGACATGTGGGCCCGAGGGCGTTTTTGTCAACTTTTCGATCGAGCTTAGGAATTGCTATAAATTGGATTGTAGTGAGTAATTAAGCATATATTAATGAATTTGTATAACCATTGCCTAGTTTTGGAGCATTATGTGTCGATTGAAGTCTACGGAAAAGCGTGGAATGCCGGTTATGGATCTTTGGAACGAGGTGAGTCTCCTTTCTAACTTTGTAAGGGGGAATTGTCCCCATATGTGAGTTAATTGGTTATGTGCTCCTATTTGTGGGGGGCGCACGAGGTGACGAGAGTCCGTGCATAGCTACTATTATCCGGCTAGTGTTAGACCCAAAAGCATGTTATTGTCATGACCCCAACCCGGTCGTGATGGCTCCCAACACACTACTAGGAAAGCACGACCGTTTATAACAATAAATCCAACTATTTAAACAAGTAAAGATAAAACTATTTAACTCAAAGTCTGAAATACTGATAAAAATATGGAAAATCTGACAAAAATACCGAAACAGCCCAACTAGGACCCGGCGTCACGACCATGAGCCTCTAATGAAAGAATAATATCCTACTACAAAGTCTGTCTAACACAGATAATGCGGAAATAAAAGATAAAGATAGAGGGGAGAATCATCGCCTGCAGCTACCTCAAATACTCCCGGAAAGAACTCTGAATCAGCTGGAATCACTTAGCCTGTGACTGCCCTGGATCTTCACACAAGGTGCAGGGAGTAGAGTGAGTACTTCCAACTCAGTGGTAATAGACATAACAAAAGTCTGAAGGTAAGAAAACACAGGAAATGCACAAAGTACTCTATATCTAGCAGTTCATATCCAAAATAGTGGAAATAGTATACAACAAATAATATAGTTAAGGAATAATGCATGACAGAATGCAACACATATAACAGTACAATCCAGTACTTGTTGCGGCGTGCAGCCCGCTCCACTTATTTAACATTGACGGCGCTCATTGGGGGTATGTACAGACTCGAGGGGCTCCTACAGCCCGAGCGCAATATTAGCCAGGTATTGGCATAAAAATAGGCTCTTGGCCTCAATATCAATATATATAATCACTACGGTGTGTATCCCTATCCATATAAAGAAATCATCATCACTACATGGTCCCCGACCCATCTCAGTCAAATAAGTCCACAGCCAATCGGGAGTGACATACTATAGGGATCTCAGCCCTCATATCCTTTTCATTTAAGGTTCATGTATAAAACACAGTTAGTATATTGTTTTTAACATTTGAAAACATGACTGAGAATTTATGTTATGCACACAACTGAGGAAAACGTATAAAAATCCCCTAAGGATTCTACAGGTCGGCACAAGGCCCCAAACACGGCAATAAGCCCAATTCACAATAACAAGGTATGCGTTTCAGTCGCCAATATAGTAGAATTTAACACTCGGGATGGGCTAAGTCTCAATCCCTAACAGTATACGGCCCCACATTTGTCGTGGAATGAGTGTCACGCCTCAATATAGCATTACGATGTGAAAGTGTGGGGTTTCAAACCCTCAGAGCAGCAGTTACATCAATTACTCACCTTTAGCCGGCCGACAACTAGCTAGCAATGCCCCTGCCTCTCGAATCGACCTCCTTCCGCGTCGAATCTGGCCAAAACTACAACGAATACATTAAAATAGGCTAAGGGAATATATCCCAATCTAAAAGACTTGAAAATATCGAAAATCACAAAATTTACAAAACTCGAGCCCCGGGCCCACTTCTCGAAAAATTACGAAAGTCACATCAACGGATTCTACGTCTCGCCACGAGACCGTACATATAAAGTTTACCAAAATCGGATCTCAAATGGCCTTTCAAATCCCAAAAGTTCGTTTTAAAAAACCAAGCCATAGTTCTTCACAATTCCAACCTACTTTCATGAATTTGAGTGTTGATTCTTCAATAAAACAATGTTTCTAAGTAAAGAGACTCACCTCCAGTCAATACCCGTCGAAAACCCTCTTCAAATTGACCAAAAAATGGAGTAAAAATGGTGGAAAAAATGATGTGGGTCGCGGACCAAAGGGTTTTTAATATTCTATCCGATCACTGTGGCGTCCTCTATGCGATTGCATCAATTGTATTGCGATCGCATAAACCAAAAGTCCAGGCCCCTAAATTCCTCTTATGCGATCGCAAGACCAGCCATACGATCACAGAGCTCTGGCTCCCCCTCCTACGCGATCGCACACAATCCCACGCGACCGCACTGAACAACCACCCAGACCTATGCGATCGCAGCCCCAGGCCTGCGATCGCAGAGAGCAAATCTGCTCTACAATTTCTGCTGCACTTTTCCTATTCGAAAATCCCTGTTAGTAATCCGAAATCACCCTGAGGCCCTCGGGACCTCAACCAAACGCACAGATATGTTCTATTACTTCATTCAAACTTTCTCGAAACATCAAAACAGTATCATTAACATCAAAATCATCAAGTTTTCATCAAATCAAGGCTTAATTTAAACTAAAACTTAAAAATTCGCATTAGCTTCCAAACCCAACCTAAACACCTCCGAATCAACTGAAATTTTGCACACATCAAAATCATCTAACGAAACTACTGCTACCCTCGGAATTCCATTCCGACCTTCGGATCAAAATCTCACCTATCAACCGGATATCGCCAAAATGCTAACTTAGCCAATTAAAGCCTAATTCTACACGAGCCTCCAAAATTACTTTTGATTGCTCTCCTAAGCCTTAAATCATCCCCCGAAGCCAGCCGAATCCTCAAAAATTTACTCCAAGCCCTCTAACTCACAAGTCAACATCCGGTTGACTTTTCCAAACCAACCCTTCCTTAAAGAGACTAATTGTCTCATTCCCAATCAAACTCTATCTGAATTACTTCAAATTTACCAAACACATAAAATAAAAAATGTATAAGCATTAAACGGGGAAAACGGGACGAAAATACATGAGACGACGGGTCGGTTCATCACAGTTATACTTGGAATAATTGAAATCTTATTGTCAGCTTGTACTGCTTCAATCACACTGAATTAGTAAAATGAATTTCTAAAAGATATAAACTTCATTTTCTTAAAATATTAAAGAGAATTGGCCTTTCTTTGGATAATTGCTCCATGTTGACTTCTTGATTGACTGTCTGTCTGTGTGTGTTTATTTTTGGAACGGGCCGAACGCCTCGGCATATTAAGTAGATGCATCTATAGGCGCGCCGTCGACCCTCGGCAAGTGCATATTTTATTTCTGTTGGAGCGGGCCGTCGACCTCGACATGATACGCGCATGTCTGCATTGCTTACTTGAAACTTATTAAAGTTGATATTGCCTTCTTGGCCGCTACCCATTAATAAAGATAATGAAAAGTAAATCTTGAAAATCATTTATTAATTGTTGAAGGTGTTTACCTGTTTTATAGCTTTATGAGTTAAAACCTACTATATAGATCCATGATTTTCTCACATTTTAGTATATTATTATTTGACCACTAGCAAGTGTTAAATTTGACCTCTCGTCTCTACTTCTTCGAGATTAGACGGGATACTTGCTAAGTACACGTTGTTTTCGTACTCATACTACATTTGCTGTGCATTTTTGTTGCACAGGTTTATTGTGTGGATAGTAATTTAGTGGCATAGCAGCATGGTTGACACAGAGACTAGGTGAGCCGTATTTCCTCGAGGCGATACCGCAGCTAGTATAGTCTCTTTCAGGATTCTATTTACTTCCTGTCCAATTGTATTCCGGACAGTTGTTGTACTTATTTGGTTTCTCTTAGAAATTGCTCATGTACTTGTGACACCGGTTTCTGGGATGTATTTGGGTTTAAATTCAGAAATTTTAAAGTATCTAAATATTCATTATTAATTCTGAAGAATACACCGATGTGTTATTTTAAATCGTATAAAAGAAGTGGTTTCAAAAATTTTAAAACAAGGACTTGATTAAGTATTTTAATTGGCTTGCTTGACAACAGTGTCCGACGCCACCACGATCCTTAGTGAATTTTAGGTCGTGACAGATGTTGTATGCTTAATACAACAAGCCTGATTCACATTATTATACTCGATAAAAAGAATGAAACTAAAATTTTTAAAATTGGCAGCAAAAGGAAAAAGACTTTAGAGATGGAATAACTTTTTCTTCCTGATTGCAGAACTTTAGTGGTAGATTATTTATATATCCTTCTTTGTAGTCGAAAAGAACAATTTACATGTACAGGTGGTATAAAGTGGGAAAAGAGGTTTCTTAAAATTCCCATTTACAGTTTGTAATTTGCTACAAAATTTGCCTCATTTGTACACTTATAACAACTTAGTTTACTTAAGGAGACGCTTCCTGGTAACGTCCACTGCTGCAGTCATTGCTTCAAGTACAATGATCTCAGTCGCGTGTTCCAGTATAAGCAAGCCTGACTATGTGCCGAAGAAGTGGCAAAAGCAACCAACATTTCCAGCTTGCTTAAAGATGCAGGTTGTATTGGCTACACGTTAACCAATCTTGCCTATAGATAGTTACAAGTTTATTCCTTGATTTTTCTGGCTGTTTTCTTCCTACGAAGAGGCTCCCTGGGGTAAAGAAGTATTGCCAGTGACAAAGCGAAGGCAAAACCAACTACTCCACTAAATGGTTGAGCTGGATAAGACCCCGTGAACCATGGAGGGAACTTTGGTTGATAAGTCAAGAAACCCCCAGTGTGTAAGATATAACTAGAAGCCAGTATCCCTGAACGCAGCCCAATTGGAAGGAAGAGGCTTCCTTGACTTCTTTGTCGAACACCAGCAAGAGTCAGTGACAATAGCCACAAACCAGGCACTGCCCATGGTGACCTGAAAAGCAATTTTAGAGTATGAAACAAAATCACCTTGCTGGAATTTCATTTGCATATAGCGAAAAAGCAATCAATCCAACAGAATAAAAGTTTTTGGAGTGGGAAGAGGGGGTACATCCGAAGAGCCAAGATAGACAGGAGGCACATGTATAAAGACAAGAGAACATTTAACAGAACTAAGCAAATACACGGAAAATATTCTCAGGAAACCTTAATTCAACCATTCAATTATTCATAAATTTCAGAAGACAGAAATTGGCAGCTCGAAGGGCAAGTAACCTAAAAACCCAGGATACATAGATCTTTATCAAAGCCTGAGTGCATAAGCAGATCAAGAATGAGGGCGCACCTTTACCTTATTTAAAAATTAAAAAAAAAAAAAAAGATGAGGGCGCACCTTTGAAACAAAGCGAATGCAAGTCCAGAAAATATGATTCCACGATAATATCCAAGGTCAACAGCAATTTCATCAGGCAACCATGACCTGAAAAGAAGTTCCTCAACAGTGGCAATGCCTGTTGCAGTTGCAAGTCCTTGAACAAATAAAACAAACATCCGACCATACACATTTAACCAGGTTAAAGCAGCTGACGAGGTTGAAGGAGCCACAGGCAAACAGAAATGGGCACAGCCAATAAAGGAGTTCACAGAATGTATTAGCAAAACAAGAACAATTCCTCCAAATAAACCTTTCAGATAATTCTGGCCCTGCAAGAAAGGGAGGCAGCATCTTAGTAATGAGAGTAAAATGGATTTTCCTTCAAAGCTTCAAATTTGTAACGCAGAGAAATAGTAACATTCAAGGCCAAAATCATAAATTGATACTTGAAGAATGTCACTATAGCCCATACTATGGTCTCACAATTAAGGCGAAAAGCAGAAAATGAGGGACAACATGAAAATCTCCCTCATCCAACCCCTGTTAGCCTGTTACCATTGACACAAAAGGGAAAGAGAAAGAAAAAGAATTGTTTTGATGGGAACATTATTGCTAAAGATATGGTTTCTTTACTAAATATGATGAAAACTATGGAAGTGTACATCACATCAAATATCTGGTCCAGATTCTTTCCTAGAGTATATGCTTCATTGAATTCCAACAAAAAGAGAGGGAATTGGATCTTGCATCCATGAAGGGGTGGCAAAATTAGCCCATGAAGGGGAACTTGATACATTTTCATGGAATGTCAAGTTTGGGAACAATAGCCCATCTAAAATTTGGACTGATTTGGGTCAAATATGCAGCCCAAATTGACCCATCAGAAAACTTATCAAAATATTTTAAGTTTTTTTTTTTATATGGTCATAATAAAAGGAAAAAGGTTATATTCCTTTTGTTTAGTAATTACACAAATTACAAATACAAACACAAAAATTAAGAAGTTAGTTATAGTCGGGCCAGTTGGACTATGATACATTGTTTAGCCCATATTGACTCAACCCATTTAGTCGAGAAAATGAAAGGCCGGTAACATGCTGAAGAAAACGTCATATAGACTAAATGGGTATAGCGCAGGTCCTTTACTGTGTTATTGTATTACAAATATCAGACATCGTCGAAGTAAAGACAGAACCGGCTACCGATCTTCCAGCAAGGTGCTTCCTCAAGAAGTTGTCACTTTATTAACTTTAAAGCACTAGTTGACTTTGACAAAAAAATAAAAAAACTTTTACCTTCTGCATCGATGTCATATCTAGCCCATACTGCTCAAGCGGATTCTCATAGCCACGAATCCTTTTGCCCCATAAAGTAACTAGTAAGAAAATAGACATGTAGAGGCCAACAATGCAAACGAGCTCAGCAGTCCTGGATGGCTTCTGCGTTGTCCACCTTTGCACAAGTGTGAGCAGCAACGGAACGACCACTGGTGACCATAAAACAAGCACCATACCTGCAAAAGCAAGAATCCTGATGCAAGTTCCAGAGTCAAAGCAAAGTCAATATAAGGTGACAAAAGAATGTCAAGCTGAGTGAGAAATAACAGAGAGCTTAAAACTTGTTGACACATAGCTAAAATCTGCTGAACAGATGATTGAAGGCACCATTGACTCTACTCACGAAAGCAACATGACAGTGACCTCACACTCTTGAAAAGAAACTGCGACCCTGTAATTTTTTAAATTATAGGGGCATGTCTAATAAGGGATATGAAGCTTGCCTAATAGAAAAAGCATGCTTAAAGAGGTTCTGTGGTAAACGGCATCTCAAGATTAGCCGCACCATCCCAATGGTGATATTGAAGATCTGTAAAGAAACAGCTGCATTGCAGTGTTTTTAAAATTGCAATAAGTGCATCGTGCTGGGTTTATTTTACATTTTAAGAGTAGCGGTTTCTGATGCATAAATTAATAGAATAATTTTAAAGATACCACCCCTCCCCCAAAAAACCCAACAAAAAAGAATGAAAAAGATCATCAAAGAGCTGCTGCTCACTAGGGATGCCAAATGAACATATATGGTTAACAAACAGAAGTCCAGAAGGTAAACTACTTAACTACCTGTCCCAACATCCCCGGATTCCCAAGACAAAAAGAGCAACTATGAAGAACAAGAACTAAATTGATGAAGAAGGCCGTTTGATAAATTTAAACTCAACTCTGAAGGTGAATGTTGGGGACTAGAAGTTTCTTCATTCATTTTCCATCCAGATTAAAGAAAGAGGTAAAAGTATGGCAGAAGCCATGAAAGGGTAATCACTAAAGTAATCCATTCACTAATGCAAAATGGAGGTATCTATTCCATGCGGGTTAAATTCCCCCACCAATGCCAATAGCTACTGGAAACGGTCTAAATTTAGCCTATTATCAGTTTAACACAGCAGTCTTAGTATCTAATCATGTAGAAGAGTAAGAAGAAGAAATAAACAGCGGATGTATGATGATGTCTTGCATTTCTTGGAAAAGATGTCGCCTTATCCTGAAACTTACCTTTAGCTAGTTTGCAGTAAAAGATTCAAATTCTTTCCTTTTTACACAGTAAGATTAAAATTGTTTCCTTTAATCGCAAAATTAACACATACTACAGAGCAAATCGAGCATTGGGAGATGGCTTTGGCTTCAAAACAAAGACACTGTCAACATTTGTAGTTAATTCTTTCATCCAGCACCTAGGACATAGATAAATGACGCAATACTTCATATCATAGTAAAGTGGCGCAATACCTTACCTCTGGGACAAGGGACGTTCAGAAATGCGCAGAAACGAGATGAGCTTGTCAGTTAGATTAATAGCACCTCGTACACCACCCCAAAGCAATGCTACTTTTGCAACCAATTTCAGAATGCCACCCTTCTGTCCCCATTCCGCCAACATAGCCACCAGCCTAGTACGATAAAAAGAGGATTTCAACTGGTTTCAATATTAATTTGAAGTTTAAAAAAAGAAGAAGCAGCATGTACCTTTCTTGGTCCACTGCACCATCTTCTTTCATAGGCACCACAGGACCAGCTACAGACATGGCTTTCTCAGCAAGGCTTGTGACTATGTTATTGTGAGTTTTATCATTTGTTTCCTCATCAAGCTTGCCCACTTCCTTGCTTTGATTTTTCTCATCCTCGAAAGGCTTGGGAGAATTCGGAAAAGTTTCAGCATCCTTTAAGCACATACATACGAAATATTAGAAGTGTTCGTATAGAAAAAATTGGCACAGATAAATTAAGAACTGGGTAGTATAAATCCATAGCTTTTCTTATCTGTAAAGTGTGAACTAATAATTCCCCCTTCCCCCCCCCCCCCCCCCCCCCAAAAAAAAAAAAAAATTAAGTGTATGAACAAGAAACAAGCCAGTTCAATATAGGATTCCACTGAATTCTTGCCAAAATATCCATTGCGTTCTGCTCAAGAAGCAGGTAAATTGTGGTCTCTCTAGGCCATTAAAAACGATGAAGAAGTTCTTAAAGGACAAACATAATATGGATATGTCCCTAGTTCACGGGTTCACGCTCCACCATATAGAGGCTATGGTTAATGCACTCCCAATCATTTTCCGGGGTCAATAAGGTGAAACGTGAAGAAATGCATTGTCTTCCTTGTCAAAGCAAGATATTCAATTGCAAGTTTTCGTCAATCTCTACAGAGAAATGGTGGAAAAGTGGGTTTTAGATTTCCCAAAATGCATGAGATTCACACATGCCAAGAACTAGCATAGATGGATAATGCAAAGCAGGTGATAGCTTGTGATATTGAATAATAAGCAAGGTTGTCCAGTTGTTGCAACCCGCTCTAAGTACTACTATCAGCTAACTTTTTGACTTTTACCTGTTGATGGACAAGAAATGCCGATGCTCCGAGAGCTGCCGTAACAGCTCCAACCATCATATATTTTCTGTCTGAATTTTCTGAATCAGCTTCTCCCTCAACTTGGCAAAGTGGACTTTGCAATCCATAGACTTCTTTATCAGGATGCTTTACATCAATCCGCTTGTTGGCTGTATGAATAGAATTTACTTTCCCTAGTTCACTTATTTCATCAAGGACCAACTCTTTGCTTTGGCCACTACTGTCTACTGCATCTACATCAAAAAACTTTCTCAAAGCAGCCAGGCTGCAGCCTACAATAACTCCTACAGGCAATACCCTTCTCAAGTAACTAGTTCCCTGAACTGCTGATGAAATAGCATGCACAATATGCTCTGCCTGAAGCGTACCCACTTTCTCTGAAGTACGGTCCTTACTCTTGATAAATGAAACAAGCTCCTCTCCATGCCCTACAGCCTGAGAGATAGCATTTGCAACATGTTCAAGTTCACTGAAGAGTTGGAGCTGCATTTCCTTCATGTCTGCAGCACTTACTTTTCTTCCAACTTCGACCTTTATAGCGTCCACTATAATATTTCTGAAAAGTAAAGCAGATCCATTTGCAGTGTCATTATCAACTTCAACATTCTCATTAGAGTTGTTTGAAATCGCACATTCTTCACCAGGCTCCTGGATTTCATTGTCAAATATTACATAAGATGGCTCAATAACATTATCCATATTATTTGTTTCCCGAAGCGAATCATGCTGCATCTCCACGTGAAATCTGTCATCTTCTGCAACTTCATCAGCTAAATCACTGTTACTTCTAGTCTGCTCCAAAAGTTTCCATTGTCCTTCTTCTGGGAAGTAGTCGAGAAACAAAGCTGTTGTGGTGTCTAAATCTAGTGGTTTAGTTATCACAGCCTTTGAACTTAAATAGTTTCGAAGATATTCCTTGTAAAGTGGGTCTCCATAGGAATTGGTAGACATGTAGACAGGAACATTTTTTTGAATGTAATCCAAAGACCTAAGTGAATCCCCTGCAGGAAGCTCCCCATTGACAAAGTTTTTACTCCTCTGATCATTTTCTGCGTGGCTTTCTCCACTACTTTCCTGAAAATTGACGGTATCACTTTCAACTTCACCAAATACAGTGGCATCTGTTCTGTATTTTTCTTGGGAAGGTGAGCATACTTTGCTCTTCTCAACATCATCTAATTCTTGGTTATCAACTGTAGGGTGATTGTTTGAGATGGAGCTAGTATTTTGATCAAGAACCTTGTCTCTGTCCTTAAGTCCATTTTCATCGTCCCAATTCTTGATTTCACTTTTCTCAAGTCCATCTTTATCGTCTTCATTCATGATTTCACTTTCCGTGTTTCTTTCCCCTTCCAACTGAGTAATCATATCTTCAAGTACATGAAATACACTATTAATTGCTACCTGAGTTGAATCATCAATTCCAGTCAGGGCATCCAATGCTTGAGAAACATCAAAACTTGGTGCATTAGGAATAATTTGATTTGATTCAGTCTGCATACTTCTTTCTTCTCTTTTGACAGTATCAGAAACTTCGTTTTCCAGTATGTTGGTCTCTGAAGGGGATGCCGCAAGTGATATGTTATCCTCTGTCTGGGTGGAAGACTTTTCCTTATTCTGATCACAAGAAATATCAGCATTTTTTTCTACCTTTTGTTGGGTAGAGATCTCTTCTTTCAAGTCTGCCTGATGTTTCCCACCATCATGCTGTAATTTGGATTGCTCAGCAATCACTTTCTCAGTGCCACCATCCACTTCAGGCGCACTTGAACTCTCAAGTTTAGCTCTAGCTTTTGACTCATTTTCCCTGTAATCAGAAGTTAGGGCGGTGTTTTCTTCAGAAAGATTTGCACTTTGATTACTCTCCTCATCGTTTCTATCCTTCTTATCTAAAGCAGGAACTTCACTACCATGGCTACTCATTTCTTGAGACTGACTTGTATCTACAGATTTTTGCACGTTCTCCGGTAACTCGGGTTCTGAAACTAGGTCTTGAGAATGCTTTTCTGTGCTAGAGCCGTCATTACTAAATTCATCTATAAAATCACCAGCCTTCTTCTTCTCATCTGATAAGTGAGAAGCTTCACTTCCACCTTCTATACTTGAAAATCCTCCATCCTTTTCTATCTTTGACTTTACTCCAGATGTCAAGTTTGGAATATGTCCAAGACTAAGTAGTCCATCAATTTTGAGATTTGAACCGTGATTGTGCAAAATTCCAGAGACAGCAGTTGTGAGCTTTCCGCGAACATCATCAGGTACGGCATCTTGCAAAGCTTTCATTATTGTCTCCCCTTGACCGACAGCCGTTAAGACCTGCCACAGTTTAAACAGGTAAAATCTAGAACATATATACAGTTATATACCCTTCCAATGGGTAGAGTTGGCTCAGTTTACCTCCAAAAGAAAAAAGTAAATTGTTTTCAACAAATTACCACAAGTCATAAGGTAACAGATAAGAAGTACCTTCTTCTTCTGTTCTTCTGTTAGTGTATCAGCCATTGTCACATCAAGCATATTCATAACTAGTTCTGCAGCCTGTAGCACGCCTCTTTCACCATCAACAGGACTTCCAGCCTCCTCTCCTCCTGATTCTTCATCAGCAGCACTACCATTTTGTAAGGTGCTAAAGGTCTCTTGTGGCTTCTCTGTTTTCTGAAGATCTTTTCCTGAATCTCTTCCAAATCTCGCAGCGGTATCTCCTCCTTCAAATATTTGCAGTGAAGGATCTAGGGAGTAACCATCTAAAGCATCTGAGTTAGGAAGATCCAAGAGTTTGTTTGATCTAAAACTTCTATCAAATGGTTCACGCACAAGAGTAAGACCCTTGGATGGATTAATGGTAACATCAACATCTTTCAGAAGAGGATGACGACCCTTCAAAAGTCCGAGCTCCGCAGCTGTGAGCCACTGCAGACGAATTTTGGGAATCAAAATAAATAGGGAGTATGGAGGAGATAAAATGAAACCATGACAGATAACAGTCACGATCCTCACCTCAATTGTAAGATGCTGGCACCAAGTTAGTGTTGATCTTCCATTTGTCGTCTCATCATGTGGAAAATAAGAGCATAAGAGTAGGCTTGTATATGGGTTTTCTGCTATCGAACTGCGTGGAACAGAGAACAAGGGAACTGACCCTTCATCACTCTGAAAAATCAATGAAACCAAGAAGTTCATGATTTGTCCCAATTTATTATCAATTTTCAGGACAATGCACATAGAATAAACCATGTTGAAACTTGAATATTAGTTCTGGACACAGATATTTAACTATACTATTTCTGTTAGCCAATTTCAAGCATGCAGGTGCTCTCTTGAAAGAGTGAAGCAACACCGTCTTTTTCTTTTTATTGACACCAGATCATGACGGTTTAAAATTATCTTGAAAGGACCACAAAAGATTGTAGCCTCCAAGAAAATTTAACTTTCGAGAGCAATGTCCATTTCCCATTATATTCTTCTCTTTACCTTCATATACAGGGGGTCAAAATAAGCATGCATGCTTCACAGCCTTATTTAAGCATTGTCTATTTTCTCCTTTTTTTCCAATAAACTTTTCTTCATCTTACTATTATATGTCTGTCACACTGTCTCCCATAGAATATATTTTCCCTTGCTACTCTTCCTTAAACACCTTGATTGTTCTTTCACATTCTGCAACTCATACTATTGCTTGTGACCTTCAAAGTTTCAACAAGTGTTTATCTGTAATATCAAGGGAACAAGAGGTGATTTGAACATTGACCCCCCCCCCCCCCGCCCAACCCCCCAAAAAAAAGAGGTACTTCGAACATCAATAGCTTCTGATCTTGGAAGTTCAAATGTTGGCTCACAGGAGACTCAAACTCCTCAATGTCATTCAGGTATATCATCTCCTTAGCTAATTGAGCAGAAACTTGAGATGAAGATTCTGTAGCTCCTCTCCTTGTATTTCTCCCCAAAGTAAAGCAATTAGCTTTCTCAGAATCCCTTAAAAATTACAGGATCAAGACTAGATATTGGGTTGGGATGAAAAACTAAGCATAGCAGAAATTGGAACTATTTCCTGCTGATCATTATTCAAGCTGTTCACTGAATCTATTTGAAGTGTGTTGACAAAAATGGTGACAGTGCTGCAGGGAGCAGGTCTTGGAAAGAACAAACATCATGGTGGTCTTTGATAACAACTAAGAAGTAAAAGGCCCTTGGTATGGAAGGGGAGGGGTATTCAGATAAAACTTAACGAAATCAGATTGGATGGACAGAGGTGTTCCTATTTTGCAAAGTTAGAGGACTTTTTATGTTGAGTACAATATTAGAGGAACAAATTTAAACTCAACCATATACTGAAGGGAAAGTTTTAGGCTATGTAGCTCAGACTCTCCGAAAATGTTTCCACGTGCATGTCGGAACCTCCAAAAGTAATGTATTTTTGGAGGATCGACACGGGTGCCGCCACATTTAGGAGAATCTGCGGTAATATAGGTTTTTGGTCAATTCCTCTAAAAAGCAAAATGGCCTTTCAAAACATTACCTGTATAAAAAGAAGAGGAATCTTTACTTTGCCAACCACATCCCTTGTACTGGATTTTGCATAAAAATCTTCGATAGAATCAAATCCATAAGATACCATTGATATTGCTTTCTCAAAGTCCCGAACAGATGTTGCGAAAAGAGCATTTTCAACATCAAAGCCTTTTCCATGACCTTGAAAGAGTTCCTGCATGCATCTTATAAATGTTAAAGAGTTGTCAAGCTTCTATGGAACGCTTAAACATAGGGAAACAACGTTCAGAGCACTGCATCATACAACAAGTTGAACATGATCGACAGGCCATGAAAACTCCAGATGTTAATCCTACAGTGACAGCTTTATGTAAAGGCAGAGTTTCTACCTTGTTCGATTGCAATATATCTACTAAGCCACGTGTGAGCTTTTGGTCCACAGCAATGTGACAAGGCGTGGCTCTCGTTGCCTCCTCTAGGTCAAAAGGATTGTTTATGCAAGTGGCAGCTGTAAGAGGTGTTTTTTCTCCAACTTCAGCCAGATACTTTGTCAACATGTTGGCTCCATAACCCCAGCCCACACTCATTATTGTTGACCACGGCCTTTTCTTGTTGATAAAAAGGACGGCTGTGCAGATATCATCACTGTCAGCAGCTGTAAATAACCTACATAAATAAAGTAGTCATCTGTTCTTCCATTAGCTTATTACAAGAGACATGCTGAATGGCCATAACTAGAAGCAACTATTTTTTAACTATCCCAAAGCTAAACCACATGATTGGCATTTAAACCAGTGATTTGTTCAATCAATTCAATAAAGAAAAGGACTTATCTCCTTTCTAAACTAGATATGGATACATGATTTGGGCTTTATGGGTACAACCACAGTATTTTTGTGGGTTCGAAAAGTATTATTTGTACTTATCTATTGAATTTTTTAATCAGATATACAGGGGCGGAGCCAAAGCTATTCTGATGAACCCATAACATCTACTCCCTCCATTTAAAAAAGAATGAAACTATTTCCTTTTTAGTCAGTTTTAAAAAAAGGCCCCTTTCTTATTTGGAAAGAATGTAACCTTAAACTTCTCATTTTACCCTTAATGAGACGATTTATAGCCACACAAATATCTATATATTGTTTTGGACGAAAAGTTTCAAAAGTTTTCTCTTTTTTTCTATATGTTCAAACAAATTGAAACGGAGGGTGTACACTACATCTACCCCTGTTCTAAACTAATAAGTTTTGCCCATAGCGGTAAGTAGGAAAAGGCTATCAAGAGTGCTAAGTAAAACCTACAATACTCCTTTCTTATGTTGACGACAAGCTATTGTTACACATAAATTGTCTGTGACAGCTGAGAAACGGAAATAGTTCTGCAGTCAGTTCATAGCAGGATGGTAATGCAAAAGCAGCTGCATTTAAAAGAAATAAAGGAGGAACAATATAAATACAAACACATGATTACTAGTAGTTGAACGAGATTGCAATATCTCACCGCGCAGTAGTCAATGGCGAACCAGCACAACCTCTAGGATTCATGACAAGGGGGAAACATCCTCTCCTTAAACTCTCAACAACAAATGCTCTAATATTCTTATCCATACTTCCTTCAGTTGTTCCCGGTACAATCATAATCGTAGAATCCAATCCATATTCTCCTTCCAAATCCAAATTCGCTGGCCAATCAAGCGACACAACTCCTCCATCCTCCGTACTCAAACATACTCTCTGATACACCAACTTCTCATCATCACAAGTATTCTCATAATCATCCCTCACCTGAATTTTCCCACTATTTAGCCTAACAAAATGCCTGTCTTCCTTCACAAGCCTCTCACTCACCTCCTCCATAAGTTCACTATCCCGAAACGAAATTGACGGACAACGTAGTACTAAAAACCGATTAAACGGCGTCGGACTAGTGAATAAGATCCATTCTCCGAGGTCCGAAACAGAAGTTTCTAGAAGTTTTACTGACTTTTGCGATTGAGATAAGTGCAGAGCGAAACCAGAGATAAAACCTAGGGCTGGAGCAATTAAATCGAGTGAATTTGCAGAAGGAAATTGAGAAACTATGTTTTGAAATAGATTTTCTAATGGCATAGGATTTAAATTCCGGATTGCGAGAACCGTATGATGATGATGATTCCATTTCAACTTTCGATGCTTCCATCGGCGATGAAGTGTTCTTCTGTTGCGAACACTGAGATTTCTCTGAGATGTTGAAGGAAAGTGAAAATAACTGCTACTACAGGAAAAACTCATCGAATTTTCGTCGCATATACGCAAAAATGGATATTCTGGATTGAAATTTGGGGATGAAAAGCTTGGTGTTGAAGGTGGAAGTAGAAAACTCCAGAAGCAGAGAAGACAAGGAGAAAGTGGACGGTGGAGAATAACGGAATAGGAAAGTGAAAATGAGGGCTCGTGGGCCAAAATTTGGGAGTTACGGTTACGGTTGAAAATGGAGTCGGTGGGACCTACTATCCCAAAGAGCGCGCGAAAGGACCCCTTACGTGGCGGAAAAGCATGCCGTTACTTAAGTTGCGTCTTCAAATCGATTGGTTTTTCTTTAAAATAAATAAACCCCATTAATTTAATAGATAATAATATGGTCCTTGTTATAAATAGAACTCTATTTAAGGTGAATGTCTATCTTATAAGAAGAGTCTTACTTCAAGGCTAAGTCTTTTATCATCCTATAAATAGAGGGGTCTTACCTCATTGTAAATCATCCCAAAAGTATTAATAAGAATACTCCTCTCTCTACTTTTCTCTCTATTGTTCTTATTCTTGTATTATTGTTCTTGTTCTTATATTATTTCATAACACGTTATCAGCACGAGACTCTACCGTCTCAAGAAGCACTTTGAGAAGATTAAGGAGTAATTCGCCCACACGAATTTCGCTAATTCCGGGCATTATCCGGGTCACGCTTCAAGAGATAAGTATCGATTTTATGTTCGATTAAAATCTATAATTATGTGTTGTCTATATTACATACAAGTGATCCTAGCTATTTACTTCCGCTATTCCTTTCTTTGTTACAATTGAATTGATGACTGGTTTAATTTAGTTGTATAGTGGAACGTTTCTGGTCAATTATGCAAACAATGGGTTTTTGGATTTTTAAAGTTTGCTGACAGTTTGGAGGTCCAATGGCAATCTTGAATTTCTATACGGAAAATATGTCGCGTTCATCAAATTGGCCGTGGGAGTCGACCAAAGTTGCCGGAATTTGTTGCCACGGGATGGAAACTCAAGAGGTATATTTGATATCACAACATTGATTGGTATACCTTAAAGGCAAGTAATTTACTTTTCCCTTTCAAATTCTTGAAATTCTACGATTTGAATTTTATATACAAACAAAGACAACAAAGTTTGATTATAACTCTAATGGAGTTTGTAAGAAATTACACTCACATGAAGTGGTAAAATTTCTATGCCTTGCCATGATCAAATTCATGAATGATTGTGGGCAAAGAATTGAAAATCCATCCCATTGAATTTGCTCCATTCCCTTTAGAGAATGTGGTAGCAGTATGTGATAAGTCTGAAAGAAGACAAAATTATTACCATGATGGTATCAATGAATGTGGACGTGGCAATAGACGGAATTATAATCGTCATTATGATCCATTCGCTGAAGTGAATGTGATAATTGTAATAAAGCCTGTAAGTATGAACATGCTCTTGATGTAATTGTATCTTATGTCTGACATTATGAAAAGAAAGTTCGTTGCCCTTGAAATTTCGGGCAAGAACTATATGACATGGGTGTTGGATGCTGAAATCCATTTGGATGCAATGGGTCTTGGAGACACCATTAAAGACAGAAATAATGCATCCACCCAAGACTATGCTAAGGCCTTGATTTTCTTGCGCCATCACCTTGATGAAGGTTTGAAACTGTGCTAAGGCCTTGATTTTCTTGCGCCATCACCTTGATGAAGGTTTGAAACTGTGCTAAGGCCTTGATTTTCTTGCGCCATCACCTTGATGAAGGTTTGAAAATTGAATATATCACAGTCAAAGATCCACCTATCTTGTGGAATGGCTTAAAGGAGAGATATGACAACCTGAAGTTGGTCACTCTGCCACAAGCACGATATGATGAGAATCCAAAAGCAAATAGTTCATAAACTATATGTTATCATTGCGGTGGAAAAAGGGCACTGGGCGAAAATTTGCCGTGTACCAAGACATTTGGTTGAGCCTTGTCAAGCATCTCTAAAGAGTAAATGCCCTGAAACAAATTTTATCTCTGACGACAATTTTGACATCACCCACTTGGATGTGGCAGACTTCTTTGAGCACCCTGAGGGGAAAATTGACCACCTAATTGGTGATGGATATGTGATGAAGGAAGATGGGATTGTTTGATTTTATTTCACTTATTTGTAATAGTTAGTGAATAAACTAATAGTCATTAGTATCAGCTCGTATTAGTTAGTTTATGATATAATGTTAGTATTAGTTCTTTAGAATGTTTCAATATGCTTAAATTTCGAAGAAATTTTTATTTTCCAGCAAAGTTAGTCGATTAACTAATAAGTTAGTCGACTATCTAATATTTCGTATTAAAAACTGGAATTTCCGCAAGCTAAGATAGTCGACTATCTGATTTAGATAGTCGACTGTCCTGATGACTGTTTACTAAGATAGTCGACTATCAACTTAGTTATTCGACTATCTAATATTTCGCATTAAAACTGGATTTTTCCGCAAGGCAAGATAGTCGACTATCCAATTTAGTTAGTCGACTATCCTGATGACTGCTTCCCAAGATAGTCGACTATCAACTAAGTTAGTCGAATAACCTCAGCAGATTTCGAAAATATTGTTTAAATATGAAACAAACGGATTGAATTTGTTTATTCTCATGTTCGTATATTTTCTTTTGTATGTCAAACCATGGGAATTAAATTGATTGAAGGCTCCTGAAGAGCAACTATAACTCTGCATAAAGGAACAATATTTTAGAGAAAGCAATGTTCTCCTCCAAGTCTAAAAGGAACTTGTTGAGTTTTAGAGATATCATTCAAAATGGATATCAGATTGAGACAATACATGAGTATAATCTTGAATACCTCATTTACTCATGAAAACGAGGTTGCCCACTTCGGTTTGGGGCCACGCCATTTTGCATCCAGCAATGCTAGTTCGTCGGCTGCCCACTTCGGTTTGGGATCACGCCATTTTGCATGCAGCAATGCTAGTTCGTCTCTGGCTAACGAATTGTCACAAATATTTCCCGTTGCAATTAGTTTTGGGTCATGAACCTAATATATCCCATTTAAGAATTTTTGGATGCGCAGTATATGTGCCTGTAGCACCGCCATATCGCACCAAAATGGGTCTGCAAAGAAGGTTAGGAATATATGTTGAGTTTGAATCGCCCTCCATTATTCACTACCTCGAAATATTGACAGGGGATTTGTACACTGCACGATTTGCAGACTGTCAATTCGATGAGACACTTTTCCCAAAATTAGGGGGAGAAGTTGGTGAAACCAAACGGGAAATTTTGTGGAAAAATGCATCATTATCTCATCTTGATCCACATACCTCTATTTGTGAAAAAGAGGCGCAAAATATTATCCATTTGCAAAGAATAGCAAATCAAATGCCTGACGCATTTCTCTTGTATTACTTGTTCTCATTAATGAACTGACCAACTAAAGAGTTCGGGTTGAAGCCCATAAATTCTGGAAATATCAAAGGTGAATATGGGCCCATTCACCTGCCATGTATACCACCTATGATGCATCTATGAAATGGTTACATGCGCGATTGTTATTAACCCGCAGCCTGGTCGGTGCTTGCGAGGTAAATTGCTCAGTAATCTAACTTCGAGCATAATTTCCAGATTTTCTATTCAAGATAGTTCATCTTGATAAGTTGGTTTATATCAAAGTTGGTTTAGCAAGATAATTATTGAGTGCCTCCACTTAATAGCTAAACTGTTTCTTATGAGAACAAAGTTATATATATATCAGTTTGATATACGTTATATACGAGAATATATTATATTCTCCCCTCACAAATGGTTCAGGGTCAGGAACCAAATAATCTCATCTTATTATTATTAATGTGCTGTGTATATTGACATGATAATGTACAAAGATGATTTCCCAGAGTTGAGGAAACAAGTTAGTTTTTCTAACATGAGAGGGAGACATGATAAACACTTGAGAAAAGGTTACATGAGATGAATTATCATTTGTATATATAGATCCTCGAATATCATGATATGAACCTGAAGTTCATAAAAGGGATAATTCAATTGCAACATATTGCAAAGCATGCCATGCGCATTTGCTGACCCAAAGAATGTAACTATATTCTCACTGCAAATGCTCATATTAAGTCCTAGAAGGACAAAGTCTTGGATACGCCTGAAGCGTATAGACAAATCGGTTTCAAAAGGAACTTCTTAATAAAAAAGATGAGCAAATGATCAAAGTGATCATAATAAGGAGGCAAGTGATCCAGAAGATCACATGACATAACACTTCATAAAATCTCATGAGAGATTCAGGTACCTGAATATATTAATGAAGAGATCTCCATGTTATGTCTTTATGAAAATTGACTGAAACCGATACAAAATGATTGTCGACGACATCTATGATAGCGCTAAACATCGATGAGGATCTTATGTTTGTCGAATACAAACAAAACCATTGGCCAAATGGAAGAGATACAATTCAAGAAGAATTGATTCCATATGAAAGACATGTAGTTTTGGACATGTAGTTCAAATACTTGAAAGTGTAAAGTCAAAGGTATGTGTAATCAGTTTTCGATATTTATTTGTTTAGCATGACATGAAAACTTGATATGCATCTAAAGTCTATTATATGGCTTATATGACTTAACTTGAAAGATTTAAGTTGCTTGAAGCATATACAATTCTTGGTCCTGAAGTACCACATCCTAAGTGCAATTTGTGTACATATGTATATTGCTCTAACTATAAACATGATGGCATCGAGAATACCCCTATGGAAGTATTGAAGAGTCATTCCACGACATTACATGAAGATGTTCATATCTATCAAGAATGATAATTTCAAGGTACAGAATATTCATTCAAGTCAATATGGTTGATTTATTTATCAAATATCTACTAACGATTTCTTGAAGCTAGTGCACAAGATTGGAATGTGAAGGTTCAAGGATGCGAATTGATGTTCTTTTTAGGGGGAGTTAATGCGCGTTGCACTCTTTTTTCCTTACAAGGTTTTGTCCCACTGGGTTTTCCTTGCAAGGTTTTTAACGAGGCAACAAATAGGCGTATTTCTAAACATATGTACTCTTTTCTTTTTCTAGAATTTTTCCCATTGGGTTTTGTTTTAGTTAAGGTTTTAACGAGGCACATTATTGAATAGACATTCAAGGGGGAGTGTTATAAATAGAACTCTATTTAAGGTGAATGTCTATCTTATAAGAAGAGTCTTACTTCAAGGTTAAGTCTTTTATCTTCCTATAAATAGAGGGGTCTTATCCCATTGTAAATCATCCCAAAAGTATTAATAAGAATACTCCTCTCTCTCTACTTTTCTCTCTATTGTTCTTGTTCTTGTATTATTGTTCTTGTTCTTATATTATTTCATAACAGTCCTTTTTTTCTCCTCCTATTTCTTTTTTATCTGAAGGATGTGTTTGGTACGAAGGAAAATATTTTTCATAAATTTTTTTTTTCAATTTTTTCATGTTTGGTTGGCTTTCCTTAGACAGGAGGGGTTGCTCTGATGGTAAGTAACCCCCACTTCCGACCGCGAGATTGTGAGTTCGAGTCTCTCCAAAAGCAATGTGGTAATTTCTTGGAAGGAAAGATGTTGGGGTCTATTTGGAAACAGCCTCTCTACCCATGGGTAGGGGTAAGGTCTGCGTACACACTACCCTCCTCATACCTAACCCCGTGGGATTATACTAGGTGGTGGTTGTTGTTGTTGTTGTTGTTGTTGGTTGGCTTTCCTTATTAATTCATTCTCCTCCAATTGGAGGAAAACGTTTTCCTTATCAAGAGAACGGAAAACATGTTCCTAACCTCACTCTCAACATTCTCCACCATCACCAACCCACCCCACCCCCTCTTTAATTTATTTTTTATTTCAGTTTTTCCGTTACTATCCACCCTACTACACCTCCAACCCCCCTTAAATATTTCTTTTTATCTTAATTTTTTTTTACAATTTTAAATTTTTATATTTTTATTTTTCTGCACCCCTCACCCCAACCCCCACCCACCCCCTCCTCCCCCCCTCCCCCTCGAAAAAAAGATTTTACTTTTTTTTTGTAGTTTAAATTTCTATTTTTTTTCATTTTACTGCCCCCTCCCCCAGTCCCAGCCTCGCCCCCACCCCACCCCACCCTCCATCCACCCTCCCCCCCAGAAAAAAAATTTCTTTTTTGTTGTAGTTTAAACTTTTTTTTTTCATTTTACTGCCCCCTCCTCCAGCCACATCCCCCCCCCCCCAAAATATTTTGAATATACTTTTCAGTTTAGTTTTATTATTCATCGGTTTAAAGGCTAAAACATTATAAGTTTCAAAATTATGAATTCAGAGGTTTATATGTTTGGAAGTTTACAGGTTTAGAAATTATAAAGTTTACGCGTTCGAAATTTCGCGGTTTTGAATGTTTAGCGGTTCGAAAGTTTATGAAATTTGTGGGTCCGAAAGGTTATTGGTTTGAAAGTTTATGGCTTCATATTTATTGTATCTAAATTATTTATGAATACTCTTGAGAAGTCATTTTCCTTAATTTGCGTACCAAACACCAAAATGAATAAGATTACTACTTGTTTTTCAAGAAAATATTTTCACTGTTATACCAAACACACCGAAGAGTGGCTGTATTTGACCAATATGTAAAATTCAATTTTAGTATTGGTATGCAATTTAGGTGGAGGATTTTTCAAACTTCAGACTAATTAATTACAGTTTAGTCCGATGAACTTCTTAAAAGTAGAGCAACTTTGTATACGGGTAAAACCGAGCCCACTGCATGACTCCGATGAAATAAACAGAGCATGAGTGTGACCGCAATGTGTCGGAGACAAAGCAAAGAGCCCCTTGTATCGGGACACAGGCAAAACACCTGCCCTCGAAGATATCGGTGCTATATCCTCTGGGTCTGATTTGAAGACCGAGGCTTCGGTAAGCATTACCAAACAATTGTGCACGACTAACAAAGGGATGTGATGTCCACACCTGACCGGATTGTGATGACCCAAAGGGTCATCACTGTAATTCTCCCTTTCTTCGTGCTTCCGAGGCCTTGAAAACCTCTTGTTTGGTTGCTTCGATTTGCATGCGCAGTCCAGCGCGAAGCCGGAAAGTTTTTATGTGGAAATATATGAATTTTGTGTGAAAAACTATAAATTTTAATATTAATATTGATATAGTTGACTTTGGTCAGCATTTTGGGTAAACGGATCCTAGCTCGTGATGTGATGGTCCCAGAGGGTCCGTAGAAAACTATGGGACTCGGGCGTATTCCCGAAATTGAAATGCGAGGTCCCTGTCCCGAGTACTTAATTTTTTAAAGAATTTTTTTACCTGAAAATGTTATGAAAAATTAAAATTAAAATGAGTTAGAAAATATAGGTATCAGGCTCGTATTTTGGTTCCAACACCCGGTACAGGTCTTAAATGAGAGTTAAGCACTTCCTGTGAAATTTGGTCGAAATTAGACGTCGTTTGACGTGTTTCAGACCTAAATATCTAAAGTTATGGTTTATGAAGTTTGAACTGGGAAATGATGATTTTGGGGTTTAATTCATTGAATTTGATATTATTTTTGCAATTTGATCGCTCGACTAAGTTTGTATGATGTTATTGAGTTACTGTATGTGTTTGGTTGGGGAGCCCGAGGGCTCGAGAGTGATTTCGGGGGTGGTTCGGGATGTTTTTGCTCTTAAAACTTAGAAGATTTTGCTGCATTTTCGACATAGACCTTTTCCTCTATGCGATCGCATAGGCATGTCTGTGATTGTATAGAGTCACTTTTGTAGCCGTCCCACTTTGTTCAATGCGATCGCATAACTTAGCCAGTCTCCTCAATGCGACCACATTCCCCTATACGCGATCGCATAACTTTGGACCTCACCCAAATTCAGGTTTTCCTTTCCTCTACGCGATCGCATGACTTCTTCTGCGATCGCAGAAGACAACTTTCCCATTCCTCTATGTGATTGCATCTATTGCCCCACGATCGCATAGACCAAAACGAACTAGTGATTTTTATTAAAAACAGAACCTTATGTTATGGCATTCTTCCCCATTTTTCACACGAACTCTTTCCCCAAATTCTCCATAGGCGAATCCCAAGCCTCTCTTTCTCTATAAATCTTTGGGTAAGTGATCTTAACTTTATTCCTTCATTTTATCTTCATCTAATTAGCAAATTCCTATCCCTAAATCATAAAATCAAAGTAGAAATTAGGGCTCTTGGGTAGAACTAGGGCTTTTGGAATTTTGGGCAATTCAACCTCAATTTGAGGTTGAATCTTAAAACAAATTGCATATTTGAACTCGTGAGGTTATGGGTGATTGGGTTTTGGTCCGAGCTCGAGTTTGGACCATATAGGCCCGGGGTCGAATTTTGATAATTTTGGAAGAATGATAGGAAATTCATTTCTAGGCTATGGAATTGCGTTTTTAAGGCATTATTGATAATATTAAACTAATTATGGCTAGATATCGTTGTTTCGGAGTTGGATTCTAGAGGAAAGGTGGTTTTAGAGGGTTGATTTCTATTTTCGGATCGAGGTAAGTATTTGTTCTAACTTTGGCTTAAGGGATTATGATTAGGATATTATTTGCTACGTGTTAACTGTGGGGTACGATGTATAGTCATGGTGACGGTTATCGATGCACCGGAGTCTAGGATGACCGTGAGTCGTAACTTTAAATTCGAAAGATGTGATACAATTGAGTTATTTACTTGATAATTTAATTATGAAGTCATAGCTGAGAAGAAAATGAGTTAAAGAAGGAAGTGTGGCATTTTCCCTTGCCGAGACTTATTTGTTGACTTGTTCTCCCTTGGCGGGATGTTTAATCTTATTGTATATTCCCTTCCCCGATTGGTTGTGACTGTTCATTGGGTGAGGAAGAGCGACTATGCATGAAGGGACATTCTGTGCCATGTTTTAATAATTATGCACAAAGGGTCATTCCGCGCCATGTTTTTGAAAAATTGAGCATGAAGAGTCAATTTGTGCCCTGATATGAGATTTATGTGAGGAAAAGCACGAAGGGTGATGCCGTGCACTATATTCGACGGTTTTGGTGAGAATTGAGACTAAAAGCACATAGGTTGGCGCCGTGCCATTGTTGATTTACTTGTTCTCTTTTATTGATGTTAATTATTCAGTTCCATCTCTTTGTTCGTTGATCTTTTATCTGAATTGTTACACCCCACAACATGGCCCATCCCTCATCCGTTTAAATCATGTATATTTTTTCCGTTATTGTACATATATCTGTACAGGTTAATTGTGGTAGGTCTGGTCTAGCCTCGTCACTACCTCGTCAGGGTTAGGCCAGGCACTTACCAGCATATGGGGCCGGTTGTGCTGATGCTACACTTCTGTGCCTTTTTGTGCACAGATCCGGGAGCAGCTTACGGACCGCAGCAACAGTAGATTGAGAGCGTGCCTTCAGTCAAGAGACTTCTAGGTAGTTTGCTGACGTGCGCGGGCCCTGAGTATCTTCTATTTCATTTCTGTTTGTTTTCATTGGATCGAAACAGACTTCTTATGTATTTTCTTTCAGACTCTTGTTTGTAGTATTTCATAGTAGTCCGTGAGCATTGTGACACTAAATCTTGGGTAGAGGATGATGTTCTTTTCCGCTTTTCTTTCGGTTGATATTAGATTGAGACTTCCGCTTCAATTTATTGTTTTAATTATTATCTGGTTGAATAAAAGTTGAAAATAAATGTTTAAGTTGGCTTGTCTAGATCCGATAGTAGGCGCCATCACGACCCCTGATGGTGGGAAAATCTGGGTCGTGACAAGTTGGTATCAGTACACTAAGTTACTTGGGTCTCACAACTCACGGACAAGCTCGGTAGAGTCTGAGGGATCAGTATGGAGACGTCTGTATTTATCCCAGAGGCTACAGAGTTAGGAAAAAAAATTCACTTTGTTCATTCTTGTCGTGCGATTTTATTTCTCAAATATTGATTGTCGTTCTACTCTGTTCTTTTACAGATGGCGAGAACACGTGCGTCTTCTTCTACCACACAACAGCCCGAGCCCCCAGCAGCAGCTCCTGCGAGGGGAAGAGGCCGAGGTAGGGGCAGAGCTCAGCCCCAAGAAGAAGTTCCAGAGGTGGAGCCTCATATTGATTTCCAGCCCCAGCAGCTCCTGTGGGCCCAGCTTAGGTCCCAGGAGGGGTTATGTTTCCCCAGGATCTCCAGGATGCTCCAGTCTGACTGGCAGGCTTTATGGACAGTGTCACTAGAGCAGGTTTTCTGCCAGTAGCACTGACCACTTCTTAGGCTGGAGGAGGGGTTCAGACTGCTACTACACGTACTTCGGAGCATGTAGCTCCCCGGACTCAGGTTCTAGTGGTTCAGCCCGCAATGGCTCAGACAGGTATTACAACTCAGGACGGTAATGGAGCGGTCATGTCTTCGGATGCTTTATGGAGAAATGACCGATTCTCCAAGATTTTCACCACCACTTTCAGCGGTGCTTCATCGGAGGACCCCCAGGATTTTCTATTCAGTTGTCATGAGATCCTCAGAACTATGGGCATAGTGGAGACCAACGGGGTCGATTTTTGTACCTTCAGACTTGTAGGATCCGCCAAGACTTGGTGGAGAGATTATTGCCTATCTAGACCAGCAGGGTCTCCAGCTTTGACATGGGATCAGTTCGCGGAGTTATTCTTGGAGAAGTTTCTCCTAGTCACTCAGCGTGAGGCACTTTGTAGGCAGTTTGAGCGCCTCCAGCAAGGCTCCTTGACACTTACACAGTGTGAGACTAGATTTGTTGATTTGGCACGCCATGTAGTTGTGATACTCCCTACAGAGCGAGAGAGGGTCCGGAGATTCATTGATGGATTGATTCAGCTGATCCGTCTTCAGATGGCCATGGGTGTTGATAATTATATTTCCTTTCAGGAGGCGGCCAATGCGGTCTGCTGGGTAGAGATGGCACTGGCATGAGGAAGTGGTCAGGGGTTAGATAAGAGGCCTCGTCATTCTGGTAGGTTCAATGGTACCTCATTTGGAGGTAGGGATTCATATGACAGAGGCCACCCTCAGAGGCCCTTTCACTCAGCACTTCAGGTTTCTCATGGTACTCAGGCGGTGGTGGTCCTCAGCACTTGGGGATGTATTGGTTGTCCCCGCTATCATGCTATATTGGATTATCACGCCAAGACCGTGACCTTGGCCTTGCCAGATTTGCCCCAGCTTGAGTGGAGAGGGACCCCAAGTCATACTACCCGTAGTGTTATTTCGTATGTCAAGGCTCGACTTTTGATCGAGAAGGGGTGTCTAGCATATCTGGCGTATGTTTGCGACTCCAGCGCAGAGGTTCCATCTATTGACTCTGTTCCTATTGTTCGGGAGTTCCCCGAGGTTTTACCTTCAGACCTGCCGGGTATGCTGCCCGAAAGGGATATTGATTTATGTATTGATCTGGCTCAGGGCACTCAGCCTATTTCCATTCTGCCATATCGCATGGCCCCGCCACAGTTGAAAGAGTTGAAGGAACTACTTCAGGACTTGCTTGATAAGAGTTTCATTAGACCTATTGTATCGCCTTGGGGTGCACCAGTGTTATTCGTGAAGAAAAAGGATGGGTTGATGAGGATGTGCATTGATTACCAGCAGTTGAACCAGGTGACGATAAAGAACAACTATCCACTGCCGAGGATTGACGATTTATTCGACCAGCTTCAGGGTTCTAAGGTGTTCTCGAAGATAGATTTGAGGTCTGGTTATCATCAGCTGAGGATTAGGGCATCTGATGTCCCTAAGACAGTATTTCGCACTCGGTATGAGCGTTATGAGTTTTTGTTCATGTCATTTGGGTTGACCAATGCCCCGACATCATTTATGGAGATGATGAACCGAGTGTTCAGGCCCTATCTGGATTTGTTCGTGATTGTATTCATTGATGACATCTTGATATACTCCCGCAGTCAAAAGAAGCATGAGCAGCACCTCAGAGTGGTTCTTCAGACTCTGAAGATAGTCACTTGTACGCCAAGTTCTCGAAGTGCGAGTTTTTGTTGAGTTCAATTGCATTCCTGGGTCATGTCATATCAGCAGAGGGAATTCAGGTGGACCCGAAGAAGATAGAGGCAGCCAAAAACTGGCCTCGACCAGCTTCAGCTACAGAGATCTGGAGCTTCTTGGGGTTAGCTGGTTACTACCAGCGTTTCATGGAGGGGTTTTCATCCATTGTAGCCTCGATGACTAGATTGACCCAGAAGGGTACCCAGTTCTGGTGGTCAGATGAGTGCGAGACGAGCTTCCAAAAGCTCAAGACAGCTCTGAGTACGGCATCGGTATTGGTTTTGCCCACGTGATCTGGACCTTATACTGTTTATTGTGACGCTTCCCGTAACGGGCTTGGCGCAGTATTGATGCAGAATGGCAGGGTCATAGCATATGTTTCGAGGCAGTTGAAGATCCACGAGAAGAATTATCCAGTTCATGACCTAGAGTTGGCAGTCATTGTTCATGCCTTGAAGATCCGGACGCATTATTTATATGGTGTGACGTGTGAGGTGTACAAGGATCACAAGAGCCTTCAATACTTGTCCAAACAGAAGGAGTTGAATTTGAGGCAGATGAGGTGGTTGGATTTGTTGAAAGACTATGATGTTTCTATCTTATACCACCCAGGGAAGGCCAATGTGGTGGTTGATGCATTGAGTAAGAAGTCCGCCAGCATGGGTAGTCTTGCCTATATTCGGTTAGCCAGAGACCGCTTGCCTTGGATGTTCAGGCCTTGCCCTATCGATTTGTGATATTGGATTTTTCTGAGCCTAGCAGGGTGTTAGCTTGCACGGTTTCTCGATCGTTGTTGATGGAGCGTATCCGTGAGCGGCAGTTTGATAATCCCCATTTGTGTGTCCTGAAAGACACGATACAGCGGGGAGGTGCCAATAAAATAACCTTGGGAGATGATGGTATATTGAGATTGCAGGGACGAGTTTGTATGCCCAATGTTGATGGTATTCGGGAGTCGATCTTAGCGGAGGCCCACGGTTCTCGATATTCTATTCATCCGGGAGCCACGAAGATGTATCAGGATTTGAGGAAGCATTATTTGTGGCGCAGAATGAAGAAATATATTGTTGCATATGTGACTCGTTATCTGAATTTTCAGCAGGTTAATTACGAGCATCAGAGGCCCGGTGGTTTATTCCAGAGGATTGAGTTTCCCGAGTGGAAGTGGGAGAGAATTACCATGGATTTTGTTACTGGCCTTCCGATGACTCGGAAGAAGTTTGATGCTATATGGGTTATTGTTGATAAGCTGAACAAGTCAGTGCATTTTATTCCAGTTGCCACCACATATTCGTTCGAGAGATATGCTGAGATTTATATCAGAGAGATTTCTCTCCTTTATGGGGTGCCTATATCTATTATTTTCGACCGGGGTCCGCAGTTTACCTCGCATTTCTGGAGAGCGGTACAACAGGAGTTAGTCACCCAGGTCCATTTGAGTACAACATTTCACCCCAGACGGACGGTCAGTCCGAGAGGACTATTCAGATTCTTAAGGATATGCTCCGAGCCTGCGATATTGATTTTGAGGCTTGTGGGACCAGTTTTTGCCTTTAGCAGAGTTTTCCTACAACAACAGCTACCAGTCCAGCATTTTGATGGCTCCGTATGAGGTGTTGTATGGTAGGCGGTGTCGGTCCCCAGTCGGATGGTTTAATTCGGGAGAGGCACGGTTATTTGGTACATATCTAGTACAGGAGGCCTTGGATAAGGTCAAGATCATTCAGGACAGACTTCGGTCAGCTCAGTCTAGGCAGAAGAGTTATGTAGATCGCAAGGTCAGGGATGCTGCGCTCATGGTTGGTGAGCGAGTATTGCTCCGTGTATCGCCTACGAAGGGCATGATGAGATTCGGGAAAAAGGGCAAGCTTAGCCCTAGGTTTATTGGCCCATTTGAGATTCTCGATCGAGTGGGGAAGGTGGCTTATAGACTTGCCTTGCCACCTAGCTTGTCAGCCGTGCATCCGGTGTTTTATGTATCCATGCTTCGGAGGTATCACGGCGATCCCACCCACGTGTTAGATTTCAGCACTGTCCAATTGGACAAGGATATGTCATATGAGGAGGAGCCGATGGCTATTTTAGACCGGCAAGTTCGACAGTTGAGATCGATGAGTTTTCCTTCAGTGCGTGTTCAGTGGAGAGGTCAGCCTCCTAAGGCATCAACCTAGGAGTCCGAGTCTGATATGCGGAGCCGTTATCCCCATCTATTCCCCAACTCATGTACTTCTTTCTTTTGTCCGTTCGAGGATGAACGGTTGTTTTAGAGGTGGAGGATGTGACGACCCAAAGGGTCATCACCCTTATTCTCCCTTTCTACGTGCTCCCAAGGCCTTGAAAACCTCTTGTTTGGTTGCTTTGATTTTGCGTTCGCAGTTCGGGCGCGAAGCCGGAAAGTTTTTATATGGAAATATATGAATTTTGTGTTAAAAACTATAAATTTTGATATTAATGTTGATATAGTTGACTTTGGTCAATATTTTGGGTAAACGGACCCGGGCCCGTATGATACGGTCCCGGAGGGTTCGTAGGAAAATATGGGACCCGGGCATATTCCCGGAATCGAAATACGAGGTCCCAGGCCCGAGTACAGAATTTTTGAAAGAAATTGTTGACCTGAAAATAATATGAAAAATTGAAATGAAAATGAGTTAGAAAATATAGTTATCGGGCTCGTATTTTGATTCCGATGTCCGGTATAGGTCTTATTTGAGCGTTAAGCACTTCCTGTGAAATCTGGCCAAAATTGAACGTCGTTTGACGTGTTTCGGACCAATATATCTAAAGTTAAGGTTTATGAAGTTTTAAATGGGAAATTATGATTTTGGGGTTTAATTCATTGAATTTGATGTTTTTTTGGCGATTTGATCGCTTGACTAAGTTCGTAAGATGTTATTGAGTTAGTGTGTATGTTTGGTTGGGGAGCCCGAGGGCTCGGGAGTGATTTCGGGGGTGGTTCGTGATGTTTTTGCTCTTAAAACTTAGCAGATTTTGCTGCATTTTCTACACAAACCTTTTCCTCTATGCGATCGCATAGGCATGTCTGCGATCGCATAGAGTCCCTTTTGTAGCCATCCCATTTTGTTCAATGCGATCACATGGTTTCATACGCAATCGCATAGCTTAGCGAGTCTTCTCATTGCGACCGCATTCCCATATACGCGATCGCATAGCTTTGGACCTCACCCAAATTCAGGGCTTCGTTTCCTCTACGCGATCGCATGACTTCTTCTGCAATCGGAGAAGCCAACTTTCCCATTCCTCTATGTGATCGCATCTGTTGCCCCGCGATCGCATAGACCAAATGCTATATTGGTTTTTATTAAAAACAGAACCTTAAGTTAGGGGATTCTTCCCCATTTTTCACACGAACTCTTTCCCCCAATTCTCCATAGGCGAATCCCAAGCTTCTCTTTCTCCATAACTCTTTGGGTAAGTGATCTTAGCTATATTCCTTCATTATATCTTCATTTAATTAGCAAATTCCTAGCCCTAAATCATAAAATCAAAGAAGAAATTAGGGCTCTTGGGTAGAACTAGGGCTTTTGGAATTTTGGGTAATTCAACCTCATTTTGAGGTCGAATCTTAAAACAAATTGCATATTTGAACTCGTGGAGTTATGGGAGATTGGGTTTTGGTCCGAGCCTGGAGTTTGGACCATGTGGGCCCGGGGTCGGATTTTGGTACTTTTAGAAGAATGATAGAAAATTCATTTGTAGGCTATGGAATTGCGTTTTTAAGCCATTATTGATTATATTGAACAAATTATGGCTAGATATCATTGTTTTGGAGTTTGCTTCTAGAGGAAAGGTGGTGTTAGATGCTTGATTGCTATTTTCGGATCGAAGTTAGTGTTTGTTCTAACTTTGGCTTGAGGGATTAGGATTAGGATATTATTTGCTACGTGTTACTTTTGGGGTACGGTGTATAGCATGGTGACAGTTATCTATGCAATGGAGTCTAGCATGACCGTGAGTCGTAAATGCCTTTAAATTCGAAAGATGTGATACAATTGAGTTATTTACTTGATAATTTAATTATGAAGTGATAGCTGAGAAGAAAATGAGTTAAAGAAGGACGTGTGGCCTTTTCCCTTGCCGGGACTTATTTGTTGACTTGTTCTCCCTTGGGGGGATGTTTAATCTTGTTGTATATTCCCTTCCCCAATTGGTTGTGACTGTTGATTGGGTGAGGAAGAGCGACTATGCATGAAGGGTCATTCTGTGCCATGTTTTAATAATTATGCACGAAGGGTCATTCCGCTCCATGTTTTTTAATAATTGAGCACGAAGGGTCAATTTGTGCCTTAATATGATATTTATGTGAGGAAAAGCACGAAGGGTGATGACGCGCACTATATTCGACGAGTTTGGTTAGATTGAGAGTAAAAGCACGAAGGTTGGTGTCGTGCCGTTGTTGATTTATTTGTTCTCTTTTATTGATGTTAATTATTCAGTTCCATCTCTTTGTTCGTTGATCTTATACATGAATTTTTACACCCCACAACATGCCCCTCCCTATTATCTGTTTAAATTATGTATATTTTTTAGGTTATTGCACATATATCTGTACAGGTGAATTTTGGTAGACATGGTCTAGCCTCGTCATTATCTCGCTGGGGTTAGGACATGCACTTACCAGCATATGGGGTCGGTTGTGCTGATGCTATACTTCTGTTCCCTTTTTGTGCACAGATCCAGTGGCAGCTTACGGACCGCAACAAAAGTAGATTGAGAGCGTGCCTTCAATCCAGAGACTTCTAAGTAGTTCATTGACGTGCGCGGGCTTTGAGTCTCTTCTATTTCATTTATGTTTGTTTTAATTGTATCGAAACAGACTTCTTATTTTCAGACTCCTGTTTGTAGTTTTTCATAGTAGTCCGTGGGCATTGTGACACTAAATCTTGGGTAGAGGATGATGTTTACTTTTCCGCATTTCTTTCGGTTAATATTAGATTGAGACTTCGCTTCAATTTACTGTTTTTATTATTATCTGGTTGAATAAAAGTTGAAAATAAATGTTTAAGTTGGCTTGCCTAGGTCCGATAGTAGGCGTCATCATGACCCTTGATGGTGGGAAAATTCGGGTCGTGACATGGATATCACGGCATGAATCTAGGCCCGTATTAGTAAAAAACAGTAATTAATGAAATCAAAGATTTTACCTTTTTTGAAATTGTACTTAAGGTAAAATTCCCCTACTATATAAAGAGGAAAGCTTATTATTCATAACACATTATAACACGCATATCAAGGCAACATACTATATTATTTTTTTCTGTTCTTACTTCTGTTCATCAGTTCTCCGTTATTGTGAACCAAAGATCGAAGACATGCATTTCATTAAGTCATTACTGAGTTCGGGATCACTCTCATTATTGGTTTGGCAATTTATTATGTTTTTATTTGTTTAATCTAATGCTATTAATTATTTGTATTGAATTAATTCACATATCCTTAAATCACAAATAAATTTAATTTTTATCTGTTTTCGAGGGTAAACAAACTTAACCGTCTTGTCGTTGTTAGAGCCTATGTTAGACCAATAAATTAAAGTTGCTGAAGAAATTGAACTATTTATATAAAAGAGTATGTCCAAATCACTAGTCTAAAACTGTGAAAAAAAGATAGCAGTAAATTAAATAGGTAAAATACCTTAAGCCACTCTTAAATTTGGCTCAGATTATTATCCTTTCCGAATTATGTTCGATCTTAATTACCCTTTCAACTTGGCCTTTTGAGGGCCATTACCCCCCTAGACACGAATGTGGCAAAAAGTATGAGTGCACTCGCCTGCCACGTGGATTTTTCTGTCTATGTAACATTTTTTTTTGAAAAATAAAATATTTTTTTTACCTTTTAAGAATATTACTTTTTTAGATTTCGAATAACATTTATCATAAAACTTAGATATAACTACATTATTTAGGCTAAATATTTTTATTTGGCCAAAAATAATAAAGTTTTAGTTAAACTTTTTTCTAATTTGACCTGAAAATAAAAATTTATACAATTGAAATAAAGAGTCAAGGCATCGAAAAAGTTATAAAAAATACATAGTATTAAATTAATTATTTTGGCTATAATTTTTTATATAGCTCTAAATTATGGTGTTCTAATTTTTTTTACAGATTTTAACTAAAAAAATAAAAATACATAGTTGAAATAAATTGTCATTACATCAAAAGAAGAAATAAAAAGAGTGTACAATTGTAAGAAATTATAAGTGCAATTGTACACTCTTTTTATTTCTTCTTTTGATCCAATGACTATTTATTTCAGGTATGTATTTTTCATATCTTCTTAGATGACTTGACTCTTTATTTCAATTGTATACATATTTATTTTCAAGTCAACTTTAAAAAATATATTAACTAAAATATTATTATTTTTGGCCAAATAAAAATATTTAGCCTAAATAATGTAGTTATATCCAAATTTTATTATAAATTTTATTTTAAAGAAATTATCTAAAAAAGTAATATTCTTAAAAAGATAAAAAAATTATTTTATTTTTAAAAAAATGCCACATAGACAGAAATATCCACGTGGCAGGCGAGTGCACCCATATTTTTTACCACATCAGCGTCTAGGGGGGTAATAACCCTCAAAAGGCCAAGTTGAAGGAGGTAATTAAGTCTGGTCATAGTTCAAAAAGATACTAATAATCTGAGCCAAATTTAGAGGTGATTTAAAGTATTTTGTCAATTAAATATGAACGGTGGCCTTAAAAAGCGCTATTTTAGAAATTCAACCAATATATTAGCACAACTGATCTTTCTATATTCTCTCTGGAACTGTACAATTGGGCAGGTAGCTCCAAAACTGAACTCTTTGCTATAGCTGCAGGTTTCTGGCCTCAACAAAGAAAAGAAGAAGAATTAATTCATATAACCGTTCACCTATCTCTTAAATTAAAAATAGCTGATGTATGTATAATATATATATATATATATATATATATATATATATATATATATATATATATATATATATATATATATATATATATATATATATATATATAATATGTATAACTATGCATAATTTATATATACTGGCAAAAAAATAAACATTGAATCTGATAGGCTATTTGTGTAACAAACCCAACAAAGAATCAGATTGATCCAAGAAAGCAATGAATTGGGCTATTGGTCCATACATTCGGCTCAAGGTCAAATAGTATTTTGGTTCTCTAATTTATCTTCTTTTTAATTTGTAACAAAATGCAAATATATATTAAAGATTTTGTTAAGAAAAAACAACAACAGCGTGGATGTGTAGGTGTTAGGCTCCCCTTCCCCAAACATTGGAGTATCCGTAAAGTTATTTTCATGTGATCTATAAGTCATATGTTTGAGTTGTGAAATCACCCATTATGCTTGTATTAAGATAGAATATTTACATCACACCCCTTGAGGTTGGGCCCTCCTCGGGATCAACGAGCTGCCCTTAATCTCGTCTGGACTTTTCTCGCAATCTTACATCTCATCCCATTTAAAGAAGCATCTCGACAGATATTTGTTAGATCCCCTCCACTGTAACCTTCTGTTCTTTGTGCCACTTGGTCAATATCCAGGTCAGGAGCTAAAGCGAATATTGGTTTTAATTTTTATCTTTAGTAGCTGCTGAATTACCGTTAGCTCTTAAAATCAGGAAGCGGGATGTAAATCCATTTTTCTAGCAGCCTCATTAGTGCCCCTCTCTGACACTGCAAAAAAAATCAATGAAAATTGTATGTACTTGGAACATGAGCACAGGCAAGATCAAACAAGCACTGTACTCGTCGCTCACTCTCCCCATACCATTTTTCCAACAACGAAGAACAAGAAATATTCAGAAAGATCAAACAACACCTTGACAATATGCACATCATCTACAACTGCTCAACATTTATTTTCACTTTGTCGTCTTATCCGTGGCATTTAATGAACGGACAAACAATTATTCGTCATGCACTTCATGTAGAATTCATTAATGAGACCCTAAATGTTAACCCTGATTAGTCTCATTTCTATACATTGATAAACAGGTACAACTCCTCAAATGGATGGTAGTTACATTGCCCCAAGTTTATTTATTCTCTCAAGGAGACGACCCAAAATCCAATTAATCGTGATGACACTTAATCCAACCTATTAGGTAAGCCAATTAATAATTATCCAATTTAATGAGATTTATTGAGACAAATAAATGATAAAATATCAGATACTTATACATTTCCTACGGACTAATAGTACAAATCATGAGCGTCTAAGATTTAAAATTTACAAAGCTGGTATGAAATAAAGTGCATCATCTATTTGAAATATTCATGAAGAGATTAAAATTCTAGAGATACCAAGATCAAGAGGTATCTATGACTGGAACACAGTTACATCATCAAATCCAGCTCCCCTTGTATACAGCAACATCAACATCCAATATCTGCACGCAAGTGTAGAAGCGTAGTTTGAGTCAACCTACCCCATATACTCAATAAGTAACAAATCTAACCTTAGGTTGAAAGTAGTGACAAGCTGGAATAAAGATTGGGGTCCAACACCAATAGTCAATAACAATTCATAACAATATAATAAAAGTGATAAAAGAAGTAACTCAGAGATATAATATTCAACTCGTTTACAGTTACGAAAAAATAGGCATGCTTTTAAAGTATATTAGTGAAAACCCAATTCTTTTACCGAAATCACAAAAATATGAATATGTTTGTAAAATTGTGATTTTTCCTAGAGCTTTTCAGCAATAGATAAGATGTTTCATTATCAAATGGCATGAGAAAATACATCTCTAGGCTTACATGTCAATGTATGCATACCAACTGTAATACCACGCAGTGATAAAATCACATGCATACTCTCGGTGCATCAATGCATTCAGTCCTCCCAATCACTCAATCCTCACAGCCACTCAGTCCTCATAGTCGCTCAATCCTCCCAATCACTTGGCACTCGCACTCGGCACTCGCACTTAGTAGGTACTTGCACTCACTGGGGTGTATAGAGACTCAATAGGGGATCTTTTAGCCCAAGCACTATAATAAGCTAATCATGACATGAATCAAATTAACATGTTGCGGCGTGCAGCCCGATTCCATCATGAATCAATAATACTTGTTGCGGCGTGCAACCTCGTCCCATCAATTATATCCTCAAAATCAGACTCTCTGTCTCACTCAATCACCGATCTCTTCAGTCTCTCGGGCTCACAATATCATAAAAATCAGCCCAAAAATGATGATGTGATGTATCAATAAATGGTGAGAGAGACTGAGATATGATATGGAAATAAATGAGTATGTAATTGCAATGTAAGTAGATAACTCAACAGCAGATGTGACCTCAGTGGGTCCTAACAGAATAAGCATATAGCCTAGACATAGTTTCTAACTTGGATCATAGCTCAATAGCTCTAGTACGTAGAGATTTCATGGTTACAGATAAGATCAGGTAACTACACATTACCACAGAAATAACAGAGTCAAAAGTCACACTGTGCATGCCCGTAACCTAGCATGTGCATCACTTCAACACCAAACATATAACACGTAATTCGGGATTTCACACCCTAGCATCAAGTTTAAAAATGTTACTTAACTCGAACAAGCCAAATCTAATACCGAGGAAGCCAAACGATGCTCCAAAAATACCATCACGTGCCTACCAACCTTCGAACGATCAAAACTAGTTAAAAGCAACTCAATTACATCAATTAATGCCTAAGAAAATAATTCCAAATGATAAAGGTCGAATCGTTAATAAAAATCCAAAATCGACCAAAAAGTCAAACCCGAGCCCACTCCTCGAAACCAACAAAACTTATAAAATTCGATAACCCATTCAATTAAGAGTCCAACTATGCTAGTTTCATTCAAATCTGACTCTAAATTGGTGTTCAAAACACAAGAATTCACTATATGAAACTTTAGACAAAATCTCCAATTTTTCAATTTAAAATTCATAGTCCACATGTCAAATCAAAGATAGATTCATGAAATATAATCAAAGCCGAGTATAGAATACTTACCCTAATCCTTGTGATGAAATCTACCTCCAAAATCTCTCCATTCCGAAGTCTATAGCTCAATATGTGATAAAAATGGTTAACCCTCGAACTTATAGCATTCTACCCAGCGTTTTCCGTATTTGCGGACAGTAGGTCGCACATGCAACCTTCGGTTCTGCTGCGAAAAACTTCTCTTATGCAAAAATAGTCTTGGCCAACCACCCTCGCACCTGCGGTAACAATATCTGCTTCTGCGAGGACCTTCACACATGCACTTCCAATTCCTCGCACTTGCGCATACGCTCATGCGCTCAATTCTCCGATTCTGCGATCTTCCTCACCCAACCTCTTCTCACTTCTGCAATGGACAAACCACATCTGTGAAGTTGCTTTTGCGACCAAGACTCCGGAGATGCGGCTATACCAGTACCAGCAACCCTCCACAATGCAACAAGAGATAAAAAATGAATCGAACCACGTCCGTAACTCACCCGAGCCTCGTGGGACCCCATCCAAATATATCAACAAGTCCCATAACATAACATCGACCTACTCTAGGCCAAAAATCACACATAACAACATTAAAATAAAGAATAAAACCTCAATTCGAACTTGAATGAACTTTAACCTTTCAACTCCTAAAACTCGCGTCGAAACATATCAAATCAACCCAGAATGAGCTTAAATTTTTTGCACAAGTCTCAAATGATATAATGAAGCCATTCTGATTCCTGAAACCACAAATCCGAATCTTATTTCATCAAATTCAACTCTCGGTCAAACTTATGAACTTTCCAACATTCAAATTTCCAACTTTCGCCATTTCACACTGAAACCATCTAGAAATATCCAAATGCAATTCTGGGCATATGCCCGAGTCCAAAATTGCCATTCGGACATAATGGAACTATCAGAACTTCAATCGGTGGTCAAATGCTAAACATTCAAACTTGGTAAGCTCTTCCAACTTAAAGCTTCAATTATTATATTTATTCTTCCAAATAGATTTCAAATAATCTGAAAACCAAACCCGGCGATTCATATAAGTCATAATACATCATACAGAGCTGCTCGTGCATTCAAACTATCGAGCAAAGTGTAAATGCTCAAAACGACCGATCGGGTCTGTTGATACCTAATTTTTCCCTATGTATTTTTTATACCCAAAATACTTTAAAAATAACATATGTGTGCATATATAAGCACATCAAAAGGTTTTGACATTTTTTATGGATTTTAAAACTAATTTATTACCTATTTTTTACATCATAAAATCCAATAAATTATTCCCAAAATTATTTTTTAATGAAAAATTTATATTATTCTCATATTTGCACCAAAATATAGCTAACATAATTTTTGCATATTTTTACATGTGCATTTGATATTTTTAAAACTAAATTGCATATAATTGTAATTTTAGCCTACTGTAATATTTAATAGTATTTTAATTACAACATAGATCCTAGTATTTTTTAAAATTAATATTTATGTGTCATTAACTGATTCAGTACCTTTAATTTATTTTTGAAACACTTTAACTATTTTTATAAATTGAAAAGGAAAAAACTAGTTATTTCAATTGGAGCCCAATTCATTTCAATTATAGCCACAATTCCTTTAAATTTTAGCTTAATTCCAATCCAATTACACCCCCCAAAAAAACCTAAATTCACAGCCCAATTCCTTATTTAGCTCGACCCCTGACCCTATTGCCAAACCCGTCCCGATTTCTTTTTAATCCAGGCCGTCGATTTTTTTGGATCAACAACCACAAACGATCCTTGCCTTTTTAATTTCGGACGACCTAACCCTAACTCTCATTTCTCTTCAACCGCTGCCCTCACACTCTCTCACTCTCACTCTCTCAAATGCTCTGAAACACTCAAAACCTAACCGTCTCCTTCGTCTTCTCCGACCAATCTCACCGGAGTACATGGCTTCTCAGTCAATGTACAGCCTGTGCTCACCCTCCTTCACCCCTAATCCATGTTTGTTCAAGATTTTGAGGTCCGACCTCGATGGTGTTCGAGCAGATCCTCCACAGATCTAAGGTTCTATGGCTTCTTCGGCCCCGTTCCGACGTATTCGAGCCTTAAGAGCCTAGCTGTGGCTCAAATCGACTCCAGATTAGAACTTTTCCAAGCCTTCTCATTTCTAGGGTTTTGAGAAGTCCAAAAGCCATTCGAGAGTTTTCTGTTTGTTTTTCCTTAGATTTGTGCTATATCTGTGCTATATTCGATATTTCAAGGGTTTTCCCCAATTTTCTTTTTAAAATTATTTGATTTTCAAAACTAAGGTTTCTGGAAAAAACTTTCTGATTCTTCTTCTCTTTCTTTATGTGTGTTTCATCTGTGTTTATCTTGTGTGTTTCTTCTCTACTACGCATGAACTTGATTTTCTACTTCTTTATCCATGCTTTGTATTTTCCTCTGCCTTTAGACTAAGCTCGCATGACTGTCTCTACTATATTTTCCTACATGATTTCTATTGTATGTGTCTCCTACTAGGTTCTTTATGTTTTCCTGCTTTAACAGATTTCACCGAGCTCTTCCTAAGCATGTTTCACCTATTGTTTTCTTAAGCCTATATCACTTTCTCTCTTCTGAACTTGTTGAGTGACAAGCTTTACCTAAATGTATTCCCTGTATTTCAAACATGTTTTTCTTTTTTTTGTTCTCTCATAACTGAAAGAGACTATTGAGCCTATTCTATTTGTTGTTTTCTCGTCTGTGTGTCTGATTCGAGTCAGAAACCCTAGTATTTGGGATTTTTGGCAAGCCCAACCTTCTGTTTGAACTAGGGTTCCATTCAGAACCCTGACTCTCTTTCAGACTCACTTTGAGTCTGTGAACCTGACCTTCTTGGTTACTCTGATTTCGTGCTAGTTTTGCAACAACTCTCTCTTGTCTCTGTATGCTTTTTATATGACAAATTCTCTTCTTTCAAAAGGCCTTTGACCAGCCTTTCATTGACTATGAGTCCCTTTTCAAAAGGATCTGATTGATTGTTGATAATTTTCTTTAAAATAAGTTACTCTTCACCTTTCCTGTTTGGATTCATTCATACCAAGACCCCAAATCCTGATTTTACTGGCCATTGATCGATTGCTTTCCTTATTTTGGCACAAACCGTGTACTATTGATTGCTTTCCTTAAATAAGTTGTGTGTATTTACCCCTTTTATGCTACTTTGAAAGGTTTAATCAAAATTTTCTCTCCTTAATTGGTTTTTACCCGTTGGAATCAGAATCCCTTAACTAAAGGGATGATGATTTCAATGATATTTCCTTACCTTTCTTATTTGTTTCCCTGCACTATAAAAGGGACTGCCCTTCTGCACTTTTAACACACTTCCAATTCAATACTTTCAAACATCTACACATACTTCTGCATTCGAAATCACAACTTTTCTGCACTGAACTCTCTCACAATCAAATTGCTTTTCTTACTTATAGTATTGAGCACTCTGTATTCTACTCTCCTTTATCCCTCTTACCTTCTCCAATATTCTTAAGTTCTCTCTGAACTCTCAGTGTTCTGCTGCAAACTTAAGTCTGCTCCTGTTGATTTCTTGCTGTTTGTTTACTCTGCTATTCTGCTATTTTTTACTTTGCAACAGGTATGTTCCTAGTTAAATAATGCCCTCTTCACTATGTGTTTACCTCTTGGTCTGTTATGCTTTCATTCACCATGTGTTTATTTCCTAGTCTTTTATGCTTTCTTCTGTTATGTTTTTTTTGCCATTAATATGCTTATGTGAATCCCTTCCCTTTTTACCCATTTGTGTGTGAGTTGTATTTCCAGCCATTGCAGCACTCAACCTTGTTGTCTATGACTTTGAACTAGGTTTTTTGAACTAGGTTCTTTGGACACCTTAACTCAAATCAATTCCCACTTCCCTTTCCCCTTTATCTGTTGTGCCTGACTTGGGTCTGGTGGTGTCCTAATCATCATTCAGACTCAGGTCTGACCTTTAAGGTCTGCTCTTAACTTGTTTGAGCAAACAAATGGTCAGGGTGTGCCAGTCTGCACCTATGGCTGGGTATGACCACTATTTGCTATGGTTTCCCAATAACTTTGCACTTACTCCTAGCTCTAAGTTATGGCCCTCTCTTGTAAGCCATGCTTTGGGACCCTTTGAGCTCCCTCTGAACTTGGATTCCTGAGGGCTGACTATTCCATACTGCACTATTGTAATTCTAAATGGTATCCTGAGTGTAAGCAATGCCGGGAATCCTTGAGATTCCTTGGAACTTTGAAATATATTGGATAATGAGATGGTTTTGAAAATCTGGATTCCGGAAATTGGTTAATCACATGTTATTAGATATTAAGGTTGAATTAGGAAGTTTGGATCTAGCTGTTGGTTTTGATGTATTTTCTTTCCTTCTTTTAGTCTGGAATAATTTGTATAAAGAACTTGGGGAATATAGTAAAAGGGTGTGGGAGGGGTTTTACTTTCTTACATCAAAAAGGGTAGATATCATGCCTTTAGGACTTTAATTTTCTTAGTAGAAATCATGCCTATAGGATTGTCCATTATTTCTGATTCAAAGTCACCTAGATACCATGCCTATCGGATTTAACGTTTAGTTATGTTGTAAGTCATCTAGAAATTCTACCTATAAGGTTTGATGTTTAATCATATTGCAAATCACTAGAAATCTTGCCTATAGGACTTTAACATTCATGTAACCAATGCATATAGAAATCATGTCTTTAGGGACTGCATACTCATTAGGCAAGCTGTAGGGTTAATTAAGCCAATCATCTTTTGCAAATTCTAAAAAATTGAAAGTAAATATCATGCCTATAAGACTTTGCATCAAACTCGACTCTTCGTTTTAAGCAATATCAGTTTGTCAACTAGTCTTTAACATCTTAATTCAGTAACGTTTTCAAAAGCCTCCATCTTTTAATAAAACTCTTTCGAACCAGTATGTTTTTTAAATTCTTCAAATTGGTATCTTTTCTAGAACAATTCTTTCTAAACGTCCTGGCTAAACTTGTTTTACTCATCCTCTGAAATTATTGTTTTAAAAGCAGTTTGGTAACTTACTTTTTACTTAGATATTTCTGTCTCTGAAACTTTTTTCACACCTCTTTTATACTCAAACAATCTGATGATTCTTTTACTCACCTCTCCATTTACTGCAGTCCATACTCTCTTTTCAAAATTCTTCTACATTAAACTACTTATTTCTGAAACCAGTACTTTTGAAATCACTCGCTTGAAGTACCTTAATTTCTGACAATTGGGTCCAAGTTTACTAATACGAACTTTCTATCTAAATATATGTGTTAAACCAGTCCGTTCGCTGCTTAAGTTTAATTTAAGACCAAATCAGTATGTGGCAAGGCATGCTACACTAAGTGTTATTTGATTAAGGGGTTTTACTTGAGCCTTACCTATTTGTTTTGTTCATCCCTATATTTGTTACTTATTTTTGTATGTCGCAATTAGAATTTTAACATTTGAACTCCATATATGCCTTTACCCATTTCTCCCCCCCTCCCCCCCCTCCCCCCTTAGGATTAGAAGTCCTAATACCCTGGAACTGATAGGTTGGGACGAGTACTAGCATGCAATGAGTAAACGAGACTAATCGCGTTTAAATACCATAACAGGGTGAGAAGGGTAGAATATGGATATGATCGGTGCGCTAATATCACATGCGGCCCCTCTTTTGAGGAGTGATTGCTGGATATTGCATTGATGTGATCCATATTTTGTATAAACCTAGGATCCATTTTCCCCTTTTCTTGCAAATGTTTTCTTTAAATTATGTTTTCTTCAAACAATCTCATTTTTCTAAAAAAATTGTATTATTTTCTTTTCTTTAAGATTTCAAACTTATTTGTGATCCTTATGTGCAAACTTTACTTGCTTCTTCTATTTTGTTAATGTCACAATTATAGCATGGCCGGGAACCACACTAGTGAAACTTGAGGGGTCCCAACACATTCCCATCGAGATAATCTCTAAGCCCTTACCCGAACTCTGGTTTACCTTCTTCTCAAAACTCATCATCCCTTTAAAGTATCCTAATACACTATAATCATTAGGTGACGACTCTCAAAAACTCCATAACCCAATTCTCGCAAGAGAATAAAGAATTTTTCTCCCATAATATCGTATACTCAATTTTCCGGACCCTCCCATCCGCATATGGAAAAAGGGGGCGTCGATAGGGTCATTACATCTCTATATCCTCTTTTCTCTAGGACTATTCCATTTCTTCCACAAGAAGCTAGGGCAATAGTGGCATTTCCAGCTGCCATAGTTATTTAACATTATTATGCTATGTTATTACCTTGACAAAATTCTTTGTGATATGTGCCTTTAAGTTTTTGTTTGGAAATTAGTAAGGCTTAGCTCGACTGATCCACAACATAGGGTTATACTATGAACTTTATCTATCATATCATTAATCACCTAGAAGATCACTTGGTAACGGAAATAGAAGAGAGAAACCAAATTAAAATAAATTCAAGTACTGATCGCTTAAGTATCAGGATTGAATTAAAAACCTTGGGTGATGGTTAATAAAACCACCTCTAACCTTTTCTTTGGTTTTATACGATATATCTAATAAGTTACATTTTCCTTCAGATCTACCACAATCGCGCTAATGTTATCATAGCTCCTCCTCTATCACCTTCTACCAAAGGATTGAATCTATGGTCCTCAACTGGATCTTCCTCTCAAAGACACTTACTAGCCACCTCACATGCTATTTCGTTTGATAAAACATCCCACAAGCCATCACTCGCAAAAATCAAGCACTCATACTCAACTTCCCTTTTTGTGAAGAAAATCTCAGGCTCGGATATAACATATGGCGGTAGATACTTGTCACATGTTTTTAATAAGAAAAAATAATAGAAATATTTACTGGTGTTGGAATATCTATGCCAGGATCAGTTTAAGAAAAGCAAATTTCCCCAACAAAAATAGTGGATAAAGTAAATTCCATTTGGGTGTTGACAGACGCAGTGTTTTGATAACTTGATTAGGGATTCGATTCTTGATAATTATTAAAATTAATTGATAGAGTTTTAATTAGTATTGTGGAGTTATTTCTTATTTTGCTTTATCGAAAGAGGGACTTTATATTGAATTGCTTTACATCTTATGTTCTAGTTTAAATTCGTGATCCAAATAAGTAAGAAAGAGCCTCTTGAATTATTAATCGAACCAGAAAATAGGAAAATATTCATGAGAAGTTACTCTTTATATCATAACCATCATTTATTCTTGCAATTATTTATCGCGCTTCAATTGAATAAATTATTTAAATTAAGGTTTAATCGAAAGAGGAAATTAACTTCAAGTGTAATCTGATTATCGGTTAAATTCGTAAGAATCAATCGTATTATATAGTAAATTAACTCAAGAATTGATCAAAGTTAGTTATCTTGCACCTATCTAGTTAATTACCCATATTTCTCTTATTGGTATTTCTTCATTGCTCATCCAATGTCTTTTGTGATCAATTGTTTATTGATTAATTTTTAGTAGTTAATTATAGCAATAATCATCAAATCAAGTATTAATTTTTCTGGATAGTAATCAACTGAATATTATTTGAACATTGTTTAAATTTAATCCCTGTAAAGATGATAATTAATAATACTTTTCTTGACTAGGGAGCAATGATTTTGTGCTGTGTTTTGCACTTGTCAAATTTCTATGCCGTTGTCGGGGAAGTTCATTATGAAGTGTCAACCATGCCTTTTCATTAGAAGCAAAATAATCCCGTGTTAGTAAACCTCAAACAGATATAATTTCATCTAGTATAATATTTCCTGTTACAATATCACATAACAGAAACCACACTGGTAAAACACGTTTTATACAAATATTGTCATAAACAATTGAACAATAAAATAAAATTACAAAAACTGAAGACCGCAATATATTTATGCTCCATTGTCACAAGAAGGGTTACAAAAGTCTAGATATATAAAAAGCCTGTGAGCAATATCTTATGTCAACAGATTGTCCAGCAAAATTAAATAGTTTCCAAAAATAAAGAAACCATTATTTTCATAAAACCATGACTACTACTATGAGCATACTTCTTCTGAAATAGACAATGGACTTAGAAGGATAACTAACCTTGAAAATAAAACATCAATACAATAGAATTTGCTCCAGAATTAGTTGTTTTGCTGTTTAAAATGACTTTTGTTTATTTAAAAGTTATTCTGGTATGGTCCCTGCGGTTTTAAATATTATAATTATCCTAACAAGGAAGATCATATGTTGGAGAGTAGACTAAAGAATTATGTTTGACACCAATAATAGTCCCTTTAGTAAGACAGTTCTGTCAAAGATTCAACATTAACAAGCACTTAATTTATGTGTTGTATCAATCCATTTCTAGCAACAAAAATTACCTTCCTTGAATATCATTAATCAAATCCAGTTTGACCTTTTTTTAACCCTAACAGGAAACAACCCATCAACTTTGATGCACGATCGACAACTTCTATGATGTACAACCAACTTGCTTAATTTTATTTATAATTTGTCGTCTTATGCATAACATTAAATATACAAACAAACAACAATTTGACAACGTGCACATCATCTACACTTTGCCGTATTATCTGTGGTATTTAATAAATGGACAAATAGTATTTATTCATGCACTTCATGCAAAATTCTGTAATAAGATCCTAACGTTAGCCCTGAGTTGTCTAATTTCTATATCTTAATAAATAGGTACAACTCAAATGGAGGATAGTTATACTACCCCAGATTTATTTAATTTTTCTATATTCTCTGTTCTTTAGAACTATTCCATTTCTTACTCAAGAAGCTAGAGCAATAGTGGCATTTCCTGCTGCCATAATCGTTGAACAATATTATGCTATGCTATTACCTTGAGTAAATTCTTTATCTCTCGCTATTTTGTTATTTATTCATGATATGTGATATGTGTCTTTAGTTTTGTATGGAAACTAGTAAGGCTTAGATCGAATGCTCTACAACATAGGGTTATACTATCAACTTTATCTATCATACAATTAATCACCTAGAATATCACTTGCTAATGGAAATAGAAGAGAGAAGCCAAATTAAAGTAAATTCAAGTACTGATGACCATCTTTAGGTATCAAAATTAAGCTAAAAACCTTGGGCGATGGTCAATAAAACCATCTCTAACCTTTTCTTTGGTTGAATACACGCTATCCAATATGGTTCACTTCAATAAATTACCTTTTCCTGAAACAATCCTGCAGTATTAACTTCTTTTCAAATATACCACTACCACACTAATGTTATCATAACGATTCTATCCCAGAGCAAGCCGAGTAAGCATTGTTGTTGATGATAAACTTCAGGAAGAATATATAGCTCCTCCGCGTTCACCTTCTACCAAAGGACTGAAGCTATGGTTTTAATCACTTCCAACTATGCACCACTAAAGAGTAACGAGAGCGGGTCGAAATAGCTTTTACCCGATATGAGGGTCGGGATCGAATTCCTCAGAGAACTAGATATTGGAATTGGGCATCTGTCTAGAGTAGAGTTGTGTGTTTGTTTCTAATGTCACTTCCATAATTTTTGGGTTTTCAATTAACAAACTACTATTATCAAACTATGAATTGAAACTAAATTATGCTACGAGATAATTGCTAAAGTTGTATCTAATGGGAAAAAGGGTACCAGGGTCGTGACATTACCTAAGTGGCTAATCGATGGTAGATGTTACTAAGGTTCGATTGACATAATTGGGGACTTATAATATAACCGTTGCACAATTTTACCCACCCTCACACCTCTCGGTAGAGAGAGTGACTTTTTCCAATTGACTCTCTTGAGACCAAATGGGTAGAAAAATTAGCCCAAGCAACTAAGGTTCAAGTAGGGTGATTACTCTCTCGAGGTTTAACCCGTTAATCGGGGCTATCATTTCTCATGAGTCCATCCCAATTCCTTGTTAGGTCAATTTTGAAGACTTAGGCTCTTTCTCAAGAAGAGCCAAGTCCACAAAGCTCAAATCAGTCTTTGCAACTACCAATTCTTAGATTAAAACATAAAACTAACCCAAATAGCAAATACTCATAGTCAATCTAACCCTGATGGCAACACCCATCAATTACCCACACTAGGGTTGAGCCACAACCCTAGCTAATAGGATTAGATACTCATGCTTGAATAAGAAAATAGAGAAATAGATGAAGAACAAGACATATTAATTAATTACTAAAGAAAATACAAAGTGTCTATCGTTCATTCTAAGCTAAGATGCCAAATATGGCTACAAAATGAGTTATCACGAACACAGCTGCATTCTGGACTAAACTAATGACCTAAAAATAGCAAAATGTTCTATTTATACTAAGCTGGAAAAAATGGACTAAAATGCCCCTGTGGGGTCAGTGCGGGCAGCACAAAATGGACCGCGGCCGTGCTATGCTCTTGGACTTCAATTCTGGGCTCTCTGAACTTGGGCTCCGCGAACCGCACAAAAAGGTGGTACGACCGTGGAGCCTTCACCGTGGACCACTAAATGTGTACCGCCGCCGCGTTGCCTCAAGTCTGGTTTTGCCATCTCTCTGAATCACCTAGTGCGGCTGCATTCGACTTTTTGCGGCCGGCACTAGGCTTGTTTGCCCTCAGTTTACTTTGTCTTTGATACTTGAGAAGGTTTGACTCCTTTTGAGTCGATTTTTGACATTTTGTCATTTTGTCGATCAAACCTGCAATCACGCACACTTATGAGCCTTTTGGAACTATTTTGTAACAATTTATAACCAAAGCGTAAGCAAGAAGGAGCATAAAACACGATAAAATACCTAGTTATCAACTCCCCCAAAATTAACCTTTTGCTAGTCCTCAAGAAATCAATAATAAGACCCACCCCTTACGGGAAAATCCAAAAAATTTCAGCTATCTTAAAATAACCTAAACAAGCAACAATTGGGACTAATAATTACCCTCAATACGAATGCATCATTAAAAACATATAAGCTTTGAAAAACCATGGATCAAGTGTGACACAAGAGCATTAAGAGTCGACTCATTACATCAAAGAACTCTCTCAATTACTTTGGTCATTGTGGAACCCAAACTCACTCATCCTCAACTCTCCCTAAGCAAACCTCACCTTTTTGAGTATTGGCACATAAATCGAGGTTAATGAGATTTCACTCATCTCTCTCAAGAAAAGGTCTCAACTCCGGCTCTAAGTACCATATACTTGCCCCTCATGTAAGTATCCACTAATGCAAGCGTCATTCAACTAAAAAACATATAGTACTTTTGAGGAGTCAATGTGAAGGATTTTGGTTCAGGTTAGGAAAAGTTTTTGGTCTAAATAGGTTCCATCTTCCCTTAAGCACTTCTTTTGATTCATTTAGCACAATTCTCTTGACTCCTTGAGCATCTCACTTCTTTTAAGGGGTTAGAGAGACACAATGTCACTCTTTCTTTTGCAATTCAAAACGTTTCTCCTTTTTAACTTTTTTCCACGCTTTTCTCTCTTTTTCTTTTCTTGCATCCATTTTCTATTCTTTTTCACATTAGGCTCTATTTTTGTCTTTTTCTTTTCTTTCTTGTTCATTGCCTTTCCTTTTCTTCATTTTTTTTACCTTTACCACTTTGTTGCAATCCTCGTCTCTCCCCCAAAAATTATACTTTTTTCATGTGCTAAAGAAAAGATTTGGGTGCCAAGAGAGAGTATCTTTGAGAACGGGTATATGCTTGTATTATTGACCTTCAATATGTGGTCCACATTGCTAAAAGACTCCTTTACCATGTTCTCTTTCTCCTTCACACACTCATCCAGAAAATGCTCCCAACCCACTTGATTCTGAAATAGTCTATGTACATTGGGGTTAAGGGGTAGGAGGTCTCTGTCAATGAAGCTTCTCTCAAGAATCAACTTTTGTAAAATCCACCATTCCTTAAACTTGTGAAACTCCACTTGGCTAACAAATATATCCTCCCAAACTGCGAGATTCCTAGTCCGGTCAACACCCCCAACCTGAGGCACACCACTCCCAGGTACCTCCTTATCACTGCCCTCATCACCTCTTCCTGCACTCTCCCTAAATAATGAATCTATGGGGGATGTGGAGTAATCACTGCTACCGCTTGCTGAGCCCTCAGATGACTCAGTTGGAACATTCTCTGTTGCTTGGGCAGTGGGTGAATCTGGAAGAGAATCATTAGTCAACCCAAATTCGAGAGACGAAGTGAGTTGGCACCGAGTCAGAGGAGATGTCTTGAGAAGGCATATACTCACTCCCCGATTGGTCACAAGCTCTATCAGCAGCCTTGATTTCTTTCCTTGTGTTCTTTATGTTCTATCTAGCTTGGGGAGTGAGTCTTACTAGTTTTCCTTTGCCTTACGGGGAGGAATAACCTCGGTCGGGTTGTTTTGCACCTCTACCTCTTTGTTTGACCATTGTCTACAAGCACAAATATCTAGCTTTGTTAGTATCAGCACAGGCGGTGAATCAGTTGTGGATAATGAATTGCAGAACAGAAACCAAAAAGTTGCAAAAAAAAGTTGCAGACACAGTGCACCGTGGCCAGCACAAAAAGAGTGTGCGGCCGCACCGGAGGCACAGCGGACCGCACAAAAGCTACCGCGGTCCGCATTAGGGTAAGGTATGAAAAGTCATTCTCTGAATCACCACCGCGGTCCACAAAAAGTGGCATCGCGGTCATGGTCGGCCATCGCGGACCGCACTAAGTGCAATGCGGCTGCGCTGGGCAACATGTCAACTTACTGAACATCATCACCGCAGTCCGCACAAAGTGGTACTGCGGACCGTATCAGAGTATTGCGGATCACACAAAAGCGATAGCGGTCCGCGAAGGGTGCTTAGTTCAGGCACTGAGTTAGGGTTTCCAATTTGTGCAAATTTGTTCTCAAGTTTTTACCTAAAGTTTGTCCCTAGTCAATTACCTAGTTCAAAAGGCTCACCAAACACTGAAAAACCAACATTTACACTAACCTAAGCTAACAAATAGAGAAAAAATGGGGAGAAGATGAAACTATGGGATACTGGACAAGAAAATAACATGAAATTATAAAATTAAACATAGAAAAATGAATTAAATGTTACCAGATGTGAAGATGGAATGCAAGTAATCAATGTAAGCAAGGATTTACGTGGAAAGAGAGGGTGAACAGTAGATTTTTGGTCTCTGAGAGTCAATTTTTTGAAAAGGGTAACCGGTGACCCCTGAGGTATATTTATAGAAAAATATGTAGGACCCAGCCTCACCTACCAGTGCGGCCACACAAAATGAACCGCAGACCGTGCTGGGTTTGCTAAGAAGAAGTCTGAGAAGGAAACCTCCGCGGTCCACACAAAATAGACCACTGCCGTGGAGGTCCACCACGGTCCGCACCAAATGGAATGCAGCCGCGGTGGCAAACTTTAGAGAGTACCCCCCTTGGCACCAGTGCGGATCGTACAAAGTGCAATGCGGCCACACTACAACTTTAGAGACTGTTCAATTTGTCCATCATGTTTTGCACAATATCACACACTCCCTGCAACATCTCACAGCCAATTAGCCCAAAAATAAGTCCTAAACTACAAAGAAAATAAAAAAAGAAAAAGAAAATGAAAAAGACATAGATTGCCTCCCAAGAAGCGCCTAATTTAATATCGCGGCACGACACACTTTACCACCCCATCATTTTAGATGAAAACGTGGCTATCATCGAACTTCCAAAGATAATGCTTGACACGATGCCCATTTACTCTGAAAACTTCACCGTTTTTGTTCTTGAGATCAAGAATACCAAACAGGGTCACAAATACAACTTCAAATGGCCCACTCCACTTTGATTTGAGCTTTCCTAGAAACTGACATAATCGGGAGTTGAATAAAAGAACCATATACCAACCTTGAACTCTTTTCCCCAAGAATATTTGTCATGAAGATACTTCATCTTGTCCTTATACAAGGACGAGCTGGAGTAGGCATGAAATCTAAACTCATCAAGCTCATTAAGTTGTTCAACATGGAGATTGGCCGCAACATCCCATTCCAAATTCAACTTCCTCAAAGCCCACATAGCCTTGTGCTCCAATTCGACCAGAAGATGGCAAGCTTTTCTAAACACCAATCGATATGGAGACATACCAATTAGAGTCTTGTAAGCCGTCTGATAGGCCCATAGAGCGCCATCCAACTTTTTCGACCAATAAGTCCTATTAGCATTGACCGTTTTTGATATGATACTCTTTATTTACCGGTTGGAGACTTCTACTTGACCACTAGCTTGAGGATGATAGGGGGTGGACACTTTGTGATTGACTCCATTTTTGGCAAGCTACAAATCAAAGGCTATATTGCAAAAGTGCGACCCTCCATCACTAATAATAGCATGAGGAGTACCAAACCTTGTGAAGACACTCTTTTTAAGAAATGCAATAAAACTACAGCCTTCATTGTTAGGAAAAGCCACGGCTTCAACCCACCTTGAGACATAATCCACTGCCGCTAGAATGTAAGTATTCCCACAAGAGCTAACAAATGGACCCATGATATCGATGCCCCAAACATCAAAGACATCCCCCTCAATAATTGTATTTAGAGTCATCTCATTCATTTTAGAAATTCCGCCCACTCTTTGGCACTCGTCACACCTCTTCACAAAATCACCCGCATCTTTGAACAAGCTTGGCCAATAAAATCCACAACTAAGAACATTCGAGGCAGTACTCACTCCACCGTGATGGCCACCATAAGGTGAGGAATGGAAAGCCTCTAAGATACTAAATCGTTCTTCTTCTGGGACACATCTACGAATCACACCATCCATGCAAATCTTGAACAAATATGGCTCGTCCCAATAAAAATCCAAGATATCCCACTTGAGCTTCTTCCTTTGGTTAGAAGAGAGTGCATACAGGATTATTCCGCTTACAAGGTAATTGGCAACACCGTTGAACCATGGCATATCATTCATTAACACCGCAAGGAATTGTTCGTCGGGAAATGCATCATTAATCTCAAGGCCATCACAAGGCCTCCCCTCCTTTTCTAAACACGAAAAGTGGTCTGCCACTTGATTCGCACTACCTCTCCAGTCCACGATTTCTAGATCAAACCTCTTGAAGAAGTAACACCCATCTCATCAATCTTTCCTTGGAGTCTTTCTTTGTCATCAAATACCTAAGGGTGGCATATCAGTGTGAATAATGACGTTGGCCCCCATAAGATATGGTTGGAACTTTCCCATTGCAAACACTATGGCCAATAACTCTTTCTCGGTGACTGTATAATTCCTTTGAGCCTCATACATGATCTTACTTGAGTAGTACACTGGATGAAACATCATATTTACCCTTGGACCCAAAATATCCCCAACCGCAACATCACTAGCATCACAAATGAGTTCGAAAGGCAAGCTCCAATTTGGTGTTGTAGTCATAGGGGTAGTGGTCAACTGGAGTTTACGAAGCTCGAAAACCTCCATGAACTTCTCATCAAAGAAAAACTTGGCATCCTTATCTAGCAACTTGTATAAGGGGTTAACTACCTTTGAAAAATCTTTAATGAACCTCTGGTAGAACCCCGCGTGCCCAAGAAAAGTCTTCACCCCTTTGACAGAAGTAGGGGGAGGAAGCCTTAAAATCACCTCTATCTTGGGTTTATCTACTTCAATTCCTCGCTTTGAAATTTTGTGACCCAACACAATACCCTCTTCAACCATGAAATGGCACTTTTCCCAATTGAAAACAAGGTTCGTGTCTTCACATCGGGCTAATACTCTAAACAAATTACCCAAACACTCTTCAAAGGAATCCCCAACCACGCTAAAATCATCCATGAAAACCTCCAATATATCTTCCACCATGTCGGTAAAAATAGCCATCATGCAATGTTGGAAGGTCGCTGGAGCATTACACAACCCGAACGACATTCGAGAGGAAGCGAATATGCCATACAGACAGGTAAAAGTGGTCTTCTCTTGATATTTTGGGCAATAAGGAATTGATTGTACCCCGAATAACTATCCAAAAAACAATAAAAAGCACGCCCCGCAAGACGATCTAGCATTTGGTCAAGGAATGGCAATAGGAAGTGGTTCTTTCGGGTCACCTTGTTTAGCTTCAGGTTATCTATACAAACTCTCCAACCTGTGACCGTCCGAGTAGGAATAAGTTCATTGTTGTCATTGGTCACCACAGTCATCCCACCTTTCTTCATTGCATCGGCGAAGTCAATGAATTGGCAGAAATAGGATAAACCACCCATGCGTCTAACTACTTGATAACCTCTTTCTTTACCACTTCTTGCATCGCCTCATTTAATCGTCTTTGATGCTCCAAGGAAGGCCTTGCATCCTCCTCCAAGATGATTTTATGCATGTAAAATGTGGGGCTTATTCCCCGAATGTTGGCCAATGTCCATCCAATCGCCTTCTTGGACTTTCGAAGTACTGCCAAAGTGGTGTCAAACTACATGTTAGTTAAGAAAGACAAATGAATAATAGGTAAAGTAGAATTTGAGCCCAAGAACTCATACCTGAGGTATGGAGGAAGTGGCTTCAACTCCAACACCGGTGGCTCCTCAATCGATGACTTTGTTAGTGTAGTTTTGTGGTTTTCAAGGTCCAAAGAAAACTTCTTAAGCTCATTTGAATATGAACCCATACCATGCAATGCATTTATGCCCTCCACCCTACTAGCATCATTATTCACATCCATATTTAGAAGCATGGCCTCAAGGGGATCTTCAACAGTAATCATCGAACTTGTGTCATCCACTATCACGGTCGTGACAATATCCACAAATAAGCACACCTCGGTGCTATTGGGTTGACGCATGGATTTGCAAACATGGAAAACAACTTTCTCATCCCCCACATGAAAAGTCAACTCACCCGCTTCAACATCAACCAATGCCTTCCTCATTTCTAGGAAAGGTCTCCCAAGAATAATTGGGACTTCAAAGTCCACTTCATAATCCAATATGGCAAAGTCGGCCAGCAATATGAATTTGTCCAACTGGACAAGTATGTCATCAATTATACCCAAAGGCCGCTTCATTGACCGATTTGCCATTTGAAGTCTCGTTGAAGTTGGTCATGGTTTTCCAATTACCAAGGTCTTGAAGAACAAGTACGTGCTAGCCCCCAAATCACAACAGGCCTAGGCAAAATTCAAACTTTTGATTGTGCAAGGGATAGTAAAAGCTCCGGAGTCTTCAAGTTTTGGGGCCATAGAATGTTTGATAGCACTCACTTGATGAGTCATTTTAATTTTTTTACACTCCATATACCTCTTCTTTTTCACCAAATCTTTCATAAACTTGGCGTACCCCGATATTTGCTCAAGTGCCTCCACCAAAGGCACATTGATTGTAAGGCTCTTCATCATGTCTATGAACTTTTTGAATTGATTGTTACTCGTTTGCCTCGCTAACCATTAAGGATAAGGTGGAGCTGGCCAAGGCAAAGGCGCCTTAGCTTTGGGCACCACCTGTTAGATCATGTTTTAATGATGCAACGAATATACATGTGCAGGAACTCAAAGAAGTAAAGAAGAACTACTGGAATGGTTCATGACGAACAAGGGTAGAATTCACTCGCAAGCAAGACTACTAGAATGATTCATGATGTACAAGGAAAGAAATAAATCTACATCAGCAAATCAGCATTGGCTTCATAAAACTGGGAAATCAAATCAGCAGTATCAGTGATTAACGGAGCTGGAATAATCAAGGCACGAGAAGATCAGTGTAGCGAAGCTGGAATAATCAAGGCAGAATCACGGAAGAACAAAAAATGCAAGAAGATCTTGGAAGAGACCACTTTTGGAAGATCCAACAATCGAGGAGAAATCTCGTAAAGAAATCTTATGCCGGAGGAAAGAAATCAAGAGAAGCAATGGCTCACTCATTATTCTTGGAAAGAATCAATTTTTTCCAACGATCAAAACCCTTGGGTTGCCAAGCCTCTACAGATTAGGATTAACATTGAATCCGAACTAATATAAAATCCCGGTGTCTTTAATTCCTGCAATTATTTTCTGCACTTTACGTTCAGTTATCATATCTTCTAGATTACCATATTCAGTCGACTACTCTAGTTATAAGTCAACTTATAAGCGATTAATTTTAATAACTTACAATTCACCCCCTATTGTAATTTCACCACTGGCTCGGGCATATCAATCACGTGTTCCCTAGAGGGTTCACAGCATCTTGTGTTTCCACATCGGCCTCATCAATATCAATCTGCACATCATTGTTCACATCATTGTCAACTATTTTCTCAACTATCAAAGGTACATCATCATCCCCCAACTCATCATAGTCAACCACAACTTGTTTTTCTCTTGAGGCATTCACGTTACCGCCTCTCCCACTTCGCGGTGTAACCGCCATCACATGATTGTTCCCACCCTTCGGCTTCACTACCGTTTACTTGGTAGAGCACCTTTGGGTCGAGTGTTCAAAGAATTAGAGATTTGGCCTAGTTGTAACTCCAAGTTCTGGATAGATGTATTGTGGGAAGCCAATTGAGCATCAGAGTCTTGGTTCTTTTTCATCAGTTGCGAAAACATGATTTCAATTTGACTCATATCATTTCCCGAAGAACTAGACTCTTGATATTTGAATGGAGGTGTATTGTTCAGTAGTTGATACATCGGGGGTCTTTAAAATCCTTGCCACTAGTTTCCTTGATTTTCGTTGTCGTTCCACCCGCTTTGATTACCATTGTTGTTGTTATTCCCATTCCAATTCAATTGGTTGCCTGAATTGTTGTTCCCCCAATTTCCGCCTTTGTTGTTGTTATTCCAATTACCACCACCTTGTTGATTGCCCAAATTTCCTTAGGGTTGCCATTGTTAGTTTGAAGAGTTGCCTTGAGAGTTATTGACATATTGAACCTCTTCACTTTGATCATCATAACACTCATTCGAAAAGACACCACCATCATCATATTGATCACAGTTTCCTTGAGGTTGTTGCCCTTTTTGCCTTCTCTTAAGCATACTCACTCCTTCCATGGCATTGACATGGTGAGGATTTTGGACTTGTTGCAATTGCGCCTTTGCCAATTGATTTATAGTGGTCGTAAGCTAGACAATAGCTTGACCGTGATTATGCAACTCCTTGTGCAAATGGATGACCGTGGGGTCACCTTAGGGCACATTCGCTCTACTTTGCCATGCCAAAGATCGGCCATTTTATCCAAAACATCACAAGCCTCATTGTAAGGAAGCTTCATAAAGTCGCCTCCGACCAATTGGTTCACAATGCATTAATTAGTGGTGTTGATGCCCCGATAAAAGGTTTATTAAATCATCACATCTATCATATCGTTATTCGGGAACTCTTTAACCACAGTTCTAAACCGCTCCAATATTTCGTGCAAGGATTCCACTGGATCTTGCTTGAAGACCAAAATTTCATCTCGAAGCACTGCCATATGACTGGGTGAAAAGAACTTGGTAACAAACGTTTCTGCCAATTCATCCCACGTTGTGATGGAATGATTGGGAGACTTTCTAACCAATCCAATGCTTTACCTCGAAGAGAGAACGGGAAAAGTCTCAATCTCAACGCATCCCCGGAAATGTTCGTCCGATTGCTTCCCCGGCAGGTATCTACGAACCCCTTCAAGTGCTTGTAGGCATTTTGATCGGAGGCGCCTGTAAAATATCCTCTTTGCTCGTGAAAGGTCAACATGACATTTATGATTTGAAATTTCTCCATCCGGATTCGGGGAGGAACAATGGAATTCACATAGCCTTGCTTTGTGATAACTCTTGCGGCCACTCTTGACAGTGGCGGAGGAGGGTCTGGGATAGGATTGTTGTCATTTGCATTGGCCTGACGGCCTCTACGTGGAGTTTGAGGTAAGGGAACCTTATCTTGATCAGTATCTTCTACCCCTCCCACCTTCCCCCCCTCTCCCGCTAGCATGTTCCCAAGAACCTGAGTAATCGATACAAACAAAATTAGTAACGGGAAGGAAAGAGAAACAAAACACAAAACTAACTAAACAGATAGCTAGAAGTGTTAGGTCACCGACAACCACGCCAAAAAGTGATCACTTCCAACTCTACACCACTAAAGAGTAGCGAGAGTGGGTCGCAATAGCTTTTACCCAATATAAGGGTCAGGATCGAATTCCTCAGAGAGCTAGATATTGGGAGTGGGTATCTGTCTAGACTAGAGTTGTGTGTTTGTTTCTAATGTCACTTCCATAATTTTTGGGTTTTCGATTAATAAACAACTATTATCAAACTACGAATGAAACTAAATTATGCAGACGAGATAATTGCTAAAGTTGTATCTAATGGGAAGAAGGGCACTAGGGACGTGACATTACGTAGGTGACTAATCGACGGGTAGATGTTACTAAGGTTCGATTGACATAATTGTGAACTTATGCCATAGCCATTGCAAAATTTTACCTACTCTCACACTTCTTGGCAGAGAGACTGATTTTGCCCAATTGACTCTCTTGAGACCAAATGGGTAGGAAAATTAGCCCAAGCAACTAGGGTTCAAGTAGGGTGATTACTCTCTCGAGGTTTAACCCAATAATCGGGACTATCATTTCTCATGAGTCCATCCCAATTCCTTATTGGGTCAATTTTAGAGACTTAGGCTTTCTTTCTCATGAAGAGCCAAGTCCACAATGCTCAAATCAGTCTTTGTAACCACCAATTCTTATATTTAAACACAAAATTAACCCAAATAGAAAACACCCATAGTCAATCTAACCCTAGATGGCAGCACCCATCAGTTACCACACTAGGGTAGAGCCACAACCCTAGCTAATGGATTTAGCTACTCATGCTTGAACAAGAAAATAGACAAAAAAGATGAAGAACACGACATATTAATTAATTACTAAAGAAAATATAAGTGTTTATCGTTAATTCTAAGCTAAGATTCCAAATATGGCTACTAAATGAGTTCTCACGAGCACAACTGTGTTCTGGACTTAAATGATGACCTAAATAACAAAATATTCTATTTATATTAAGCTGAAAAAACTGGACAAAAATGCCCCTACGGGGGTCAGTGCATATGACCACCTAAAGGGTCAACACTGTAAATCCACCTTTCTCTATGCTTCCGAGGCCTTGAAAACCTCTTATTTGGTCACCTCAATTTGCGTATGCAGAACGGGCGTGAAGCCGAAAAGTTTTTATGTTGAAATATATGAACTTTGTGTTAAAAACTATGTATTTTCCATTTTGGGTAAATAAACCCGGAACCGTGTTGTTACGGTCCCGGAGGGTTCGTAGGAATATATGGGACCTGGGCATATTCCCGGAATCAAAATCTGAGATCCCAGACCCGAGTACGGAATTTTTGAAAGAACTTGTTTATCTGAAAATGATGTGAGTAATTGAAATGAAAATGATTTAGAAAGTGATGGTATCGGGCTCGTATTTTCTCTCTAACGCCCAATACAGGTCTTAAATGAGCATTTAGCGCTATCTGTAAAGTTTGGTTGAAAACGGACGTCATTTGACGTGTTTCGGACTTGAAAATGAAAAATAAGAGTTTTATGGAAAGTTGGAAGAAATCATGTGATCGCACGAGTAAGTCCGTAGGATATTTTTGGGGTTGTGTTCATGTTTGGGTTGGATCCCCGAGGGCTCAGGTGAGCTTTGGATAGTTGTCATTTTTCATGTTGGGAATGAGCTTCAGGTGTTGTAGACCTGAAGGCTTCGCAATTGCGAAGCCTGGTTCACAAATGCGAACATGGTCGCAAAACTGCTGAATTCACAAATGCGAAGCAAACATCGCAATTGCGATGTCTGTTCTTTCTCAGGATCTTCACAAATGCGAAGAATAATTCGCAAATGTGAATGCCCCTGCCAGCCTTGAGTTTGCAAATGCAAACTTTCACTTCGCAAATGCGAAGACTGCCCTTCCTGCTTGAGTTCGCAAATGCGAACAATTATCTCGCCCATACCTGCTGGGTTCGCAATTGCGAACCCAAACTCGCAAATGCGAGATCTGCACCTGTGAATTTTATACCTAACCGATTTTAAAACTTATTTTTCATATTTTCAAAACCCAAAACAACCATTGGTGATTTCTCTAGAACTCTTTCTTCCCCAAATCATTTGTAAGTCAACTTTTACTCAATTTCTCCAATCATTAACATCTTTTATCATGATTTCATCTTAAAATCAAGGTTTTCCATGGGTGAAAAATGGTGATTTTGGGGTAGAATCTAGGTTTTCACTAAATTGGGGATTTGGACCTCAATTTGAGGTCCGCTTTCAAAACAAATCATAGGTATGAACTCGTGGGGAAATGGGTAACCCGGTTTTGGTTCGAACCTCGGGTTTTGACCACGTGGGCCCGAGAGAATTTTGGAAATTTTTGGGCAAAACTTTGAGAAATTCATTCTTATGCATTCAAATTGATTTAACTAGCATTTGTTGATGCATTTGAGTAATCTGTGCCTAGATATAATTGTTTCGGAGTCGGATTCTAGAGGAAAAACGGTTTTAGAAGCTTGAATTGCTATTTTCGGACGGAGGTAAGTGTTTGATCTAACTTTGGCTTGAGGGAATAGGATTATGATGTTATTTGTTACGTGCTATGTGGAATCGATTCATAGGTATGGTGACGGTTATCTATGCACCCGAGTCTAGCATGATCGTGGGTCTTAAATTGCGTTATTTTGAATAACCTGATATAAATTCTGGTTTGAATTGATTTAGTTCAGATGATATGAACTGTTGAGGATAAATGAATATTTCGTATAATTTTGGAGCATTGGCTCGACTTAGCACTTGTTGGTAGCTAACGTGTTTAGAAGTGGAAGTTCCGTGATCATTTCCCTTGCCGGGACGTAACGATATATATAGAATTCTCCCTTGCTAGGAAATTTGAACTGTTAGTTATATTCCCTTGTCGGGACTCTTGTATTTTGATGTTACCCCCTCACACTTGAGTTGCGAATGATGTAGGGTGATTCTTGTTGGTAAATATCGGAAGGGTCGGGTTGCACTTCAACAGTAACAAATATAAATATCAGAAGGGTCGGGTTGTGCGCCGCAGCATTAACAGATATAAACATCGAAAGGGTCGGGTTGCACGTCGCAATGGAGTATGAATCAAGTGTGTTGTTTTTGTTTTGTATGTTGGATTTTCCTGTGTTTACCCTTATTAGTTGTTGGTGTATGGCCTTACCTCTTATCTAATGATTTCTATTTTTAAACTGTCATACCCCATAGCATGCTTCCCTCCCTCTTAGTTGTTTAAATCTCTGTATCCTTTTCTATTGCCTATATATGTTGAAATGCACAAGTTTATGTGGTAGTCCTGTCTAGCCTCGTCACTACTTCGTCGGGGTTAGTCCAGGCACATACCAACACATGGGGTCGGTTGTGCTGATTCTACACTCTACTCTCTTTTGCGCAGATACAGGATTCGATCAGTAGTAGCAGCAGCGGTGCAGGTGTTGGAATTCTGATCCGGGAGACACCGGGGGTAGCTTGCAGGCGTCCGCATGCCCGTCATCTTCTCTATACTTACTTTATCCTGTTGTCCCATGTATTTGGAACAAGCAGTCATATGTATTTCTTCAGACCCTCTTTTTAAGTATTCCATAGTAGTATGTGAGTGGTGACACCAGATACTGGGTAGAACATGTTTTAAACTTCCGCACTTTGTTAATATTTTTACTAAAAGTCTTCCGCATATTTTAAGTATTTATTCCAGTTTATCATATTGTTTTAGATAAATGCTTTTTGTGAAATGTTCTAAAAGGTTGGCTTGACTAGCTCCAATAGTAGGTGCCATCACGACCCTGGTGGTGGGAAATTCGGGTCGTGACAAGTTGGTATCAGAGCCCTAGGTTACTTGGTTCTCAGAACTCACAGAAAAACTCGGTAGAGTCTGAGGGATCGGTACGGAGATGTCTGTATTACCCTAGAGGATATGGTGTAAGGAAAAATTTCACTTTGTTCTTTCTTGTCGTGTGAATTCGTTCCTCAACCACCTATTGAATTTCTACTCTATTCTTTCGCAGATGGCGAGAACACGTGCTTTCTCTTATACCGCGCAATAGTCTGAGTCTCCAACAGTAGCTCCTATCAAAGGTAGAGGGCGAGGTCGAGGCCGGGGCAGAGCTCAGCCCCGAGCAGTAGTCCTAGAGGTGGAGCCTCATGTTGACTACGATGAGGATGTTACAGCTCCAGCCATTTCGGTGGGCCCAGCTCAGGTCACAGAGGGGTTCATCGCCACCCAGTTCTTTAGGACGCTTTAGTCAGATTAGCGGATCTTTTGGAGGGTGTTATTCGAGCGGGTTTGCTACCAGGGTCTCACCCAGCGGTGGTAGGTCAGCCAGGTGCAGCGGCTCAGACTGGGAATGAGGTCCCTTTTAAGGAGACAACCAATGATGGTCGTGGAGTTGAGGTGGTACTGCCATAGGGAGGGGGTCATAGATCGGATAAGAGGCCCCGTCATGCAGGCAGATTCAGTGGTACCTATTCTTGAGGTAGAGGCCATCCTTCCAGGCCCTTTCAGTCGGCTCCCTCTGTCACTCGTGGTACTTCAGGTGATCGTTTAGGTCGACAGGGGCAGCCTCAGTTTCCTCAGTTGCAGTGTGTGTAGATTTTATGAGTGTGGCGAGTATGGTCACCTCAAGAGGGCCTGCCCGAGGCTGAGGGGTGCTCGTCCGGAATAGTCGAGGTTCTACTATGCTTGTGGTGATCCGAGGCACATGGTCAGATTTTGCCAAAGAGCTTGAGTAACTCTCAGTATCAGAGTTATCGTGCTTGGCTCCTGGCACCAGAGGTTCCACAGCCTACCCAGCCGGCTAGAGGCAAGGGTAGAGGTCTTAGAGGTGGAGTCTAGACCGCTAGTAGTAGGGATCAGCCAACGGCCAGTCTGGAGGTTGAGATTTTAGATGCAGACATTACAGGTATTGTTTTGATTTGTATTAGAGATGCTTCAGTGCTATTTGAAACTAAATCGACGTATCATATGTTTCATCCTATTTTGCACCCATTTGGTTATGCCTAGTAAATCCCTGGGTTTTTTTATATGTGTCTGCGCCCGTGGATGATTCTATAGTGGTAGATCGGGTGCATCATTCCCGTGTTGTAGTATTTAGGGGTCTTGAGCAAGACCCGTATCGACTTATTGCTCTTAGATATGGTGGACTTTGACATTATATTGGGGATGGATTGGTTATCCCCGTATCATGCTATTCTGGATTGTCATGCCAAGACTGTGACCTTGGCTTTGCCAGATTTTCCCCGACTTGAGCGGAGAGGGACCCCAGGTCACGCTACTCGTAGTGTTATTTTGTATGTCAAGGCTCGACGTATGGTCGAGAAGGGGTGTCTAGTATATCTAGCATATGTTCACGACTCCAGCATAGAGGCTCCATCTATTGACTATGTTCCTATTGTCCGGGAGTTCCCCGAGGTTTTCCCATCAGACCTGCCGGGTATGCCGCCCGACAGGGATATTGACTTATGTATTGATCTAGCTCCGGGCACTCAGCCTATTTCCATTCTGCCGTATCGTATGGCCCCGCCAGAGTTGAACGAGTTGAAGGAACAACTTCAGGACTTGCTTGATAAGGGTTTCATTAGACCCAGTGTATCACCTTGGGGTACACCGGTGTTGTTTGTGAAGAAAAAGGATGGGTCGATGAGGATGTACATTGATTACCGGCACTTGAACAAGGTGACGATAAAGAAGAAGTATCCATTGCCGAGGATTGACGATTTGTTCGACCAGCTTCAGGATGCCATGGTGTTCACAAAGATAAATTTGAGGTCTGGTTATCAACAGCTGAGGATTAGGGCGTCTGAGGTCCCTAAGACAGCATTTCGCACTCGATTTGGGCATTATGAGTTTTTGGTCATGTCATTTGGGTTGACCAATGCCCCGACATCATTCATGGAGTTGATGAACCGAGTGTTCAAGCCCTATTTGGATTTATTTGTGATTGTATTCATTGACGACATCTTGATATACTCTCGCAGTCAGGAGGAGCATGAGCAGCACCTCAGAGTGGTTCTTTAGACTCTAAAGGATAGTCAGTTGTACGCCAAGTTCTCGAAGTGCGAGTTTTGGTTGAGCTCACTCGCATTCTGGGTTCATGTCGTATCAGCAGAGGGTATTCTGGTGAACCCGAAGAAGATAGAGGCAGTCAAGAACTAGCCTCGACAAGCTTCAACTACAGAGATCGGGAGCTTCTTGGGGTTATCTGGTTACTACAGCCGTTTCGTGGAGGGGTTTTCATCCATCACAACCCCGATGACTAGATTGACCCAGAAAGGTACCCAGTTCAGGTGGTCAGATGAGTGCGAGGCGACCTTCCAGAAGCTCAAGACAGCTCTGACTACGACACCGATATTGGTTTTTCCCACTAGATCAGGGCCTTATGCTGTTTATTGTGATACTTCCTGGGTTGTGCTTGGCACAGTGTTGACGCCTAATGACAGCGTCATAGCATATGCTTCGAGACACTTGAAGATCCACGAGAAGAATTATCCAGTTCATGACCTAGAGTTGGCAGCCATTGTTCATGCCTTGAAGATCTGGAGGCATTATTTATATGGTGGGAGGTGTGGGGTGTACACAAATCACAAGAGCCTTAAGTACTTGTTCAAACAGAAGGAGTTGAATTTGACACAGCGGAGGTGGTTGGAGTTTTTGAAAGACTATGATGTTTCTATCTTATACCATCCAGGGAAGGCCAATGTAATTGAGTAGGAAGTCCGCCAGCATGGGTAGTCTTGCCTATATTCCGATCAGCCAGAGATCGCTTGCCTTGGATGTTCAGTCCTTGGCCAATCGGTTTGTATGGTTGGATATTTCTGAGCCTTGCAGGGTGTTAACTTTCACGGTTGCTCGTTCGTCATTGATGGAGCATATTCAGGAGCGACTGTTTGACGATCCCTATTTGTGTGTACTGAGAGACATGGTGCAGCGTGGAGGTGCCAGGGAAATGAATTTAGGAGATGATGGCGTATTGAGATTGGAGGGGTGAGTTTGTGTGCCCAATGTTGATGGTATTCGGGAGTCGATCTAAGCGGAGGCCCACAGTTCTCGGTATTCTATCCACCCGGGCGCCACAAAGATGTACTAGGATTTGAGACAGCATTATTGGTGGCGCAGAGTGAAGAGAGATATTGTTGCATATGTAGCTTGTTGTCTGAATTGTCAGCAGGTTAAGTACGAGCATCAGAGGCCATTGGAGGGTTATTTCGGAGGATTGAGCTTACCGAGTGGAAGTGGGAAAGAATCACCATTGGTTTTGTTACTGGCCTGGAAGTGGGAAAAAATCACCATTGGTTTTGTTACTGGTCTTCCGATCACTCGGAAGATGTTTGATGCTATATGAGTTATTGTTGATAGGCTAACCAAGTCAAAGCATTTTATTCCAGTTGCCACCACCTATTCATCCAAGAGACATGTTGAGATTAATATCAGAGAGATCGTTCGCCTTCATGGGGTGCCCATATCTATTATTTTGGACCGGGTCCGCAGTTTACCTATCATTTCAAGAGAGCGGTAGAACATGAGTTGGGCACCCAGGTTCAGTTGAGTACATCATTTCACCCCAGACGGACGGTCAGTACGAGAGGACTATTCAAATTCTTGAGGATATGCTCCGAGCCTGCGTTATTGATTTTGGAGGCTCGTGGGACCAGTTCATGCCTTTAGCAGAGTTTGCCTACAACAACAACTACCAGTCCAGCATTCAGATGGCTCCGTATGTGGCATTGTATGGTAGGCAGTGTCGGTCCCCAATCGGATGGTTTGAGCCGGTAGAGGCTCGGTTACTAAGTACAAATCTAGTGCAGGAGGCCTTTGATAAGGTCAAGATCGTCCAAGAAAGACTTTGGTCAGCTCGGTCAAGGCAGAAGAGTTATGCAGATCGCAAGGGCAGAGATGTTGCTTTCATGGTTGGTGAGCGACTGTTGCTCCGTGTATCACCTATGAAGGGTGTGATGAGATTCGGGAAGAAGGGAAAGCTTATCCCTAGGTTAATTGGCCCATTTGAGATTCTCGATCACATGGGGAAGGTGGCTTATACACTTGCCTTGCCGCCTAGCTTGTCATCCGTGCATCCGGTTTTTCATGTATCCATGCTTCGTAAGTATCACGGCGATCCGCCCACGTGTTAGATTTCAGTACTGTCCAATTAGACAAGGATCTGTCATATGAGGAGGAGTCGGTGGCTGTTTTAGACCGGCACGTTTGATAGTTGAGGTCGAGGAGTTTCCTTCAGTGCATGTTCAGTGGAGAGGTCAGCCTCCTGAGGCATCGACCCGGGAGTCCAAGTTTGATATGCGGAGCCGTTATCCCCATCTATTCCCCGACTCAAGTACTTTGTTCATTTGTCCGTTTGAGGACAAACAATTGTTTTAGAGGTGGAGGATGTGACGACCCAAAGGGTCATCACTATAAATCCCCTTTTCTCTATGCTTCCGAGGCCTTGAAAACCTCTTATTTGGTCGCCTCGATTTGCATGCGCAGTCCAGCCGTGAAGCTAGAAAGTTTTCATGTGGAAATATATGAACTTTGTGTTAAAAACAATGAATTTTGATAATATTATTGATATAGTTGACTTTGGTCAATATTTTAGGTAAACCACCCGGACCCGTAATGTGATGGTCCCGGAAGGTCCGTAGGAAAATATGGGACCCGGACGAATTCTCGGAACCCAAATACGAGATCCCAGGCCCGAGTACAAAATTTTTGAAAGAAATTGTTTATCTGAAATCGATGTGAGAAATTGAAATAAAATGAGTGAGAAAGTGATGCTATCGACCTTGTATTTTGGCTCCGATTCCCGGAATAGGTCTTAAATGAACGTTAAGCGCTATCTGTAAAGTTTGGTTGAAAACGGACGTCATTTGACGTGTTTCGGACTTGAAAATGAAAAATAAGAGATTTATGAAAAGTTGGAAGAAATCATGTGTTTTGAGGTTTAATTCCATGTAAATGATGTTATTTTGGCGATTTGATCGCACGAGTATGTCCGTAGGATGTTTTTGGGGTTGTAAGCATGTTTGGGTTGGAGCCCCGAGGACTCGGGTGAGTTTTGGATAGGTGTTGGGTTCATTTTGTCTGTTGGGAATGAGCTTCAGGTGTTGCAGACCTGCAGGCTTCGTAATTGCGAATCCTGGTTCGCAAATGCGAACATGGTCCCAAAAATGCTGAATTCACAAATACGAAGGAAACATCGCAATTGCGACGTCTGTTCTTTCCCAGCAGTCTTCGCAAATGTGAATGCCCCTGGCCAGCCTTGAGTTCGCAAATGCGAACATTGACTTCGCAAATGCGAAGTCTGCCCTTCCTACTTCAGTTCGCAAATGCGAACAATTATCTCGCAAAACCCATACCTGTTGGGTTCGCAATTGCGAACCCAAACTGGTAAATGCGAGATCTGCACCTGTGAATTTTATACTTAACCGATTTTAAAACTCATTCTTCATATTTTCAAAACCCAAAAAAACCATTGGCGATTTCTCTAGAACTCTTTCTTCCCCAAATTATTTGTAATTCAACTTTTACTCAATTTCTCCAATCTTTAACATCTTTATCATGATTTCATCTTAAAATCAAGGTTTTCCATGGGTGAAAAATGGGGATTTTGGGGTAGAACCTAGGTTTTCACTAAATTGGGGATTTGGACATCAATTTGAGGTCCGATTTCAAAATAAGCCATAGGTATGAACTCGTGGGGGAATGGATAACCCGATTTTGGTTCGAACCTTGCGTTTTGACCACGTGCGCCTGAGGGCATTTTGGAATTTTTGGGAAAAACTTTGAGAAATTCATTTTTATGCATTCAAATTGATTTAACTAGCATTTGTTGATACATTTGGGTAATTTGTGTCTAGATATCGTTGTTTCAGAGTCGGATTCTAGAGGAAAACCGCTGTTAGAGGCTTGAATTGCTATTTTCGGACCTAGATAAGTGTTTGATCTAACTTTGGCTTGAGGGAATAGGATTAGGATGTTATTTGTTACGTGCTATGTGGAGTCGGTGCATAGGCATGGTGACGATTATATATGCACCCAAGTCTAGCATGACCGTGTGTCTTAAATTGCGTTATTTTGAGTAACATGATATAAATTCTTGTTTGGATTGATTTAGTTCACATGATATGAACAGTTGAAGATAAATTAAGATTTCGTATAATTTTGGAGCATTGGCTCGACTTAGCACTTGTTGGTTGCCAACGTGTTTAGAAGTGGAAGTCATGTGATCATTTCCCTTGCGGGGACGTAATTATATATATAGAATTCTCCCTTGCCGGGATATTTGAACTCTTAGTTATATTCTCTCATCGGGACTCTTGTATTTTGATGTTACCCCCTCGCACTTGAGTTGCGAATGATGATGGGTGAGTCTTTTTGGAAAATATCGGAAGGGTCGGGTTGCCCACCGCAGCACTAATAAATATAAATATTGGAAGGGTTGGGTTGCGCGCCGCAGCACTAACAGATATAAACATCGGAAGGGTCAGGTTGCACGCCACAACGGAGTATGAATCAAGTATGTTATTTTTGTTATGTATGTGGGATTTTCCTGTGTTTTCCCTTATTAGTTGTTGGTGTACGGCCTTACCTCTTATCTGATGATTTCTTTTTTTAAACTGTCATACCGCATAGCATGCTTCCCTCCCTCTTAATTGTTTAAATTTCTGTATCCTCTTCTATTGCCTATATATGTTGAAATGCACAGGTTTATGCGGTAGTCCTGTCTAGCCTCGTCACTGATTTTTCGGGGTTAAGCCAGACACTTACCAGCACGTGAGGTCGGTTATGCTGATTCTACACTCCGCGCTCTTTTGTGTAGATACATGATTCGATGAGCAGTAGCAGCAGCGGTGCAGGTGTTGGCATTCTGATCCGGGAGACACCGAGGTAGCCTGCAGGCGTCCGCAGGCCAGGCGTCTTCTCTATCCTTGATTTATCCTGTTGTCCCATGTATTTCGAACAAACAGTCATATGTATTTCTTCAGACCCTTAATAGTCCATAGTATTCTGTAAGTGGTGACACCAGATACTGGGTAGGGACATGTTTTAAACTTCCGCTCTTTGTTATCGTTTTTGTTAAAAGTATTCCGCATATTTTAAGTATTTGTTCTAGTTTATCATATTGTTTTAGACAAATTTGTGAAATATTTTAAAAGGTTGGCTTTCCTAGCTCCGATAGTAGGCGTCATTACGACCCTGGTGGTGGAAAATTTGGGTAGTGACAGTGTGGGATGTACAAAATGGACCGCGGCCGCACGAGGCTCTTGGACTTCAATTCTGCGCTCTCTGAACTTGGGCTTTGCGGAGCGCGTAGTATGAACAGCTGGCGTGGTCCGCACAATCATGATCGTGGACTGCATGGCTTGAACTTTGGCATTTTCCATCTCTCTGAATCTCTCTTCCATGGACTGCATAAGAAGGTAGTGCTGCCGCGAAGCCTTCACCGCGGACCGCTAAATGTGTTCCGCGGACGCGATGTCTGAAGCCTGGTTTTGCCATCTCTCTGAATCACCTAGTGCAGCCGCATTCGACTTTGTGCAGTCCGCACTAGGCTTTTTTGCCCTCAGTTTACTTTGTCTTTGATACTTAAGCAGGTTTCACTATTTTTGAGTTGATCTTTGACATTTCGTCACTTTGTAGATCAAACTTGCAATCAAGCACACTTGTAAGCCTTTTGGGACTATTTTCTAACAATTTATAACAAAATGTAAGCAAGAAAAAGCATAAAACACGACAAAATTCCTAGTTATCAGGTTCTCAGCTGGATCTTCCTCTCGAAGACACTCACTATCCACCTTATACGCCATTTCGTTTGATAAAACATCCCACAAGCTATTATTGGCAAGAATCAAACAGTCATCCTCTGCTTCCTTTTTTGTGAAAATAATCTCAGGCTCGGATATTACACACGGCGTTAGATACTTGCCTCCTATTTTTAATAAGAAAAAAATAATAGAAATATTTATTAGTATTTGAATCTCTATGCTAGGATCAGTTTATGAAAACAAATTTCCCCTACAAAATAGTGGATAAATTTAACTTTTTTTCATAACCAACAGTAGTAAAAACCGCCAAGTTGAATTCTGTGAAGGTTATAACTTGCTGATGCCAAAATGCAGGACAAAGTACACTTCTTAATGATCAGCAACTGCAACACCGTCTAGCTTAATCCAATTACCTTTTGACAATGAAAAGACAACCTAGTTGAAAGCCATCACGATCACAAAGTTATGAGCTAACCACCTACTAGACAAATAATATATTTCGAAACCTCTTACATATATTTACAATGCAGTGCAATCTACAATAATTTTACGCACTCTTGAGAGTAAAAATAAACTTAATTACTCTAAAGTGTCCATAGAAGGGGAAAGAGAGAGGGACCAAGTAAAAATTTAGAAACCTCTACAGTGTAATAATACTGAATTACATAGAGGGAACATATTAAGGCATAACATCTAATCCATAAGTAAATGCTTGTCCTACTGTACTACATAGTACACATTACTAACGACAAAGATTTTTCACAAATGCAAAAATAATTAATTCATGTAGCAGTTTAACGTGTTAAACTTGACAACCCATCTAGACAGATGGACAAGCTTACAGATCCAGCATACCTCTAGAAATATTGTAATGCGGCTTCTTATGTAAATAAGATCTTGTGATTTAACACATTAAGCTCAAAAAACTTATTTTATGAAATGGAAGTGCATTATGAAGTGTCAACCATGCCTTTTCATTAGAAGTAAAATAATCTAATATTAGTGATGGTAGGCTAGAAATCAAGTTTTAGCCGTAGTTCCTCTAATTACTGTATTTTACGTGTGTTTGAGCGTAAATGATGGTGATCTAAACTTATTATGTATTTTATACCTTGTAGGAAATGATTCCGAGTTAAAATAATAAATTGGAACTAAATTGAATAATTTGAGCTTTGATGTAACGATCCAACCCGGTTATTTTGAGCATTTGTGCATCGCTCGATAGTTTGAGGGCATGAGTAGATACTTAAGATGTAATATGACTTGTTTGAATCATCGGTTTTGGTTTTAGGTTATTCAAAATCGATTTGGAAGAATGAACATCGTGATTGAATCTTTAAGTTGGAAGAGTTGACCAAGCTTGACCTTTTAGCATTTGACACTGAATTGGAATTTTGATGGTTCATTGGGCCCGAATGGTGATTTTAGACTTGGCGTATGCCCGGATTTGCATTTGGATGTTCATAGCAGGTTTCAGCACTAATTGGGGAAAGTTGGAAATATGAAGGTTTGGAGAGTTCATAAGTTTGACTGAAAGTTGACTTTGATGATATAGGATTCGGATTGTGGTTATGGGAATTATAATTGCCTTGTTATGTCATTCAGGGCTTGTGTGCAAGATTTGAGTTCATTCCGAGTTGATTTGATATGTTTCAGCGCGAGTTTTGAAATTTAAATATTTAAAGTTAATTAAGTTCGATTTGAGGTGTGATTCATCATTTTGATGTTGTTATTTTGTGATTTGAGACTTCGAATTAGTTCGTATTTTATTTTAGGACTTGTTGGTATGTTTGGATGGGGTCGCGATGATCCGGGGTGTGTTTCGGGTGAGTTTTGAATAAGTTTGGGCAATTATGCACTTTGATGTTGTTCTGGAGCGAGTAAAGTGCGGAGGCACATTTTGAAGTGCTGAGGCAAGGCCTCATGTGCGGACCGTAGAGGAAAATTTCAGACCGCAGAAGATATGTACGGACCGCAGAAATCCTCTTGCGGCCGCAGAAAGGAGAATCTACAGGTTTGATTGTCTGTATTCGGAAGCTATCTATAAGAAATTTGGAGATAATACAAAAATAAAAGTTATAGCCATTTGAGTCTAGTTTTCAATAAGTTAAACTATTTATCAGTTAGATATTTGTACAGAAAGTTTTGGTCAATTTACTGATGTCTGTTAGTGCAGTCACTGTTGAAGTGCGACCGTACAATTTGGAATTGCGGCCGCGGAACCTGGAATGTGCGGACTGCACAAAAAAATGTACGGTCAGCACAATGGGAGGTTAGATTTTGTACTATATAAACGAGGGTTAGTATATTATTTTACATTTAGACTTTGGAAGCTCAGTTTGTGGCGATTTTTCGTGGGTCAAAATATTCATCGGGGATTCTAACTCATATTTGGTTAATATACTTAGATTATATGAATATACATGAATATATTATTTTTTTCATCATATAATTAGTATTTTGAGATGAAAATTTGGTAAAAATTATAGAAACTTCATAAACTATAATTTGAGGATTTAAAGGTCAAGTTGTAATCGGATTTAACAAATTTTGGTATGGTTGGACTTGAGGTAAAATGGGTGTTCGGATTTTGTGACTTTTCCAGATTCCGAAACGTGGGCTCGGGGTTGACTTTTGAGTTGACTTTTTGACTTTTGATTAATAGTATTTACTTATGGAATTGATTCATTTAGCTCGTGTTGATCGTATCGAATTGTTTGTGGCTAGATTCGAGGTATTCGGAGGCCCTCTGGAGAGGCAAGAACGTATTGAAGTACATATTTTCATGGTTTAGGGTAAGTAACACTTCTAAACTTAGAGTTAAGGATATGAACCCTGATTATACGTGTTATATGATTTTTTTGAGGCGCCGCACATGCTAGGTGACGGGCATGTGGGCGTCCACCATAGTAATTGTGACTCAATCGATTTTTGTAGAGCGGTATAGTCAACTAACTTGCATTTTCCATGTATTTTCCATTTGTTAGAGAAACTGAACTGTGACACATGTTAGAAATAATGCTTAGGCATATGTTGGTATTATTGGGACCTACCAAGATTATTTCTGTTGTTGAATTATATGTTTAAATTGAAATTTCGTACTCAGTCATATTTATTCAATGCATATTATATCTCAGTCGCTATTGCTTTTTGTTGATACATTATATCATCATTTTAAGGCTAATTTCATGACATTGTGAGCCCGAGAGATTGGAGAGATTGACGATTGAGTGAGACCGAGGGCCAGATTGTGAGTGATTGTCACGCCCCAAACCTCAGGGAGCGCGACCGGCGCACGACCGAGCGAACCTGGTCGAGCAAGCCTATCTAGACCTTCTTACCCGACTCATGCTATACCCGAAGAAGTAATGCATTACCAATTATTAAACATGGGAGGGAGAGTTATTATATAAATGCATAAACATTAGATTCTTACTTAAGTGCGACAAGCCATAGTTAAGTTTCCAAAAGTACATATAGTTAACAGTCTAGCAGAGAAAAGTTTCAAAATACAATATGATCCTCTTACCAACCCGGTACCTATCCATAACCGACATAAACGTATACGGAGCCTCTAAGGATATAGAAGACCAAAATAATAATGCCGGCAATAAGGCCCCGACTATGCCTCAAAATATGAAGATTTATACAAAAGAAGAACTACAAAACCCCTGGGAGAAATGAGGGCTCACTACACATCCTTTTTACACCTACTCAGAAGGATAATATATAAGGGAGTTTTCTAATTTTAAGTGATATTATTCGAATCGGGACTATTTAATTAGAGTCGCCACTTGGGATTGGATTAGCTTTTGGTGTCCCAAGTCACCGATTTATCTTGAATCCCGAATCGAAGAAATTCTCGACTTCTCAAATGGAGTCTGCGAACCAAAAATTCTGAATAAGGAATTCTGTTGACCCGAGGGAAGGTGTTAGGCACCCCAGACCCCGTGGTTCTAGCGCAGTCGTTTAAATTATTACCAATGGCTAAAATCTGATTTTAAAATATGTTATCCTATAGTGTAATTTTCAAGATTATTTGCCGCTTTAATTAGCATTTTTAAGAAAGTGAACATCATTTAAAAATATATTTTTGGATCACATCACATGAAATGCACCCGGATCCTCGATACATTTTTATACAACATTTTGGAATTTGAATTTTGGTCCAATGAAATGCACACCCGTATTTAGGAAGGTAGAATTATTATAAAGTGCGCCTAGAGCGACTAACTTGTAATTAACTTTGCGAGAGGCCGTGAAATTCGCTAAACGACACATCCCGAATTCTAAGTTTTTAGCATAAGCATTTAAAAGAGGGCCCCGCAATTTATGCATTTTATTTGGCAGGGCGCACCTCATTTATTTTTAAAAGATATCTTAAAGCAAACTATGATTCTCTATTGAATTTGTCTCTAAAGGGCATAGCTAATTAATATTATTAAAGGCTATTATTTAAGCTGATCAAGGTATTTGGGCCTCAAGGTCAAGTCCACAATTGAACAAGAGGCAAACCTCTTAGCTCAAGCATGCTACCTAACTAGAAGGCCCAAAGCCTTTGTCCTAACGACAATTAACACATGTACGAAAAAATAAACGGTTAGCTTCATGAAGAGCTGCCTCATTTAGACGAATTTGAGCCCACATTATATGACTCAAATTGAATAATACACAATCAACAAGTTCACTAAGGGACACAAATGTTCCAGCTGATTGGACCTTAAGCAAATTCAGGCCCAGGTCTTGTTCAAACTGAAGCAATCACGTTTTGGGCCTCTAAATGAGCCCAGATATTTACTAATATTAATCTCTGCCCAATTGGATTTAATTCACAACATGCTTAATGTTTTGGGGACACATAATCAATTTTGTATTCATGTTAATTTTAGTCATTAATTTTAGATCCTATCAGCCTATGCCTGTTCAACATAGTTATACCTGATTATCCAAATGCGCTAAGCTGATTAAACTAATGCATTTGAAATTTACAACATATGCTTGCTTTTACACTAATATCAACTTATTGTATGTGTTGGATTCAATTTCCACTTAACAGCTTATTCTGGATTCAGCTTCCAGATGGTTGTGGATTAATTACGGACTACTAATTTCCTGAACAGTTCGAATGTCCAAATATCAATTACAAAAGAAATATGTGATTTCCAATTCGGTTTCAAGTTCCTAACATTTTAATGAAAACAAATTCAAGCTAAAAAAACATTAAGCTGCTCTATTCTAAAGCTAACACTAGATGAAAATCACAAGTGTTCAAACAGTCCCCAAACAGTCCAATTATACAAATAGTCCTGACTGACTTTAATTCAAACAACTACAAACTGACTTCTGATATATAATTACACGTTCTAATTTCAAACGATTCCAGATCACTTCATACAATTATACTAATGTCTTGGTCCAACTACAGTAAACATATCAACTAAATTACAGAAGACTATTTGAAGTATAACATGATATTTAAAAAGGCAAATCTACAGTAGAGAATCAGTCCCCGTTTCATTTCAATTTCAACATGAGAAGTTACATCGAACCAGTTCTCAAAGTGTGTTCCTGGAAGTTGAAATACAATAAGAAGAGGGAGAAATCAACAACAGTAGTAGTAAACAACAAGAGCAAAGTATAGCAGCAGGGAATCAGTTCCTAAGCCCAGCAACAAATCAATTGACCCAGCACCAATTTCAACCCAAAAATCACCTAAAGCAAGCTTGAATGCACTCACAATAACTCGAAATTGAACCCAGAAACTTCCGGAAACTTCAGTGACTAGAATTGATCTAGGAGATGAAAACAACCATCTAAAACTTGAAATTGACCTAGGGATTTTTCAATGTAACAGTATTTTTGAGCTTTTTCCTGTTGTTTCTACTTTTGTTTTTTGGTTTTTTTAAGATTTGGAATTTGAAATTCAAATTTCAGATTTGAAACTTGCAGAACACTCCTTGGGGAAAATTTCAGATACCAAAATCTTCCGAATGAAAGCAAGTATGCTGCCTTTTATAAGCAGAAGAGGGGAAGGAAGCTTCTAGATCTCATTTACTCATTTTTTCTCCTTTTTATTTTCAGTTTTTATACATAGGTCCCTGAAATTTTGGCTTGTTTCTCAAGTTATACTACGAATTCTTCTAAAATTTCATTTTGAACCCTATCTAGAAGACTCTAAGGAGTTCTTGTTCAGCTACTTGTAAGATTCCCTATTTGAATTACCTATATTACCCTTATTTTCATTCCAAAATTACCAGATTAGTCTAATCCCAACCTCATTTACCCTAGTTGGTCAAGAACTAACCATGGCTAAACAAAATTCTAACCTGTTCAGCTACAACCAAAAGATCCTAAAATTAAACTAACGGGATAATTTAACTAAACATGAAATTAAATCTAACAATGAACTACAATCAATCAACTAAATTCAAGTTGCAGTCAAAACTTATAGATCGACTAACTGAACACAAGAACAAGATCAAACCAAACAAATAGAATTGAATTACAAAGGAAGACTAGAACAGAATTAACAATCCTGAAAAAAAACAAGGAGAAATCTTACTAACTAAAAATGGATAACCAACAATTAAGACTAAACCTAAAACACTAAACAAGAAACTAATGCCTATACTAATGACGAAATAAAGAACAGATTCATGTTAACAATTAACAAAACTCAAGACAGAATGAAATGAACAAAGAAGAACAAACTTGATTACCGAACCCCAAATAGAACCAAATCACTTAATGAAGCAAAAAATAGCCATGAAGAGAAAATAATTCAAATAAATCAACAAGAAAAATAAAAACTTACTGGTTTTGAACACTTGAAAGCACACACGAATTATAGTTCTTCAACCCTAGATTCAAGATTCGTGGGATTCCACTTGGATTCTACGGATTCTGCCTTGAAATTTTGAATAAGGAAGTCGAGGAAAGCTGGGGGGTATGATTTTGGGGATGTTTGGAAGAATTAGGATTTAAGGTCAGAACTTTAATTTTATATTCGAGAAGCTTGGCTGGATTTGAAGAAAAATGAACCTGGATATGGAAAAGGGAGAAGGAGAGGAGCATGGGGTGTAATTTTGGACGGGTTTGGAGGTGATGGTATTTTGGTTAGAATTTCGATCTGAGATTCGAAGGGTATGGATTAGATTTGAGGTAAACTGAAGGTGGATTTGAGAAGAGGGTAATGAGGAGATACGGTGGTGTAAATTTGGGTGGAAATGGAGACCGGCCACCGCCGTGAGGCGATTTCCAGCGGCGACTTGGGGTGGTGAGGGGCGGTGTTACATTTTTGGTAATAGAGAGTGAGAGAGACAACTTTGGAGGGTGGGGGTAGGTCAGGGATCCGACACTTATGTACTAAGTGAACACATAGTTCCTGGCCGTTGGATCTGCAAATCTAGACGGCCAGGATTAAATCTTGACCATACAACATCGTTTGGTGAAGGGGGGCTTGGATTGGGTAATTTTAATTGGGTTTGGACCAATTTTAACTAGATTTTGGGGGTTTGGGCTCGAGATTGGGCTAAAAATGGCCCAAAACTGAGTGTTTAATAAGACCTAACCTTTTCCCCTTAATTTGTTTTCCTTCTTCTCTTCTTTTGCTCTCTTTTTTTAATTTAATTTTTCTGATTTTTATTAAATGCAAGATTAAAAGTAAGAACCCAAATTTTACTCTAAAATTATACTAATTAATTCCTAAATAAACTAATTCCTAATTTAAAAGCAAACTAAGGCAAAATAAAAATAGAAATACAAAGAATCATTTTTGTTGTTTTCTTTATTTTCTTGTAGTATTGACTCACTAATAAAAATGCTAAAAATTGGAACCTTAATGCTATTTTGTATTTTTTAATTTTATCAATTAAAATGCACACACAAACATGCAAACAAAATACAAAATCATGTAATTAATTTCCTAAAATTTAAATAATAAAAATAAATTCCTAATTGTAATGATTTTTGTAGGAGTAATTTAAGTGAGGCAAAAATTACATGCTCACACTCACCAAGATAGCTGTGAAAAGAGAAGAAGAGCACCACTATCTGCAACCGGCGCTGTCAGCAACGGAATCACCTACATTCATTTCAAGATGTAGCGCCTCCGGTAAAAGGGACGTTAGTACAATCGAAAAGTACTAGTATGTAAGGCAAATATAATTTATAATAGGATGAAAAGTGAACAAATAGAAGGCAGTTATAACATCAACAAATACTTCACAGGATTACAAGAAAAACACCAGATAAAGTTCACATGGTTCTAGATAAGTCTTTTCATTCCTTTAGGTTAGTATTCTTTAGTACCAAGTGCCATAACCCATAACACCATTGTGACTTTTTTTATACGGAGTACGTTCTTGGCCCGACCGGCTAAGCCATTCCAAGTGAAACATATCCAAATCCATAATGATAATTAGAAATCCAATGTAAATGCTACCATGTGTACAACATGGTGTCTAATCTCGGCCCGAACGGCTAAGCCATCTCACTTGGGACATAACCTCTTTCAATTATTCCTTAATGTACATTTCTTTCCATTTTTCCATTACATGTCACCTCACACCTCTTTTATTAGTTTATCTCTTGGAACTTGGATATATTGTTACAATTCAAGTATTTCCCCTTATTTATTCGTTCATATAGCTTTATCATCCATGTCGATAAGGGGTTATCATATAAAGCATCCACACATAAGGAAAGATAAGAATACTTGGAGAAGATAATTACATTTTCAACTATCATGATTTCAGAGTAAACATATAAAATAAATTTTGGAACAAAAGTCTGTCAACCAAGCACGTTAATGCAATCCATCTAGTGTGATCAATCCGGAGCTCACGCCAACTATTCGGTCACCAATAATTCAATATTAAGAAGAAGAGGGTTAGCCTTACATACCTCAATGGAGCTTTTCTTAAATCCTTCAATAATTCTGAAATTTTCTAGCAACTTCGATCTATTTTATGAGAATTATAAATTGAACCAAGAATTGGAGACATGATTAAGATTCTAGATCATTTGAGCATATTATCAAGCACTAGGTGTGCGTGGTGGTCTTAGGACCCTTTTGTGAGATATTTTCATCACCTTACGCCCAAATTGCCATCTTTTTAACTCACAATCTTCACATACCCCATTATCACTTATGCATGCAAGATAATCAATTCTTAGACCCATGAACTTACTTGTTAATCACTTATTTTAATGAAAATTTCGAAATTATTGATGAGAGCAAAAGTTCTTACCTCTTAGGATGAAGATCTAGCAACTGTTTACTTGATAATCTTCAAGGGTTTAGGCAAAGATTAAGTGGGGACTTGATGAAGATCATCCTATCTCACTCTAATTGTAGGAAAATCTCATAAAAGGGCTCTAGGGGGTGTTATTAATGGGATGGAAATAGGAGCCTTGACATAATCTGCGATTGCCTAATGGACATGTGGCCCGCAAAAGGGACCGCAAAAATGGTCACAAAAACTAAACAAACTGCCTGGGTATGCGATGAGAATGCGGTCTGCATACCTTTTCTGCGTTCGCATAATGCACAGTGGAACTACCCTTCGCAAAAATACCAAGGGCATAGTGCGATGACTACGCGGCCCGCATAATAATTATGTGATCGCATAATTGGCTACATAGTTGACCTCAAAATTGACAACCAAACTGTCTGACTCTGTGGCGACCATGCGGTCCGCATACCTATTATGCGATCGTATAATAGACCTCAGAAACACACTTTCTTGAAGAAATATTATTCCTTAACTTTTTAATGCACAGATTAATCCTAACTTGGCATTACGAGATCTTGAGTTTTTGAGTAACAATTTCACGGGGCCTTACAATGATATTTTATGGGATTGGAATGCATGCTGCAACATGTTTTATTGATTTATGTATGGATTTGGCTTATTATAGCGCTTGGGTTGAATTAGCCCCTCCGTAGACTGTATACCCCCAGTGAGCGTAGTTGATATTTAAATTGAGGGATGGATCGTCCCTGGGCATGGATCTTGCCCAAATCGTTTATATTTGGGGATGGATTTTCCCTGGCTGGATTGGCCATATACAGTACTGAGTAACTGACTGACAGTTGATATATATATATATATATATATATATATATATATATGGAGAATGGATCATCCGTGGGCTGGATTGGCCATATACATTACTGAGAGCGTGAGATTTTATTTATGTTGGTTGGGTGGATCTGCCATGTACAATGTTGAGTATCGAGCGTGATGAGTGAGAGAGTGAGACTATGAGATTGAGTACTCTGAGAGTGTGAGTACATGAGTTCATCACTGAGATGCATTATATTTGGCATGTGTATTTGAGATACCAGCATAGAGGTATTTCCTCACGTTACCCGATTTTGGTGACATTCATGATTTCACATGCATAGCGACAGTAGGCATAGAGATGTACTTTCTTCATGCTATCAAAAAAAATAAAACATATTGTCATACCTCTTTTTTCCTGCGCCCGCAGGGGCGTAAGAGAAGCTTTTTCAATTAAAGGACAATCGAAACAAGATTTATTTATTTAATTCAGAGTCACCACTTGAAAGATTTATGGTGTCTCAAGTTACCGGTTAGAAGCCCGGATCGTGGAAAAGAATGACTCTGTTTAACAGTACGCGAACCAGAAATCTGAGTAAGGAATTCTGTTAACCCGGGAAGAAGGTGTTAGGTATTTCCAGGTACTGTGGTTCTGGCACGGTCGCTCAACTGTCATATTTAGCTTATTTTGCTGATTTTTATTACATGTCGGACCTATGTGCAAATTTTAACTTTCAACCGCCTTTTGTTTAATTTTTAAAGAAAGTTGAGCGTCGATTAAAACGTATCTTTGGATCGTATCACATGAAATGCATCCGCAATCATGAACACTTTTTATTCAATATTTTGGGATTTGATTTGGGTCGCATGAAATGCACACCCAAGTTTAGGAAGGTAATTTTATTAAAATCGCGCCTAAAGAATCTAACGCGTTATTATCTTTGGGGAAAACCGTGAAATTATCTAAACGGCCCATCCCGAAATCTAAGTATTTTAATATATACATTTAATGAGGTCCCCACAATTTACGTATTTTATTTTGCAAGGCGAGGCTCATTTTATTTTAGAAGGAAAACCTAAAGTGACTATGGTTTACTATATTTGTTTGTCTCTAAAAATAAAACAAAAGGCCCTAGTTAGTTATAAATATTTTTACCTAAGAGAGGGGCGACATTAATTGAATTCAGGCCGTTTGGACTTCAGTATAGGCCCACGGAATTTCAAACTGGCCAACCGTGATTCTTGGCCCCAGCTTGGCATGGATTGCATCACAACTAGGCCTTAGCAAGAGTTTCATTAACAAAAATTATAATTGAAAAGAGGAGGAAATCAATTCATTTTAGCCATATTCAAGCTTAGGAATGGATCTAAATGGCTCCACCAGTTCATTCAACGGATTATTTTGTTTGGTTTCTTTTATCAAGGACAAAGAATGGACATTTCTATCTGCGATTTTGTTTTAAACAGACTTTAAGGACGTGCTTGTCAATTCATTGAACCTATTGAATTCATTGACCAAATTGAACTAAACCAACACCGTTTCTTTTTAATTAGAACTCAAGCTATGAAGATGATGTTGATGTTAAACAAATCACTTATGAGATTGTTCTATCCACCTAACATGAACTAACTACCACTAGTATACAACATGTAATAGTCTCATTTATGCTGAGTTTCAAACATGATTTGTTAATAGTACGAATACTACTTCAATTTCTACCTAATTGCCAACACGAACACATAAGTCCAACTGAGAGTTCAGTAGTCCAAAATCAGTCTTAAGTTATACAATCCAATCTTCAGCTCACTTGTACAATGTAAATCATAAAGTAAGTCTAAACAAATACAAATCAACTATTACCTATTTTTGGCATAACTACTTGGACCCACACCTGTTAAGAGGTGAATATGAAATTATTTCATTTCACTATTTTTTAACCAAAAGAGCTACATCAACTCAAACTGAGAATGTGTACCTGAAAGCATAAAGGAATAGGAAGAAGGAGAGGTTAGCAACAGCAGCACACAACGGATCACAACAACCAAGTATTTGAGTTCAAACAACACCAATCAACCCAGCTTCAGCCCAGAAATATATTTATCAATACAGGAAGAATTCAGAAATGTTTTAAACTAACAAGATAAATAAATCAACCCAAAATAGATTCGAATAAACCCAAATGACCTTCAAATTGAACCTAGAAACATACCACATCAACAACACGCTCAATCTGCTCCTAGAATGTCTCGACTGAAATCAAAAGTCTTCTCGAAAATCAAGCAGAAAACACTACTGACTCCAGTAGCTAGCAATCCAAAAGCTCTCAAAAAAGGGCTCATAAAATTGATATCTCAAACTCTCTGTATGTTTCAAATTAGAATTGAATGCCCTAAAAGTTTTCAAAATGCTCCCTAAGAACTAAAATCCTAGAAAATCTCTCCAAAGCATTCTCAAATTGATTCCAGTCTTGAACCTCTCTCCAAAACTGAGTGCCTTAAAAGCTCTATATCTCTCTAAAACTGATTCAAAAAGGAAGACTCTGTCCTATTTGAAAAAAAAGGATCCTTAACTCTGTCCAAAATCCCCCTATTTATATGCAAACTACATCCCCTTTTACAGCTCTTAGGAGCACTCAGACCCATTAATTAAGCATTTTTGCCCATGATATTCTCTAGAACCCCACCCATATATGTTTTGCTCTGTTTTTGATTCACTTGTTCCCCACTAACCCTTGTCTTTTCTTTATCTAATTCAATGGTTATGGGTAGTACATACTTTAATTACTTTCCCATTAGGCCTCCCCATGCTATTATGTTTTGTTCCCCACTACTACTAAACAAATGCATTAGTTTAATGTTACATTAGTACTTACTGGACAGAACACTTAAACTAACCATTTTTAAACTTTTAAGTCCCAAATTATCCCATGAAACCCCGGTCATTACTACCCATCAGCTATAACCAATCCACCTAAACCACATGAAACTAACTCCTAATCAACACTATCACACCAAAACTGAATTTAAACCAATGATAGATTCATATCAGACCCTGAACATGACAACCTTAGGATTCAATTCATCAAACTCAGACCACAGTTTAAGCTCGAAACTCAAATTAAATGAATAACATTAAAACAAAGATTTAGGAACAGATAGCATACTAACGATGAGCCCTGAAGCTGGGAATCTAAGGATCAGAAAATGAGTCAATCGACATCAAATAACTTGACGAGGACTACTAAACTAAAAACATGAACGGACTAATCGACGAAACTATTTAATCGATTCAACAATTTATAGCATATGCTAATCAACAGAAGAAAACTGGACCAAGAAAAAGGTCCGAAAGAGGAGGAAGAACTACTTGATAAAATGATGAATTACAACGAAACCTAACTAGGCAAACAATAACAACAACAACAACAAAAAAAGAAAAAAAAAAGAGAAGAAATACCTCAGAATCTCAGACCAAACGAATTCGTCCTACTCGAAGCTTCAACTTGATTCTGAAGCCGAAATGGACCTTAATCGAGTGTTCTCGACCGAGAACACACGACTAAGGTCGATTACGACCGCAGTTTCTACTGTGTATCGATCCCCTGGCTTGGTTCTTTCAGGGTTCGTCGAGTTGACTTCAAATTCGAAAGCATCCAGCTTGATTCGAATGATGGTAGTGCTAGATTAGGGACGAGGGGGGTCTAGTGGTCAAGGGGTGTGACTTTGGGGTCAAGTTGAGGCGGCTGACGATGGTCGATGGGGTCTCATTCCAGGGGTCGTTTTGTGAGGGAGAAAGGGGGGGGGGGGGGGGGGAGGCGTTTGGTATTGGGGCAGACGGGTCGGGATGGGTTTTTTTTAGGCCAGTTTCGGGAATGGATTTTTGGGTAGAAGGTTATTTTAGTTTTGGCCTGGTCCGAATTTCTCTCCCTTTTTTTCATTTTGTTTCTTTTCTTTCTTGTTCTTTTTATTTCCTAATTTTAAAATAAAAAATCCTAGATTAAATTATAAAATCAAAATTATCTTAAATATAATAATTCTTAATAATAATTATAATAGATAATAAAATTTAAAAAATCACACAATTTGACATTAACACCAAAATGCAAAGTATATTATTTTTGTGATTTTTCATTTTGTAAAACAAACATAATTACTCTTAATTGTAGAACTAAATCATAAATGCAACATATTTTTATATTTTTTATTAATTTAACAAATAAACATGCACAGAAAAATGCAAACAATAAAAGAAAAAATAATACAAAGTCCACAAAAATCGCAAACAACACAAATTTATTTTATTTTGAATTTATGGAGTAGTTATCGTGGGACAAAAATCGCGTGCTCAAACATTTTATTTATTGTTGAGGGATTTCTTGGAAAAAAATTACAAATCTACTCATATTTTGGTGATTTCAGTAAAAGAATTGGGTTTTCACTGATATACTAGAAAAGAATGCCTATTTTTTGAAATTGTCAATGAGATGAGCATTATATCTCTGAGTTACTTATTTTATCACTTTTTTGTGTTGTTATAAACGTTTATTGGCTATTGGTTGTTACATCCCTTACTTTAATATTAGGATAACTCGTAGTAATTCATATGAGGTTGAATGGATTAGTTAAGACCCCATAATTTTAATAACCTTAATATCGTTAGATATTATGGTAGTACGGTATTTTCTTTTATGTATAGTATTTTAGTAAAAGTTTTATAAGTATAATTTTGGATAGTTATCATTATTACTATTTTCTAATATGATAAATTATACATATAAAAAATGAGAAAGTTTATGAGATTTTATTTATTGTAAAGATGGAAATTATTTTCTCATAAGAAAAGAAGGTTATCTTTTTATCATTTTAAGAATTAAGTGTACAAAAATTTATACTATTTATACAAAATTAGCAAAATTAGAAGTTGAGAAAATATATGTATTTTTATATGGATGTTTTAACGAAATAATAGTGTATGCATTTATTTAATATGGTATCATATGACCATGATAATATGATGTATAAAATGTATAAAAAAAATAAGCAAAATTTTAAATAATTTAAAATAATTTTTAATTATGCGAATAATTGATTAATTATCGAATAACGAGACATTACCTAATAATCAAATAATGAATGAAAAATTTTAAATCCCCACCCACCCTCACGTGGCAGCCAGCCACTAACCTAAGAGATGACTCTTAAGTGATATTTGATTAGGTGGCAAGAAACTATTGTGATAATTACCACGACACTACATTCCTTAAAAATTCCTACTAACATTAGCTGTTACACTTCCTCAATTGTGTTTTTTATTATCTTCCTGGTTGTTGTCACAATCCTAGTTCATCATTTGTGAATTTGTTACGACGGTATTCAGTCTTCGTGATTAGGTAAATCTAACACATTATAGAATTTAACAGTTCGAATAAAAATAGTAAACAAACTCTAAATAAAATAAGAAAAGTATAACGATGCCGCTTGACACATACACTGAATACATAACTTCTGAAAATAACATTCCAAAACTCGAAATCCCACGGGCAACACAGGCTATGAAGAGTCTTATACTGCTATAGTCACCAGAATTTGTTTAATACAAAGAGGGGAATCGTAATAACAACTAATAACTAGAGATGGAATGAGAAGGAGACTTTGCGGATCTGCGGAAGTAGCAGATGTATACCTCAAGTTTCCAATAATTCTCCCCGACAGCTACTAGCGATATGCCTGCTCAGAAGTACCTGGATCTGTACATGAAAAACATGCGCAGAAGAGGCGTGAGTACACCACAGCGGTACTCAGTAAGTGCCAAGCCTAACCTCGGTGGAGTACTGACGAGGAAAGGTCGAGGCCCTACTGAGATAAACATAAAAGAAATATGAAATGAATAGACAGTAGGAGTACAGTAAATCTCGAGTATCCAACAAAAATAATAAGTAGAACAGAAAGAGGCTACAACTACAACTACAATCTACGAATACAAGAACAATCACTACACGCTATTTATCATCGGGGATCTCCTAATATCCCGAGGATCTCCTGGTATCCTCATCATATACACAAGGGATCTCCAAGTATCCCGAGGATCTCCTAGTATCCTCCCTTTAATCACAAGGGATCTCCTAGAATCCTCTAATCAATCAATCTTGTTCCGGAGAACCCTTAGTATCTCGCACTTCCAATCTATGAATGTAATACTTATAGGGAAACTCCCGAGATGCCGTCCCGTAGACCCATTCGTAACACATCACAAAAATTCAGTATTTAACAGAAAGAAGCTATGTACAAGAAACATGTAAAAATCTAGATTCTAGCATGCTCGCAAAAAGACAAATATTGCAATTTAGTCAAATAGAGAAAATAAGTTACTATCATGCTTTTCCTAAGCTGAATCAAGTGAAATTGCATTTTTAACAGTTAAATACGTGAAGAAACACAGTCTAAATAAGCCAAGTAAGGTGATTTTTCAACAACTAGCACAAGTATACGCAGGCATTTAAACAACAGTAAAGATATCCTAAGGGGAGAAGTCCCCCACACAAAGTTAGACAAGACACTTACCTCAAACCGGTAAAAACATTTTTAAGAAACAATGCCCTTGCCACGAGTATCCGACTCCGAGTGGCCCAAATCTATTCAAACCAATTACATATTATAAATAACACAGCAAGTAACTAATTCCACTATTAAAATTAAAGCTAAGGCACAAAAATAGATAAAATAATCAAAATGCCCCTCATGCCAACGTCTCGGAATCGAATAATTTTCATATTTTCAGAAACCTCGTACTCTCACGAGTCTAACCATATAAAAATCTCCCAAATCGAAGGTCAAATGCCCCTTCAAATCCTCACAGTTAAGTCTAAGAACTTTACCCCAATTTTAATTCAAAAATTCGAAATTAAAGGTTGAAATTCACGATTAGATTAGTGGGTTTTAGTCATAGAGGAGTAAGAAATCATTAACCCAATAGTTTTCCCTGAAAAGCCCTTGAAACATCTCCCAAAATCGAGCTCTATAGCTTGAGTTTTGATAAAAATGGAAGAACTCTTGTTTTTGAAAAAATTATAACTACCCATGTCCTTTGTTCAATGTGATCGCATGAAAGAGATTGCGATTGCGTAGAGTAAATGATGAGGCCTGGAATTAAGCCTATGCAAACACAGACACATGGTTGCGATCGCGGAGTAGAAGAAAGCAGACCTATGCGATCGCGTGAGGATCCCTGCGATCGCATAGAGGAAATGAATCTCTGAGTCACCGGATAGATTTGTTCAGTGTGAACGCGGAAGGAGGTATGCGATCGCATAGAAGGAGGTGCAGAGTTATGCGATCGCATTCAAGATCATGCGATCGCATTAAAAGAAAAATGTCCCTCTACAATTTGCACTACGTGATCGCATGGGAGTTGATGTGATCGCAGAGAAGAAAGTTCTGCAACAGCTGTGTGGAAATTTTCTGCAATCTTTAAGTCCCGAAATGGCACCGTTGAGCATCCGAAACACACCCGAGGCCCCTGGGACCTCAACCAAACCTACAGACATATCCCATGACATCATACAAACTTGTATCAATCCTTAAACCACCTAAAATAACGCCGGAAACAAGAATAAATCAATGATTTGAACTTAGAAACTTCAAATTCCAACCAAACTCGCTTTCGATCAAAAAGATAAACCAAAACACGTATGATTTACCTAAAATTTTGCACGCATGTCCCAAATGACATGACGTTGATACATCAACTTCCGGAATTCATCCCGACCCTCGGATCAAATTTTTAGTATCGGACCGAAAACTTCAAAATTCTAACTTTCGGCATTTCTAGCCTAAATGAGCTATGGACATCCAAAATAAATTACGAACACTATCCCAACCGCGAAATCACCTAGTGAAGCTAACAGAATAATCGGATTTCCATTCCGAGGTTGTCTTCACATAGTTCTAATTACGAACCATTCTCCAACACTTAAGCTCTCATTTAGGGACTAAGTGTCCCAAAACATTCCGAATTCTGTTACGAACGTCCCGGCAAACCAAAATAGCAAAGATGAACTTAGGGGAAGCAATTAATGGGGGAACGTGGCATAAATTCCAAAGACGACCGCCGGGTCGTCACGTCCTCCTACACTTAAACATTCGTTCATCCTCGAACGAGCATAGAGAACATACCTGAAGTAGCAAAAAGATGAGGGTATCGGCTGCACATATCTTGCTCTATCTCCCAAGTTGCCTTCTTGGCCGGCTGACCCCGCCACTGAACCTTTACTGAAGCTATATCCTTTGACCCAATCTTTCGGACCTGCCTGTCTAATATTGCCACTGGCTCCTCAACATAGGACAAGTCATTGTCCAACTGGACTGAAGTGAACTCCAACACGTAAGACGGGTCACCGTGATACCTCATAAGCATCGAAACATGAAATACCGGATGAACCTCGGCCAAACTAGGAGGTAAAACAAGCTCATAAGCAACCTTCCCAACCTGCTTCAAAATCTCAAATGGGCCAACGAACATCGGGCTCAACTTCCCCTTCTTTCCAAACCTCATGACGCCTTTCATAGGCGAGACCAAAGCAAAACGCACTCACCATCCATAAAGGAAACATCACGAACCTTCCGGTGCGAGTAGCATTTCTGTCTGGACTGGGCCGTGTGGAGTCTATCCTGAATCACCATAACCTTCTCGACCGCATCCTAAACCAAATCAATGCCCAATAACCTGGCCTCACCCGGCTTGAACCAACCCACCGGGATCTGCACCTCTACCATATAAGGCCTCATAAGGTGCCATCTCAATATTGGACTGATAACTGTTGTTGTACACAAACTCAGCCAATGGCAAAAACTGATCCCAATGCCCTCTAGACTCAATCGCGCACGCACGGAGCATATCCTCAAGAATATGAATAGTGCGATCGGACTGTCCGTCCGTCTGAGGGTGAAAAGTTGTACTCATAGTCACCTGGGTACCCAAATCATGCTGGAAGGCTCTCCGGAACCGTGATGTAAACACTGAACCCCTTTTTGAGATGATAGAAATTGGAATGCCGTCTAGACGGACAATCTCCCTGATATAAATCCCTCCTAACCGCTCCGCTGAGTCAGAAGTACATACTGGAATGAAATGTGCGGACTTGGTCAGCTTATCCACAACAACCCAAATAGAATCAAATTTTCTTGCCGTCAGAGGGAGACTAGTCACAAAATCCACAGTGATCTTCTCCCATTTCCACTCCGGAATCTCCATCTGCTGGAGTAACCCTCCCGGTCTCTGGTGCTCAGCCTTTACATGCTGACAATTGAGGCATATAGCTACAAACTCTACTATGTCCTTCTTCATCCGCCTCAATCAGTATTGCTGCCTCAGATCCTAATACCTCTTCGCAACACCCGGATGGATGGAGTACCGCGAGCTATGGGACTTTGACAATATGGACTCCTGAATATCATCCCCATCGGGTACACAAATCCGACCCTGCATCCTCAAGACCCCATTATCTCCAATAGTCACATCCCTAGCATCGCCATGCTGAACTGTGTCCCTCAGGACAAGCAAATGAGGGTCATCATACTGCCGCTCTCTGATACGATCAAACAATGAAGACCGAGAAACCACACAGGCTAAAACCCGATTGGGCTCCGAAAGGTCCAATCTCATGAACTGACTGGCTAAAGCATGAACATCCATCGCCATAGGTCTCTCTGAAGCTGGTAAATATGCCAGACTCCCCAAACTCTCCGCCCGGCGACTCAAGGTATTGGCTACCACATTGGCCTTGCACGGGTGATAAAGAATAGTAATAATAGCTATCCTTCTTCTTGAACAAGTGCTACAAACTCCGATGATCCTTGTAAATCTCACAAGGCACGCCGTATAAATAATGATGCCAGATCTTTAAGGCGTGAACAATAGCAACTAACTCGAGGTCATGGACAGGATAGTTCTTTTCATGTACCTTCAACTATCTGGACGCGTATGCAATCACCCTACTATCCTGCATCAACATCGCTCCAAGTCCAACTCATGAGGCATCACAATAAACCGCATAGGATCCTGAACAAGTAGGCAAAATCAGAATAGGGGCTGAAGTCAAAGTCATCTTGAGCTTTTGGAAGCTCGCCTCACACTCGTCCGGCCACTGAAAAGGATCACCCTTCTGGGTCAATCTAGTCATAGGGGCTGCAATCGATGAGAACCCCTCCAAAAACGATGGTAATACCCCGCTAGGCCAAGGAAACTACGTATCTGTGTAGCTGAAGAGGTCCTGGGCCAACTATGCACGGCCTCCACTTTCTTCGGATCTACCCGAATGGCCACATTCGATACCACGTGGCCTAGGAATGCCCCAGAACTGAACCAAAACTCACATTTTGAGAACTTTGTAAATAATTTCTTTTCCCTCAGGGTCTGAAGCACTGTCCTCAGTTGCTTCTCATGATCTTCCCGATTCCGGGAGTATACAAAAGTATCATCTAATGACAAACGGGTCGAGATAGGTGCTGAGTACACTGTGCATCAAATGCATGAAAGCTGCTGGGGTGTTGGTTAGCCCAAATGACATGACATGGAACTCGTAATGACCATACCGAGTCCTTAAAGCACTCTTCGGGATATCGGCTCCCGAATCTTTAGCTGGTGATTACATAAGCGCAAATCAATCTTAGAAAACACATGTGCGCCCTAAAGCTGGTCAAATAGATCATCAATACGAGGCAAAGGATATTGATTCTTCTTTGTAACTTTGTTCAACTGACGATTATCGATACACATGCACATAGAACCATCCTTTTTCTTTGCGAACAAGACAGGAGAACCCTACGGTGAAATACTGGGTCGAATAAAACCCTTATCAAGCAATTCCTGTAATTGATACTTCAATTCCTTCAACTCAGGAGGAGCCATACGATAAGGAGGAATGGATATGGGCTGAGTGCCCAGCGACATATCAATACCAAAATCAATGTCCCGATCGGGCGGCATGCATGGAAGATCAACTGGGAATACCTGTCATAGCCAGCGTCACGGTCTTAGCGTGACAATCAAGAAGAGCATACTGGGGAGACAACCAGTCCATGCCAAAGATAATATCAAAATCAACCATATCAAGTAATAAAATATTTGACCTGGTCTCAAAACCACGAATAGTAACCAAACATGACCGATAAAAACATTTGTGAACCTGTCATGACGGCACTCAGTCTTCGCGACTAGGTAAGCCTAACTCATTGCGAAATTTAACAGTTCGAAATAAAAACAGTAAAAAAAACTCTAAATAGAATAAGAAATGTATAACGGTGCCGCTTGGCACATACACTGAATACACAACTTCTAAAAATAACATCTCAAAACCCGGAATCCCACTGGCAACACAAGCTATGAAGAGTCTTACACCTCTCTAGTCACCATAATTTGTCAAAGAGAAAGATGGGAATCGTAATAACAACTAATAACTAGAGATGGAATGAGGAGGAGACTTTGCGGATCTGTGGACATAGCAGATGTATACCTCAAGTCTCCAATAATGCTCCCCGACAGCTACTGGCGGTATGCCTGCTCAGAAGTACCTGGATCTGCACATGAAAAATATGCATAGAAGAGGCGTGAGTACACCACAATGGTACTCAGGAAGTGCCAAGCGTAACCTCGGTAGAGTAGTGACGAGGAAAGGTCGAGGCCCTACTGAGATAAACATAAAATAAATATGAAATGAATAGACAGTAGGAGTACAGTAAATCTCGAGTATCCAGCAAAAATAATAAGTAGAACAGAAAGAGGCTACAACTACAACTACAATCTACGAATACAAGAACAATCACTACACGCTATTTATCATCGGGGATCTCCTAATATCCCGAGGATCTCCTGGTATCCTCATCATATGCACAAGGGATCTCCAAGTATCCCAAGGATCTCCTAGTATCCTCCCTTTAATCACGAGGGATCTCCTAGTATCCTCTAATCAATCAATCTTGTTCCGGAGAACCCTTAGTATCTCGCACTTCCAATCTCAGAATATAATACGTATAGGGAAACTCCGGAGATGCCGTCCCGTAGACCCATTCATAACACATCACAACAATTCAATATTTAACAGAAAGAAGCTAAGTACGAGCAACAGGTAAAAATCTAGAGTCTAGCATGCTCGCAAAAAGACAGATATTGCAATAGTCAAATTGAGTAAATAAGTTACTATCATGCTTTCCCTAAGCTAAAACAAGTGAAATTGCATTTTTAATAGTTAAATACGTGAAGAAACACAGTCTAAATAAGCCAAGTAAGGTGAATTTTCAACAACTAGCACAAGTACACACCCGTCACCTCGCGCATAAGGCATTTAAACAATAGTAAAGATATCCTATGGGGAGAGGTCCCCCACACAAAGTTAGACAAGCCACTTACCTCAAACCGGTACAAAAATCGCTAAGAAACAATGCCCTTGCCACGAGTATCCTACTCCGAGTGGCCCAAATCTATTCAAACAAATTACATATCGTAAATAACATCGCAAGTAACTAATTCCACTACTAAAATTAAAGCTAAGGCATGAAATAGGTAAAATGAACAAAATACCCCTCAGACAAATGTCTCGGAATTGTTTTCAAATTTCAGAAACCTCGTACTCTCACGAGTCTAACCATATAAATATCTCCCAAATCGGAGGTCAAATGCCCCTTCAAATCCTCACAATTAGGTCTAATAACTTTACCCCAATTTTAATTTAAAAATTCGAAATTAAACGTTGAATTCAAGATTAGATTAGTGGGTTTTAGTCATAGAGGAGTAAGGAATCATTACCCAATAGTTGCCTCTGAAAAGCCCTCGAAGATCTCCCAAAATTTAGCTCTCTAGCTTGAGTTTGATAAAAATGGAAGAACCCTCATTTTTGAAAAGTTTATAACTGCCAGGTCCTTTGTTCAATGCGATCACATGAAAGAGATTGCGATTGCATACAGTAAATGATGAGGCATGGAATTTAGGCATATGCTAATGCAGGCACAAGGTTGCAATCGCGGAGTAGAAAAAGGCAGACCTATGCGATTCGCATGAGGATCCCTGAGATCGCATAGAGGAAATGAACCTCTGATTCACTGGCTAGATTTGTTCAGTACGAATGCGGAAGGAGGTATGCGATCACATAGAAGGAGGGGGTAGAGTTATGCGGTCGCATTCAAGGGCCTGCAATCGCATTGAAGGAAAAATGGCCCTCCACAATTTGCGCTATGCGATCGCATGGGAGTGTATGCGATCGCAGAGAAGAAAGTTCTGCAACAGTTGTGTGGAAATTTTCTGCAATGTTTAAGTCTCGAAATAGCTCCGTTGAGCATCTGAAACACACCCGAGGCCCCGGAACCTCAACCAAACCTATGGATATATCGTATAACATCATTCAAACTTGTACCAATCCTTAAACTGCCTAAAACAACAGCGGAAACCTGAATATATCAATGATTTGAACTTAGAAACTTTAAATTCCAACCAAACTCGCTTCCGATTAAAAACATAACAAAAACAGGTCCGATTAACCTGAAATTTTGCATGCACATCCCAAATGACATGACGGTGCTACAGCAACTTTCGGAATCCCATCCCGACCCTCGGATCAAAATTTCAGTATCGGACCGGAAACTTCAAAATTCTAACTTTAAGCATTTCTAGCCTAAATGAGCTACAAACATCCAAAATACATTCTGAACACGCTCCCAACCCAAAATCACCTAAGGAACCTAAAGGAACCATCGAATTTCCATTCCGAGGTCGTCTTCACACTGTTTTGATTACGGACCATTCTCCAACACTTAAGCTCTCATTTAGGGACTAAGTGTCCCAAAACACTCCAAATTCTATTACCGAACGTCCCGGAAAACCAAAATAGCAGAAATGAACTTAGGGGGAAGTAGTTAATGGGGGAACGAGGCATACATTCCAAAAATGACCGGTCGGGTCGTCACAGTTCTGATGGCCAAATAATGTAAATGAGTATAAAAACAAAGTCTTGGTTGGTTTAGTTTAGGAAATTTCCTTATTGGACATGTGATTAGTAACATCTTTAGTTGCTGACTATCTTCTTCAATTGGAGGTTCTTCTGCAAAAGTCAAATTTTGGGAATATAAAGGTTGTGATACTATATGTGTGCAAAGTAGTGTCTTGTGACGACCGCCCAGTCGTCTCATGAGTTACCACTGCGTGTTCTTATTGATACTTATAATTGCCTTATATTATAGTTCTACATTGTGATCGGGTTGATTGGTTAGGGTTCGAAAAAGATTTGGTTAGATTTAAGATATTTAGTCTCTTTTAAAAAGGTTTAAATTGGAAAAGTCAATCAGATATTGACTTATGTATTATAGGTCTTGGATGTGAGTTTTGATGGTTCGGTTAGTTCTGGGAGGTGATTTATGACTTAGGAGAGTGATCATAATGGTTTTTGAGGTGTAGAGAAGATTTAAACTTGAATTGGCAAAGTTGAGATTTTGGCGATTTCCGGTTGCTAGGCGAGATTTTGATACAGGGGTCAAAATGGAATTTTAAGAGTTGGAGTATCTTCGTTGTGTCATTTGGGATGTGTGTGTAAAATTTCAGATCATTCGGACGCGGTTTGGTTAGGTTTTGATCGAAAGAGTATTTCAGAAGATTTTAGAAACTTAGGCTTAAATTTGAGGTATTTTAGGTGATTCGATATTGTTTGAGGTGTTGTGATAATTAGAACAAGTTTTAATAAGATTTTAGGATGTGCTGGTGCCTTTGGTTGAGGTCACGGGGGCCTCGGATGAGTTTCATGTGGTCAATCAGACCATTTTGTGCCTTAAAAGATAGCAGATTTTGAGTTTCAGCTGTTGCAGGAAACTATCCCTTCGCGATCACGTAGGGTGTATCGCGATCGCGTAGAATGATTTGAGGAATGCCAGAAATAAGCCTTCGTATTCACGTGAGAGGCTTCACATTCGCGGAAGGCAGGGATCCAGTGCATCGCGTGTGCGAGAAGGCGTCTGCGATCGCGTATAAGGAATTGGGTCAGATGGGTCCAAGGGGAGTTGTTCATCGTGTTCCCGTAAGGGTTATCGAGTTCGCGAAGGTGTAGGCGGCAGAAGCATCGCGTTCTCATAGGCCATGTCGCATTCGCGTAGTAATTTTTGGGAGTTGAAGATTTGTTCTTCGCGATCGCGAGGGAAGTGCCGCGATCGCGATGAAGGAAAAACATGCATGAGCAGAATGTTTTTAAGTCGTCTTGTCCGCAAGTTTTGGTCTATTTTCATCCATAGCTGCTCATTTTTGGAGAATTTTGAAGGAGATTAAATAGGAATTCAAGAGAAATCGGTTGGAGGTATGAAGTTTGGACCAAAATTTTTATTCTATTATGCAATCTACCTTGAAAATCATGGAAACTTAAGCTAAAATGGAAGAATTAGCGCTTGAAATGTTAGACTTTTGGATGGGGATTTGAGGGGACATTTGAAATTTGATTTTGATGCTTTTGATATATATGAATTCATGGCGAGATAAGGAATCTGTTGATGTGAAAATTTCTAAGTTTCGAGAAGTGGGCCCGAGACTCAGATTTTAGCCAATTTCGGAATTTTTGATATTTTTCGATTGTTTTCGCTTGGGCTTTGTTCCCTTGGCATATTGTGATGCATTCGTTCTTATTTTAGGTAGACTCGATGCTAGTGGAGGACAATTCGAGAGGAAAAAGCATCGCGGAGTAGTTTTTTTAGCGGTTTGAGGTAAGTAACCACTATAAATTAAATTTGGAACTGGGGGTACAAACCACGGTATTGGACTTGATTTGATAAATGCGGTGACGCACATGCTAGGTAACGAGAGTGTGAGCGTGCACTGGTAGAGATTGTGACTTATTCCATCCCGTAGCGACTATTAAGACATGTATTTGATTTGGAAATCTTATATTATTTCATATTTCAGTCATTTATACTGTATTTAGGGCTCTAAGCCATGTTTGGGGCCTTGTGCCGATCTGTAGAGACCCTTAGGGACATTTTAACCATTTTTCCTCACTTTACTTATTAAAAGCACATCCTCAGTCATGTTTTACCTGTTAAATATTTAAAACTGATTTTATCACTCTACTCTTATTGTGAGGAGTGTTTGGGCTGAGTTCCCTAATTTCTATCGTTGAGCCTGAGAGGCTGTGGAGTTAATGACTGAGATAGGTTGAGAATCTAATTGTGGGGATAACTATATATATGTGAGTTATGGATCGAGCTGCACGCCACAACGATATATATATTTTATCGGGCTGCACGCCGCAACATTATGTATATTGGATCGGGCTGCAAACTGCAACGATATGACGCTTGGTCTGTAGGAGCCCCTCCGGAGTCAGCACACCGCCAGTGAGCGTAGTCGACTATAAATTATGGATCGGGATGCACGCTGTAGCAGTTACTATGACGTCTGCTATATTGATATATTAACGAGTCTGAGTGCTGAGAATGAGTACCAAGTGATTGAGAGGCCATATCTGGAGTGCTCCTTGCCTGTGGGGCTTAGTTGTGATATTTTTACTGAATTCACTCTTCTTTTGATTTTAGCCTCTACTGTAAAAACTGCTAAGTATATGATTTCAAGTGTTAAACTGAAAGTGTTGATTTTAAGCCAAAACGGATTTTAAATTGTAAAGTTGAGCAATTGTTTTGTTGTTATTTCAGTTACATGTTTTCACTGCTCGTCACTACTTTCAGTCTTTATTTACTTTAGTTACTTACTGAGTTGGCATACTCACGTTACTCCCTGCACCTTGTGTGCAGATTCAGGTGCTCGAGGGGTCGAGTTAGAGCTTTCAGCTATTTCCAGTACTTGCCGGGGATTTCGAGGTAGCTGCACGACATCCGCAGCCCTAAGTTCTCCCTTCTATCTTATTATTTTCCGTATTTATAGACTATCTATGTAGTAGGTTGTTCCTAATTGTATTAGAGGTTTTAGACTCGTAACACCAGATTGTTGGGGCTGTGTACTATTTTCTATGTTGATTTTCCGCACATTTCTATCATTCTTACACTTATAATGAATTTCGCAATAAAAAACATATGTTAGAAAAATGGCTTAAGGTTATTGGTAAATGGGTTGTGATTATGGGTTTAACGGCTTGCCTAGTACTATAATATGCGCCATCACGATCGATATTTGAGGTCGTGATATGTCTGAACTTCTTGCGTTTGATATTCCCATTTATTATAGTCATCAAAGTGTACCGCTGAACTTGATTTTTTAGCTATTCTTTGCCTAAATAAAGTTTTGTTTCTGTAGAAACAGTTATGTTTGATACTCAAATAAGCTTTCAGATACAAGGACTCAGCTGTTCACCAAGGTAATTTTCAAAGAATAGTCTCCTTTTTGTGCATGCTGTCACATAGAAAGGTTTGGCGGGAAGTCTGGGCCTATGGAACAACTCAATAAAGGTTTTACCTATTTATCATTGCATTTCCACAACTCTGTCCAACTTAAGGTAAAAATGAGAAAGCGTATCAATTAATATGTACGGTCAAATCGAGAAATGCAAAGTCTATGAGGTTCTTTCTTATTTCACTGTATAAGAATTTCCATTATTGGTAGACTGATCTTATTGTAGTCTTGTAGAGGCATTCTAAGCAATGGAACTTAGGGCTGCGGATGTCGTGCCTCACTATTCACCCCCCTCTAGTGAAGGGCATAAATCCTAACAGTTGGTATCAGAGCCTAACTCTCTGAAAGCCTTAACCGGTTGAGAGAACGATATATTTTTTTTTGTTGAGAATGTTGAACGCAGATATGATGAGCGAAGGACACTCTACCATTAGGCCTCCACTATTTGATGGAACCAATTATACTATTTGAAAGAGAGGATGAGAATATTCATCCAATCAAATAACTTTCGATTGTGGCACATCATCAAGAACGGTGAACAAATGCTGACAAAGAAAGTTGGGGAAATCATGGTTCCAAAGGAGGAAGATGAATATAATGCCGAAGATATCAAGAAGGTTGAAAATAACGCAAAGGCCATCAATATGTTGTATTGTGCCGTGAATCCGGATGACTATCGGAAGATCTCTTGCTGCACAACCGCCAAAGAGATGTGGGATAAGCTTGAAATCACTTATGGAAGTACGTCTCAAGTCCGAGAAGCTAGAGTTGATTTTCTAACACATGAATATGAACTCTTTAGAATGAAGGAGCCTGAAAGCATCGATGATATGTTTGATCGATTCCCAATGATCATCAACGATCTCCATGCTCTTGGGAAAGTATATTCGAACAAAGATCTTGTTCGAAAAATCCTGCGGAGTCTCACTCCCTAATGGCGTTCCAAAGCCAATGCCATCCAAGAGTCGATAGGAATCACAGACGTCACAATTGATGGACTAAGAGGTAACCTCAAAACTTATGAAAGCACAATTCTTAAACCTTCATTTGGAGATGAGAAAAGTCCAGGTATTGCCTTCAAAGCCTCATCGTCTAAAAGAGTAGAGGTAAGTGATTCGGAAAGCGATGATGATACTATTTCCAACAATTTAATTGAAAAGTTTTAAAGTTTATGAAGAAGGAAATTAAGAAGGAAGAACCAAGTCCTTCATGCCATAATTGTGGAAAACTTGGGCACACCAAGTCACATTGTCCAAAACCCAAGGACAAGAAGAAGAAGAAACACCAAAAGCGCGTGACATGGGATTCGGACAGCTCGGGTGATGAAACTGCCGCCCTATGCCTCATGGCCAACGAGGAAGAAGAGGTAAGTACTCCTAACTCTTACTCTTATGAAGAATTACAAGAAGCTTTTCAAGAATTATATGATGAATTGAAAAAGTCTTCAAAAATATCCAAAGAGGCCAAGGCTAAAATTAAAGTTTTAGAAGAGAAAAATAAATTTTTGGAAAATGACAATATTGATCTTAGAAATAAAATTAAGGAGATGCATGAAGATTCTTCAATTGATCAAAATTCTAATTGTTCATCTTGTGATTCTTTGAAATTAGAGAACATAGAACTTAGGAACACACTAGAAAAACGAAATGTAGAAGATCCTAAAACTGTTGAAGAAATTAAGAAGAAAAAGCCCAGGAAGAATAAAAGGCATAAAAAGAATAAGAATCATGATAGAAATGGTGTTGCACAACCTAGAAATAATTCTAAGAATTTTGTAAATGAGTCTAGAATTAATCATTCTAGACCACCTAGAAATGATTCTAGGAATTTTATTAATGAGTCTAAAATTAATCATTTTAGACCGCCTAGAAATGACTCTAGGAATTTCAACGCTTCTAGGAATAACGACTTTAGATTACCTAGAACGTTTTTGGCTCAACCAAGACATATGCACTACCCGAATGTTATATGTCATTATTGCAACCGGGTAGGACACATAGCACCCGTATGTTTTGCAAAACATAGGGATTTATCTTTTAGCTATGATTATTATTTGCCTAACCCCCAAGGACCCAAAAGTGTTTGGGTACCTAAAACCTATTTTTAGGTACGTTTACAGGTGTGCTTGAAGACTACAATATCGTAGTAGATGCACCAAGCACGAAACCGTATTGCATCGAGGGGGAATTTCGGTTAGTTATCATATTTTTGATAAAAATATATGTGTTAACGATTGACATATCTTTGTTAACAATTGGTATCAATTATTTTTGTTGATTCATGTTTTGATAACTTTTATTTTGAATAACAATTGGTATCAATTATTTTTGTTAAAAATAATGATTGATTCATGTTTTGATGAGTATTATTTTTGGTTTGAATAACAGTTGGTATAGTATTGAAAAATAAATGATTCATGTTTTTAATACAACTATTGGTTTGTCAAAAATTAACAGTTGATATGTTGTTAAGTAATATGATTTGCTAAAAGTAACCGTTATTATGGTTGTTATGTTTTTGCTAACATTTGGTATCATTCTATGTTGGTATGATTTTTTTTGAAAATCGTCATCATGTATATTCCTCATTGTATTTCCTATCTTATGTTTGACACTAACAGTTGGTATTCCCAAGAGGGGGAAGTGTCAAATGGGGAAAGTAGCCTGTGTATACTCTCTTTTTGCTCATGCCAAAAGGGGGAAGAAATTAGGCGATATGCATCTATAAGGGGGAATGTCTCCACCTTCTAGTATGCTTTAATTGAGGGGGAATACTCAATTAAGGGGGAATGTTTTGCATAACTTGTATGTTGAGATATAGCATGAACTTAGGGGAAATCCGATATGCATATCTCTTATTGTTTGTCATTATCAAAAAGGGGGAAATTGTAGGAAATCATTCTATCCATGATATGTGTGCTTTGGTTGTATTAGCATGATTTCCAGGTATAGGTTTTGATGAATGACAAACAATGAAGTCAACTGTCAAACATTGTTATTATGTGACAAACAATCAAGATTGAATGCCAAGAAGCATATTGATGAAGGGATTGCACAGAAAAGCCAAGACGAGCTCAAAAGTTCAAGACCGAAGACCCAAGGCGTAGGTCGTTAGGTAGAACCAATGTAAGAGCAACGTTTAAGTTATCTCGTCTTTTGGCTCAACATAGGTCATCATAAATATGCATAAAATCGTTTTATCAAATCATAAATATCATAAACATTTTCATATACTTCAAACAAAATGATTTTCAACGTTCCATTTTAACCAAAATGGTTTTTGAAGTGAGTTTTCGATTCTGGATAGAACAGCCAGATAATCGATTATCCTTAAGCTGATAATCGATTATGTTGGGATTCCAGCCAAAACTCCAGCATGGCTGCATAATCGATTATCACTATGAGGATAATCGATTATCTGTTTTTTCCAGCTTAAACTGGAAATTCCAGAGAAGGTAAATAATCGATTATCCTCTAGAGAATAGTCGATTATTCACTGACCGTTGCCTTCCAACGTTAAGTTTTATGAACATTGAGAAGATAATCGATTATGTAAAGTAGATAATCGATTATCTTGGCATAAAATCAGCATTATTGATTTCCTATTAAGCAACGGACATACAACCTCTACCACCTATAAATAGAGGTCTTTGGGACTCATTTCATATGAACAATATCTCTCATTATTCTTGAACATATTGATAACATTTCTACATCATATTTAGAGCTTTTGTTGAGCCATTTGAGAGACAACTTTGTGTTGTTCATAGAGCTTATATTGTATCTCTTTATCTACTCTTCTTAGAGAGTTCTTGTTGTAAAAGAGAAAGGTTCTTGAGAAGACCATACCTTCTTATTGAGCGTTGGGTTTGCTAAGTACCTTCAATCTTAGTGTGTGAAGTCTTGTGGTGCGGTATCCACGAGCAAGGTGAAGTCTTGAGGTGAGGTATCCTCGAACAAGTTGAAGTCTTGTAGAGCGTACATCTACGAGCAAGTGTAACGGTTTGTTAGGCACCCGTAAGCTTAACGGAGTTAGTGTAAACTCGAGAGAGTCTCTCGGGAGACTGGACTAACCACACGTTGTGGTGAACCAGTATAAATTCGGTGTGTCCTCTCCTTACTCTTTTAATTATTGCACTTACTTTACTCTTGCAATTTTAATTTCGCAAAATTTACCGACATTCTCGTGCCTCACTATTCACCCCCCCTCTAGTGAAGGGCATAAATCCTAACAGCACTTATGTGATTTTTCTTGCTCTTGTTAATGCACAAGAATAAACGTGGCCAATGGTATGGTATTATACTTCTTGATGTTAAGTTGGGCAGATGAATGTAGTGGACCTTGGTTGAATCGTGTTAAAACATTGTATTTAGCATCAATAACAGCGTCGTTTTGCATTTACTGTGTATATTATGGTATCCAACTTTCCCTAGTATTTTAAGGCCCTCCCTTTTTTTTCGACATGATTCAGATTATACTGAAGAAACAAATAAATACACAGTTTTTATAAATTACTCTATTTTATAAATTACTCTATTCATAGAAATAGTAGGGGTGTCTATATTCTTGATTCCACATGACAAATATTATTATCTTCTGCTTGTGGGTATCAGAATAATACGAAATTGGATAAATTTATTCGGAAGGAATATTGAGACTATTACGTATTATTCATGCATTTCGTACATGCATTGACCCATGACCAAATGACGTTATATACGCGTATATATGTAAATATATGTATATGGGAATGAGAAAAGGTTACAGTGTTATATACGCACCACCACCTGATCAACTGGTATACATATATACATATACATACATATATACATAATACGTACATACATACATACATATATATACACACACACACACACATACATATATACCAGATGGTGTTATATATGCATACATATGTAAATATATGTATATGGGATATAGGAAAGGTTATGGCGTTATATACACATCACCACCTGATTAGTTGGTATACGATGATGATTTTGCCCACATTGGCCAATATGATATGATGGGATGCTCTCAGAGGTTGATGATATTATGAAACCTGAACCTATGCACGACATGACATTCATACGCATATGTATGACGTTAAAAGTAAACTATAATTGAAATTATAATTGACAGAGTTATCCAGACACATAGGTTGAGTCAATTACCTTATATTTCTTCCATGTCTATTATGTACTTATTTATGTGCCTTACATGCTCAGTACATTATCCATATTGACGTCCCTTTTTCCCGGGGACGCTGCATTTCATGCCCGCAGGTCCAGATAGACGGGTCGAGAGCCCTCTAAGTAGGCTATCAGCTCAGCGAAAGATGTTGATGCGCTCCATTTGCTCGGAGTTGTGTGTTTGATTAGTATGATTTAGACGTGTATTGTATGGTATGGCGGGACTCTGTCCCGACCTTTATGATATTTTTGTACTCTTAGAGGCTTGTAGACATATGTCTTGTACGTGAAAGATTGTACGACCTTGTCGCCCTATGTTTTGAGTTTATAAAGGAGAATATTGGCCTACTAGGCCCGTATTTCACGTGTATATGATGATGTAATAAGAAAGATACGTTACGTTGGTACTCAGTTGAAAAAATATCGGGTGCCCATTGCGACCCATCGGTATAAGTCATCAATTTGATGAGCTCTCATAGCAGACGAGGTTAGCATTCAGTGAAGAATCGGTAAGACTCCACTTCATTCAGAGTGCAACCGAGTCTATGAGCCATCATGTCAGAGTTTTGCTTCAGACTTATGGGTAGGCCGGTACCCTGTCCCATTTCATATCAAATAATATTAGAGGCTTTGTAGACAGAGGATCAGTTTGTACACCATGTCAGAAGCCTTGACGGCCCATATGTCTTCACTTCTTAAGAATGATAGTTTATTGATACATTGTAGCCCACTTACAGTTGTTCATTATGACTTGCGGCCATGTTTTTCCATGACAGTTACAAAAGGAATGAGTTCAGACAACTCGAGCTATGTGTGTTCTAGTTTTGATCGAGTGATTATGAGTTACAGAGTGGTTCACTCGAGCCAACTCGGAACCGGGTGCTGTCATGCCTCCCCAAGTTTGGGGCGTGAAATTGGCGTTGAACCCTGACCTTTATTCCAGCTCGTCACTACTTTTAATCTAAGGTTAGGTTTATTACTTACTAAGTAAAAGGGTCGGCTGTACTCATACTACACTTCTGTACCTTGCATGTAGATGCTGGATGCTGATGTTGTTGTGTACGACGGGAGTTAGATGTGAAGATGTACCTGCGTTCCGGCCTTAGCTGCCTCTTGATCTTGGTAGCCCTGGAATTTTAATATGTTCATGTATATTTCAAACAGATGATGTACTTAAATTCATACTAGCTTTGCAAACTCTAAATCTTAGAAGTTCATGATTTGTGCTACCAGTCCTTGAAATATTCCTTGTATAACAACAGTTGTATTATCATTTCTTCTCTTAATAAATCTCATTAATTTGGATAGTTATTAATTAACTTACCTAGGAGGTTGGGTTAGGTGTCATCACGACTAGTTGGGTTTTGAGTCGTGACATTTGAAGTATGAGTAAATGTCAAAAAATTATATCGGGATCGCATCCGGGGCTCTTGGACAGGCGTTGCATACGAAAGTGGAAAGAAAGTGCAAGGGCCAGAGAAAATGGACTAATGCGATGCACAAAGTCTAGCACTGTGTGACGCATTAGTGCAAATATACGTCAAAGGTTTGACAAGTTTAGAGACTGAGTTTCTTTGGTCTGAAAAGAAAAAGCACTGCTGCGATGCCGCCTACGACGCATGGTGTGACGCACTAAGGAAAAATTTTGTAGATACGCGGAGTTCAGAGAGTTTGCTAGTGAGTAAACTATACTGACGAGACGCATTGTGCGACGCATGAAGTGTAAATTTTTTGCTGGGTTTCCTGCTTCGGCTCAAAGAGGGTAGTTTCATCCGTGTCTGTTCCTACTTGGTTTAAAATAAATTGAAAATACCTTTTTTGAAGGACTTTTGACCTACGAAAATTAAGAATCAAGCAAGGCAAGAAGACACAAGAATTCATCAAGATTTCAACCTAGAATCGGTATAATATGGGAGTTTGTATCGAATCATTCGTATTATTGTTTTATTTATTTTTGAAACTTATTGAGATGGCTTATTCCTTAACTATGAAGTAAATTCCATTAGGGTGTTGACAAATAAGGTGTTTTGATAACTTGATTATGGATTCGATTCTTGATAATTGTTAGAATTAATGATGGAGTTTTAATTCGTAGTGTGGAGTTATTTCTTATTTTGCTTAATCGAAGGATGAGTTTTATATTGAATTGCTTTAAATTTTATATTGTAGTTTTAATTCGTGATTGGAATAGGTAAGAAAGATCCTCTTGAATTATTAATCGAACTAGAAAATAGAGAAATATTCGTGAGAAGTTACCCTTTAAATCATAACCATCATTTTAATCTTGAATTATTTATCACACTTCAATTGGATTAATTACTGAAATTAATATTTAATCAAAAGAGGAATATTAACTTCAAGTGTAATCTAATTATCGGTTAAATTCGTGAGAATGAACCGTACTATATAGTGAATTAACTTAAGAATTGGATCCCGGTCAGTTATCTTGCACCTATCTAGTCAGTTACCCTTATTTCTCTCATTGATATTTCTCAGTTGCTCATCCGTTGTCTTTTGTGATCAATTGTTAATTGCTTAATTTTTATTAGTTAATTAATCGTAGTAATAGTCATAAAATCAAGTTTTAATTTTTCTGGATAGTAATCAGTTGAATATTATTTGAAACACTGTTTAAATCCAATACCCGTGGAAACGATAATTAAATTATACTTTTCTTGACTAGAGAGCAATAATTTTGTGTTATGTTTTGCGCTTGTCAAATTTTGGCGTTGTTGCCGGGGAAGTGCATTATGAACTGTCAACCATGCATTTTCATTAGAAGTAAAATAATCCAGTATTAGTAACCCCAAACAGATACAATTTCATCGAGTATAATACTTCTGTCATGACCCAAAACCCATACCCGATCGTGATGGCGCATCTCATTAAGACAAGGTCAGCCAAGCAAACAAACGCTTCCTTTTAACAGTTAATTAACATATAGAAAGCTAAAACATGATTAACAATAGCCAAAGCGCAGAAAACAATGATAAGAATAGGGAACTATCCCGCCACAGTCCGACATCGGGGTATCACTTGTCATGAGCTACTACAGAGTTCACTAAAGATCTGCAAATCCGAAAATGGGAACTAAGTATGAAAATAACATGAACAACATATAATAAGGGAGAAGATCCGGTGCCACCGACGCTAGCAGTCACCTGGCTCAGCTACAATAGCAGATCTTCAATCCGCTAATAACCAGCTACCAGGCGAACAATACCTGTAACTGCACGCGAGGTGCAGGGAGTAAAGTGAGTACTTTCAACTTAGCGGTAATAAGAGTAAATAATAACAGAAGGAAAGAAATCACGTAAGAGCACTCCACAATGAAATATGGGACAACACAACTATTTGGGAAAAACAATAAGTCTGGGAAAATCTTTTAGAAAATAGCTGCCTCAGTTTAAAATCGCTTTTAAAAAATATCTTTTTCCAACAGTTAAGCAAGTAAACGCAGGATAAGCAGTGCAAGTCAGCACAAAATTTGGCCTCTCGGGCACAAGCAAGTATGCATAATTGAGCTCACAACTCGCCCTTCAGGCAACATTCTTATCTCTAGTCAGCCACTGTTATCTGACCCGTTTACATCATACAATGTCACTGTTACTACTGTCTCAAATTATCCACTCTGAAAGTGATCAGACAATATCAGAACAGCAAATAAATATCTCAAGAAATGACACAAACAACAAATAGTGCACAAATGTATGAATGCAATGCAATGCATATGACGGTACACTCAGGTACATGCTGCGGCGTACAGCCTGATCCATTTAACATAGACGACGCTCACTGGGTGTGTGTACAGACTCCGGAGGGGCTCCTACAACCCAAGCGCAATATTAGCTAGGTATTGGCATAAAACTGGCTCTCGGCCTCAATATCGATATATATCATCGCTGCGGCATGCAGCCCGGTCCATGCCCAATCCAGAAATGCACATAAGCCACTTGGGCAATATTAACATGATAGTCCTCAACTCAAACGCCGATAAAATATTATTTTTTATTTTTTAAAGCTTAGAAAGTGATTGAGTTTGCAAAACAGTATTAAGACCCTCGACCGAGATAACCTAATATGCAGGTAATGCAAAAACAGAATATCAATCCCCGAAGGGTTCATATAGTTGGCACGAAGCCCAAACATGGCAATTCACCCAAATTATGATGTTAACAACTAATTACAGTCAGATACGTAGTAAAATCAATAATCGGGACAGACCAAGTAACGATCCCTAACGGTGCTCTACCCCACGCTGATATCTGGCCTGCAAGTCACATCAATACAACACTATGATATGCAAATCCGGTATTTCAAATCCCCAGGATATCCTTTAAAAGTATTACCCACCTCGAACCGGCAAAATTTCTAGCCCGCGATGCCTCTGCTCCTCAGCTTGGTCTCCACGCCCGTCAAATCTATCCAAATTCAGAGCGAATACATCACACTATGCCAAGGGAACAATACCCAATCGAAAATAGTCAAAATATAGCAACAATCTCGAAACTAGCAAAACCCGAGCTCTGGGTCCGCTTCTCAAAAAATTACAAGACTCATACCAATATGATCCATATCTCACCACGAGTCCGTACATATAAAGTTCGTCAAAATCGGAGCTCAAATGGGTCATCAAATCCCAATTTAAAATTTAAAATCCCAAGCCCTAGTTTTTTCCCCTTTTAGCTATAGTTTCATGAATTTACAGGTTAATGTTTTGAGTCCGTAAAACTTACCTCCAATCAATTCCCATTGAAACTCTCTTCAATTTCTACCAAAAAGCTCTTGAGGTGGTGTACAAATGGAGGAAAAATGAGATAAGTCGCGGATGAAGTGTTATTAAAAACCATATTGACGCCCAAATTTCCTTCTACGCGAACGCGTGGGTCCTCCCGCTTTCGCGATTAACTAAATCCACTGGGCCCCTCTTTTACTCTACGTGAACGCGTCACCCTGACCGCGATGAACAAGGAATCACAACTACGCGAACACGACCATGCCTATACGAATGCGAAGACCAGCCACCTCAGGCCTACGCGATCGCGGCCCATACCACGCGAACACGAAGGCTTAATTTTGCTTGCACTGTTGCTGCAATTTTTTGCAGAAATTCTTAAGTCCAAACTTCCCGGAAATCATCCGAAATCACCCCGAGGCCCCTGGGACCTCAACCAAAAACACCAACATACCTCAAATCATCATACGAACTTGTTCCAATCATAAAATACGTCCAACAACACAAAAATCATCAAATCACCACGGATTCAAGCCTATGTTAAACTAAAACTTCCGAAACTCACGTTCGATCAAAAACCCGACCAAACGGCGTCTGAATGACCTGAAATTTTGCGCACATACCAAAATCACCTAACGAAGCTACTGCAACTCTCGGAATTCCATTCCGACCCACGGATCAAAATCTCACCTATCAACCGGAATTCGCCAAAATTCAAACTTCGCCAATTTAAGCCAAATTCTACACCGGGCCTCTAAATTCTATTCCGATCGCACTCCTAAGTCATAAATCATCCCCCCGAAGCTAACCAAATCATCGGAAATCAATTTCGAGCCCTCTTACTCAATAGTTAATATTCGGTTGACTTTTCCAACTTAACCTTCCTTAAAGAGACTTAGTGTCTCATTTTCTACCAACACCAATCCAAATCAACTCTAACACACCAAACACTGATAATAAAACATGAAGAAGCAATAAACGAAAAAAACGGAGCGGCAACACATGAGACAACGGGTCGGGTCGTCACAACTTCCTGTTGCACTATCACATAACAGAAAACTACACTTGTAAAACAGGCTTTATGTAAATAGTATCGTAAACAATTGAACAATATAATATAATTTTAAAAAAACAAAAGATCACTATATATTTATGCTCCATTGTCACGCGTAGGGTAACAGAATTCCAGATATATAAAAAGCCTGTGAGCAATATCTTATGTTTCCAGATCGTCCAACAAAATTAAATAGATTCCGAAAATAAAGAAACCAGTGTTTTCATAAAATCATGACTCCTACTATGAACATACTTCTTCAGAAATAGACAACCAATGTAGAAGGTTAACTAACCTTGAAATGAGTATTGGTGGAAAGGATAACTAATCGTAAAAACGAAACTTCAATACAATAGAATTTGCACCAGAATTAGTTATTTCATTGTTTAAAACAACTTTTGTTTATTTACAAGTTTTCTTGATATAGTTGCTGCAGTTTTACATATTCAAGGAAGATCATGTGTTGGAGTGTAGACTAAAGAATTATGTCTGGCATTAATAGTAGTCCCTCTAGTAAAATAGTTCTTTCAAAGATTCAACATTAACAAGCACTTAATATGTTTCGAAACCTCATACACATACTTACAATGCAATGCAGTCTGCAACAATTTTAGACACTCTTGAGAGTAGAAGGAAATTCAATTACCCTAAAGTATCCACATAAGGGGAGAGAGACCAAGTAAACATTTGGAAATTTCTGCTTGCTATGAAATAATACTAAATTCCATAGGGGAAACATATTAAGGCATAGCAAGTAATCTAAGTAAAGGCTTCACCTACTGTACTACATAGTACACATTACTAAAGTTAGATATTTTTTAGAAATGAAAAAATAGTTGATTCATGTAGCAGTTTAACATATTAAACTTGACAACCCATCTATACATATGGACAAGCGTACAGATCCAACATACCTCTAGAAATATCGTTATGCAGCTTCTTACGTAAACCAGGTCTTACGATTTAATACATTAAGCTGAAAAAACTTATCACGTGAAAGGGAAGTGCATTATGAAGTGTCAACCATGCCTTTTAATTAGAAGTAAAATAATTCAGTATTAGTATCCAAAACAGATACAATTTCATCGAGTATAATACTTTCTGTTACACTATCACGTAACAGAAAACCACACCTGTAAAACATGCTTTATGAAAATATTGTCATAAATAATTGAACAATAAAATGTAATTGAAAAATAACTAAGGATCGTAATATATTTATGTTCCATTTTCACACGTAGGTTACAAAATCTAGATATATAAAAAGCATGTGATCAATATCGTATGTAACTAGATCGTCCAGCAAAATTAAATGGTTTTCAAAAATAAAGAAACCAATATTTTCATAAAATCGTGACTACTACTATGACCGTACTTCTTCTGAAATAGACAATGATCGTAGAAGGATAACTAACATTGAAATGAGCATCAATGGAAAGGATAAAGAATGTTAAAAACAAAACATCAATACGATAGAATTTGTACCAGAGTCGGTTGTTTTTCTTTTAAAACAACTTTTTTTAATTTACAAGTTTTTATGGTATATTAGCTACTGCTTTACATATTAAATTATCCTAACAACGAAGATCATGTGTTGGTGAGTAGACTAAAGAATTATATTTGACATCAGTGTCCCTCTAGTAAAACAGTTATGTCAAAGATTTAGCATTAACAAGCACTTAATTAATATGATGTATCAACCCATTTCCAGCAACATAACTTACTTTCCTTCAACTATTGTTGACGTCTCCTTTTTCCCTTTAAAAAACGAAATCGGATATACGATATTATGGGAGGACAACTCTATTCCCTTGTGTGAATTGGGTTTTAGAATTTTGGGGTGTCGCCACCTAATGATTATAGTGCATGTCACGACCCCAATCCCGATCGTAATGGCGCCCAACACAATTGCTAGGTAAGCCCGATCAATTAACGCTCACAACTCAACCACACAAATCTTTTCCAATTTATAGCTTTTTAAATATATCAAATATCGTATTTCCAACCAGATAATAGACAGAGGTATTATGAAAAACGTATCAACTATCAATAGAACTCCCAAAGACCTAGGATCATGAGTCTAGAGCCTCTAAGATGACAAAATAATAAATCCTCTATAACACTGATGTTCACAAAATGTGGAAATAATAAAGGGATAGGGGATGAGTCGGGTCCTGCGAACGTCAGGTAGCTATCTCGACAACTCCTGAGAAACTCTGAAATGGCAAAAACTCAACTATGCTCCCGAGGTACCTGAATCTGCGCACATGGTGAGGGAGTGAAGTGAGTACTTCCAACTCAGTGGTAATAGACATGTATAATTATTGAAAGTAAGAAATCCTGAAATACCACAATGTAAAGCTAAAACTAACTACTTAGCACATTTAACGATGAAACAATGGTAAATCAATGATAGATAGACGAATAGATATCAAGGTATGAATGCAATGCAATGCACATGACCGCTGCGGTGTACATCCCGATCCATTTGGGTACCCGCGCTCACTGTGGGGGTTCAGACTCCGAAGGGGCTCCTACATCCCAAGCGCAATGACATAGTAGCATTCGATGCGGCGTGCAACCTGGTCCACAACCAGTCCAATTATATATGCATGCAAGCCACACGGGCACAATCAAGTTTACCATTTTCGGTTCCATTTAACAGGTATTATTGTTTAAGTGATTAAAACCTTAGAAGATTACTAATCATTTCTAGACATTATTTAACTCAGGATTGATATCATGGAAACATGCTCAATATCATGGAAACAGTGATAATAGTCCATAAGGGATCCAAATAGTTGGCACGCAACCCAAATATGCTCATAACAATCCAAGTAGGATGTTTACTAGCCAACCTCTAGTCAATAACACAGCATAGACATCACTCAGACTTCCATAGTTCCGTCCACAAACGACCCCGCACTCACTGTAGAGTACGTGTCTCGCCTCAATACAGCATCACAATATGAGATACCGAGGTTTCAAACCCTCAGGTCATCATCTACATCTATTACTCACCTCAAGTTGGCCATAGACTAGTCCGCAATGCCCTTTCCTCTTGAATCGACCTCCTCGCGCGACGAATCTAGTCAAAACCACAACGAATACATTACCATATGCTACAGAAAAATAACCCATTCGAAATTACTCAAAAAATACTAATCATTACGAAGTTAGCAAAACCCGAGCCCCCGGCCCACTTCTCGAAAAATTCTGAAATTTACATCATCGGATTCCTCATTTCACCACGAGCCCGTACATATAAATTTTATCAAAATCGAAGTTCAAATTCCCTTTAAAATTCCATTTTTACATCATAATTTCTCAAGCCCTAACTTACCCTATTTTGGTGTGATTTTTCAATGATTTCTACGATAAATTTACCACAAACTCTAATAATTAGGCTAACAAACTTACCTCCAATTGATTCTTAGTCAACTCCCTCGAAAATTCTCGCCAAGGACTCCCAAGGTTGCTTATCAATGGAGGAAAATAGACTTGGTTCGCGTATGAAATGTTATTAAAACCCTTCTGTCTGCCCAGCTTTTACCCTATGCGATCGCAACCTTGTTATTACAATCACATAACACAATTTCCAAACCTCCAGATTTCCTCTTATGCAATCGCATCACCTTACTTGCAATCCCATAGAACCAGCTCCTCGGACCTATGCGTTCGCACACAGAGCCCCGCGTTCGCATAGCACAATGCACCACAAGGACCTTAGGTCCAATTAACACTATGCGATCGCAGCCTCCTCTATGCGATCGCACTGCTCAACCAAAAAGCCCCTCAAAGACACTCTATACGATCGCAAAGCCCCTATGCGATCGCATAGAACAAAAGTTCTGCAACAGCTGACTGCAATTTCTACAACTTCCAAAGTCCAAAAACCTTCCGTTAAACCATCCGAAATCACTCTGAGGCCCCCGGAACCTCAACCGAAAGCACATAAATGATATATTACCTTATACAAACCTGCTCGAATCATAAAAACACTAACGTTAATATCAAAATCCTCAATTATGATCAAATCAAAGCCTAAATTTCTTAAAAACTTCCGAATTACATTTTCGATCAAAAACCCGACCGAAACACCTCCGAATGACCTAAAACTTTGCACGTATATCCAAAATCACCTAACGGAGCTACTGCAACTCTCGAAATTCCATTCCGACCCTCAGATCAAAATCTCACCTATCAACCGGAATTCGCCAAAATTCAAACATAGCCAATTCAAGCCTAATTCTACACCGGACCTCCAAATTCGATTCCGATTGCACTCCTAAGTAAAAAATCGTCCCCGAAGCTAACCGAATCATCAAAATTCACATCCGAGCCGTCTAACTAAATGGTCAACTGCTAGTTGACTTTGTCCAAAACAAGCTTCCCTTTAAGAGACTAAGTGCCTCATTTCCTATTAAAACCGTTCCAAATCAACTCTCACATACCACATACCGAAAATGAAATATGAGGAAGCAATAAATGGGGAAAACAGGACGGTAACACATGAGATGACGGGTCGGGTTGTCACATTCTCCCCAACTTAACCAAACGCTCGTCCTCGAGCGTACCCATAGTTGTCCTAGAAGCCAACCAATAGCTAAATGACCTTACCAAGCATATACCCGGGGTGATTCCACGTCACCCTATCGCTCATCGGTCCGATAATACAATACAACTGAAATTTCGCAGTCCACCAGGACCATAAACCGTAGAACCACATTGCATTTCCGAAATCATACCCAGAATAAACCCGAACCAGCGGTATAACCCACGACTACAACTTCACCTGAAACCATACAACAAACCACATATTCCAACGCTCAAAACGATAGTCTCCATTCACGGCAGTTGCCCAAAATACTCAATTACCGATATGAATCTCTTATTAGCTAAAGTTTTATTCCAACGCTTTCATATACTGCCAACGATAAACACGCGATAAAGCATAGCAATTCCTTAGAACAACCGTTCATGAGGCCACTTCCCTCTGACTAATATCACAACAGATTTCCGGGTCAAACCTTGATATTACCCTTCCAACAAGCTGAAATCAACTCTGTTCGTATTCATTAATGACTCCAACAATCTCCTCGAATCCAACATACCACTCTGGTGATAATACATCTCAGCACAGGCCTAAGCCACAACTTTTATCATATACGCACCAATAAGAGACGGTCCGAACATACCCAACTCATGGCAATTGATTCAAACGAAAGAGCTGTACCTCAAGCTCATCAGTACCATTACAAAACAAGGTTGAGACCCCGTCTCACATCATAGAAATAGAGTACCTGGATACTCCTCAAAAGGTCATAGCTTCACGTGGCCTCGCCACAACGTGCGATCCTACCCAAACGTTGTTACCCATGAAACACCTCAAGTTAACATGCTCAAAATAGACAACCACGCATAGATTGATGTCTGAAACCAAGCAATCCATCACACTCATAGATAAGCAAGTAACATACACCATTCAATCCTGTAAGGACACAGTCGACGCGCTATTCACCGAGAAACTCCCGATACAGACTTTTCTCAGAACCCAGGAAGCAAGGCATACAAGGTAACATATGGAAAACTATTCTCAACATCACACTGTTGCGGCGTGCAACCTGATCCAAGTAACATACCCTGTGGCGGCGTGCCACCCGATCCACACAAATATCTCACATAGGGAGATGCACATCGAGCCGAATTTGCTCATTATAATAAAATACCAAGTATCGGTCGTAAACATAATGAGCGCATACTAATATCTATAGCATTGTAAGCTACAAAACTCAACTTCCACTATGAATCTTGATAGCACCGCAATATGTGCCTACCGTTCGAAAATCAAAACGCCTCACAGCACAGAAAAGCAACTCACCGATCTCCCAGATCACTAGCAGGTTCAATAATGATCGAATCGACCTATCCTTCACAAATACAATTCGGGACCAACCAAGCAAACTCAAACTAAACACATATCTAATCATCTTACTAACAAACTAATTACCAAGAAGCCTGGAGCTGCTTCTTCCACTACTATAACTCATGCCGGAGCCGAATCAATGGTCGGAACCTCTACACTGACATCCGCCTCAAAGGCCTAATAATGGAAAGCAATCTTTCGCAGCCGTCCACTGGTCTTTGTTACACAACCATTCAGCTAGAACATAGTCCGATGCACCTCGCCACGCTTCCTGTGGAATTTTTCGACATAATCCATAGCACAATAGTCTAGAATGACCCAACGCAGAGACAACAAGTCTACCACTAATATCATATCCAAAATCTAATATACCAAGAAAAGAAAGATCCATTCGGGCTCCCAAACTCCCAATAGCCGCTAACGGTACCAATACACACTATCCACAACCACTACATAGCCTGAATCATGAGAACTCCCAGTCTCCAGCTCCACATAGCACACAAATTACTGTACCTCATCCCGAATTCTGCTGTATAAATACATATTACACCTTGAGTACCCAATCATTCCACAAAAGATATTCCGAAATTCCACCTGTGCCACCAAACAAACCCAGATATCAACAGTCGATCTATCAAGAAAATGCTGCAACGCTACTGAAGTTCAATCAACTTAATCACGTTTCCCTTTTCCTGAAACATATACCCTCGTCAAATCACTATGATTAGCAACACTATGTCCTTGGCCATATGAGGACCATTCACCCTAATCATCTGAAGGTTGATTCTTTAATCACTTACAACTGCCTATGTTGCTTAAAAATTGAATGACTTTCCATTCTGAACTGAACCGAGTCTTACACACACAAATCCCAATCCTCCACAACATATCTCATCAACCATACCACACTCGAATAACATAAGAACTTTTATCTCCTTTCTGCACTGCAGACATCGACGCACTCAACTAGCCGAGAACGTTCATTGATCGCATTTGGAGGAAAAATTCTTACACACTCCAAGCTTCGCATACCCACCGAATTATACTTATCTTCAAACTACGGTAAATCCCGACAAGAACATCTATGTCATCTCTATTTGTACAAGCTAAACTGCCAGGACAAAACCCTTCTATCTAACCCAAGCTGAGCAAGCCGTCAAAACCCAAGAGCATTGCTGCAAAAATGTATGAAAAAGCTCATTACCTTGAACACATACAAAGGATTAATCATACCCTTACCATATCGATTCGGTCTATTATCAAGCTATTCCGTCTATCAAATTTCTCCTTTTCATTCATCATCCAGTTGATATTTCTCCCACGCTTTAGCATCATAATGCCTCAATCCAGGCTCATCACAGAAGTTTCGAATATAACACCACACTCTCTAAGACCCATAGGCCACCGATTACTCTCTCAGACGTTTCCAGAAATACCACGTTCTAGAATACTTTACTTTGAAGAATTTCATGCTAAATCCAAATTCGTTACCATTAGCTTTCAGATACAAATACATAGAATCCCATAATCAACATAAGAATACCACAAGCCTCGACATTTTCAAATGAAAACACGGTCTCTGACCACATACACAACCAGAGACACCCATTTGTTACATGCCAAATCTTGTACGTAATAAAACCATTCTCGAGAGTCATTCACTCTTATTCAACTATAAATTATCTGATTTAACGAATAGAGCTACTCGTGCCTTATTAGCACTCAGATAACGCAACACATAATCTCATTCCAATACCAATAACCGTCTGCCTTCTCTATACACTAAGCATTCTTTATCAATAACAACTCAAGAAATCTTAGTATTTTCTCACATCCACGAAGCACCATATATTCTTTATCAAAATTTTTCTCACTCGTGCCATCCTCAGCTCACTTTCTGCAACCAAGACTGATCCGTCAGCATACCTCAAACCAAAAACAACATAGCACATAACCGTGCGATCAACTAATCAACAGCAACCTCCCCAACATGGCTCGAAGCCATCTATCAGGAAACATGTAATAACCCATACTACCTTTACTCTAATGATGCCATAATATTATGGTGAGATTAAACACAAATCATCTACAAGTTTTATGAAAACACAGATCTTCGGATACTGAAATCCTTTACAAACCTTGCACTCATCCTCATATCAGCTCAGTCCACTCTCTGAAGAAAATGAAATTTGCAAATTAACATGTACCGTTCAATTACACATGATATCCTTTCACAATATACATAGGAATCACATCACTTTGGAACTCTCCGCAGGAGGTAACCCACCCGATTTGCCTCAGATTAGTATTTCAGCTCACCTTCCAGCGTCGCAGGCATAATATAGTCAATTTAGTCTTTCTGAGTCGGAACTCATACCGTAATATGCTATTTACTTCACTCCCAACTAGGATATCTGAAAAGATTCTTCACGCACCCATAACTCGGGGCGACTCATCCAATCACAATAGAAATCAATCATTAATAATTCTTCTATCACTTGGCAGACTTTCTTCGGCACTTCCAAGTCATATAGACACATCACACAACACCAACATACTCATCACGCCCCTATCCAGTTCCATTTCCACCATTAGGGACAATTCTGAATATATAAGTACATAACACTATCTCTCAAAATTAGCTCCTCGGTGCTCAAGCCATAGGCAAAGATTCGGCCTCGGGTCCTCCAGATCGGCCCAACATCAACTTATAGAAATCGCATCTCGCCCCCCGATCGGGGAATCGCAAGCCATCAAAGCACATATAATATTGAGCGCTCATGCGTGCATACAGACGTGAGGAAGGACTTTCGAGAGTTATATTTCCAAGCTGAATCAAGTACGCACGATAAGAATTCCAAGAAAGTGAAGTTTTTTCCTAAAGGTTCTACAACCTCTCGAGGATAAATACAGACATCTCCGTACCGATCCGCGAGACTCTACTGATTGGCTCATGACTCATGAGGCCTAATAACTTAGGCTCTGATACCAACTTGTCACGACCCCAATCCCGATCGTGATGGCGCCCAACATAATTGCTAGGCGAGCCCGACCAATTAACGCTCACAATTCAAACACACAAATCCTTTCCAATATATAACTTTTTTAATTATCAAATTTCTTATTTCCAACCATATAATAGACAGAGGTATTATGAAAAACGTAACAACTACCAATAGAACTCCCAAAGACCTGGGGTCATGAGTCTAGAGCCTCCAAGATGACAAAATAATAAATCCTCCGTAGTACTGATGTTCACAAAATGCTGAAATAATAAAGGGATAGGGGAGGAGTTGGGTCCTGCGAACGTCAGGTAGCTACCTCGACAACTCCTGAGAAACTCTGAAACAGCAAAAACTCAACTATGCTCCCGAGGTACCTGAATCTGCACACATGGTGCAGAGAGTAAAGTGAGCACTTCCAACTCAGTGGTAATAGAAATGATTAATGACTGAAAGTAAGAAATCCCGAAATACCACAATGTAAAGCTAAAACAAACGACTTAGCACATTTAATGATGAAACAACGGTAAACTAATGACAGATAGACGAATAGATATCAATGTATGAATGCAATGCAATGCACATGACTGCTGTAGTGTACAACATGATCCATTTGGGTGCCCACGCTCACTGTGGGGGTTCAGACTCCGGAGGGGATCCTGCAGCCCAAGCGCAATGACATAGTAGCATTCAGTGCGGCATGCAGCCCGGTCCACAATCAATCCAATTGTATATGCATGCAAGCCACACGGGCACAATCTAGTTTACCATTTTCGGTTCCATTTAAAAGGTACTATAATACAAGTGATTAAAACCTTAGAAGATTACTAATCATTTCTAGACAGTATTTAACTCAGGACTGATATCATGGAAACATGCTCAATATCATGGAAACAGTGATAATAGTCCCTAATGGATCCAAATAGTTGGCACACAACCCAAATATGCTCGTAACAATTCATGTAGGATATTTACTAGCCAATTTATAGTCAATAACAGACAATCGACATCACTCGAATGGACTAAGCCGTAGTCCCATCCACAAATGACCCCGCACTCACCGTAGAGTACGTGCCTCGCCTCAATACAATATCAAAGTGTGAGATACCGGGGTTTCAAACCCTTAGGTCATCATCTACATCTATTACTCACCTCAAGCCATCCGTAGACTAGTCCACAATTCCCTTTCCTCTTGAATTGACTTCCTCGTGAGTCGAATCTAGTCAAAACCACAACGAATACATTACTGTATGCTAAAGAAACATAACAAAATCGAAATTACTCGAAAAATACTAGAAATTATGAAGTTGGCAAAACCCGAGCACCGGTCCCACTTCTCGAAAAACTCTAAAATATATATCACCGGATTTTTCGTCTCTTCACAAGTCTGTACATATAAATTTTATCAAAATCGGAGTTCAAATGCCTCTTCAAATTCCATTTTTATATCACACTTTCTCAAGCCCTAACTTACCCTATTTTGGTGATTTTCCACTGATTTCTACGATAAATTTACCACAAACTCAAATAATTAGGGTAAGAAACTTACCTCCAATTGATTCTTAGTCAAATCCATCGAAAATTCTCGTCAAAGGCTCCCAAGGTTGCTAAACAATAGAGGAAAATAGACTTGGTTCGCAGATGAAATGTTATTAAAACCATTCTGTCTGCCCAGATTTTACCCTCTGCGATCGCAGCCTTGCTATTGCGATTGCATAGCACAATTTCCAAACCTCTAGATTTCCTCTTATGCTATCGTATCACCACACTTGCGATCGCATAGAACCAACTGCTCACTCCTATGCGTTCGCATTCAGGGCCCCGCGTTCACATAGCACAATGCACCACAAGGACCCCAGTTCTAATTAACAATATGCGATCGCAGCCTCCTCTATGCGATCGTAGTTCTCAACCAAACATCCCCTCAAAGACACTCTATGCGGTTGCAATGCCCCTATGCGATCGCATAGAACAAAAGTTCTAGAACAGCTGACTGCAATTTTTGCAACTTCCTAAGTCCAAAAACCTTCCGTTTAACCATACGAAATCACCCCAAGGCCCCTGGCACTTCACCCAAAAGCACATACATGATCTATTACCTTATTCAAACTTGCTCAAATCATAAAAATGCTAACGTTAACATCAAAATCCTCAATTATGATCAAATCAAAGCCTAAATTTCTTAAAAACTTCCGAATTACATTTTCGATCAAAAACCCGACCCAAATACCTCCGAATGACCTAAAACTTTGCATGCATATCCAAAATCACCTAACACAGCTATTGTAACTCTCAGAATTCCATTCCGAACCTCGGATCAAAATCTCACCTATCAATCGGAATTCGCCAAAATTCAAACTTAGGCAATTCAAGCCCAATTCTACGCTGAACCTCCAAATTCGATTCCGATTGCACTCCTAAGTCATAAATCATCCCTCAAAGCTAACCAAATAGTTGGAATTCACATCCGAGCCCTCTACCTAAATAGTTAACTTCCAATTGACTTTTTCCAAAACAAGCTTCCTTTTAATAGACTAAGTGCCCCATTTCTTATCAAAACCATTCCAAATTAACTCTCAAACACCACATTTCGAAAACGAAATATGAAGAACCAATAAATAGGAAAACGGGACGGTAATACATGAGACGACGGATCGTGTTGTCACATCGCATTAGGACACTTTTGAGAAGAGATTTGAGAAGAAGAATCGGAGTTTGGGTAAGGGTTAGAAATTATCTCGAGGGGAAGGTATTAGGAAACCCCCAAGATCCACAAGTGTGGTTCCGATACATACTACAATTGTGACTTTAAAACAAGTGAAGAAAATAAATAAGGGTTTCACATAATGTTGCAAACAAGTTTAAAAGTATAAAGAAGAAAAGAAGTGGAAGTTTAGAAAGTGAGTTACAAAAAGAAACTAAAAATGACAAGTAAATGGAAGAAAAGTCCTAGGTTTATGCATAATATGGATTATATCTACGCAATACCCGGCATACACTCCTCAGAAGAGGGGTCACACGTGATATTAGCACACCGGTCATCGTATCCATATTCTACCCTTCCCATGTCGTTAAGGTATTAGAATGCAGATAGTTTCATTTACTTATTGCATGCTAGTACCCGCCCCGATCCTAACAGTCCATGACGCATTTAGGACTACTAATCCTAAAGAGGAGAAAGGGATGAGGCTTTAGAGAGTTTCAACGGAAAAAATACTAAGGCGACATTCAAAACACATATGCAAGTAAAGGGAAAGAGCAGACAAGCAAGTAATGTTCAAATTAACCTCCTTAAATCAGATAAATTATATAGTTTAGCATGTCTTGCAAATACTGTTTTGATCTTAAATTAGATTAAAGCGGTGAGCGGACAAGTTCAACACATATCTTTAGATTTGAAGTTCGCATTAGGCTTATTCGAGTGCAGTTGTCAGAGATTGAGCCACTTAATTAACGTGTATTAAGCAGGACTACTGGCTTATGAAAAACAAACTGGTATAGTAGGATGAAAAAAAAAATCAGGGAATAAATTGCAGACTTATTCCCTGAACAAGAAAGAATTTAATTGTAAAAAAAACTAATTCAAAAATAATAAGGCTAAATAAGTGACTTGATTCGAAAAATGTTTTATCAAATAATCAGAGAAGCAGTAAGTTCTTCAGAAAACATGCACTGATTTGAGAACATTTATCATAGTCGGGATGGGTTTTTGGAAAGAGATGCACTGATATGGATGCAAAGAAAGTTTTAATAGTACAAAAAGCCATTTGTTTTAGTCAATTGCTCCAGTAAAATCATTACTGTTGTTTAGACGAGTGAGACAAGTCTGATTTAAAGGTTCCTATAGGCATGATTTCTACGAGTTATTGAGTTTAACGCTTTTTTAACGTTAAACCGTCTTATAAAGATGATATCAATATGGTGGTCTTATTGATCTAAATGGTTTGCCTAATGATATAAAAAATGCAAATTCCTATAGGCATGGTGTCTATATGCGTAGTTGCACAATTCTTAAAGTTAGGTCCTATAAGCATGGTCTCTACTTGTGAATTTGTGCATATTAACAGTAAATAAATCCTATAGCCATGGCTTCTACCCCTTTATGCAAAAAAGTAAACCCCCTCCCCTTTTCACTAAATCCCCGAGTTTATACAAATTACTACAGACCAGTAAGATACAAACTATAATTAAGGAAATACATCAAAAAACTAACAGCTACGTCCAAACATCCTAATTCAGACTTAGTGTCTAATAATATGAGATTGAACCACTTCCGGGATCAAGATTTCCAAAGCCTTCTCTTTATCTAGGGTGTTTCAAAGTTCCAAGGAATTTCAGGAATTCCAGGCATTGCTTACACCCAAGATACCAACCAGAATAGGTACAGTGCAATGTGGACGGGCCAACTCTCAGGTGTCCAAGTTCAGAGGGAGCTCCAGGGTCCCAATGCAAGGCTCACTAGAGAGCGGCAGAACATAGGTTCTAAGAATGAGTGTAAGTGCAAAAGGGGTTGGGAAATGCCATAACAGGTTGGTAGTCATGCCTAGATAAAACATAGGTTGGAACACCCCTGAAAAAACATGTTCAGCAAAACCAATAAGAGCACAGACATATTGAAGGTCAGATTATGGCCTGGACAGTGATCAGGACACTGTTAGACCATGGTCTTGGGCTCAGAGCGCACATAGGGAAAAGGGAATGGGAATTGACAGGGTTTAGGATTCAAATAATCCAGTCCATATACATGAACAATAATGTTAAGTGTTGTTATGCTTTCTGAACCATAACCCAACAGATAAAGGGGTTTGGGGATAGGGGATTCATATAAGAGTAAGGATAACAAACTTGCAGAAAAGTAGTAAGAAACAAACATAGAAAAAGCTTGAAGCAAAAACATATAAGAGAAAGGCAGGATTTAAACTAGAAAAGACATACCAGTTACAAAAGCAAACATAAAGAGAAGCAGAGCACTTGCAGCCACAACACAACCAGAGAAAGCTAACTTTGATTTCAGAGGAAAACTTGAATGCTTTTTTAAGAGAACTAAGAGTAAAAGAAGTAGTGGATTATATTGTGTGTGTTCGTGAGAACCTTGCCTTTGAAAGACCAGAAGTAGAGGTATTTATAGTTTTGAAAACGTGTAGAGAGCAAGGTAATAAGTACAATTTTAACGCAAATATAGAAACAATCACAAGTTAGAATCAATTTGCCCAAGTGACTCCCCTTTAATTAAGGAGTCATTGTTTAACGGGTATCAACAGGTTTAATTAAGGAAAGAAAAATCAATTTGGGGACAATTTCATTATTGCCATAAAAAAGGATAGTAAAAGCATGAAGTGAACAATCAAGTCTAAGTACAACGATATGCTTATTTTGGGAAAGATCTAGTTAGGTAAAATATAATAGTGAAGGGAAAAGAAGCAATTGATTTTGAACATCGAGTGAAATTAGGGCTCGTAAGAAAACTTTTGAAATCAGTGACAAAATCAAGATCAATCATGGAAGAAACATGATTCTGCACTTCAGCATATATTCAGAGTGAACAGAAACATCATTTATGCGAGGCCAAGCACATTGGCAAAATAAACAACATACAATAGTAGCATAAATAAGCATAGGATCTAGTACATAATCAGGGCATACACATATGGTCAAAGTCAAGAAGAAAGTCATAACAGGTAAATGTCTCACAGCAACAAGTGAGGAAACCCTTATGAGAGATTAGTGTTTCAGCAATGGCCGAGTTAAAAGATAGTAAAACTCAGAATCAGATAATTTGCATCAAGAAAAGAGAGTCTGAGACAAGGAACCTTTAATAGAGTGAAGTATACTTTCAAACAAGTAGTCTTAGATCAAAAGACCTAGGGGTTTCCACAATAATCGAGTTTAAAAGACGGTGAAACAAATAAGTAAAACAAGAACGAGGAACTGAGTTAGACAAGTATGCATCTAACAAACAATTTCAGGACTCAAATGAAACCAAAAAGAACTAGGGTTTTTAACATGCTAAAACAGATAGAAGAACGACATGAGCAAATCATAGCCAGATCACAAACATGTTAAAATCAGAGATCTTTTTGATAAACTTAAAGGAAAACCCTAATGAAGGGTCGTTTTGCAAGAAACGTTGAAGAACATTCGAAAAAATATTTAATTCATGGCAACTACAGATATAAAGTAGATCTGAAAGAAAAAAATAAAAATTCCTAAAGATTAGGGTTTCGAGAAAACCCAGAAAGGTGAGAAAGGCTTTAAAAATTAACGATCTAACCAGGATAGTCAAGGATCTGACTCGAACGGCCACGGCTGGCCGCAAAAAAGTCGAGATGCCCAGTGATAGGCCATGAATGGAAGTCAGGCAAAGATTGGACCAACTCCTTCGAGGTCTGGCCATGAAACCACAAAAGCGAACACCCAGGAGCCATAGTAGGCCATTACACATCTTCAACGGCCATAAGAGGCCATGGATTAGGCATGGTTTGGAGTAGATTAGGGTGGGATTGGATGGTGGCGGCTAGGGTTCAAGAGAGCTTCAAAGAGAGTTGAGAGAGAAGAGGAATTCAAGGGCGGCGGTTGGAGAGAAATGGCTAGAGTTTGGGTGGGGTTGGTAAATTAGAAAAGGAAAGGATTAAACGTGGTCGTTGATCATTTAAATCAACGACGTACATTGAATTGGGGTCCGAGCGGATCGGGTAGGTGGGTACTGGATCGGGTTAGTTAGGTAATTGGGCTGGGGTAATTTGGGTTCAATTTGGGGCTGAATAGGGATTAAATTGGGGTGTAAATTTGGCTATTGTTGAAATGCAATTGAGGCTAAATCGTAAATAGCTAATTTTCCCTTTTAATTTTTTTTTATAAAATAGAAATACAACTTTTAAATCAAATTAAGAGTACTAGGTAAATAAATATTATTAAAAAAATTAATTTAAAAATGTTGGGATTAATGTTTTAATTATAAAATGCTAAAAATTACAAGATAGGCTATAATTGCGATTATCCAATTTAGCTTTAAAAACCAAATGAATTTGTAAAAAATATGCAAAAATTTACCTGAATTACATATTGGTGTAAATATGGCGATAAAGTAAGTTATTCACCAAAATGATAAATTTTGGGAATAATTATTCGGTTTTGTGGTATAGAAGCAGGCAATAAATTGGTTTTAAAATTATTAAAAATACTAAAACTCTTGGGTGTGCTTACATATGCACATATATGCTATTTTGGAAGTGTTTGGGTACCAAAAATACATTGGGGTTAGTTCGTATCCCCTGGCTCTTGATGTCGTGTACCATTGGGGTAGCGTTTCAGATGATAGTTGTGCATTATTTATATAACATAAGTATGAAATCGAAAAGAATTTTCTCTGAGTGAACCAAATCCTGTGACGTGGTCCAAGACTTTGCAACCTCTCTTGCTCCGGAATTTTGAGGGTCCTCCTCAAAATTCTGCCTCAGTTTACTGGGATGACACTTCTGATGGCTGCGCTGAACGACTGAAAAATCATCTTCATAATTTTTAGGGTCCTCCTCAAAATTCTGCCATAGTTTACTGGGTTGGCATTTCTAGTAATGAAAAGGCTGGAAACCGACTTCAAAATTTTGAGGGTCTTCCTCAAAATACTGCCCCATTTCTAATTGTAGGGGAAATGAAATTTTAATTAAATATTGACCAAACCCATAGGGCTGCCTACGTATCCCCTCTTAAACGGGAACCAGGTTAGGCGTAGTTCAAATTACATCATGAAGGAATCACAAATGATTACACATTGTATCGTTTTACTGCATTTGAATTGATTGGCTTTTGCCAGACTTCTTCGTCCATCTCTGCAAGAATAAGGGCTCCTCCGGTTAGAACCTGATGAACCATGTACGGACCCTGCCAGTTGGGAGAGAACATCCATGGCTTCATCTTGATGTGGGAATATTTTCTTCAACACCAACTTCCATGATGTAAACTTCCTTGGCTTAACTCTGTTGTTGAAGGCTCTGGACATTATGTACTGCTACAACTGACCGTGGCAAATTGCATTCATACTTTTCCCATATATAAGGGCTAACTTCTTGTAGCGACCTTTTCCCCATCCTGCGCCATCCAACTCTACTTCTTGTATAATCCTCAAGGAGGGAATTTCTACTTCGGCGGGGATGACCGCTTCTGTACCATTAACTAGAATATAGGGAGTTGCTCCGGTCGATGTGCAGATTGTGGCGCAGTATCCCAAAAAGGCGAATGATAATTTCTCATGCCATTGTTTGTGCCTTTCGATCATCTTCCTTAGTATTTTCCTGATATTCTTGTTGGCTGCCTCCATGGCTCCATTTATATGAGGCCTGTAGGCTGTAGAGTTATTGTGTTTGATATTGAGTGTTTTACACATTGCTTTCATCAAGTCGTTGTTGATTTCAAACCATTATCAGTGATGATCGATTCCGGAATTCTGAACTGACAAACAATGCAGTCAAGGACAAAATCTGCCACAACCTTCTAAGTGATCACATTGTATGATGCTGATTTGACCCATTTGGTGAAATAATCAATTGCTACTAAAATGAACCTATGCCTGTTTGACGTGGCTGGCTCGATAGTTCCGATAACATCCATTTCCCCAGGCCTAATGGCCATGGTGAGCTCGTTGCAGTAATCTCGTTTGGAGGTACCTTTATCATATCTGCATGTATCTTACAGCGATAGCAATTGCGAACATAATGGATACAGTCTGTATCCATAGTTATCCAAAAATACCCTGCTCGGAGTATCTTCTTTGCTAAGAAAAAACCATTTATATGCGGCCCGCAGGTCCCTGCATGCACTTTGTCCAATAGCCCGGATGCTTCTTTTGCTTTGAAACACCTTAGTAAACCCAAATTGGGAGTCCTCCTATACAGGATTCCTCCACTATGAAAGAAGTTGTTGGATAACCTACGAAGTATGCGCTTCTGAGTAGCGTTGGCAAGTTTCGGATATTCCCCTGTTCTCAAGTACTCCTTGATAACATGGAACCATGGGTTTCCATCTGCTTCCTCCTCGACATGAGCACAATAAGCTGGCTGATCATTAATCTTTTCTAGGATGGGATCAATGAAATTTGTATCTGGATGCTAGATCATGGATGATAAAGTAGGTAATGCATCAACAAACTTGTTGTGGACTCTGAGGACGTGCTAAAATTCTATATTTATGAACCTTTTCCTCAACTCTTGTATGTGATGCAAGTAGAGAAGTATCTTTGAGTTCTTGGTTTCCCACTCTTCTCGAACATGATGTATGAGCAAGTATGAATCCTCGATTACTAGCAACTCTTGAATGTTCATGTCAATGGCCATTTTGATCCGCAAGATGCATGCTTCATATTCGGCCATATTATTGGTGCAAGGGAACTTGAGCTTGGCGGATACCAAGTAGTGCTGGCCAGTTTCTGATACTAGGACTGCTCCTATGCCAACTCCCTTGAAATTTGAAGCTCCATCAAAAAACAACCTCCAACCACCATAGGATTCTGCAATATCTTCTCCTATGAAAGATACCTCTTCATCGGGAAAATATGTCCTTAGGGGCTTATATTCTCCATCCACGGGATTCTCAATTAGATGATCTGCCAAGGCTTTCCCTTTGAGTGCTTTCTGGGTCACATAAACAATGTCAAATTCACTGCAGGATTTTCCACTTGGCGAGCTTGCCATTGGGCATGTGTTTCTGGAAGATATACTTCAGAGGGTCCATTCTGGATATGAGATAAGTAGTGTAAGCACAGAAGTAATTCCTCAACTTGTGTGCTACCCAAGTCAGACCACAACAAGTGGATTCTAAAATAGAATACCTGGCCTCGTACGGTGTGAAATTCTTGTTGAGATAGTAGATGGCTTGCTCCTTTCTCCCTGTTTCATCATGTTGTCCTAGAATACAATCAAATGCTCCATCGAATACCGCAAGGTAAAGCTATTGGGCGGAACCAAGACTGGCAGCGTTGACAAGTACTCCTTAATTATGTCAAAAACTTTTTGACAACCGTCAGTCCATTTGGTGGCAGTGTCTTTCTTCAACTTCTTGAATATAGGTTCACAAATGACATTGGAATGAGCTATGAACCGACTGATATAGTTGAGTCTCCCCAGAAAACTCATCACGTCCTTCTTGTTCTTTGGCTGTGGCAACTCTTGAATGGCCTTGACCTTTGACGGATCCAATTCTATTCCTTGACGACTCATGATGAAACCCAATAATTTTCCAGCAGGAACCCTGAATGCACACTTGGCGAGATTCAATTTCAGGTTGTATCTTGTCAATCTGTTGTAGAATTTCCTCAAGTCTTCCATATGATCTGTGGCTTTCTTGGATTTAATGAGGACATCGTCCATATACACACTTCGATTTCTTTATGTATCATGTCATGCAAGATGGTAGTCATGGCTCTCATATAGGTGGCACCATCATTTTTTAAACCAAATGGCATCATTCTGTAACAATGCATCACCCACGGTGTGATAAATGCCATTTTATTTGCATCTTCTTCATCCATCCATATCTGATGGTATCTAGCAAAACAATAGACAAATGATTGCAGCTCATACTTAGCGCAGTTTTCAATCAAAATGTGTATGTTTGGTAAGGGGAAGTTATCTTTGGGACTGGCCCGGTTAAGATCCCAGTAGTTGAAACAAAATCTAACCTTCCCCTCTTTCTTCGGTATTGGCACGATGTTGGCTAACCGTGTAGGATACTCTACTACCCTGATAACCCCAGCTTTGACTTGCTTGGTAACCTCTTTTTTGATTTTCAAACTCATGTTGGGTTTGAACTTTCTGAGCTTCTGTTTTATTGGTGGACAGTTGGATCTGTTGGTAACTTGTGAGCTACGATGGATGTACTTAGACCAGTCATATCATCATACGACCAGGCAAAGATGTCCTCATATTCTTTTAAGAACTCTATGTACTTCTCTTTTTTTGATGGCGACAAGTGCACACTAATACGCGTTTCCTTGATATTCTCTGTATCCCACATATTAACGACCTCAGTCGCATCCAGGTTAGACTTAGGGCTATTCTCAAAATTCTCGACCTCTATGACTTCTTCTAGTATATCATCCTCTTCTGAATCTATATCCGTTTGTTGTGTTGTCTCGTTGCAAGTCATAGTAGTTGGTTCATCATCAAGATAAGTAATTGTAATGTTGTGTAAACAAAGTTAATGATAGAGGAAAATACTAAGAGCGAGATATATAATAAACTGTAAATGCTTTAATAAAATTCATAATTGTTTGGGACATCGGAGCTCTTTTCAAAAGTAAAGACAATGCGTAAAGAAAAATAAACTAGTAAAAAGTAAAAATGCGATGCATGGTGCTTTGTTTAGCCTTTATACCCTGAAGCTTTCTGACCCTTGGTGGTTCTGATCGACCAATTACTGAGGCATTCTCCTCGGTACACAGCTTGTATGGAAAGGCCTCCTCCCCTTCCTCCTCGAAGACAACACAAAAGTCCATATCATTTTCTAAAAATAGGTTCTTCATCGATGCTAATGCCTCATCTTCATCTGATCCATATACAATGTCGACCGATTGGAAGCTCTGCTCCAGAAGAGGTATTGGGTGCTCCGGCGGAGAGTAGGTTCCGCTCCATGGTGGGCGACCAGTCATCGAACTCTTTCCATGTATACTCATATCCCAGGCCAAAAGTAGTACCATGTTTCTTCAGCTTGATGGGTTTAGTGATACCTTGGAGGTTCTTGTCGAGTCCCTTTCCGGGATCACACCCACACCAGTTCAAAATACCCTCGATCTTGTTATCCCACCATTTATCTTTGTCTACAGCGTTGACCCTTTTGATGTGGTAGTATGTCTATCTGCCTATTCTTCTTGTGCCTCCAATCATTGGGATGGTCTAGCGAGTATATATGGGGTTACTACCATCACGATGTATGATCACCTCTTGGTGATTCCATTCAAACTTTACTGCCTGATGCAGGGTTGATGCTACAGCTCCAGCGGCATAGATCCAGGGTCGTCCCAACAACAAGTTGTAGGATGCTAAGACGCCTACCACTTGAAAGTCAACTTCGAACCAGTTTGTCCCATTTGCAGACATAGGCCGATTTCTCCAATATTAGACCTTTGAGACCCATCGAAGGCATTAAAATTGATAGCTCCGTCTTTGATCTCATGCAAGCCTTTCCCCAACGTTCTGAGAGTTATCAGTGGATAGATGTTGAGGCTGGATCCTCCATTAACCAAAATTCTAGTGATGAAGTAATCTTCGCATTGCACGGTGATGTGCAACACCTTATTATGACTTAGTCCTTCTAGTGGCAGTTCAACCTCATGGAAAGTAATCTTAAGACTCTCCAGCACTTGTCCAACAATATTTGCCATCTCGTCTCCAGCTATGATGCTGGAAAAATAAGCTTCGCTCAATATTTTCATCAGAGCATTTTTGTGTGCGTCGAAACTTTGCAGAAGAGCCAGGATGGAGATCTGCCCTGGTGTTTTGTTCAATTGCTCAACGATCGAGTATTCTTTAGCTTGTATTTTCCTCCAAAGATCATTAGGACCAATTTCAATAGGCCATCCATAGGCTTGTTTATTGGACTCAGCTAAGTGTTCTGGAGTGTATACTCTACCTGTTCTGGTCATACCGTGTGCAGAAATTGCTTCTCCGGTTCTAGTTTTTCCTTTTATCCTAGCATCAGCTGTGTAATCCCATGGTATGTCATTTGAGTTGAATGGAGTAGCATCTATCATTGTAACCGGAATAGGCACCCTTTGATGTAACACATCAACTTCGAACGGTGCAGGTACCTTTGGAATTCCAAACTCGACCTCAATTGGTCCTGGCGCCTTTGAAGGGGGCGCTTCAAACTTGAGCGGTATATACATGTTCACCTCATCTCCCTCAGTGGGCTGGATCTGAAGAACGATCAAGTTGAGTGTGACTGTTGGCTTCTTTTATTCATCTCCTTCGACAATCAATCCAATCAACCCTTTGGGGTCGTAATCATCCTCGATCTCGATCATGTGAATGCATCCACCCTTGTGGTCGGGCAGGGGGTTTTTGTGGACATTGGGAGCAAGCTCCTTTGCTATGACAACCTTATTATCAATCAAGGTCTGAATCAATTCTTTCAACGAATGACACTCGTCAATGGTATGGCCTTTCATTCTAGAATGGTATTCGCAGGTTTGGTTCGAATTGATCCATTGGGAGGGATTTTATGGAGTTATGGATGGATAAGGAGTAACTTAACTGGCTGCTTTGAGTATTTCGTACAGCATATCAATTGGTTCGGTGATGGCTTTATATTGTCTGGGAGGTCTGCGGTTGAAGTTTGGACTGGGTCTAGGGAAGTTTTAGTGAGTGGGCGGTGATTGGTACTGAGAAGGTAGGGCGTTATAGGCTTGGTAGACAGGTGCAGGTTGAGAGTATCTGGGCAAAATGGGTTGATATGTGGGAAGTGGAGATGATTGGTAAGTGGGTGGTGGAATTTGGTATGTGGGTGAGGGTGTTTTGTAATTTAGGGAAGGCTGATATGTAAGTGGAGGTAAGGGGTATGTTTGATTTTCATTGGGGATTTGGTCCTTTTTGCAGCCATTACGGAATTCACATCCTTCTTCTTTGACGTGCCACCCGACTGTAAGGCTTTGGTTGTAGCCTGCAATGCTTCAAGACTAGTAACCATATCATTCTTACTGCCTTACTCAATTCTTTCTCCCAGCTTGATGCTATCGGAGAATTTCTGACCCGCAATCAGTATCAAACTCTCGTAATATTGTGGATCCTGAGCCCAGACAAAGAATCTATTCATCTGTTCCTTTTCTAAGGCCGGTCTAACCTTAGCAGCCTCTTATCTTTAACGAGTAGCATACTCACGGAATGTCTCGGTAGGCTTCTTCTTTTAATTCTGGATGTAGAATACATCCAGTGCATTCTTTGTATTTAATCAGAACCTATCCATGAAATCTAATGACATACCTACCCAGCTTGTCTATTTCATGGGGTCCTGGCTGATGTACCAGGATAAAACATCCCCTTTCATACTTCTCATGAAGAGTCTCATACGGACTTTTTCATCCATTTCGACTCCGACCAGCTTATCACAATATGCTTTCAAATGGACTCTAGTATCTCCCTTGCCATCGAACATTTCGAACTTGGGAGGTTTTTACCCCTATGGAAGTTTAACACCTGGCTGAACGTAGAGGTCCTCATAATTCAGCCCCTCTATACCTTTGTTTCCTTCCACGCACTGGACTCGGCTGGTCAACCTCTTGAGTCATGCTGCGAAGTTTCTGATAAGAGAGTCCTTCTCATCAGACTCAGGTGCACTTGAGATCAGTTGAGTGTAGTGGGGTACAATATCTACTTAGATGGGAGTGCTGTGTAGGTGGTCGTTTGTGGTGTTCAGTGATTCAGGAATGAGTAGTGGAGTGTGGCATGTGTTGCATTGTTGAGCATGAGTAGGTTGCATCTGTGGTTGTGGGGTGTTCTGTGGAGGTGTGGGATTTTGAGAAGTTGGAAAGTTGACATTAGGAGCGGTGAGAGAGTGATAAATTTGCCAAGTTCCGAACTTGATCCAGTTCTTCTCGGAACTTCAATAATTTCTGTTCAAGTTGGGCAGCAGTTTCCTTAGCAACCGGGGTACCCTGAGGAATCTCAGTTCTTTCCTTTCTGGTGCTTGAATCTTCCATTCTATTTTTGTTCTTGTTCAAGATAGGACTTGGAAGATGAGGAGGTGGAGGGCCCTTGGATCTCGTACTGTATGATGATGGTTCCAGAATGCACGAACTAACCTTCGGGAAGGGGAATAATAAAAGAAAAACAAAAAGGTAACAAGTTAGTGCAGATTATGAGGAAAAATGTTGCTGTTTTAAACACATTGTGCAAGAATTTAAATTGTGTCCTAATTTGGGTGCCTCGTCATGCCCGAGGTAGGTCTAGCGACAAATTAATTTGGAGAACTTGTAATGCTAAATGGTATTGATAAAAATAAGAAAAATTCAAAACGACACTAAATAACCTAAAGAAAAATGTCACTAATGGCCATTGGTCTTATTACATCATTAAAGCAAAATGAAAGACTCTGAACTACTTGGTTGCAGAAGGACCTTCCCCAGAATTGGCATCTTTGTCTCCCTCGAATAGTTTCACCAGCTCGCGCAGTCCTAGTAGCATATAAGCTCGGGCCAAATGTCCGCATGCATTCGCTTCAGCGTTTTGACGGTCTTCAATCCTCTAGATGAACTTTCCTTCTAGCTCCACTAGACCCCGCTCCAAATACCATAGTCACTTGTGATAACCAAATCCTTCCATTCCTCGATCAACTTCTGATGGGCTTCTTATATTTCTCGATGCTCACTTTCACACTCTCGATTCCACTTGCGCAATTGATTGTACTTAACATGTGCTTCAGCTTTCTCGTCAATGACGATGTGTCCTCGGATGAACCCGGAGTGACCCATACAATTGTTATTATCTTCCAACAACCCGAATTATGCAGCACACAACCGGCGTGATACCTTTCTGGCTCAATAGATTCTTTCCCCAAAACGAGCTTGTAATGCCACATGTGCTGAGCTTGTCACTTGTGAGGGCTATCATCGTACTTGAAGTCAGCCCTGAAGTGACTTATTTTGTCAACCCTTGGTATGATTTGCTTTCTTCCAGCCTGACTCATGTGCTAGAGGGGAACATAGGGATAAGTTTCTCTTAGACCAATGAGTATGAGGAATGGTGCATCTCGGGATCAAACAATAAATTCTTCCGTAGGGAACCACTCGACCATCCACTATACCTGGTCTTCTTTCAGATTCTGAAATAACTCTACCCATCCTCCAGTATCCTATGGCTGAGTGAACATGTTAGGCATATAATTTATACGCCTTGGCTAGTGGAAGATGATATTATCATCCCACTCTCTGCGTAGGATTTCTTGCCGGTAATCACCCTTCTGAAGGTGCTCCATGAGCCAAAGCTTGAGCAGTAGGTATGTGATAGTATCGGAAGAGCTCAACCACTCATTATAAGCGTTGCTAGGGTATTTTTTTGGAACAAGTGGAAAATGATGTTGAAGATACAGTTTACAAGAATGAAACAAGTTGACATGTATTTCCATATTCATAAGACAACAATATTGAAATAAAGTAGTAAAGGAAAGCAGTTAAATGAAAGAAAAGACATGAAGAGCCAAGTCAGTTTCGTACTAAAGGCAATAAAGACAATAAGTAAATGCAGTTAAAGAGATAATAAAGTCATAAGTAGCATGCAATGGTAAAAGCCTAAAGAAATCCCCAGCAGAGACACCATGCTGTCGATGCCACCTTTTTCCCTTTAAAAGGTGAAATCAGGTATACAACATTATAGGAGGACAACTCTTTTCCCTTGCAAGAATTGGGTTTTAGAATTTTGGACAGTCTCCACCTAATGATTATAGTGCATTAGGACACTTTTGAGAAGCAATTTGAGAAGAAGAACCAAATTTTGGGTAAGGGCTAGAAATTATCTCGAAGGGAAGGTGTTAGGCAACCTCCAAGATCCACTAGTATGGTTCCCGGCCATACTACAACTATGACTTTAGAAAATAAGTGAAGAATACAAATAAGGGTTTAACCTAATGTTGCAAACAAGTTTAAATGTATAAAGAAGAAAAGAAGTGTAAGTTTAGAAAGTGATTTATAAAAAGAAACTAAAAAATGACAAGTAAATGGAAGAAAAAGTCCTAGGTTTATGCATAATATGGATTACATTGATGCAATGCCAGGCGTACACTCCTCAGAAGAGGGGTCGCACGTGATATTAGCGCACCGACCATAATATTCATATTCTACCCTTCCCTCCACGTTAAGGTATTTAGAACGTGGATAGTTTTGTTTACGTATTGCATGCTTGTAACTGCCCTAATCCTATCAGTCTCGGAGGTATTTCGGACTACTAATCCTAAAGGGGAGAAAGAGATGAGCATTAGAGAGTTTCAAAGGACAAAATAGGCAACATTCAATGCACATATGAAAGTAAAGGGAAAGAGAAGACAAGGAAGTAAGGCTTAAATAAACCTCCTTAAATCAGATAAATCATATAGTTTAGCATATCTTGCAAAAATTATTTTAGTCTTAAATTAGATTAAATCGGTGATCGGACTGGTTCAACACATATCTTTAGATAGGAAGTCCGCATTTGGCTTATTCAAGTGCAGTTGTCAGAGATTGATCCACTTAATTAACGTGTATTGAGTAGGACTGATGGCTTTTGAAAAACAGACTGGTATAGTAGGATGAAAAAAAAAATTCAGGGAATATGTTGCAGACTTAATGCAGAAAAAGTGATTTAAAACGAGTTTCACGAGGGCTGACATTTTATGAAAGAATTGAATTGCAAGAAAAATCTGATTCAAAAATTATAAGTATAAAGATGTGACCTGATTCGAAAATTGTTTTTATCAAATTATCAGAAAAGCAGTAAGTTCTTCAGAAAACATGCACTGATTTGAGAACATTTATCATAAGAGGGATGGGTTTTTGGAAAGAGATGCACTGATCTCGATGTAAAGAAAGTTTTAATAGTACAAAAAGGCATTTGTTTTTGTCAATTGCTCCAGTAAAATCATTATTTTTGTTTACACAAGTGAGACAAGTCTGATTTAAAGGTTCCTATTGGAATGATTTCTAAGAGTTAGTGATTTTAACACTTTTTTTAACGTTAACAGTCTTATAAAGATGATACCTATATGCTGGTCTTATTGAGCCTAATCGTTTGCCTAATGTTATAAAAAATGCAAATTCCGATAGGCATGGTGTCTATATGTGTAGTTGCATAATTCTGAAAGTTAGATCCTATAGGCATAGTCTCTACTTGTGAATTTGCGCATATTAACAGTAAAGAAATCCTATAGGCATGGCTTCTACCCCTTTATACAGAAAAGTAAACCCCCTCCCTTTTTTTCAGTAAATCCCCACGTTTATACAAATTAATACAGACCAGTGAGATACAAACTATTATTAAGGAAATACATCAAAAAACTAACAGCTACATCCAAACAGCCTAATTCAGACTTAATGTCTAATAATATGAGATTGAACCACTTTCAGGATCCATATTTTCAAAGCCTTCTCTTTATCTAGGGTGTTTCAACGTTCCAAGGAGTTTTAGGAATTTCAGGCATTTCTTACACCCAAGATACCAACCAGAATAGGTACAGTGCATTGTGGAAGGGCCAACTCTCAGGTGTCCAAGTTCAGAGGGAGCTCGAGGGTCCCAAGGCAAGGCTGACCAGAGAGGGGCAGAACTTTGGTTCTAAGAATGAGTGCAAATGCAAAAGGGGCTGGGGAATGCCATAACAGGTTGGTGGTCATGCCTAGCCAGAAAGTAGGCTGGCACACCCCTAATCAAACCTGTTCAGCCAAAGAAATAAGAGCACATACCTATTGAAGGTCAGATTTTGGTCTGGACAGTGATCAAGACACTGCCAGACCAATATCTTGGGCTCAAAGTGCACATATGGGAAAGGGAATGGGAATTGATAGGGTTTAGGATTCAGAGAATCCACTCCATATACATGAACAACAACGTTAAGTGTTGTCATGCTTTCTGAACCATAACCAAACAGATAAAGAGGTTTGGGGATATGGGATTCATATAAGAGTAAGGATAACAATCTTACAGAAAAGCAGTAAGAAACAAACACAGAAAAAGCCTGAAGCATAAACACATAAGAGAGAGGCATGATTTAAACTAGAAGAGACATACGAGTGGCAAAAGTAAACAGAAAGAGAAGCAGAACACTTGCAGCCACAACACAACCAGAGAAAGCTAACTTTGGTTTCAGAGGAAAAACTCGAATGCCTTTTTAAGAGAACTAAGAGTAAAAGAAGTAGTGGATTATATTGTGTATGTTCGTGAGAACCTTGTCTTTGAAAGAGCAGAAGTAGAGGTATTTATAGTTTTGAAAACGAGTAGAGAGTAAGGTAATAATTACAGTTTTAACAAAAATATGGAATCAATCACATGTTAGAATCAGTTAGCCCAAGCGACTCCCCTTTAATTAAGGAGTCACTATTTAACGGGTATCAACAGGTTTAATTAAGGAAAGAAAAATAAATTTGGGGACAGATTGAACGATATGCTTATTTTGGGAAAGATCCAGCGAGATAAAATATAATTGCATAGGGAAAAAAATTCAATTGATTTTAAACATCGAGTGAAATTAGGGTTCGTAAGAAAACTTTTGAAATCAGACACAAAATCAAGATCAATAAAGGAAGAAACATGATTCTGCACTTTAACATATAAATAGAGTGAACAGAAACATCACTCATGCTAGGCCAAGCACATTGGCAAAATAAAAAACATACAATTGTAGCAGAAATAAGCATAGGATCCAGTAGATAATCAGGGCTTACACATTTGGTCAAAGTGAAGAAGAGAGTCAAAACAGGTAAAGGTCTTACAGTAACAAGTGAAAAAACCCTTATGAGAGATTAGGGTTTCATCAATGGTCGAGTTAAAAGATAGTAAAACTCAGAATCAAATGAGTTACATAAAGAAAAGAGAGTCTGAGACCTAGGGTTTTCCGGAATAATCGAGTTTGAAAGACGCTAAAACAAATAAGTCAAACAAGAACGAGGAACTAAGTGAGACAAGTATGCATCTAACAAACAGTTTCACGACTCAAATGAGACCAAAAAATAACTAGGGTTTTTAACATGCTGAAACAGATAGAAGAACGACATGAGAAAATCATAGCCAAATCACAAACATGTTAAAATCATAGATCTTTTTGAAAAAGTTAAAGGTAAACCCTAATGAAGGGTCGATTTGCAAGAAACGTTGAAGAACTTTTAAGAAAGCAATTAAAACATTCATGGCAAGTACAAATATAAAGTAGATCTAAAAGAAAAAATAAAAAGACCTAACCATTAGGGTTTCGAAAAACCCAAAAAGGTGAGAAAGACTTTGATAATTAACGATCTAACCAGGAGAGTCAAGGATCTGACTCGAACGTCCACGGCCGGCCGCAAAAAAGTCGAGATGCCCAGAGATAGGCCATGAATGGATGTCAGGCAAAGATTGGACCAACTCCTTCGAGGTCTGGCCATGAACCCACAAAAGCGAACACCCAGGAGCCATAGTAGGCCATTACACATCTTCAACGGCCATAAGAGGCCATGGATTAGGCATGGTTTGGAGTAGATTAGGGTGGGATTGGATGGTGGCGGCTAGGGTTCAAGAGAGCTTCAAAGAGAGTTGAGAGAGAAGAGGAATTCAAGGGCGGCGGTTGGAGAGAAATGGCTAGGGTTTGGGTGGGGTTGGTAAATTAAAATAGGAAAAGATTAAACGTGGTCGTTGATCATTTGAATCAACGACCTAGATTGAATTGGGGTCCGAGCGGATCGGGTAGGTGGGTACTGGATCGGGTTAGTTAGATAATTGGGCTGGGGTAATTTGGGCTCAATTTGGGGCTGAATAGGGATTAAATTGGGGTGTAAATTTGGCTATAGTTGAAATGCAATTGAGGCTAAATCGTAAATAGCTAATTTTCCCTTTTAATTTTTTTATAAAATAGAAATACAACTTTTAAATCAAATTAAGAGTACTGGGTAAATAAATATTATTAAAAAAATTAATTTAAAAATGTTGGGATAAAATTTTTAATTATAAAATGCTAAAAATTACAAGATAGGCTATAATTGCGATTATATGCAATTTAGCTTTAAAAACCAATTGAATTTGTAAACAATAAGCAAAAAATTACCTGAATTACATATTGGTGTAAATATGGCGATAAAGTAAGTTATTCACCAAAATGATAAATTTTGGGAATAATTATTCGATTTTGTGGTATAAAAGCAGGCAATAAATTGGTTTTAAAATTATTAATAATACCAACTTCACAAATGGATGATACTTACATTGCCCCATATTTATTTTTTCTTTACATATCCTCTATTCTCTAGAACTATTCAATTTCTTCCCCTAGAAGCTAGGGCAATTGTGGCATTTTCAGCTGCCATAATTGTTTAACATTATTATGCAATGCTATTACCTTGTCAAAATTCTTTGTCTCTCGCCATTCTGTTATTCATGCATGATACGTGATATGTGCCTTTAAGTTATTTGTTTGGAAACTAATAAGGTTTATATTGACTGCTCCACAACAAAGGGTTATATTTATCCCTGTGGAGGAGCAAATACTAATCCCCACTATTTTCAAGAAATGGATCTTTTTTGTTTCCTTTTTCTCTATGGATGGTCCAAAGTTCATATGGGGTTTTGATTGTAGCTTTAGTTGGAACTCTATTAAGAATATAAGCTGCGGTTTTTTATGCTTCACCCCAGAGTGAGTCTGGCAAAGTTGTACGAGAAATCATACTTCTTACCATATCCTTAAGGGCCCGATTTCGTCTCTTAGCTACACCATTCATCGTAAGACTGCCTGGCATAGTATACTGAGGGACGATCCCACACTCATCTAGGAATTTAGCAAAAGGCCCTGGACGTTGTTCACCGGAACCATCATATCGACCATAGTATTCACCACCACGGTCAGATCTAACGGATTTAATTCTTTTGCTTAGTTGATTTTCAACTTCAGCCTTAAATGATCTGAACACGTCTATGGATTAAGACTTTTCATGAATAAGATATAGGTACCCATAACGAGAGTAATCGTCTATGAATGTGATAAAGTATTGTTGACCATTCCGACAAGGAGTAGGAAATGGCCCACAAATATCCGTATGTATCAATTCTAAGACGTCCGAAGCTCTCTTAGCACCTAATCTAGTCTTGTTTGTTTGTTTTCCCTTGATACACTCAATACAAATTTCCGAATTTGAGGTATCAAGAGAATTAAGAATTCCATCTGACACGAGTTTCTGAATTCTTTGAATGGATATGTGACCCAAACGTTTATACCAGAGTGATATAGAATTCTCATTAGTTAATTTTCTTTTAGTACCACTTAAATTTGTATGCAAAGTTTCTTTATTTGAAGTTATTGTATCAACCAAATATAAGCTATCAAATGTTGATAAAACACCAGTACCAATAAGATTTGAATTCTGAAAGAGACTAACTTTATTGTCACCAAAAGAACATGTATAACCGGATATGTCCAATTGGGGAACAAAAATTAAATTCCGTCTAAAAGACGGTACAATAAAAGTCTCATCCAAATCTAAATGAAAACCGGTCTTAAACAACGGCCTAAATTTGCCAATAGCTTCAACTGGCACCTTCTTGCCGTCACCCACATAGATGTATCTTTCACCATCATTTGGTTTTCGGCAGTTCAGGCAACCTTGCATTGATATACTTATGTGAGTAGTAGCAGCAGAATCTACCCACCAAGTATGCTTAGGTACCGAAATTAAATTAACTTCTGAACAAATAAGAGAAAGAAATGTACCTTTTGTCGCACGCCAGGCATGGTACTTAGTACAATCTTTCTTCACATAATTAGTCCCCTTACAGAAGAAGCAACCTAATTCAGTAATTTCAACCTTAGGTTCCTTATGTTGCTTAATCTTGGGCTTTGCAACCGCAACTTCCTTACCTTTCCTCTTCTTAGTTTCCTTAGAAGAGGATGCCAAATGAGCACTTTCTGTCTTATCTAGCTTTATCCTTTCCTCTTCTTGCACACAATGTGAAATGAGCTCATTAAGAGTCCATTTCTCCTTCAGGCAGTTGTAACTGACCTTAAACTGATTAAAGTGTGCAGGAAGAGATATCAAAACAAAGTACACAAGCAGTTCCTCAGGTAAATCCAGCTTGAGTGACTTTAATTTCGAAGCAAGATGAGACATTTCCATAATGTACTCCCTAATGTTTCCCTTGCCCTTATACCCCATGGAAACAAGTTTACTCAATAGTGTACTTGTTTCCGCCTTTTCGTTTTGCATAAAACGCTGTTCAAGGTTTCCAAGGAAAACTTTGGCATTAGGTTCATCATTCATAATGCCCCTGAATGATTCTGGAATTGCACGTTTCATTATCATTGGACTCATGCGATTCGAGCGTTCCCACTTCTCCATCACCCTCCTTTCATCAGGAGAGGATGTATCCTCAAGAGGAGTAGGTTGCTCGGTCCGAAGAGCAAGGTCAAGATCCATGCAACCGAGAACGATCATGACGTTCTCTTTCCATTCCTTAAAGTTTGTGCCGTTAAGCACAGGGATGCTATTGATGTTGGCAAAGATCGTAGAAACAGAAGAATTAGCTGAAAATAGAACAAAAGGATTACTGAATACATGCTTACAATTACTTGAACTTTAACTTTACATTATAGATTCAAAATAGGCATATCCCATTACAAGATACCTAGCACAACATTGATTTTAGTCTTTGGACAGAAAAACAACTTGTAAGTGGTACTCTTGGTGTAGTGATCAAACATAGACAATAAACTCCTGTCAAATATCAAACCTTCCTTTGGGCCGATTTAATATTCACATGGAAAACCAAATAATTGTCTCATATTTATCACCACAAGCATGTTTGAATTCCTGCCAAATAAAAACCTTCCTTTGGGCCGGTGTTAAACGCATGGAAGACTAACATCCACAACCATCTTATATTTCAAGATTAATCAATCTACACAATAGAGGTTACTTTAGCAACATAATGCTTCAATTGACTAATTTAAAATATTAGATGCTAAAAACTTTAGTTCCTTAAGTCATATTATGAATCTTAACTTAATATGTTACATGTTTTGACATGCAACAACTGAATATTAATTGTTATTATACTTGAGAGGACAATTCCAAAATTATGAAAATTGATGGCCTTTAAAACAATTAATATTCCAAACTTAAATATTAATGTATAATACATTAATAATAAAACTTAAATATTTCAATTGAATAACAATATGTCAATTAAAATCTGAAACTTAAAAGATTTGAAACGTTTTTAACCTTACTGGTCCAGGATAATCGATTATTTTAAACAGATAATCGATTATTCTGGCATAAAAAAAATATCATAAGATACTGGACCAGAATAATTGATTATCTAAACCAGATAATCGATTATTCTGGTATTAAGAAAAATTTTCTGAGTTACTGGACCAGGATAATCGATTATCTGAAATAGATAATCGATTATCTGGTATACGAAAAAAAAAATTAAGTTACTGGACCAGAATAATCGATTATTTAAACCAGATAATCGATTATTCTGGTATTTATAAAAACGTTTCAAACTCACTGGACTAAGATAATCGATTATCTGTCCAAAATAATCGATTATCTTGGAGCAGTGAACCTTAGTGTTTTAACATGATTTTCAACAAGAATCTTAAACAAGAAAACATGTTGTCTACCAACAAAAATCATGCATAATACAATGTTTTAATTCAAGTAAAGATTAACATGACATTAAAACATCAAATTTCATCAAAACACAACATTCATAAGAAACATGCTATATCATGGTACTTGAATTTCATAAATAAAATTCTAACAAAACTTGAACATGAATCCTAACATAACATGAATCTTATGAACATCCAAATTATCCAAAAATGAAGGTGGCTCTTATACCAATTGTTAGGATTATGATTCCAACTAAATATAACAACCTTCATATTAAAAAATTCGGAATTAAATTACATGAGCGGAAGCTAACCTGAATCTATGTGTGGAATTTGTTGAACCTCCTTTGATGATTGTCCTTTAGTCCTTATGAAGATTGCTCCTTTGATCCTTCCTTCAAGAATGTCTTGAAGATGTATGACACCACAAGAATACTTCACAAGGCTTAAACAATATGTGAATTGACCCACAACAATAATAATATGACAATGATCAAAATGGTATATGATTTTCCACAATTATTTGCAAGACAACAATGGTGTTTTGCTCTTGATACAATGGGAGGAAGAAGAGTTTGTCTTGCAATAATGTGGGAACCATAACCCCCACTTTATAACTTCATGAGTTACATAACCCAAGAGTCACAAGAGTTACATAACTCAAGAGTCACAAGCATGTAACCATGGTTACATATATGTAACCTTAGTTAGCCCATCATTAACTAAGGTTACCCTTTTGGGTATCTACACATTAGTCCTACACTTTATATGACAACACATTGGCCCCCTTAACATAATGTCCATAAGACCACAAAATTAGGCCAAACCAAAAGATAGCACATAACATATAATTTATCTATATATTGTTCATATGTATGTAGATATAAGTCCATATATCTAGATATAAATCCATATATCTTACAGAAAGATGTGTATTTTTTTCCTCTACTTTTTCCACATCTCAGTACGACTCTCTATCTTTAATTTGCTTTTTGTGTTTTTCCTTCCCTTTACCTTATCAAGAGAGAAGGAAAAGACAAGAAGAAAGAAAGTATTGCAGATGAGGGTAGTAGTAATTTATTTGAGCATGAAAAAGAAATAGGAAAGTAAAGTGACTGAAACGGGTACAATACTAGTACTGATTCATAAATCTATGGATACATAGATCCTTACTAGAACTCTTTCTCTCCTCCGACTCTCTGACTCTATCTTCTCCGACTTCTTGACTCCATCTTCAACGTTCACTCACGTAGGTAACCTAGTCAAATGCCAGCGACCATCGGCTCCAATAGGTAAGTCACTCTGCTTCTCTCTTCTCTCTCTCCCTGCTCGCTTCTTCTTCTTTTTCTTATTTTTATTTCCCTTTCTTTTCTATTCTTTCTGCTCGTCTACGACGACACCCCAGCGCCGGTGATAACCCTTCTCTCCCTCTCTTCCCCAAGCTGTGTATGTGTGTTTGTGTATAGGCGTGTGTAGTAAATCGAGGTTGGTTGGCTACAAATTTCCAGCAGATTTTGGTCGCGTCGGCAGGAATATCCATCCAGTAGGTTTCCACCAATACGACGAAATCTGGCTAATACACTCAATTTTACGGTGTGCCCATTTCTTTCCACTGATATTGCATCTAGGGGTCTTTTTCTTGTAGTGGCGCCTTACATTTCCAGTCTAAGTCTACCCTTCTTGAATTCTTTTATTTCCTATCATATTGTCACGACCCAAATCCCGAAACTGATCGTGATGGCACATGTCGTGAATACATGACCAAACAGTCAACCCAATTCATCCTTTTAAAACAATTATTTAACACAATTATAGTACAACATGATTTAATAATACCAAATAGCGGAAGTATAGATAAAAATGAACAAATCCAATCCAACACAACCCTAACCAGGGTGTGACAAGTCATGAGTAACTAAGCAATCCCAACAATAGTCTACTAAAAACGAAATCCGATAGAATAGTTCGAATATCATAGAAATAATAAGATAAAGGAGTCACGGGGCTGCGGATGCCCACAACTTACTCGTAGTCTCCTAAACACCGCCTATACTAGAAGGATCATCTCCTAGGAGTGGAAACCTGCTATGCCTGAATCTACACACACGGTGCAGGGAGTAATGTGAGTACTCCGACCCAGTGAGTAATAAATATAAGTAATGGCTAAAAGCAAGAAAACACGTCGAAGAACACAAAATTCTATACATAATCAATGAAATCACTTAAAATCAGTCAATTAGTGAAGTATCAAATGAAACCTCTTTCCAAACCAATAAACAGGTAATTTGGCAGTAAATAACCAGTAGAAATCTGCCTCTCGAGCTCAATTTCAAAATAACAAGTCGAAATCTGCCCCTCGGGCTCAGTTTCAAAATAACAAGTAGAAGTCAGTCCCTCGGGCTCAATATTAAAATAAAAAAGTAGAAACTACCCCTTGGGCATAGTATCAGTAACTCAACACAGGATCATCCTCTCGGGCTCAGTATCAATAACTTAGTATAGTATCAGTCCCGCTGGCTCACTCCCAACTCACATAGTACAACATCAGCCTCTCGGGATCACTCCCAACTCACCTAGGTACCCACGCTCACTGTGGGGGTGCAGACTCAGGATGGGCTCCTACACCCCAAACGCTATATCATCATAAGGCCTTAAAGCCCGTCATATTAACATAAGGCCTTAAAACCTTCTCACATCACACTCGAGGCCTGAAAGCCTTCTCACATCACTCAACATATCCTCACATATGACCCTAGGCCTCATTTAGTCTAGAAAACAATCGTAAGCCCCTTGGGCATCAGTAAACAATGGTGCTCAGCTCAATCAACATTAGAAATATCATTTAAATCTCAAGTTGAGTAAAAGCATAGCTGAGATATTATAATTCAATTGGACTGCGTTCGAATAATATTTAATTAGTAAGGAAAACAGTGATGAAAATTCAAAAAGGATTTCAAATAGTCGGTACGAAGCCCAAGTATGGAAATAAGCCCAAATCATGGTGATAAACAACCAATCTTTAGCAAATATGCGGTAAAATATCAATCGGGATGGACCAAGTTGCAATCCCCAATTGTAAATGACCCCGCACTCGTCATACAGAGCGTGTTTTATCTCAACTTAGAACTATGTTGTGCAATCCGGGGTTTCAAACCCTCAGGACATCATTTACAATTATTACTCACCTTAATCCGACCAAAATCTTAGCTCGCTATATCCTTGCCTCTCAAATTGACCTCCTCGCGCGTCGAATCTGACCAAAACAACAATGAGTATGTCACATTATTCTATAGGAGCAATACCCAATCGAAAAGAATCAAAAAACATCAAAATCCCAAAATTTAGCGAAAACCCGAGCTAGGGCCCACATCTCGAAAAATTAGAAAATTAACATCATCGGATTTCTCATCTCGCCACGAGTCTAACCATACCAAAATTAGCCAATTCTCATCACATTTCAACCCTCAAATCCATGAATATATCCAAGAGGGGTTTTGAACCTTTCATATCAAAATTTACAGATTAAATGCCAAAACAATTAATAGATTCAAGTGATATAACCAAAATTGAGTTAAGAACACTTACCCCGTTGTTCTCTCCAAATATCTCCCGAAGAATCGCCTTATCCGAGCTCCAAATAGGTAAAAATGGAAAATTAGAACTTAACATTCTGTCTGACACTGTTCACATCACTGTTCACAGGCACTATTCACAGGCACTGTTTCACGTCATTGTTCAAAAGCACTATTCAGGGGTCACTGTTCATGGGGTTACTGTTCACTACCACTGTTCACGGGTACTATTTCTGCAATTTTCCTAAGTCCGAAATCACTCCGAGACACCTCCGAAACACTCTCGAGCCCACTGGGCTCCTAAACAAACACATACACTAACTCAACAATATCCTACAAAGTTAACCATGCAATCAAATCGCCAAAATAATGTCATATACCACGAATTAAGCTTTAAAATCCTAGAATTCTTTCAAATTTCATAAAACATCAAAGTTTCTATTTTGAGTCCGAAACACGTCAAACAACGTCTGTTTTCAACCAAATATTACATAAAGTTCTTAAATCATATATAAGACCTGTACCGTGCACCTGAACCAAAATATTGGCCCGATACCATCACTTTCTATTCAAATTTCATTTCAATTTTCCTAAAATATTTTCAAAAAATAATTTTACTCAAAAATTCATTTCTCGGGGCTGGGACCTCGAAACTCGATGATTCTTGTTCCTATTCGTCAAAAATAATAATACAAACATAGACCTTCATTCAAAACCCAATTTGGAGCTCTTTTGCTCAGTGAAATATCCATTTTGCTCGTTAAGCAATTAACACATCAAAAAGCCAATCGCGACTTGATAAAATTAAACCAAACTTTCCAGATCACTCATATAATTCATTGTCAAAATTTTGGAAGTTTTGAAATCAAGTTTCGATTTCTAGAACTAAAAATGTACCTTTGGATCATTACATGCTTATGCTCAAAACGACAAAATCTTCCGGAAACTCCTCCAGAACTTATCCGGGCTTCATGGGACCCCGACCAAACATGCCAAAACACCCCCATAACATCTTTCAAAATTGTTCCAACCTTAGGAAATCTCAAAAAATCATCAAAACATCGAATCACCCTCGAATTGAAGCTTAAGAACTCCAAAACTTTCATATTACTCGACCAAAAACCTAATCAAAACTCGTCTTAATGACCTGAAATTTTGCACACATATCCTAAATCACATAACGAAGCTACAGAAACTTCGGAATTACATTCCCACCCTCAGATAAAAATCTCACCTACCAACTGAAAATCGCAAAAATATCAACTTCGCCAATTCAAGCCTAATTCTATTCCGTACCTCCAAAACCAATTCCGATCACGCTCATAAGTCACAAATCACCTCCCGAAGCTAACCGAACCATAGGAACTCACATCCAAACCCTCTGACACAAAAGTCAGCATCTAGTTGACTTTTACAACTTAAGCCTTCTTAAAAGAGACTAAGTGTCTCATTTCTTATCAACACAACTCCAAACCAAATCGATCACATAAGATACGAATGATGAAGCATAAAGAAGTTGAAAATGGGGAAAACGGAGCTGTAACTCACGAGATGATGGGTCGGGTCGTCACATCCTACCCAATTTATACAAATGTTTGTCCTCGAACGTGCCCAGAGTTGTTCCAAAAGCCAAACAATCACTAAATAACCTTACCGTGAATAAACCCTGGGGTGACCCCATGTCACTCTATCTCATATAAGTCCGACAATATATAGTAACTAAAATTTCACAACATAATCTAGCGTATAACCTTAGAACCACATTTTCATTTCTGAAATCATACACAATGTCAGGACCTTACATCTATATTCAGAATAAGCACGAACCAGCTTTAATAACTGATACCTGCAACCTCAGGTGCAATTACATAATAGACCACACAACTCAAGCGCTTGTTGTGATAACTTCTAATCACAACAGTTGCACACAACACCCGAATACCGATAGAAAAACTCTTATCAACTAAAGTCTCATCTTAACACTTTTATATACTGCCAATGATAACTAAAACACATACTACCATATCCATTTCTTAGATCAACCACTCATGAAACCATAGAAATTTTTTGAGTTGAACCACGATATTATCCCCCTAACATGCTGAAATCGAATCCGTTTGTGTTCATTCTAGATCCCATCAATCTCATTTAAACCAGCACAACTCTGGTGACATGACGCATCAATACATGCCTAAGCCACAACTCGCACAGTACGCGTGCCAATAAGCAATTGTCCTGGTATACTAAATTCATGAAAAATTACTCAAATGAAAGAGTTGCACCACAAGCAAATCACCATACTCACAGAGAAGTACATAATACAAAGCCATACCAGTAAACCTCACTATTTGCACCATCCGGCTAGCCCAGAAAGAGAAAATACCTCAAAGGAGAGAGCAGCCTTGCATGTTCCACAAGTACCACCGCAACAATAAGCTACGAGCTCGTCGATCATAGTGGAACCTAGATACCTGAATAAAATAATAATAACCATCTCTTTTATAGTTCACATTGACATCAACCTCACGAGCAATTTAGTTGCCAATAACATAATCAACAGTGACACGGCCACAGACCTCCAGTCCAAGCATATCATTTAGGAGCGATCCAATAAGTACACTTGTATAACCTAAATAAAATAAGATTCTCATGCTCCTGGACTTTAATAAATAACAGTCTATGTCATAGGCACGAGCAAACTATGTTGTCAATGCTCAAACTAGCACATTAACGCAGAATTAGTAATTACCAAGTTTGTTCTGGACTCTAGCATCTTGGAAATATCAAGTATATTCCAGATAGTTCTTAACACGGTTACTAATATGAGAAACAATATACCTTTAAGCTCAATATCCCACTCTAGGCATATCATAGCCTACGTATCTTCCGAGCATGAATATTGGCTCGGTTCTTGCACACAGGTTCAAAATTCACATATATTCGCGCTCACAGCGTATAGTTATCACCATCAATTAGCTCGACTAGTACATCCAATGAGTTAGACAAAATGCTATCCTCAACATGCCACAAAACATCTGTAAAGCATCACAATATACGGTACATGAATCTGAAGTTTATAACAAAACCAACACTGGAGTTGTGGTCAAAGTTGTCTTGATCTTCTGAAAGCTCTTCTCACACTCGTCCGATCTTTCAAATGGTGCACCCTTCTAAGTCAACTTGGTCAAGGGCGATGCAATGGATGAAAAATCCCTCACAAATCGGATAGAATCAATAATAGGAGTCTCACCTCCAACATCTCGCACAAAACTAGACATGACGTAAAACCCCTTCCCAACTATACGATGGGCTTTCAAGAGAGAAATTACTTTGCTAGGAACATAATCAGTCATACCACGCCACTCGATCTGCGGTACACCCGGCATAGCCAAGTTAACTGTCTTAGCATGACAGTCTATAATGGCATGACACGAAGATAACAAATCGATGCCCCATATAACATGAAGTCCACTATGTTCAATAGCAATAGATCAACTCGGGTCTCCAGACCCTCAATAATCACAACACATGATCGGTACACACGGTCCACGACCATAGTATCGCCCACCGGTGTAGATACATGAACAAGTAAAGAAGGAAACTATCTGGGCGTATCCAAATAATGAGAAAAATATGAGGACACATAAGAAGAGGTGGAACCGGGATTTAATAATACCGAGACATCCCTGTGGCAGAGTGGAACAATATAGCTCTTAACTATGCAATCAACATTATAAATAGCAAACTCCCCAACTTGGCTCAAAGCCATAGATCAAAACACAGTCTATAAATTATAACGCGCATACTCTATTGCTGCCGTAATACCATAGTGAGATTGAACTCACTCCTTCATAAGCTTGTGGAAACACAAATCTTCTGGAATTTTAACTCTTCTGCAATTCATGCATTCACTCACACAACAGTTAAGCCCATTCTCTAGGCGGCCCAATTTAGATTTTAACGTATATTCTTCACTTGTATATGATATCTTCTAATAAACAACATAAGGATCACACAACTTTAGAACCCTTCGCAGGAGACAACCCACTTGTTTTGCCTCCAATTAACATTTTGTATACCTTTCACTGTCATTCACATTACACTGTCACTTAATATTCCTGAGTCCGAACTCATACCGCAACATGAAATTTACTTCACTCCCAACAAGAAGATACGAAAATCATACACTTAATAGTTCACCTATCGTCCACCAGGTCTTCCTCGACACATCCAATCATATAGATACATCTCGCAGTACTATCATACTCCTCACGTAGCTATCCAACCATCATTCCCACTATAGGGACAATACCGGACATATAAGTTCAAAACACTTGCTCGCACAACCGGTACCTCGATGCTCAAGCCATAGGCAAAGATCCGGCCTCAAGTCCTCCAGATTAGCCTAACATCAAACTCACAGAGATTACGTCTCGCCCTTCGGCCGGTGTATTACAAGCCATCAAGGCATATATGATACTGAGCGCTCATGCACGCATGCGAATGTGTGGAAGGAATTTTAACATTTACTTTTCAAGTTGAACCAAGGACGTACGATAAGATTCCAAGAATGTGAAGTTCTCCGAAAGGTACTGCAGCCTCTCGAGGATAAATACAGACGTCTCCATACCGATCCGCCAGACTCTACTTAACCTGCTCATGACTTGTGAGACCTAGTAACCTACGCTCGGATACCAACTTATCGCAACCCGAATTCTGAACCTGATCGTGATGGCGCCTCTCGTGAATACATGGCCATCCAGTCACCCCAATTCATCCTTTATAGAAATTATTTAACACAATTATAGTACAACATGGTTCAATACTACCAGATAGTGGAAGTATAGATAAAATTATAGAAATCCAACCCAACACACACTTAACCGGGGTGTCACAAGTCATGAGAAACTAAGCAATCCTGACAAAATTCTACTAAATATCAAATCCGATACAATAGTTCAAATATCATAGAAATAATAAGATAAAGGAGTCACGGGGCTGAGGACGGCAACAACTACCTCGTAATCTCCTAAACACCGCCTGGAATGGAAGGATCATCTCATAGGAGTGGAAACCTGCTTTGCTTGAATCTGCACATACGGTGTAGAAAGTAATGTGAGTACTCCGACCCAGTGAGTAATAGATATAAATAACGGCTGAAAGTAAGAAAATACGTCAAGGCACGCAACATTCTATATAGAAGTAGTGAAATCACTTATAATCAGTAAATCAGTGAAGTATCAAATGAAATCTCTTTCAAAACCAGTAAATAGGTAATTTAGAAATAAATAACCAGTAGAAATCTGCCTCTCGGGCTCAATTTCAAAATAACAAGTAGAAATCTGCCCCTCGGGCTCAGTATCAAAATAACAAGTAGAAGTCTGCCCCTCGGGCTCAATATCAAAATAACAAGTAGAAATCTACCCCTCGAGCTCAGTATCAATCACTTAGTATAATATCAGCCCCGCGGGCTCACTCCCAACTCACATAGTACAACATCAGCCTCTCAGGCTCACTCCCAACTCACTTGGGTACCCGCACTCACTGTGGGGGTGTAGACTTCTCCTACAGCCCAAGCACTACATTATCATAAGGACATAAAGCCTGTCATATCAGCATAAGGCCTTATAGCCTTCTCACATCACACTCGAGGCCTGCAAGCCTCCTCAAATCACTCAACATATCCTCACATATGGTTCTCGGCCTCAATTAGTCCAGAAAATAATCATAAGCCTTTTGGGCGTCAGTAAACAATGGTGCTTAGCTCAATCAACATTAGAAATATCATTTAAATCTCAAGTTGAGTAAAAGTATAACTGAGTTCACGAACTATTATAATTCAATTGGACTGAGTTCTAATAATATTTCAGTTAGTATGGAAAACAGTGATGGAAATTCACAAAGGATTTCAAATAGTCGGTACAAAGCTCAAGTATGGCAATAAGCCCAAATCATGGTGAAAAACAACTAGTCTTTAGCAAATATGTGGTAAAATATCAATCGAGATGGACCAAGTTGCAATCCCCAATAGCAAATGACTCTGCGCTCGTCATACAACGCGTGTTTCATCTTAACATAGCACTACGTTATGCAATATCGGGTTTCAAACCCTCATGACATCATTTATTATCATTACTCACCTCAAGCCGACCAATATCCTAGCTCGCTATGTCCTTTCTGCTCAAATCAACCTCCTCGCGCGTCGAATCTGACCAAAACCACAACGAGTACGTCACATTATGCTATAGGAATAATACCCAATCAAAAAGAATCGAAAAACATCAAAATGCTGAAATTTAGCGAAAACCCGAGCCCCGAGCCCACATCTCAAAAATTAGAAAATTAACATCATCAGATTCCTCATCTCGCCATGAGTCTAACCATACCAAATTATCCCATTCCCATCACATTTCGACCCTCAAATCCATGATTCTATCCAAGAGGGTTGTCTAATCTTTTCTATCAAAATTTACAGATTAAACGCCAAAACTAGTAATAGATTCAAGTAATATAACCAAAATTGGATTAATAACACATACCCCGTTGTTCTCTCCAAAAGTCTCCCGAATGATCGCCTTATCCGAGCTCCAAATCGGTAAAAATGGAAAATTCAGAACTTAACATTCTGTCCGGCACTGTTCACGTCACTATTCACATCACTATTCATGTCAGCATTCACATGCACTATTCACGGGCACTGTTTACGGGGTACTATTCACGGGGTACTATTTCTGCAATTTTCCTAAGTCCGGAATCACTCCGAGACACCTCCGAAACACTCTCGATCCCTCGGGGCTCCTAACCAAACACATACACTAACTCAACAACATCGTACGAACTTAACTGTGCGATCAAATTGCCAAATTAACATCATATACCACGAATTAAGCTTTAAAATCCAAGAATTTTTTCAAATTTAATAAAATATCAAAATTTCTATTTTGAGTCCGAAACACATCAAACGACGTTCGTTTTAAATGAAACTTTACATATAGTTCTTAAACCATATATAAGACCTGTACGGGGCACCAGAACCACAATACGGGCCCGATACCATCACTTCTATTCAAATTTCATTTCAATTTTCCTTAAATATTTTCAGAAAATAATTTTACTCAAAAATTTATTTCTCGGGCATGAGACCTCAGAATTCAATGATTTTTGCTCCTATGAGTCAATAATAGTAACATAGCCCTTCAACCGAAACTCAATTCGGAGATCGTTTGCTCAGTGAGATATCCTTTTTGTTCGTTAAACAATTAACACATGTTTCGCAACAAAAATCCAATCGCGATTTGATGAAATTAAACCAAACTCTCCAGATCACTCCTGTAAATCGTTGTCAAAATTCCGGAAGTCTTGAAATCAAATTTCGATATCTGGAAGTAAAAATGGACCTTTGGATCATTACATGCTTATGCTCAATACAACAAAATCTTCCAAAAACTCCTCCAAAACATATCCAAGCCTCATGGGACCTCGACCAAACATACCAACAAACTCCATAACATCTTTCAAAATTGTTCCAACCATCGAAAAACTCAAAACAACATCAAAACATCAAATCACCCTTGGATTCAAGTTTAAGAACTCCAAAACTTCCGTATTACTCATACGATCAAAAACCTAACCCAAACACGTCCGAATGATCTGAAATTTTGCACACATATCCAAAATAACATAAAAAGCTACAGAAACTCTAGGAATTCCATTCTGACCCTCAGATTAAAATCTCACCTACCAACCGAAAATTGCCAAAATATCAACTTCGCCAATTCAACCCTAATTCTATTCCGCACCTCCAAAAGCAATTCTGATTACGCTCCTAAGTCACAAATCACCTCCCGAAGCCAACTGAACCATCGGAACTCACATCCGAACCCTCTAACACATAAGTCAACATCCGATTGACTTTTACAACTTAAGCCTTCTTAAAAGAGACGAAGTATCTCATTTCTTATCAAAACAACTCCAAACCAACTTGATCACATAAGATACGGATAATGAAGCATAAAGAAGTTGAAAATGGGGAAAACGGAGCGGTAACTCACGAGAAAATGGGTCGGGTCGTCACATCCTCCCAACTTATATAAATATTCGTCCTCGAAAGTGCCCAGAGTTGTTCCAAAGCCAAACAATCACTGAATAACCTTAACAAGCATAAACTTGGGGGTGATCCAACGTCACCCCTATCTCATATAGGTCCAAAAATACATTGTAACTGAAATTTCACAACACAATCTGGCCCATAACCTTAGAACCATATTTCCATTTTTGAAATCATACACAAGGTCTGGACCGTACATATATATTCATAATAAGCCCAAACCAGCTAACCGATCCCTACAACCTCAGGTGCAATTACATGATAGACCACATAACTCAAATGCTTGTAGTGGTAACTTCTAGTCACAGCAGTTGCACACAACTCCCGAATATTGATAGAAAAACTCTTATCAACTAAAGTCTCATCCCAACACTTTTATATACTGCCAATGATAACTAAAACACACAGTAAGCCATACCCATTTCTTAGATAAACCACTCATGAAGCCACATATTCTTTGGAAAAAACCATAGTAAATTTTTGAGTTAAATCACGATATTATCATCCTAAAATGCTAAAATCAAATCCGTTTGTATTCATTCTAGATCCCATCAATCTCATCTAACCCAGCACAACTCTGGTGACATGATACATTAATACAGGCCTAAGCCACAACTCGCACAGTACGCGTGCCAATAAGCAACTGTCCAGGTATACTAAATTCATGAAAAACTACTCAAATGAAAGAGTTATACCAAAAGAGAATCACCATACTCACGGAGAAGTACATAATACAACTCCATACTAGTAAACCTCACTATTGCACCATCCTGCTACCCAAGAAAGAGAAAATACCTCAAAGGAGAGAGCAGCTTTGCAAGTTCCACAAGTACCACCCCAAATGATACGCTACAAGATCGTCAATCATAGTGGAACCTAGATGCCTGAATGAAATAATAATAACAATCTCTTTTATAGTTCACATTGACACCAACCTCACAAGCAATTTAGTTGCCAACAACATAATCCACATGGCAGGTCACGGGCTTCTAGTCCAAGCATATCATATAGGATCGATCCAATAAGTACACCGGTATATGCTAAATGAAAGAAGATTCTCATGTTCTTGTCCTGGCATAAATAACACTCTATATCGTAGGCATGAGCAAACTATGTTGTCACAACTCAAACTAGCACATCAACGCAGAATTAGTAATTACCAAGTTTGTTCTGGACTTTAGCATCTTGGAAATCTCTAGTATATTCCAGATAGTTCTTAACAGAGTTACTAATATGAGAAATATTATACCTTTCAGCTCAATATCCCACTCTAGGCATATCATAGCCTGCGTATCTTCTGAGCATGAATATTGGCTCGGTGCTTGCACATAGGTTCAAACCTCACATACATTCGCTCTTACAGCATATAGTTATCACCATCAATTAGCTCAACTAATGCATCTAATGAGTTTGATAAAATACTCTCCTCAACATTCCACAAAACATTTGTAAAGCATCACAATATACGGTATATGAATATGAAGTTAATGGCAAGACCAACACTGGAGTTGTTGTCAAAGCTGTCTTGAGCTTCTGAAAGCTCTTCTCACACTCGTCCGATCATACAAACAGTACACCTTTCTAAGTCAACTTGGTTAAGGGCGATGCAATGGATAAAAAACCCCTCACAACTTGGATTGAATAAATACTAGGAGTATCAGCTCCAAAATCTCGCACAAAAGCTTGATATGACAGAAAACCCTTCCCAACTATACGTTGGGCTTTCAAGAAAAAAATTACTCTGCTAGGAACATAATCAGTCATACCACGCCACTCGATCCGCGATACACCCGGCATAGCCAAGGTAACTATCTTAGCATCAGAGTCTATAAAAGCATGACACAGAGATAATAAATACATGCCCTATATAACGTCAAGTCAACCATGTTAAATAGCAATAGATCAACTCGGGTCTCCAAACCCTCAATAATCATAACACATGATCGATACACACGGTCCACAAAAATAGTATCGTCCACTGGAGTAGATACATGAACATGTAAAGAAAGAAACTGCTGGGGTGTATCCAAATAATGATAAAAATATGAGGACACATAAGAAGAGGTGGAATCGAGATTGAATAATACCGAGGCATCTCTGTGGCAGACTAGAACAATATAGCTCTTAAACGTGCAATCAACTTAATTAATAGCAAACTCGCCAACTTGGCTCAAAGCAATAGATCAGAACGCACTTAATAAATCATAACACACATACTCTATTGTTGTCGTAACACCATAGTGAGATTGAACTCACTCCTTCATAAGCTTGTGGAAACGCAAATCTTCTGGAATTTTAAATCTTCTGCAATGCTTGCATTCAATCACACAACAGTTAAGCTCACTCTCTAGGCGGCCCAATTTAGATTTCAATGCATATTATTCACTTGTAAATGGTATCTTCTAATAAACAACATCAGGATCACATAGCATTAAAACCCTTCGCAGGAGATAACCCACTTGTTTTGCCTCCAATTAACCTTTTGTATACCTTCCACTGTCATATAGATTACACGGTCACTTAATCTTCCTAAGTCTTAACTCATACCACAACATAAAATTTACTTTACTCCCAACTAGGAGACATGAAAAGATTCCTCACACACCATAACTCGGGGCTACATATAAAATCACTATGGAAATCATACACTGAATAGTTCACCTTTCATCCGGTAGGTCTTCCTGGACACTACCAATCATATATATACATCTCGCAGTACTAACATACTCCTCACATAGCTATCCAACCATCATTCCTACTATAGGGACAAGACCAGACATATAAGTTCAAAACACTAGCTCGAACAACCGGCACCTCGATGCTCAAGCCATAGGCAGTATTCGACCTCAAGTCCTCTAGATTGGCCTAACATCAAACTCACAAAGATCATGTCTCGCCCTTCGATCGGGGAATTACAAGCCATCAAGGCATATATGATACTGAGCGCTCAAGCACGCATGCGAATGTGTGGAAGGAATTTCAAGATTTACTTTTCAAGCTGAATCAAGGACGCACGATAAGATTCCAAGAATGTGAAGTTTTCCTAAAGGATCTGCACCCTCTCGAGGATAAATAGAGACTTCTCCATACTGATCCTCGAGACTCTACAAAATCTGCGCATGACTCGCGAGACCTAGTAACCTAGGCTCTGATACCAACTTGTCACGACCCAAATCCCGAACCTGATCGTGATGGTGCCTCTCGTGAAGACAAGGCCACCCAGTCAACCCAATTCATCCTTTTAAAGCCATTATTTAACACAATTATAGTACACCATGGTTTAATAATACCAAATAGAGGAAGTATGGATAAAAATACAAAAATCCAACCCAACACAGCCCAAACCGAGGTGTTGTCGATGCCTCCTTTTTTTTCTAAGGAGAAATCGGGTTTACCACATTATGAGTGGAATGAATCTTTTATCCCCCTTTTTGGGAATTTGGGCTATGGAGTTTTGAGAGTTGCCACCTAATGATTATAGTGCATTAGGATACTTTTAGAGAAAAGAAGAAGGATTTGAAAGAAAACTAGAGTTCGCGTAAGGTCTTGAGATTATCTCGAGGGTTAGGTGTTAGGCACCCCTCAAGATCCACTAGTGTGGTTCCCAGCCTTGCTTAGTTATGACATTAAGAAGAGTAGGAATAGACAAGCAAATTTTGCATATAATAAATATAAACAAGTTGACAATTTTGAAAGAAGAAAGGCACAAGTGAAAAGAGAACTTAGTTTGAAGAAAACATTAATTTAAATAAAGGAAAATCAAAGAAAAAGGGTCCTAGGTTTAACTATAATTCGGATCATTCGGTGCAATACCCAACAATCATTCTCGCACGAGATAGTAGTGCACCGTCATCATCTCCATATTCTACCCTTCCCACCCCGTTAAGGTGTTTAAACATGATTAGTCTCGTTTACTTATTGCATGTTTATACCCGTCCCGACCTATCACGATTTGGACTTCTAATCCTAAAAGGGAAGAAACCAGATAGAGGCATATATGGAGTATTAAAGGGATAAAATACTAGGGCGTCAATCAAAATAAATAGCACATAAGTGGGGTAAAAGTCAAACACTCAAAGGCTCATACAAAACCCCGTAGATCACAAAAGCAATTAGATTAGCATGCCTTGCACGTGCTGATTTGGTCTTTAAAGTTAAGAAATTAAGAGGCGGACGAAACAGTTTAACTCATAAAGTTGGATAAAAGTCTACATCAAGCCCCTTGGGTGTGATTGTTCGTTATTGAGGTCTTAATGCAGAAGAGTTTAAATGAAAATAAAGACTGCAGTAAATTGTAAATGGATTTAAAGTCAGCATACTATTTGAGTAAAAAAAAATGCAGAAGGGTTATGAGAGAATTTCAGAGGCACGAATGTCTTAAGAAAAGAGTGAGTTGCAGGACTGTTTTTAGACAATTTCAGGGACTGAGTAGAACGTTTAGGCAAATGTTTAAAAGAACTGTTTAGGAAAAGATGCATATTTGAAATGTTTAAAAGCATGCTGGTTTACAAGAGTTTTATTGAAAAACATTACATTAGGACAGTAAGGGCCAGTTAACGGGCTGTTACTGTTTAAAATGAATCAGAAAAGTTGAAACGGAATACAATAGGCATGATGTTTATATTTGATTTTATAGCCTGTTAAAGAGTTGGTAAATAGATGAGTGTTCAGCTACCCCTATAGTTTGCCGAACGCATATGCATTTCCTATGAACATGGTTTCTATATGCAATTGATTAGGCGAATGTTAAAGTCCTATAGTTAGGATCTCTAATGATTTGCAACATCATTAAATGTAAAACCCTATAGGCATGTTATCTAGATGACTTTGAAGTATTAAACCTATAGGCATTGTAACTACATGATTTTAAGCATTAGAACATCTTATAGGCATGATTTCTAGATAATTCAAAGCATAAATGACCTATGGGCAGGATTTCTACCCTTTGACCTATGCAAGCAACATAGACCCATCCCACACCCTTTACTAATATTTCCCCGAGTTTCATTACATAGTTATTACAAAATCTTGAAAGAAAAAGACTGAAATAAGTACATCAAAACTAAATTCATACCCGAGGAGGCTAGATGCAACCTTCAACATCCAACACATGTGTTTCACCAAATCCAGATTCCAAATTCCAGGGCCTTCTCTTAGAGTGTTTCAAAGTTCAAAGGGTTTTCAAAAGCCCAGGCAATGTTTACCCTCTAAAGATTGATAGTTGTAACAAATCACTAGCCCTTAGGCATCGAAGTTCAGAGGGAACTCTAGGGTCCCTAAGCATGCCATACCATAAGGGGGGTAGAACTTAATAGCTAGGAGTAGGTGTAAAGTGAGAGAGAAACCTCAGCAGGAGATGGTCATACCGAGTCATGGCATAGAATGGCATACCCCTAACCTCCCACTTAGATTCAGGCAAATAAGAGCGGACTATTAAAGAGTCAAACTCAGGCCTGAATGACGATCAGGACATCAACAGACCCAAGTTAGATCTTAGCACATTAGGGAAAAGGGAACGGGAAAACAAGCGAGTAGAGAATCAAAAGAGTCTAGTCCTGAATCCCATACAGCAATTCATAATGTTGTTATGACCCTGGACAAACTCACATACAAAAGGAACAGGGGAAAGGGATTAACATGCTTGAAAGTAATTAAATAGTGTAGGAAAGCGTAAATAAACACACAAAGAAAGGGATAAAAGCAAATAAATTGAATAAGGATGCCTATAGAACATATGAGAGCATACCAGTTATAATTCTAGGATAGCAGACTAACAGCAACAAACATACAACCAGAAATAAACAAGAATAGAACCAAGAAAAATCCAAAAGAGCTGTGAATGGTCAACCCATGATCAAGTGGGGAGCTTTGACTAAGGACAAAGCTTGAGAATTGGAGGATAAGTTGTTGGCTATGGAGACTTGGAGGAGTAGTGGGAATGCGAGTAGTATGTGGACCATGACAGTGAGCTATATTAGGGAAGCTGCTAGGGAGGTGTAGGGAAGGGCCACTCTAGAGGTCACAAAGGGGACGGGTGGTGGAATGCAGAGGTCCAAGGTAAAGTGGAAGCCAAGAAAGTGGTGTTTATGAAGCTAATAGAGAGCGTCAACGAGGAGGAGAAAAGGACGATCGTGGAGCACTATAAAAAGGAGAAGTTAGCGGTCACGACAGCTAAAACTGTAGCCTCTGATTTTCAAAGTTCCAAGGCCTTCTTTTAGAGTGTTTCAAAGTTCCAAGGGTTTTCAAAAGCCCAGGCAATGCTTACACTCTAAAGATTGATAGTTGTAACAGAGTAGTGCAATGTGTGGAATTACCATCCCTTAGACATCCAAGTTAAGAGGGACTTTAGGGTCCCTAAGCATGGCATACCATAGGGGGTAGAACTTAAAAGCAAGGAGTAGGTGTAAAGTGAGAGAGAAACCTCAGTAGGAGGTGGTCATAACTAGTCATGGCATAGACTGGCACACCCCTAAAATCCCACTCAAATTCAGAAAAATAAGATCAGACTCTTAAAGAGTCAAACTCAGGCCTGAGTGATTATCAGGACATCAACATACCCAAGTTAGAGCTCAGCACATTGGGGAAAAGGGAATGGGAAAGCAAGCGAGTAGAGAATCAAAAGAGTCTAGTCCTGAATCACATACAACAATTCATAATGTTGGTATGACCCTAGACAAACTCACATACAAAAGGAACATGGGAAAGGGATTAATATGCTTGAAAGTAATTAAATAGTGCAGGAAAGCGTAAATGAACACACAAAGAAAGGGTTATAAGCAGATAAATCGAATAAGGATGCTTATAGAACATAGAAGAGCATAGCAGTTATAATTTTAGGATAGCAGACTAACAGCAGCAAATTGCCAGCCAAAAATAAACAGGAACAGACTCAATAATACGACCAAATGTGTAGGAGTTCAAGCAGCAGGTAGTATAGAATGTTTAGTAGAATGTAGAGAAGAGAAGCTTTGAGTTTGTGTGTGTGTTTTTAACTCAATTGTTCGTCCAATTTAAAGAAAAGGAGTAGGGTATTTATAGTTTGAAACCAGACAAGTAAGCAAGGCAAAAAAATAATTCAGTATCAATCAGAATCAATCAGAAGAAAGAAATTCTTTAATTAAGGAGTCGACCTTGAATAATAAAGGGCATGGTTTTATTTATGGAAAGAAAATCAGTAACACATTGTGCAATAAATGGTAAGTACATAAGAGAAGTTCCTCAAATACGCGGTTTAGGTAAATAGGGTATGAATAAAATCAACTAACGCGTAGTAAATCAAGGAATTAAAGATTCGAACTCAGTAATGAATCAAGTCAGAGAGTAGGTCCAAATTAGACAAGGAAAGAATCAAATAATCTGGTGGTCTGAAATCAATCACCAAAAATTAGGGTTGTGTTTGAAAGAGAAAGGTGTGACTATAAAGAGTGCCTAACTTTAAACATAAGAGGCTAGAATTAAACAAACAGAGTGGTCATGCAATCAAAAGTATAAGAACATAGCAATGAGAGAAATCAGAAGATCTTGCAAAGCTTAGCAAGAGTCAGAGAACATGAAAAGAGCTTAGAAATTAGGGGTTTGAAATTAAACAGGAAGCAACCCAATCGCACATAAGTGGTGTGAAAACCCCCAAAATCTGGGGTTTTCTCCACAGATTAAATGTAAGACGAAAGCATAGAAAATCAGGCAAACTAAACTCAGGAAGTCCAAGAGTTGATCCATGTTGCAATCCCATCACCAGTGGAAAATAATTTTAATACCCTCCCACAATAGCGGTGATGGGATTGCAATATGGATAACCTCTTAGCCTATTTTTATTTGCCCTAGCGTTGGATGCGCTGACGCGTAACATTTATGGGGAAGTGCTATGGTGTATATTATTTGCAGATGATAAAAACTTATTAGCGAGATGTGCACCAGGGTTAATACTAAGTTGGAGGTGTGGCGTCAGACTCTACAGTCTAAAGGTTTCGAGTTGAGCAGGACAAAAATAAAATACTTGGAATGTAAGTTGAGTGTTGGGACGCATGAGGCCTAAATGGACGTGAAGCTTGATACACAAGTCATCCGCAGGAGAGATAGTTTCAAATATCTTGAGTTTATTATACAAAGTAACAGGGAGATTGACAAGGATGTCACATACTATATAGGAGCAGGGTGATTGAAATGTAGGTTTGCTTGGTGTTTTGTGCGACAGGAATGTGCCATCTAGACTTAAGGGCAAGTTCTACAAAGCGTTAGTTAGACCGACCATGTATTATGGAGTCGAGTGTTGGCCAGTCAAGAAATATCATGCCCAGAAGATGAAAGTAGCAGAAATGAGGATGTTGTGATGGATGTATGAGCATACCAAAAAGATAAGATTAGGAATGAATATATTAGGGACAAAGTGGGTGTGGCTCATGTGGAAGAGAAGTTAAGAGAATCGAGGCCGAGATGGTTTGGTCATGTGAAGAGAAGAAACATCGATGCCTCACTTTCAGCTATCTTTCTTAACCTGCTTCTATCAAAGAAGCTTGTAAAATCTGACCATCGTGCTCTTACTAAGAAGTCTCTAACCTAAATGAGTTCAGTTTCCTGGGTTAGTTCCATAAGGATAGTGGGGGCCAAATCAACTGAGATTTGTGCACATGAATTAATAGTCAAAATATAAGGAAGATGGCATAGAGCATAGAATAAGATTGATGCTTCGAATGCCCAGTTTTCAGGGGTTGTGATTGAAGGAGCTGTGGCACTTTCGGAAGGGGAAATCAGACTTCTAGAAGCGAAGGTTGGAAATGAACACCCATACAATATACCAATGTTAGCGAACCAGATTATTCAAAAGAAGAGTCTGCAGGGGCAGCAAATCTAGTTTCCAAATAAGTCAGAATATTAGCGAAAGCTCTTCCTTTGACAGCTATTCCTATGTCAGCTACAAATGAGGTGCGAAAGGTTGCCCCTGGCAAGTACGAAGAGGGGTAGAGGGAGGCTAAAGAAAAACTGGGGTGAGGCGATTAGGCAGGACATGGCTCTGCTCCAGTTTACCGAGGACATGACCCTCAATAAAAAGGTGTGATGGTCGAAAATTAGGGTGGTAGGTTGATAGACAGTCTAGAGTTTTACCTTGTCTTATCAGTACTAGTAGTACTAGTTGAGTACCTTCTAATTCCTAGTCCATTGTTTTTATACGGTATGTCAGTACTAGCGGTAGGATTGACACTATTCTTGTAGTTTCATATCCCTAGATCTTTGTCATTATTTATGTATTATTTGCTTATACTATGTTATAATATTGATGTTGCTATTGTTTCTATATTTCTTTATTTTTTATGTTCTTGAGCCGATGTTTTTTCGAAAACAACCTATCTACCTTTATAGGGATAAGGTTTGCGTCCACAATACTTTCCTCAGATCCCATTTGTAGGATTCTATTAGTTGTTGTCGTAGATCCTCGAAAGAGGGGGCATAAAGGCGTAAATGCCTATCAAGGATTCAAGGGATACAATTTGTCAACTGCAGCATATGTTTAATTAGAATTGGACTAAGTGAACAGTAGTGGCGTCGCAAGTCTAAATATTCTTAGGCATAATATTCAAAGTTCCTTTGCTTTTCGAGCACATGATGCAAGATCTTTTTGATTACATATACAATTCATTAACCCAATCTTTAAGCCCTTTGCCCACATGCATGTCCTTCCAAAGAACAATGTCTCTATTTTCCTCTCTATGTTGCTAGAGCCTAGAGAACAGTGTTAATCATCATAATTTAGTGGATATAATTGCAGAGAGAAATGAGAAATAAATATATAATTGTCTAGTCTTGTACACTTAACACTACAAAGACTTTATTGTGGCGACTAAGAAGTTGCAACAAAATTAAAATTTTCGCTACGAATGACTTCCGCGGCAGCGTCCCCAGAGTACCTGAGAATAATATTCACCCAAATTTTATCCTAGCAGAAAATAAAATTTAATACATATTTTTGGTGACATAATTTTTGTCGTCACTAATATATTACTTTCCATGATAATGGTTATAGTCGCTGCTATAACCATCACTTGTTGGCTATGCAGCAACATTTTGGATCGCCAAGAAAGCTTCTAAATTTTGTGATGGCTCCACGAAAAATCACGCCATAGAAAAAAAATGTCTAATGCGCAAGATTTTCGTGTGGGTGGAAAGGATCACACCTCAAGGGGTCTAATGGAGACAGCTTACCCTAAATTATTTTCACGAGTCAAACACGTAACTTACGTCACCCGAAGACAATTTACCGCTACTTCGAGACTAGCCGTGCGCACCCCTAGGAAAACCTTATTTCTTGTAACGTTTATTGTTGCTTATTTATGTTACAGAAAAATTATCATAAAACACAAAGTACTGTGTGTGTTTACTTGCCGTGAGGGATGGCATGCAAATCTTATAATGATTGGATTGTGTTGCTACTGAAGAATCAAATCTCATTACAATCCAAAAACACAATTATAAAATGTTTAAATGCCCATTAATGACAGTGACAAGAGCTGAGCATCAGATGATGGACGGATCAATTCTCTATTTCCACCAACATACCAAATCTTTTAACAATTTATAAAATTGAACTGTCACCACATATATAATCTATGAGGAATCTTAACATATATCTTCTTTCAAAAATTTTGGTTTTTTTATGTAGTCTAACAAACTAACTAGCTTAGAAACCCTACAAAACTATACGTAAAAATGCCTTTTGGCAATGTTAGGTTCCTTAACCACCAATTTTATTTTATTTTCTCTTGAAGCTAGTAGTCAGTTACAGATTCGAGGACAGAAAAATGCCGACAATGTATAACAATTAGATCTAATTTTATGTTATATGGCCTAAATGTGGTAATTAATTACACCTCTAGTTTAGTAATAAATGTATTTATATTTAGGAAATATACCATAATTATGTATTTTTTTCATTATTTTATCTTTGTTTTGATGCATTTTGAGGTGTAGATTGTCTAAGGTACGCGAAAATTAAAAAGTTTAGTGAGAAATTCTATCCTTGTATATCTTCAAAACCACTTCATTATTTCTATCTCCGAGCCAATTATATGATCATCATCTAGTAAGCTATTATCTCACGAACTAATTAATTAGATCGAGCCCCTATATGGTCATCCTCCAGCGCCAATTACATGATCATCAACTTGTAAGTTATTATCTCATGAACTAGTCAATTAGATACGAGATTGTATAGGGTCACGCCCAATAAGTAGGCGCCGACCAGAGTGAGGGCACGGCCCGGCGTGGAGATGAAGACGACGCCGTTTAGAACCTTACTTTTTCACTAAGAAGAAGACACCTACTTTTGTACTTTTTCTTTTATTATTTCGAGGAAAGTCTCCAACTATATAAAGAAGACCTTCATATTGTAACAGGTATCAGTTTTATTATCAATAATACTTCTCTCTCTCTTTCTCTCTCTCTCTCTCTCATGGTTTCCATCTCTCTCGATTGCTTCTCTCTTAAGCTAATATTATTTTTGCATTATCAGATCTACCCCTACTATATTGCATCTCCTATCTCTAGGTCTTATTGTATTTAATTACGATTTACCCTTATTCATTTTCATTGTTTTTAAGCTTACAAAGTGCATAAATAACTTTTGTGGGGATTTCGAGAATCAAAACCACAGTTTGTGCCTGGAGAACAACCAACAACTATTCTCTACACCACTTGAACAAAAAATAGCTGAAAACAATGCAAGAATGAAAGCGATAGTAGATGCTACAACCAACCTCATCGGTCCTCTCAAACTGGTGAAGAGGGTGTTTTGATTGCAACCCCTAGCACCACTACAAGTTGGGAGATCCCTTCTCCCACACCTGGAGATCTGACGATCTTGCACGAAAAGGGTGCTTCTAATTCTGTGACCAAGGAAGCACCCTCGGAGGTCAAGAAGCTACTGGAAGAATGGCTGACAGGTACTCTAAGTGGCTTGATCAAGAAGTCACCACAAGGTAACATCAGATGTACACCGATAGTGAACCTTACCGCTGCCATGGGTGAACCTGAAATTGCACGAGCAAATGACGTGCCAGGTGAGGTACATGCCAACGATGGCATGCTCACAGCCATTCTTAAGAAGATGGTGGAAATGGAAAATGAAAACAAGGCACTTGGAGAACAGATGAAGGAACACCAGGAGAGGGTAGACAAATCCCCGGTGCCCCCAAGTTGCTGCCAAAATGCAACGTCGCAAGATTTCTTGAACAACCCTACACCGAGGAGGCTACCCCGTACTCCATTACGAAGACCTTCAAAATGCAACCCTACCTAAGAGTATATGATGGAACCAAAGATCCCGAGGATCATCTAATCCATTATGTCAGGGCTCTAAAGGGCAACGACCTATCAAAGGAACAGGTATCGTTCGTGCTGCTGAAGAAGTTCGGTAAAACGTTGACATTAGGAGCCCTAACGTGTTACTCCCAGCTACTGGCTAAGATTATTTCTACATTCAAGGAAATAATGGACAAGTTAGTCACTGCTCACGCAGGAAAAAAGAAAGCTGAGGCAAGGGTTAACGATATATTCGCCATCCGTCAAACCGCAGGACAGGGACTCAGGCACTTCCTAGCCAGGTTTAACAGAGTAAGGATGAGCTTACCCAACGTATCGGAAGGTATGGCGGTGGCCGCCTTTTAGAATGGACTAAGCAGAGACGGGTCGAGGGCGACCAAAAAGCTACTGAGCCGTCTCATGAAGTACCCCTTCCACATGAGAAGAAATCCATAATGCCTACTATGCCAAGGTACGAGCAAACGAGGACGACCTCAATGGGATGACTCAACAGTTGACAAAAATACATCCATAAATTAGAAGGGATCAACGTATCGAGGGACAGCGGGAACGAATCCCACATCTCAACAAAGAAAGGCACCAGCCTTACGTCAGATCCTCCCATCCTCCACCACCAAGACACACTGTCACTCCATTTTGAAGCGAAAGAGGTATGCCTCCTTTATTATCCACCCATAACTTTTGCATGTCTCTTTCAGATATAGAGTACGCACTAGAGAAGCTGGGAAGTAAGGTACAATGGCCGACGAAGATGAAATCAGACCCCACCACATGGAAATCAAACGTCCTATGCGAGTTCCATCAGGAACGAGGGCACAAAATCGAGGACTGCATAGGCCTGCGGCAGGAAGTGGTCATAATGCTAAACCGGGGATACCTAAGGGAGCTACTCAACGACAAAGGAAAAACCAAATTTGCACGCGGACATGAACAACCCCATGGGCCACCGAAGCCGCCCTCTCCGGCATGTATAATCAACATGATCGTCTGAGGCGGCGACGAATCAGGGATCAACCACGTCAAACTCACCACCACGCACAAGCTAAAGCATACCATCACCACGAACAGTGTGGCAATTTTTAAGATAGTATCACCTTCGATAAGTCTGTTGCCGATGGTTTGTCTTTCCTTCACTATGATGCTTTATTTATCACTTTACGTATCACAGATACAAACATTAAAGAATCATGATTGATGACGGAAGCGGCACCTATATTATCCACCCTAGGGTCATCGTACAAATAGGACTTAAGGACAAGATAATATCGCGCTGCATAATACTAACTAGTTTCAATAATGCAGTGGAATGGACCTCCGGAGAAATATCCTTACCCGTATTAGCAGGAGGTATCATGCTGGAAACAACTTTCCACGTGGTGAACCAGGAAATGGCATACAACGCCATCATAGGACGCCCATGGATACACGCCATGCCAGCAGTCCCGTCAAACTTTTATCAAGTGATCAAATTCGCTACCTCGCGGGGAATATTCAGCATCCAAGGAAAGCCACGCACCGCAAGGGAATGCTACAAAATAGCTCAAGATTGCGCCCACACCAAACAGCTTAAGGGGGCGAGTGCAGAGGTATAAAATCAGCTATTTCGGGAACTAAGGTCGATCCGATAATGGACGCCGTCAAAGATCCTGATACCGTAGAGGACTATAAAGCTACGGTAGATGATCGCAACCCAGTCCAAGTGGACGTTGCCGATCTTACGAAGAAAGCCTATATCGGGCACGACCTCGCTAATCCAAGTATCATGAGTTTTTAACTAACCATGTAGATCTGTTTGCTTTTTCCCATTCAGATATGCCAGAAATCCCACGAGACATCGCAATTCACAAGCTAAATGTTGACCCATTACACCTGCCCGTGCGGCAAATGAGAAGGAAATTCAGCACCGCTATCAACGAAGCAGTTAGTGAGGAAGTAGACAAACTACTGACCAACGGCTCCATCAGGGAATCAAAATAGCTCCAATGGGTCGCCAATGTTGTCATGGTAAAAAAAAAAGGAAGTGGAGAATGTGTGTGGACTTCACCTACATGAACAAGGAGTGTCCAAAGGATTCATTCCCACTCACCCACGTTGACCAAGTGATTGACGCCACTGCAGGACACGAAGTGCTAAGCATCCTAGGCGCTTACTCTGGCTACAATCAGATCATGATGGTCGAGGAGGACCAGGAGAAAACAACTTTCATCACCCACCAAGGGACATATTGCTACAAGGTAATGCCCTTCGGGCTCGAAAATGCAGGAGGATCTACGTACCAGAGACTGGTCACCAAAATAATCAAAGAACAAATCAGTAAGACCATGAAGGTATATATCGACGATATGCTGGTAAATTCAATAAATAAAGAAGACCACATCGGCCACCTGAAGGAAGCCTTCAAGATATTGAAGAGGTACTGGATGAAGCTGAACCCTGAGAAATACGCCTTCAGTGTGGCCTCAGGAAAATTATTAGGGTTTCTTGTATCACAACGGGTCATAGAGGTCAAACCAGACCAGATTAAGGTGATAGACGCAATATCTGAGGTGTTGAACAACAAAAAAAAGGTACAAAAGCTGACAGGGCAGATAGTCGCTTTATCTAGATTCATCTCGCGGTCATCCGAAAGGTGTAAATTTTTCAATGTGTTAAAAAAAGATGAAGGGTTACAGTGGAACGAGGTGTGCGTCGAAGCCTTGAGAAAGCTAAAAGAGTACCTATCCTCATCACCCCTGCTGTTCAAAGCGAGCCTAGGCGAACCCCTGCTGGTGTATTTGGCCGTATTCGAGGTCGCCGTTAGCGCAATCTTGGTCCGCAAAAATAAAGGTACGCAATCTCCTGTTTATTACATTAGCAAAACCTTAGTGGACGCCTAAACGTAGTATCCACACCTCGAGAGATTGGTTCTGGCATTGGTCATGCCTTCACGGAAGCTCTGGCCCTATTTTCAATGCCACCCCATAAACGTAGTGATAACCTTCCTGTTGAGAAGCATCCTACACAAGCCTGAATTATTAGGTCGGCTCGCCAGATGGGCCATTGAGCTCAGCGAGCACGATATCTCATACCACCACATAACTACCATCAATTCGCAAGTACTTTGCCGATTTTACAGCCGCTTTCAGTGCAGAGATCCTTCCGGAGGTGGAACTTGAGACACAATGTGCCTCCTCCAAGACCTACCTATGGATTCTCTTACTGATAGTACTGCCAACACATCGGGATCGGAACTGGGACTTGTCCTCGAGGTTCCTATGGGCGAAATAATTCACCAATCCATACGATGCCATGAAATGACTAACAATGGGGCCGAGTACGAGGCTGTTATTGTATGTATGAAATTATCCATCAAGTATGGGGCTCGACAACTACTCCTACATTGCGACTCCCAACTCGTGCTGAATCAGGTCGCTGGGACTTACCAGATAAAAGAACAAAGGTTGCAGAAGTACCAGTAAGAAATCCATAGGCTAAAGGCCGAGTTCGACAGGGGCCGCTTCAAGAAAATTCTGAGGGCACAGAACGTTGAAGCAGACGACCTAGCAAAACTGGCCACGACCACTAAAAATTTCCACAAAGAAAATGTGGTCACCCTCCTCCATTCAGCCATCGACCATACTGAGGTACTCTCTTTAAATCTGACTTGGGACTGCCGCAACCAATTTGTATCCTATCTGTAGGACGGAATGTTGCAACTCGACCAAAAAAAGGTAAAAACACTTCGTGTACAAGCTGCCCGGTATTGCCCGATAAACAATGACCTCTACAAGAGGACGTTTGGCGGACCCTTGGCCAAGTGCCTAGAGCCGCACCAAATGAGGCCAGTACTCGAAGAAGTACGCGTGGGTCACTGCAGCGCCCACTCATGTAACCACGCCCTCATGCGATGCCTCATTCGGTCCCGCTATTACTAGCCTACCATGAAGAAAGAGGCAGCGGAACCAGGATACACCAACCAGGAGAATCTCTCCACTCGGTCACCTCCCCATTGCCCTTCATCAAATGGGGAATGGACATAGTCGGATCCCTACCTTCGGGACGAGAAAAGGTATGATTTCCACTAGTTTTAACTGACTGTTTCTCCAAGTGGGTGGAAGTAGGTGCATACGCCCAAATATTCGAACAGGAGGTCATCGCATTCATATGGAAAAATGTCATATGCCGCTTCAGCATCCCCAAGAAAATTAGTTGCGACAACGGACGACATTTTGTCGGTCAATCAATGACAGAATTCTTCAAAAAATGGCATATCAAGAAAATACTCTCGACGCCATACCATCCCTCAGCAAACGGCCAAGCAGAATCCTCCAACAAGACAATACTAAATATACTTGAAAAGAAACTTGAGAAGGCCAAAGAGCTATGGCCCGAGCTACTACCAGAAGTAGTATGGGCCCATCGGACCACACCCAAATCCACAACAGGGGAAATACCATACTCACTAGTCTACGGAACCGACGCGGTCATACAGTCGAGGCCGGTGAACAAAGCTTGAGGTATTCACACACTAGCGGAACAAAAAATGACACGAACATGCTCAAAGACCTCGACAAAGCCGAGGAAAGAAGAGAAATGGCGCACATAAGAATGGTGGCCAAAAAACAACAGGCCGAAAGATACTACAACAAGAGGGACAAGATAAGGCCACTCAAAGTGGGAGACTATGTCCTCAAATACAAGACATTGGCATCCAAAGACCCAAGCAAAGCAAAATTGGTCACTAATTAGGACGGACCCGAGAAAATCACAGCAGCAGCCAATAAAGGAGCATTCCAGTTGGAAACAATGGAAGGAAAAAAGCTACAAAACAATTGGAATGTCGCCCACCTCAAGTATTTCCATTTTTGAAAGGCGTCTCATGAGTCATACTATATTTCCCTTACCCGAGTTTTGTCCTAGTTGGGTTTTCTTGGGGAGGTTTTTAATGAGGCAGTGAATGGGACACATGAAGATATTTGCGAAACAAGTTTATCATATAAGCCTCTCCATATGCTTTCCAGGCCGACTTGATAAAGGGACTAGACTAGCATGATCTCCAACGTATAAATGGTTATGGCCATCTCCAATGTATAAATTGCTACGGCCATCTCCAATGTATAAACCTCTACGGCCATCTCCAATGTATAAATGGCTACGGCTATCTCCAATGTATAAACGGCTACAGCCATCTCCAATGGATAAACGGCTACGACCATCTCCAATGCTTAAGCGGCCAAGGTCATCAACAAGATATGACCAAGGTCATTAACTTAACTCTAGCCAAGGCCATCGACTTGATCATGGCTAAGGCCGTCGCCGCCAATAGTCAACCCAGTTCGACTACGGCAAGCAAGTGATTCGACGACAGTCAAAGTCACCCATATGGCCAAGTCCATCAACAAGTTATGACCAAGGTCATTACCTTAATGTTGGCCAAGGCCATCGACTTCATCATGGCTAAGGCCATCGTCTCCAATAGTCGACCCAATTTGACTACGGAAAGCAAGTGATTTGACGGCAGTCGAAGTCACCCATATGGTCAAGACCATCAACAAGTCATGACCAAGGTCATCAACTTAATCCTGGCCAAGGCCATCGACCCCATCAACGCTAAGTCCATCACCGCAAATAGTCGACCCAGTTCGACTGCGGCAAGCAACTAATTCGACGATAGTCGAAGTCACCCATATGGCTAATGCCATCAACAAGTTATGACCAAGGTCATTAACTTATTTCTGGCCGAGGCCATCGACTTTATCATGGCTAAGGCCATCGCCACCAATAGTTGACCCAGTTCGACTGCGGCAAGTAAGTGATTCAACGACAGTCGAAGTCACCCATATGGTTAAGGCCATCAACTGTATCATGGCTAAGTCCATCTACTCCATTACGGCCAAGGCCATCGCCATCAGACATAGACCCAGATCGACTACGGTAAACAATCAAGTGACCCAACGACAGTCAAAATCACACACATGGCTAAGGCCATTGAAATAATATGGCTAAATCCATCCACGCTATCTTTGGTGAATACCATTGAGATCGGCTACGACAAATTAACAACCCGATGAAAGCCGAAGTCACATGTATGGCTAAGGCCATCGATGTTAAAATAGCAACCTAGTTCGATCGTTCTCCACTAATCACCGACCTAGTTCAACTGCGGCACAAAGCACTTGAACAACAAGCATAAATAAGCAGTCGCTCTACGGAAACAGGGCACCAAAAAACAAAAGAGCAAAGGAAAGAACAAATTAGCAGAAAGCTATGCTTCATTATCTCCTCAAAATACATGTACATCCGTCCTTGAAAAAGGTCCCGATTACATCCCAAAAAAAAGAGAGAAAAATATACACAAATCCTAAGAGCCTTCGCCTATTCGTCCATCACACCCCGCTTGGCCCCTATTTGGTCCGTCGTCGCCCCCGGGCTGGTAAGTCTTAGATATCCAAGAGCCAGATTCTAGACGGTTGATGTCTATAGAGTTATAGACCGCCCTATCAGGGGAATTAGAGCTATAACCACAAGTCGCACGGGAGTCGCGGGCTAAGCGCCACTTCTCCTCAACCTTCGCCTCAAAGGCTCGACCTGCAGACAAGTACTCCTCGAGTACGACCGGTCTAGCTTCGGCATACACCCACATTTCATGCGCCTCACAATGCGTATCATCTTCGGGTTTTGATGAAGCGGCGCGCTTGAGGACCTCAACCTCAGCCGCTTTGGTATCGAGCTCGGTGGTCAAACCAGCAACTTTGGTCTGCAATTGAGCCGCCTCCGTCGCTACCCCACGGCTGATCTTCAACTACTCTTCTTTTGTTTGAAGCAGAGTCTCTAGCTCAATGTTCCAAGCCAATACAGCCATCTGTTGCTCATCGACCTCCTCCAACGCGGCCACCCTCCGTTTCAACTAAGCCTCCGATTGTTCAAGGCCCTCACGGAACACCGAATACTGAGGGTCCTGCTTGACCACATCTGCCAACGCCTGATGCTTGATATGGCATTGTTTGTACTTCTTCGTCATTTTGTTGAAGGCGGCCTTCTTTTTTTGCTCACGCCGCCTCCTCTCCACCTCCAAAATGAGAGTCTAAATAGGAAAGGAAAAATAGGAAATACAAGACAGTACGTACCAAAGTCGTCTTAATGACCCATAAAAGAAAATTTGAAAACTACCTCCAGATCTGCACCAGCAACCCTCCTAGACAGATCCCTGTCACTAACACATTTCAACGTTTCATGCTCCACAGTCGCACATAACATGGTCATTTCTGATGCGGGCTGCTCACTGTTCTCTAACGAGTTGTATCCGCCAGGGATCACAATTCGGCTGTTGGACCTGCCAACCATCATCCCCACAGGGGCAGAAGTCCTCACCGCCTCATCTGCATCTCCAACGGCAGCCTCAGGGCTCGTCCTTTCAACCTCAATTCCCTTATCTCCAACTGCGGACGACGAACCGCCCCTGGAACGCGGTCTGAGCACGTAACGGCGGTGGTTCCCTTAGAGGAGCCAACCTCCCCGAACAGATGGCCTCGGCAATAAAAACTGTCCATAGCTCTTGATGGGGCTCACTAGTTCTCTCATCTTCAGTCGTAATCCCCTTACCAGTGATCAGCTGCCGCCTTTTTCTCTCTAGCGGCTCTTCACCTTCAGAAGCCTCCTCCGCAGGCTTCAGAGACAGCTATGGGGGAACCACTTCATTAGCGGGCGCAGCCTCAGGCTCCATTACAGGCACAACCTCAGACGCCGACTCGAATGCCACCACAGGCACAGACCCCTGCTGAGTACCCGCAGGGGCTCTTTCACTGGGCGAGCCACAAGATATGACTTCGTCATCAGAATCAACCTCCGCCGTAGACGAGGCAACTACGGCCTTCTTCTTTCTGGAACAGCCCGACCTGCCAACACAAGAGAGTTAGGTAACAAAAATTAAAGGGACCTTCGAAACCGAAGCCAAAAAACTACGTGGCAGGCCGTACTGTTTTCGAAACGCAGGCCAAGTACGGCACTCCTCCGTGTGTCAACCTCCCCACCCATGATCTAATATTTTTAATAAATCAGGGTGGAGAAGCCGCCACTACAAAAAAAATAAAGGAAGTCACAACAGCTGAAGAGTGAGAACCCCAAACAATCATGAAATCCACACACAAGGATGCTTACATTCTGAGTTCCACCTCTCTGGGAACCCTTCGGGATCAAGCACCAGGTGCTCCGTCCTAAGGTAGAAGTATCTTTTCCAGAAGCCGCGATTGGTTTTATCATCGGACTTCAATACAAATCTCTTTATACCAGGGCTCTTCAAATGAAGCATGGTACCCCTCAAGTAGCTTGGGCTGAACATCTGCAAAAGATGGTGAGTCGAAACCTCGCTTCCCGCCTTGGACGCGTACGTGATAAGGATTCTACACACCTTCAATGTATAGGGCGTAAGCTGAGCTGGATACACCCTATAAAAGCGGCAGAGCTCCTCTGCTAAAGGGCTAAATGGTAAGCTGTACCCGTTCCTAAATGGATACTCATAAAATGTACAGAACCCATGCCTATGTACATTAGCATAGTCCATCTCAGCCGAAACCATATCTACAGGGTCCGGAATGTTGTATGTTGATCGAAGGGTGTTTAAGTGGGATTGCTGCAACTCACTATGCTCCCAGGGACTAAATGTGTTTTTCGTGTTAAAATCATTACGAACGTGCATCTCTTTCAGGAGCACGTTATCTACCGCAAGAGGAAACAGGGCCCTTTCCACCTTCCGCTTCTTCGACGGAAGAAGGCGGAACCCTAGATGGACCAATATCTTTAGTCTTTTTGCTGCTCTGACGGCATTTTGCCATATGAACTTGTTTTAAAATACCGGTGACGGTAAATATAACTACAAAGAAATAGAGAAGATCTCACACGAGATAACAATTACAAAAAAGAATGGTAGAAAAGGGAATAAGAAAATACTCTCCAAAGGTTCGAAAGGTAAATCAAATTGAACCTTTACCATATTTATAGAGTTAGGCTACACAGAAATCGAAGGGGCATGATTTGAAACGAGCGTGGGAAACAGAAACATCACATCATCTGATCCACCTCGGGAATAAGTGTAACGATGATGCATGCGGCCAATGACGTTATTCCGAAAAGAGGCCATATGTCAACGACTTAACCGTGTCATGCACTTTTGTCTCATTCGTACTAGCGCCCAATGATGCGGCCAAACTCTCTTAAGACGAGGCTTGCAGTTCGTCCATTGAATACGCCCATCGGGCACGTCTCCAACGAACAGAGGGTCTAACTGTATAGAGTCGAATTTGGCACTCAACGTCCTCACGACATCGGGTACGCCCAATGAGTAAGCGCCGACCAGAGCAAGGGCACGGCCCTGCGTGGGGATGAAGCGGCGTCGTATAGAACCTAACTTTTTCACTAAGAAGAAGCCACCTACTTTTGTACTTTTTCTTTAATTTATTTCGAGGAAGGTCTCCTACTATAAAAAGGAGACCTTCACATTGTAACAGACATCAGTGTTATTATCAATAATACTTCTCTCTCACTCTCTATCCCGGTTTTTTTCTCTATCGATTGCTTCTCTCTTAAGCTAATATTATCTTTGCATTATCAGATCTACCCTTACTATATTGCATCTCCTATTCATTTGATTACGATTACCCTTATTCATTTTTGATTGTTTTTAAGCTTACAAAGTGCATAAATAACTTTTGAGCAAAACAGAGATCATATATGATCATCCTCCCGATCCAGTTACATGATCATCATCGATTAAGATATTATCTCATGAAGTAGTTAATTTTTATACAAGCCCCTATATGTATGATCATCATCTTGTAAGGTATTATCTCACTAATTAGTTAATCAGATACGAGCCCCTATATGAGCATCCTCCCGAGCCAATTACAGGATCATCATCTTGTAAGTTATTATTTCACGAACTACTTAATTAGATACGAGCCCCTATATGATCATCCTCCCGATCCAATTACATATCATCATCTTATATGTTATTATCTCACGAACTAGTTAATTAGATACGAGTCCCTTTTTCTTTTGCTTCACATTATACTTGATTTTTGCAGCCGTTGCCAGCTGTTGTTTCTCTCAAGGCAGGTTTTCTTACTAAGAATTGATTGGTGGACTAATATATGCAAAAAAAAATATGGCGGAAATAGCTAGACAAGTGACACTTCCATGAAAATGAAGTTTGAATAGAGCTAAATATAGACATGTCGTAATGTATAGCAAAAAGAAGAAATATGTTAATTAATATATATATTGATAAAATAGAAAATTCCCACATGGAGGTTATGGGAGTTTTTCTCATTAAAAGAAAAGGGTGACATTGAAGAAATGCTTGTAATATAGGGAGAGTCCATGTGTTGTTCACATGGTTTTGCTCAAGGAGAGACGTTTTGTATCATTGTCTAGGCGTGAGAAATTTGACTATGAGAAATACAACATTAATTTGTCATTTCTACCTTCATTCTTGTCTCTTGATTCCAGATTTTTCGATTTTCTTGATCTCTATCTTCTCTACTTTTAATTGGTAGTACGACTTATTTTATTTATTCGACATAAACGTGAAAAGTTGATACATTGAACATTTATGTTGTTTGCTACAAATTCTCAAGTAAACTCCTCACTTCTCAAGTATGAACAAGAACCAACAAATGTGTAGTATTATTAACTCTAATACTCTTTTATTCTACACACGCAGTATGGGAAGTTTTGTTCTTTAAGAAAAAAAAAACTTAATTTATTCAATTCTATTGTTTTAAGGGTAGGGGTAAGGCTCGTCTACATATTACCCTCTCCAGACCCCACTTTGTGGGATATTACTGGGTAGTTGTTATTATTGTTGTTGTTTTAAGGGATTGTCTGCTGGAAAAATAGGGAAATAATTTTCCCACAAATTGGCGCAACTAGTCCAAATTTGGATTATGATAGCTTCCATCAGTAACGTATTTGCTATTCATGCCATTCCCGTCGGAAAAATTAACCAAATAGCTGTCCAACCAAAGCTTTAAATTAAAACTAGTCCATCGATATATAATATACATATAATTAATATATAATATGTATATATTAATGTATAATTAGGGTATAATCTATGTATACAGATAAAAATATATTAAGTTTGGCCAACTATTTGTGAAAAAATCCCGTTGGGAAAAGCTGTTAGTATTCCAACAGATATTTATCTGTCCAAAAATGGGTAAATCTATTACACCTACGTTTCGCTAAGAATATAAAGAATTTTTTTGAATCCGTATTCTTAAACAAAATGTGTGCTCAAAAATACACCTTGAATTTTGTGTTCTTAAATTATATAAGTTGGAAAAATGGAATGTTGGAACAAAAACTTACTAAATCATGTAGAATAGTGATATTAATTTTGGAACAAAATAAAAGAAAAATAAGAGACATAAATTGAACAAGAGAAGTAATTACATTACAGGGAACCCTCGATTGGTCATTCTAAATTTGTCAGTTGATTCTTGTTTTGACTGCATGCTTTTTGTTGTTCAAATAGAGCTTCTTGCACAAACACTAACAGGTGTGATATTGGTTAGAGTGGATCCAAAATTTTATGTTTTTGGGGTTCTTACAACAATTTCAAATTAATTTATATGAAAATTGGACTAACAAAATCAGTTTCAAGCCAAATATTCTTATATTTTTTCTAAACATTTTTAGTACAAGCTAATTTCATATAAATCCAACGTTATTTGAGAAGTAAAGATCTTTATAAAGGCTGTTTACAGAGTTGATTATTGGTTTTGTTAATTACTTAAAAGACGTGTATATCATGAGCTCAACACCTTTTGTGGTTCATTAATTAATTAAAATAATAATATGCAATTTATTTTGCAAAGAATATAACTATATTTTATGAGCGGATCAAACACATTACATTATATATATAGATATATATATATATATATATATATATATATATATATATATATATATATATATATATATATATATATATGGTTAAAATAGGGGTTGCCGGACTATGCCATCTAATCGAGACTAAGGAATCACATCGAGGGTCTGTCCCGTTATGGATCAGATCAGAACACGAAGATAAAGTATCAAGCTCGAGAATTGAGGTGCTCATCGAGATCGAGGCCAACAGCGATCAAGACCATATATGACAGACTTCGAGCGAAGCGCAATAGCAGAAAGGTGAGATATCCATAACCGGTCGAAAGATCACGGCGAAAATCCCTAAATTAGAATTATACCATAATTAGAACTCATCTACAATATAAAGAGGAGTCTTATCATTTGTAGACACTTTACATTGACTCAGAAAAGAAAAATAATATTTCTTTCTTTAGCTAACATTCTCTTGTTTATCAGTTCATTGTGTTTTATCTGTTCTGGCATAACTAGCTCGAGGTGCTCGAGTTCGAGGGCTTTGTCCAAACACTTGTTATTTTATTGTCAATTTGCATTATTATCTGTAAGTTTATCAATTGGTATTATATGAAATTACATATCTTTAAAATCACACTATAAGTTTAATTGTTATCCACTTTTTTGGGTAAACAGTTTGGCGCCTGCCTTGGGGCTAAGGAAAATAGTGATTGCCTAGTATTAATCCTCATAACCCACACTGTTTTTACTCTTGTTCTCATAAGTGTCTTTGATTTCAGGAATCGGCATGTCGAACTCTCAAGCAGTACCCACTCATACAAATAACGGCCTTAATCTTCATGGCGATAACGAACACATAATCGCCCCGTAAAACAGAGTACCTCCAATCAATTCCGACGTGCAACATGCTGTAGATCCAGTGGATGTCAGTTCTCATGTCGCCATTCATGGAGATTTAAGTGTCGACCTAAAAAATAACGTCCGCAGAGACACCCGGGAAGCTGTTCAGAACGCATTGAATGGTGAAGAATGTGATATTATACTTCAAATGATATTTGTCATGTTACAAACTCAACAAGCTTCTGTAGAACAAATCCAAAATCAGAATCGAGCACCGAGCAGAATCGAACTTGATACATCACAGGAAGTTGTTGATAGGGTTGAGCATGTACAAGAGAAATTAAATGATAATGGATCAGGAACTGACCCCTCCATCATTAAGATGCCCGAGGATCTCACTAAACGGATTGAATCAGGAGTAAAGAAAATTAAGGCTAATGATAAAAAGGTAGAAACGTACAACTCACTTGTTGATCAAATTTCACGGGCACCCCTAATTCTGAAGGGTTTGGATTCGAAGAAGTTCGTACAGAAGCTTTTCCTACCAACTGCGGCTTTGAAGCCCATATCGAAGAAATTCCGCTTGCCAAAAATTTTCAAGTACAATGGAACCACCGATCATAATGAGAATGTCACTTCTTATACATGCGCAATAAAGAAAATGACTTAGAAGACGATGAAATTTAGTGTATTCTATTGAAAAAAATTTGGAGAAACTTTTATCGAAGGGTCCAATTATATGGTACCATAATTTGATTCCCAATTCGATCGACTCCATTGCCATACTTGTTGATTCGGTCGTAAAGGCACACGCCGAAGCAATAAAGGTTACAACTAGGAAATCAGAACACTTCAAAGTAAGACAAAAGAACAATGAAATGCTACGGAGTCCGTATCTCGGTCCGATATGTAACACATGGACCTACCCCCAGTCACCGATGATTGGGATGTCCAAACCTTCACTCAAGGGTTGAACAGCGGAGTTTGATAGCATCAAGACAACTTAAACAGAATTTGATTGAATATCTAGCTGTGACTTGGGCCGATATGCATAATCGATATTAGTCAAATATCATAGTCGGGGATGATCAGTTAAGAGCCCCTCATGGTTCCGTTTATCCAAATAGACAGGATCAAAGCGATATCAATCGAGAGCCCCGATCAAACAGAGATCGGTACCAACCATATAGCGCAGATCGTAAAAATAGTTGACCGAGATGTAACCCCATTCGAAATGATCGAGGTCTAAACTCCCAAATGATCATGAGTAATAGTGGTTTCGATAACCATGTCGAGCCTAAAGAAGCCTTACGGTGGTTCGAGTACAACTTCAGCATCGATGCATCGGGTATTGTATTATCCATTGGACGAATCAAGGGTATTAGGTGGCCCATACCCCTACGGACCAATCCAGCTCAAAGGAAACCTGATCAAATGTGCACATACCATGGAAACCATGATCACAGACCCAAAGACTACATGCAGTTAAGGGAGGAGGTTGCCCGTTTATTCAATGATTGTCACATTTGAGAATTCCTAAGTGACCGAGCTAAATCATTTTAGAGGCAGGGATACAAATAGGAAAAATGAACAAGAAGAATCGCAGCACGTGATCCATATGATCGTTATGGGGTCGATATTCCTCAAGACCCGATATTCAAACGTACCAAGGTGACAATCACAAGGGAGAAGCGTACTCGGGACTACTTACATGAGGATACCTTATCATTCAACAATGAGGAAGCAGAAAGGATAAAACATCCGCATAACGACGCACAAGTAATATCTATCCATATGAATAAAATTTAAGTTAAATAGGTGTTGGTTTATCTAGCTAGCTTGGAAAATATTATCCGACTAAGGGTCGTAGAGCAACTCGGCCTCTAGGATCAAATCGTGACTCCAGCTGGGGTGCTCAACGGTTTCAACATTGCAACTGAAACCACCAAAGGGGAAATCATACTGCCAGTAAACATGGCCAGAACTGTCTAGGAAGCAAATTTTCATGTAATCAAAGGTGATATGAATACAACATGCTGTTAAGGACACCTTGGATCTATAATATGAGGGCGGTACCTTCAATGCTTCATCGAGTTTTGATTCCCAACACCGGAAGGAATAAAAATGGTGTACAGTGAACAACCAGCAGCGAAAGATATGTTTGCCATGGATGAGGTAATACTAGTATCGGCACTAACATCAGCAAAGGGACTAGAATCAAAGGAAAAGCAAGAAGTCGAATAGAAACCACAGACGCGGACTCGACCAGATTGGAACAACATGAAACTTTCGAGGATGATGATTATGTGATACCTCAAACCTTCATAATTCCCGATGACTATGATGCGACAAAGTCAACAATCGAAGAGCTGGAACAAGTCATACTGATCGAGTATCTGCCCAATTGAAAGCTATACTTGGGTACAGGGTTAACTCTCGAGCTCTAGAAAAAAATTTATTAAATTCCTTATTAAAAATATGGATTGTTTTGCTTGGTCCCACCTTGACATGATAGGGATCCCACCGTAGATTAGCACTCATTGATTGGGTTTGGACCCAAAGTTCGGACATGTAAAGCAAAACAAAAGGCCACAGTCCGAGGTAAAGCATGCATTCATCAAGGACGAGGTAACCAAACATTTCAAAAATAGGATCCATCTGGGAAGTAAAATATCCAAATGGTTAGCAAACGTAGTTGTAGTCCCCAAGAAGGGGAATAAACTTGGAATGTGCATAGGCTACAAAGACTTAAACAAAGCATGCCATAAGGACACCTTTCCTCTTCCAAATATCGATCGCATGATCAATGCCACGGCTGGCCACGAGATCCTTAATTTTCTCGATGCCTACTTCGGGTAAAACCAAATACAAATAAGCCTAGAGGATCAGGAAAAGACTTCGTTTATTACTGAAGTATGATGCTTATTCATATAATATAAATCAATTTGGGCTAAAAAATATTAGGGCTACTAATCAATGCCTAGTAAACCGAATGTTCAAAGAACAAATGGGTAAATCAATAGAGATCTATATTTAGGACATTCTAGTTAAGTCCCTGTGTATAGAGGACCATTAAACACATTTGCAGGAAACCTTCAACATATTTAGAAAACACAACATGAAGCTCAACCCCGAGAAATGTGCATTCGGGGTCGGTTCAGGCAAGTTCCTCGGCTTTATGTTGTCAAATCGGGGAATCAACATCAATTGTGATAAAATCAAGGAAATTGAAGACGCCATAGTCTTGGATATCATTAAGGGCATACAAAGATTAACAGGGTGTATTGCTGCTTTAGGTCGGTTCATCTCGAGGTCTTCGGATTGAAGTCACTAGTTCTTCTCACTACTAAAAAAGAAGAACAATTTCACTATGTCCCAGGAATGCCAACAGGCATTAGAAGAATTAAAGAGGTATCTTCTGAGCCCACCATTGCTTCATACTTGAAATAGGGACTAGAAACTCTACTTATATTTGGCAGTCTCGGAGGTGGCAGTAAGTGGTGTCCTAGTTCAAGAAGATCAAGGTACACAATTTCCTATTTATGCGTTAGCCAAACTTTAGGTGAAGCAGAGACCCGGTACCCACACTTATAAAAATTAGTCCTTTCTCTAATAAGCACCTCTAGGAAATTAAAATCGTATTTTCAATGTCACTCAATTTGTGTTGTAAACACTTACCCCCTTCGCAACACTTTGCACAAGCTCGTACGCTCGGGCCGACTGGCCAAATGGGCCGTTAAAATCAGTGTGTACGATATCGAGTATCAACCCCAAAAAATACTAAGGAGTTCGTTTGAAAATGCGACAAATGACAAAGGCATACACTGATGATAAAAATAGCAAGTAACAGGGAATAAACAAACACACAAGGCTCACGAAAAACCTTGTAAGTCACATAGCATCTAGTTTAGCATGCCTTGCATATACTGATTTGATCTTTAAAATTAAAACTTAAGTGGCAGACTAGTTTAACACATAGAGTCAGATAAGAAGTCTGCATTAGGCAACCCGAGTCCAATTGTTAGAAATTGAGGTGATTTAAACAGGTTATTGATTACGAACCTAATGCAGAAGAGTTTGATACAGCATACTGAAAATTGCAGAAGTTCAGAGATGGATTTGGAATCAGCAGAATGAAATACAGTAGAGTTATGAAGAAGAGTTTCGAAAGTGAAAAGACTTTAAAAGTAAGAATGAGTTAAAGACTATTTTGAAATAGCAGCTTCATGAGATGAATAAAAAATCAAGCAGAAGGTTGAAATGAGTATTTGATTACCCTACAGTTTGCCTAGAGTTTATACATTTCCTATAGACTTGATTTCTGTATGCAACTGGTTGTTTCATTATTAGGTCCTATAGGCAAGATTTCTAATGGTTGAGTTAAGAAATGTTAAAAACCTATAGACATGATCTCTAGGTAATTAAAGCATTGAACCTATAGGCATGATATATAAGTGACTGAATAACAAACATTGGTCCTATAGGCATGGTATCTACCCTTTTGTGCAATAAAGTAAACCCCTCCCACACCTTTTACTAATACTTCCCCGCGTTCTTTTATTTTACAATATTATTACAGAACCAGATGAGAGAAAGTAAATAATAAAAATACATCACAACCTGCAGCTAGATCTGAGCAGCCTAATTCAATCTTAATATCTAATAACATATGTTTCACCAAATCTGGATTCAAGATTCCAAGGCCTTATCTTATTCAAAGTGTTTCAAATTTCGAGAGAGCTTCAAGAGCCCCACGCAATGCTTACACTCTGAACAACAATCTTAGTAACAAAATAGTGCAGTGTGGAATTACCAGCCCTCAAGCATCCGAGTTCAGAGGGAACTCTAGGGTCCCAAAGCATGGCTTGCCAAAGGGGGGTAGAACTTACAACTAGGAATGAGTGCAAAGTGAGAGAGAGAGAGCCATAACAGAGGGTGGTCATACCCAATCATGGGCATGGAATGGCACACCCCTGCCCCTCTGCTTGGTCCAAGAAAATAAAAAGTAACATTAGAAGTCAAACTTGGGTCTGGACAGTGATTTAGACACCACCGGACCTGAGTTAAGGCTCAACACATAAGGGGTAAAGGGAATGGGGAGTTGACTTGAGTAGAGGTTCAAGATAACCTTATTCTAACTCATGAGTGGCAATAATAAAATACCAATATGACTCAGAATTACTCACACATAAGAGGGGTCAAAGGGAAGGGGTACCACATAAGAAAGCATTTACAGAAATATGAAGAAAGCAAAAGGGCATAACAGACTTGAAGGTGCAGAACATGATAAAAGAGAGCATGACAGACTAAATGGAGAGTGCATAACAGAAGAATGGAAATAAACACATAGTCAAGAGGGTTGTATTTAACTAAGAAGACATACCAAATGCAATTTTCAGAACAGCAAAACAACAATTGCAAGTAAACAGCCAGAGAGTCAGCAGGAGCAATCTCAGAAACTTCAGCAAGCACTTGAGAATTCAAAGGACCTCAAAAAATGTTTTCACAGTAATGAGAAGAGGAGCAGAGTGCTTAGTAGAGAAAGCAATAACAGAGAAAGCAGTAGTAGAGAAAGAAATAGTGGAGAGAGTAGTAGTAGTAGTAATTTTTTAAGATAGAGGTATCTGTGTGTGTCAAAAGGTCGTGCCTTTTATAGTATAGAAATCCGGTAGAAATAAGGTAAGAAAATAGAGAAGGAGCTGATTGTCAATCAATTACACAAGGCATCCCTTAATTAAGGGATTCAGATTCGAAAAAGGATAAAACTATTTAAGGAAAGAAATTGAATAAACACTATGTGCAAAGCATGCAATTGAGGGAAAATACATAAAGGTTTTTTTAAGGACAAGGTTTGGAAATATGCAAATTGCGCAAATAAGGAAAGAAGATCAATTAACAACCAGTATGTGGGGTTACATTCGGAAGGAAGTTTGAACTAATTAAAATTTTGAAAAAGACATTTAGAAGGAAATTCATAGTATTATAAGGATCATACGAGCATGTTAAGCATAAAAGAAGACTGTAGTATTATTGTGAAAAATCAGTAGGAAAATCCAGTGTAGAAGGGTTTTGGCAAAAGACCCATATGAAAAACATAGATGAATTCAGAAATTAGGGTTTTGAAAGCAAACTAGTTCAAATATGAGAACAAGCGAGTCACATACAAGTGGTTTGAAAACCCTCCAAATTCTAGGGTTTTCGCCATTAATCCAGTGTAGAGACGAAAGCAAACAAATTAGACAAGTGTAAATTCAGCAAACCCAAATGAACTTAAGCGTTTCATGAAAACATAATAAGAGAAAATACAGTAAAAGAAATTTAGGAGGAAACAAAGTAGAAGAAAACACATAGGAATCATAGTAGAAACACATAGGAATCACATTAGAACAAATAAAGTAAGAGTAACACATAGGAATCACAGTAGAACAAGTAAAATCAAAGAAAACCTAAATCGGAGAAGATAACCAGAATTTGAAAGCAAGGTTTTTAAAGGGACTTAAGAAATCATTTGAAAAATCCTAAAATAAACAAGGATCTAGAGAAGATCTAGAGAAGATAGGAAAACATCAAAAGGCTAGGGTTTCAGAAGAACCCTAGAACCGAGAAAGGCCTAGAAAAGGGTCTGCCTCGAGTCGAATGAGTTAGAGATAGGCCCATAGGCCCAGGATATGCTGAAGCAAAGCCAAATATGACCGTGAAACTTGATTCGGCAAAGGTCTGAGCGAAAGCCTTCAAGGTCAGACCTTAAATCTTCAAGCAGCTAGTGTAGAATAGCACATGGGGGTGAGTACAGGTCACTCAGGGCTCGAGATTCCATAGGTTCCGGTGAAACATGGTGGAAACCGGTGGGGAAAGGTTAGGGTTTCGGAGAGGGCTAGAGAGAGTTTGAAAGGACGAGGGGTTTAGGGGCAACTTGTTTGGGTTAAATTAATTAGGGTTAGGGGTATAGGAATTAAAAAAGGGTAAGAAGTGATCGTGGTCGTTGATCAAAATGATAAACAGCCTTGATTAAAAGGGGAGGCCGGGCGGGTTAGGTGAGTTGGGTTAGAGGTGGGTTAAAAATAAAATTTGGTCGTTTGATTTGGACCGGATTTGGGGCCATAATTGGGATGCCCAAATAGGCTACAATTGAAAGTGATCAAGGCTAAAATGGAAATAGCCAGCTTTCCCTTTTAAATTTTATAAAAAATAGTAGAAGTATTTTAGAACCAAATTAATACCACTAAGTTAATAAAAAGTATTTAAATACTAATTTAAAAATATTGGGATTGATTTTTGTAATTAAGAATACAATTAAATCTGAAGGTGGGCTAAAATTGCAATTTCGTGCAATTTCGTTTTAAAAATACCAAATGGACTTGTAAAATTATGCAAAAATCATGTAAATTATATTTGGATTTAAATGTGAGAATAAAATAAATAATTCTCCAAAATGGCGATTTCTAGGAATAATTATTGGGATTTATGGTGTAGAATAGGCCATAAATTATTCAAAAAATCCTTTAAAATGCCACAATCTTTTGGGGTGCTCATATATTTGTACATATGTTATTTTGAAAGTATTGTGAGTGTAAAAATACATAGGAAGAAATTGGGTATCAACAAGTTGTCATGTCCGTATTAATATAACGAGCTTCAAAAAATTTACATTACCTGCTCAATCAGGTCGGTTTGTCCTTTGTGAGTTGTTTCCAATTCATCTCACAGGTCCTTTATCTCCTCTTCTATTTGCCCACTAAGAAGTTTTAGGGCATCTCTGTCCTCTGTAAGCCTTTTAAGTTCAGCCTTACACCAGTTGAACTTTGCCGCGGATTTGGTAAATGCTTCCCGATGAAGCATCAAGGCCTATGAACACAAAAAGGAAATTCAACAAGAGGAATTAGAGAAAAAATTATATAGATAAAGGGAGCTAAGGCTACCTCACTCAGAAGTCGATGGGACTCATCGAAGATACTTGATGCATCACCCAGATCGAAAGTACCATCGACTCCTGTGAAGCGACCATGGAAAAAATCTTCCATTCATGGGCCATTCCCACGTCGGGGGTCTCCATGGTCTAGGATTCCTGAATTTTCTCCTCGAAAAATGTGGGGACGGACAGAGAATTGTCAACATTTATTGCCCCAAGCGAGTCACTTAGGGCGTTCTCTTCATTTTGAAGGGCCTTAGAACTGGACCCTTAAGGTACATTCACCAGTTGCCCATCAAGACGGGAGACATCTTTGGCCTCCGATGACTCGGGGACTTATCTCGGCCATCTCCCAAGAACCCCTCGGTCAGAGGCTAAACCTCTATGGTCATCACCGGCTCAGCGGCCTTTGGGACCTCGGTGCTCCTCTTTCGAGCAACTAGCTCGAAGGTGGTATCTTTAGTCTCCTCATCTTCATCTCATAGCTTCTGAATTACATTTGTAGGCAGGACGACAATATCTTTCTTTGACTTGCGAGCCTTGCTCTTCTCGGGCTTTGGCTTATTGTAGTATGAGACCATGTTGGCCCAAGTTTAGTTGAAGTTTTGAAGATTGACAAATAAACTAAGGAATGGACCTGGTCCATCTTGGGAGACGCAGTTTTTATAACCATTGCACATGAAAGGCATGTGAGGAAGATATGCATTAAAGATCAAGAAGTAATATCTTCTTAATTGATCGAAAAGATTGTATTTAGTTCTAAGGAGGACAGACTCCTTATGAGAAGAGAACACAATCCTAAGCTAGGATAAGGGTTGGAGATTTTATTGGTTAAGGACTCAAATCGACTAAGGATAAGCATTGGAGTCTCGATCAAAGTCTAATTGCTAATTTATTAAATAACCAAGTTGTTCTCTTTTACAGGTAATGCATATACACAGAAGTAAAGCATAATTGAGAGCAAAAGATCAAGCCTATTTTGCAAGCAATATATGTGAGATATAAGTGTGCATGCCTGAAGTTACTTGAACGAGATAGAAGAACCAGTTCCATTGTGTTTATTCTTATTCTAGTTCAATTATAGTAAGTGTTTCATATTGTACCTTTTAGTTTACTTAGAAGCAATTGTATTAGGTACTTTGAGTATTCAAGTTAGAGTTAACTTGAAAGTATCGCAACAAATGAGGTTGTGTGCCACACTGGGATTAGAGTTAATCCTTAGGTTTATAAAGAGTTTTGTAAATATTGTTTTTGGCTCAATGATTTTAGTGGAGTTTGGGAAAATCTTACTGAGTAGTAGGTCGTGGTTTTTTTACCTTTTGAACCACGTGTTTTCCATGGAAAAATCTATGTGCATTTTACTTTCAGTATTTATTATTCCACAAACTACTGTAGTAAGAACACTTAGAAGGTTACTAAAGCGAAAATTAGGTGCCACACAAATAACCCCCCCCCCCCCACCCCATCTTGTGTGGTATTGACGTTTATAATATCAATTGGTATCAGAGCAGGTTATTCTTGAAGAAGGTTAACACCTTAGAAAGATCAACATGAGTGCACCACCTGGTAACTAGGAAGGACAATCCATTGCTAGGCCTCCACTTTTCAATGGTCTCTACTACTCCTGATGGAAGAATAGAATGAGAGACCACATCATGGGTGAAGACTGCGAGCTTTGGGACATCATCATTGATGGTTCTTTAGCGACAACAAAGAAGACTGTTGAAGGGTTGGATGTTCCAAAGACAAGAGCTGATTGCACTGCTGAAGACTTAAAGAAGTGGGAAAAGAATGCAAAGGCAAAGAAATGGCTAGTATATGGGCTTGGCCCAGATGAGTACAGCAGGATTAAAAGTTGTAACACTGCAAGGAAATTTGTGACACATTACAAGTGGCCCATGAGGGAACACCTCAAGTGAAGAGATCAAGAGGAACATTGCTATGTTCTCAATATGAGAATTTCACTATGAAGGATGGAGAAACCATCTAAGAGATGTACACTAGGTTCACTACACTGACAAATGAACTTGAGTCTCTTGGAAGGATTATCCTGGAAGAAGACAAGGTTGAGAAGATCTTAAATAGAGTTCTACCAATTGCCAGGGAAAGAAAAATCACAGCTATTCAGGAAATCAAGAATACAGCTACCCTAAAAATGGATGAATTGATTGGAAATCTTACTGCCTATGAATTGAGAAGGCATAATATGAAGATGGATGCTCCAAAGAAAGAAAGAAGTTTGGCTCTCAAAATCTAAGAAGGATCAGATCTTGAAGATGCTGAAATGGCTATGATTACCACAGATTTCAAAATGTATATTATGAGAGGAAAGGGTCCTTCAAGAGGAACAACCTTCAACAAACCTAGGACTCCTGAGAAGCAGACAAATGATGGTTGCCATAAGTTTGGTAAGATAGACCACTTGATCAAGAACTGCCCTTAATGGGAGACTGGATGAAGAAAGAAAGAGCTGAACGAAGAAACGGGAAGAAGGAACAGGTCCAACCAAGAAGAAACAAAGGTTCAGCTAAAGCTTGGTTGTTGCATGGGGGGAAACCTTAGAAGATGACTTAGAAGATGAAGCTAAAAATGAGAAGGAACTTATTGCCATTGGAGAATCAGAGGATGAACAGGAGGTAAGTATCCTACATCTTACAGAAAAGATAAAATTTTTGTCTAAAGAAAGGTTGGTTGAGCTACTATTGGACTTCATTGATGAGTCTGAAACAATAAACAATGAGAAAAATGTTTCGTTTAGGCAATGTGTCATCTTAGAAGAAAAATGCAAAAGGTTAGAGTCTAGGGATGATGAGAGTGACAACACAAATACTGAGACGATGAACCAGGTTCATCAACTTGAAAATAATGTCCTAGAACTTAGATCTGAAAATATTTAAACTGAAACTAGGGACAGGAAAGAAAATGGTTGATAAATCCACCCTAGAAGAAAATCTAGGAAAGATGAAAGATGAAGTGTACAAGAAAGATGAATTGATTAAGGTCCTAAAAGAAGATTTAGGAAAGGTGAAGCATGAACTATACAGAACATGAAAATGGAACAAGGCTTCTGATGCACTCTCCTAGCTGCAAGAACATCACAGCAGCAATAAGAGAGGACTTGGATTTGGGACACAAGCTCCAAAATGGGATCCCAAAAACAAGTACCTCACACTTCCTAAAAATAAGATCTGCACACATTGTGGTAAGATTGGCCATTACAAAAATAAATGCAATGCAAAAGGGAAGCCCAGTCAAAAGAATAAAACCTTTATTCAAGAAAAATACAAACTGCCTGGTTGGGCAAAGAAAAATTTAATTCATCCTTTTGCCCATCGAAAGGGACCCAAACTAGTTTGGGTTCCTAATACTAACTCATGATTTCATTTTGTAGGTCCAAGTGAAGAGGAGTATCCAAATATGGTACATGGATAGTGGCTACTCAAAACATATGAATGGGAACAAGGACCAGTTCCTTTTACTTGAGAACCTAAAATGAGGTAATGTCTCCTTTGGAAATAGGAAAAAATGTGAATCATTGGAGTTGGAAAGGTAGGAAAGACAGAATCTCATTCCATTGAGAATGTCTATTTGATAGATGGCTTGAAATATAGACTGATAAGTGTGTCACAACTGTGTGACAGAGGTAATCATGTGGCTTTCACTTCCACAAAATGTTTTGTGATTAGCCTTACCACTGACAAGATTTGATTTTCATGGAAAAAGAGTTAACCGTATTTACATTGTAGATTTGTCAACTCTCTCTGAAAATGAACTCACTTGCCTAAGTGTGTTAATAAATTATCCCAAAATTTGGCACAAAAGACTTGGTCATGCCAGTCTAAATCAATTGAAAAAATTAGTCTACAAAGAGTTGGTGATATGGTTACCTAATATTAAGTTTAAGGAAGACAAAGTTTGTGAGGCTTGTGCAAAGGGAAAGCATGTACGGTCATCCTTTAAACCCAAGAAAATGGTAAGTACGTCCAAGACGTTAGAACTGGTTCATATGGATCTCTGTGGTCCAAGGAGAACCATGACAGAGGTGGTAAAAGATATGTAATTGTGCTTGTTGATGATTATTCTAGATTTACCTGGGTGTTGTTTCTAACCTCTAAAGATGAAGCATTTGAAATGTTCACTGCTTTTGTTAGAAAATCCCAGAAACAGTTAGAAAATCAACTTGCATCCATTAGGTCTAATCATGGAACTGAATTTGAAAATGCAAAGTTTGGTGAATTCTGTGATGAAAATGGAATAAATCATAATTTCTCTGCTCCTACGACCCCTCAGCAAAATTGGGTAGTTGAAAGGAAGAACAAGAACCTTGAGGATATGGCAAGGACCATGCTTCTTCCCAGTAAACTACCTCACAGCTTCTGGGCAGAGGCTATAAATACTGCATGTTATATAATAAATAGATGCATGACTAGACCTCTTGTAGAGAAAACTCCCTATGAGTTACTTAAATGGAGAAAACCAAACATATCCCATCTTAGGGATTTTGGTTGCAACTGCTATATGCATAATAATGGCAAAGACTCCCTAGGTAAGTTTGATCCCAAAAGTGATGAATGAGTGTTCTTGGGATATTCTTCACATAGCAAAGCATATAAAGTGTTTAATAAAAGAACTTTGTGTGTAGAAGAAAGTGTACGTGTTGTATTTGATGAATCTAACATTTTTCTGAGAGACAAGAACATGAAGACAAAGCCATCGGACTGGTGAGACAATTGACTGAAACCACAACACAAGTCAAGGTGGCATCAAAAAAAGAATAGGTGATGGAACAGGTCCTTCCACTCAGGGCAACCTGACATGGGGAACCAATCTGAGAGAAACTAAATAAAATTCTCTAAAGGAACCTGCACTTGAACCTATTCCTCTGTAGCATAACAATGAAGAAGAATCTAGCAGGGACCAGCTGGTGGGGAAATCTTACAAGTACCTGAGTTCTCATCCCATTGAGAACATCATCAATGATCCAACATCTGAAGTCAAAACTAGATCTCAACTGAAGAACCTGTGTGCATTTGTGAATTTCTATCCATCATTGAACCCAAAAATTTTGTTGAGGCTTTGCAGGATGTAGATTGGGTCAATGCTATGCAGGATGAACTAAATCAATTTGAGAGAAGTCAAGTCTGGCACCCGGTTCCAAGACCCAAGTACAGATCAGTCATTGGAACAAAATGGGTCTTCAGGAAAACTAGATAAAGATAGAATAGTTACAAGAAACAAGGCAAGGTTGGTGGTTCAAGGTTACAGTCAAGAGGAAGGTATTGACTATGATGAGATTTTTTCTCCATTTGCTAGACTTGAAGCAATTAGACTTCTAGCCTTTGAAGCACATATGGAATTCAATCTTCATCAGATGGATGTCAAAAGTTTCTTCCTAAATGGCTACCTCAACGAAGAACTGTTTGTTTAATAACCTCCAGGATTTGAAATCAAGGATTATCCTAAACATGTGTACAAGCTAGATAAATCCCTATGTTGTCTCAAGCAGGCCCCTAAAGCTTGGTATGAAAGATAGTCAAAATTCATACTGGAGTATGGGTACAAAAGAGGTAAAATTGATAACACTTTGGTCCTAAGGGAAAAAGGTAAAGACCTTCTTGTTGTACAAATATATGTTGACGACATAATATTCGGGGCCACCACATATAGGTTGAGCAAGGACTTTGCAAAATTAATGGGAAGTGAGTTTGAAATGATGGGTGAACTCAATTTCTTCATAGGATTGCAAATCAAATAAAGTCCTAATGGAACTATGATCCATCAGCAGAAGTACACAAAGGAACTAATCAAAAATTTTAAAATGGTAGAATCCAAAGAAATAGATACTCATATTGCCACTAAATCAGATATTGATGAACCTGGTTCATCAATTGATCAGAAGTTGTATAGGGGTATGATTGGTTCACTTTTGTATTTTAATGCCAGCAGACCTGATATTATTTTCAGTGTAGGGCTTTGTGCTCGTTTCCAGGCAAATCCAAAGGAGTCACACCTGACAACTGTTAAAAGGATATTGAGATATTTGAAAGGTACCACAGATTCGTGTCTTTATTATCCCAAATGTAATAATTTTGATTTAATTGGATACGTTGATATTGATTATGAAGGTTTTATAGTGGATAGGAAGAGCACCTCAGGTATGGCACACTTCCTAGGTTCTTATCTTGTATCATGGGCTACCAAAAAAGCAGAATTCAGTAGCTCTGTCTACTGCTGAAGCTGAATATGTTGATGCTACTCCAAGTTGTGCCCAATTGCTGTGGATTAAGCAATAGCTGGTAGATTTTGGAATTGAAGTGGGATGCATACCAATATTCTGTGATAACACTAGTGCTATAAATATGACAAAGAACCGTGTTCATCATAAAATGACTAAGCACATAGATGTTAGACACCACTTCTTAAGAGATAACTATGAGAAGGGGCTAATCTCCATAGAATTTGTGCCACTGACAAAAAAATAGTTGATATCTTCACTAAGGCAGTAAGTAGAAAAAACATTGAAAGGAACAGGTTGGAATTAGGGATGATTATGATCACCTAAAAGGTCCAGTTCAGGTTTCACAATAAAAAAAATTTAAAAAAATAAATTTTTTAGTTAGGAGTTCTTAATTCATGTAAATATCTTGATTAATTTTTGCTCAGTCTCATACTTTAACTAGTATACTCTTGTGACATGTATTTATATAACTCATTGATCTCTTACAAAGTTTCCTATTCTGACATTTGAGGCATAATCAAGAGAAGATTCACTTGAAGAACCTGGTTCATCAATATATGCTCATGAAGGTTCAGGTATGTTTCTATACTTTGAACAATTAGAAAAATTAAATTACCAATTATGAGCAAGAGTCCTAGATACACCAAACGTCCAAAAATTCTATCCGTTGGGAAAATTGAACCAGTTTCATTGAAACTAGAAGTTTAAACATAATGAAACTCCTCCCTGAATATTAGCGATCCTCATTAATCACTAAGGAGACTAGAACTCTCAATTGATTAGACTTCTAATAGACCACTGAAAAAGCTGTCTTTACTGATCTAATCATGACTCATCTTTAAAACCCCCAAATCAATCATAACCGTCATTATATTCTCAATACTTCTGATTGTCACTTTCTTGATCAAAAAAATCTCCAAAGCCTTGCAGAAATTCCTCACCATGACCAATCCACAAGAAAACCCTGGAACTCTACCACACGTCTCACCCAACACCACCTCATCTTCCTCACCTCCTATAGAAACCCCAAAACCTAGATTCCGCTGCCAGAAAATGTTAGCAAAAAAAATAGTGGCTACTGGTTCCCTGAGGAGAACTTTAAATGAAAAATTACAGGCCAGTCAAAGAAGAGAAGTCCCAGCCAAAGAAGCTGACTCTAGCTCTGAGTCCGATCAATATATCTCTGCCAGTGAAGGAGATGAACCCGGGTCTTCTATAAATGCCAAAGCTCAAGAAACCCAATGAGAGGTAAATACATGTTTTGTATTTTCTGATGTAGTTCAAAGGGAGGAAATAGGTTTTTCTTATAGGGGTTGCTAAGGATGTTTATGGGGCTGAGTCTGGTAAAATCAAAAAGAAAAAGAAGGAGGAGGTGATAGCTATATGTGGTAGTGGGGAAAGGGAGACTTGAAGTCAAGGGAAGTGGGTCAGGAGAAGCTACAGACGGATTAGTTAACTTGAGTGAACAACCTGATGAACCTGGTTCATCACCAGAAGAATCTTTGGTGAATATGCTGAAGAACGTTGGGGCTAGATATGACCCAAAGAAATGCAAGGCATCCTCACAAAGGACCCTGCTGCGTCGAAACCAACCAAAAAAGTAAAACTTCATCACCCAAGTATGCTCATAGGATTAAAACCACAAGAAGTAGCATTAGGAAGAGTGAAGAAGAATTGCAGAAAGCTCTAAAGGAGAGTAAAAAAAAGGAAAGAAAAGGTGGAAGCAAAAATATGTGAAAGTTCTTAGGTTGTTTGTGAAGTAGAGGAGGAAGAGATGGAACTGGTCCATCAAGAAAGGGGAATTTCCCACTGCCAAATCAAAGGGAACCAGGTCTTCTGCCAAGAAGCCCTCCAAATCTGTACCTGTTGAAACCTATCTGGCAAAGAGAAATAGGTCAGCTAAAAAGGGTAAACAAGTGAAGATAACTGAAGAAGAGAATGATAAGTGGAATGGAGAAGAAGGAGAAGATGAGTCTGAACAGGAACAAGATAGGTATGCCATGTTTGGCAAGAAGGGAAGGTTGCTCAAAGACCTGGAGGAGCCAGGCATGATGAGATTGTTGACTACATTGGAGGCACAAGAATGGAAGGACATGGTTCTTCCGATGGATGGTAGATTGGTAAGAAATGATCTCATTGAATTCATGGCCCGAATAAATCTTCCGATGAGGAGTTTGAAGGGCCCGGAAGAGGAAGTCCTTGCCCTCCCCCCACACTAAAAACCAAAACAAAAGAGAAAAGATCAGCCAAAAGAACATCTAAGCGAGAAAGTAAGTAGATCCGGAGAAAATAGGAAAATGGAACTGTGAAAAATGGACTGGTAACTAGCATAGTGAAGGGGGTGAAAGTAAAGTTTGATGCACCCAAGCTGGGTAAAATTCTGGATATTCCTAGTGAGGGATATGATGATTATACAAGGCAAAGATGGCCTTGTCTGGAGGGACTGCCTACAGATCTTCAAATCACTAGGAACTTCTGTGACACCCAAGCTGATGAGGAGATGCCTGAAGCAAGGGCTGTAAAAATGAGTGAGACGAGGCCAGATCATAAAGTGCTCTTTGAATTTGTGAACAAATGCCTACTGCCTAGATAGGAGAGGACGCATACAGCAATCTATATGGACCTGGTCCCCATGTAGCGCTTGGTGGAAGGAAAGCAGATTAACTGGCCTGCTTTTATTGTGAAGCTGCTAGACAGGGTGCTAAATGGCTCAAAGACTCATGCCATTCCATATGGATTTATTCTGACTATTGTGCTGACCAAGCTGAAAGTTCCCCTGAAAAAAATAGAAAATGCTTCAAGCAAAGTGCACTTTGGCACCAAGACCCTCCAAGCTTGTGATGATCTCCCTAGTGTATGTGAAGTTGAATAGCAAGGTTAGAGCCTTAGTTCAGGAGATTGAGACAAAGGATGCTGAGATTGCAAGGCTTCAGGCTCGAGTTGTTGAATTGGAGGAATAAAGGAATGGGTTGAGAGCTGAACTTGTAAAAGAAAAAGAGAATAATGAAGGGATGCTCCAGCAAATGCTAAATCTGCTACAAACCCAACCGTCCAACTCCTCAAAGCCTTAGGTTTCCTTGTCCTGTAGTGAACCAGTCTTAAACCCCCCCCCCCCCCTCCAATGACCCAAATGAGGGACTTTTATCTGTTCTGTATTTTTTCGTTTTTGCTCATGGTTGGTAGTTTTGTTTTTCTTCTTGTGGACTGCTATGTAGAAGCATTGTTGTTCAATGAATATATGCAACTCTCTTGCTTTTTGTTAATTCTGATCTTAATATTTCTTTTGTTAAGTTGATTTTTGGTTAAAATCATGCTTTCACTTGCAGTTTCCCCAGTGGCCATGAGTACTAATTAATTATCTGGGATTCACATTATTTATGCAACTTTTTGATGATGCCAAAAGGGGGAAGATATTGTGCTTAAATCGATTATATGAGCATGTGATATTTATGACCTAATTAAATCTGGCTCTTAATGATAAGTTAAAAATTAAGTGTTGATATTTCAGCTGAGTTCCTCAGGTTCTCTGCTCAGAAAAGCACAGAGTTTTTCATCATCAAAAAGGGGAATTTGTTGGCCCAAGTTCAGTTAATGTTTTGAAGATTGACAAATGAACTCAGGGATGGACCTGGTCCATCTTGGGAGACACAGTTGATATAACCATTGCACATGAGAGGCACGTCGGGAAGATATGCATTGAAGATCACGCAGCAATATCTTCTGAATTAATAGAAAAGATTGCATTGAGTTCTAAGGAGTACAGTCTCCTTATGAGAAGAGAACACAATCCTAAGCTAGGATAAGGGTTTGAGTTTGTATTGGTTAAGGACTCAAATCGACTAAGGATAAGCATTGGAGTCTCGATCAAACTCTAATTGCTAATATATTAAAAAACCAAATTGTTCTCTTTTATATGTAACGTACATACGCAGAAGTAAAGCAATATTGAGAGAAAAAAAGCAAATCTTTTTTGCAAGCAATATATGTGAAATATAAGTGTGCACGCCTGAGCTACTTGAACGAGATAGAAGAACCAGTTCCATTGTATTTATTCTTACTCTAGTTCAATTGTAGTAAATATTTCATATTGTACCTTTCATTTTAATTAGAAGCAATTGTATTAGGTACTTTGAGTATTCAAGTTAGAGTTAACTTGAAAGTATCGCAACAGTTGAGGTTGTGTGCCACACTGGGATTAGAGTTAATCCTTAGGCTTACAAAGAGTTTTGTAGTTATTGTTTTTGGCTCAGTGATTTTAGTGGAGTTTGGAAAAATCCTACTGAGTAGTAGGTCGTGGTTTTTTCACCTTTTGAGCGAGGTGTTTTTCACATAAAAATCTCTGTGCACTTTACTTTCAGTATTTATTATTCTGCAAGCTGTTGTAGTTAGAACACTTAGAAAAACATGGTTCTTCTAAAGGGAAAATTAGGTACCACACAAATCACCCCCTACCCCTACCCCCCTCCCCCCCCCCCCGCTCTTGTGTGGTATTGATGTTTATAACATCAGATCCACTTCCTCTTGTTATTCTTAACCGGCTTCGGGTCCTCCTTCTCCTCCCCAGATGGGGTCTTCGCAATAGCTTTGTCTCAAAGACCTGTAGGATAGAAGAAAAAAAAAGTATTTCGAAAGAGAGCGTAAAACACATAAAAGGAAAATTACCATGATTTTTTGCCTCCTATCGGCCTCTTTCCAAATCACTCAACGAGCGCACGGCATACGAAGAATTTGATGCCAGTTTAAAACCTAGCTCTCAAGGTTCAGAATTGCACTAGGCACCCAAGAGACTGATGCACCATAAGAAGGAACTTCAAAGAGAAAAAGCAAAAGGAATGAAACAGTAAATGGGGGCCAAGGGCGGGGTTTGTACTTACGCTTCATGTTCCACTCTTTGAGCAATGACATCTTCTCGGCCGTAATTATGTTGGAAATTCTCACCCGAACAAATTGACCCATCCGTCCTCGATCCTTATTCTTATCTATGCTCGAGAACAGCACCTTGGTGGCCCGAAGTTGAAGCCTTATTAATCTGCATCCCCTAGACTTTGTTCAGGAATAATCGAAGCAAAATGACAATGCGCTAGAAAGAAGGATGGATCTGTCCTAGGGATATTTGGTATTGGCGGTAGAAATCGAGGATATTAAAGTCGACAGACCCATCATAAAAGGGTAAGTATAAACACTTAAGAACCCTTTCACGTAAGTGGTAATGTCCTCTTTGGTGGTGAGAATCACCACCTATTTGATTTCCCAATGGCAATCTTTCTTCACCTGCTTAAGGTCGCCCAGAGTTATCGAGCATATATATCTCGACATTGGCTCACATCGGCTAGGGACCGACGAGCTCTTCTCAACCTTGAAATCGAAAGTGAGATCACATACCCTGAGAAAACACTCCTTGATGTGCAGCTCCACCGGCGTCTTGCCACCGGCCGGCCGAGATGAAGAAGCTTTCTCCTTTTGAAGAACGATTTTTGATGTTTTTACCATTTTTTATATGGATTCAGGGAAAGAAAAAGATAAGATTTGTAGTTTTGGAAAAAGGATGCTAACAAGTAGAGTTTTTGCAAGGGCATAGAGGCTTGATAAAATGTGAAGAACTTTGAACATTTGCAGAAAGACTTAAAAAAATCAGAAGGATTTTGAAGATTAGTGCAATTAAAATTCAATGTAAAACTTAAAGAAGTGAGAAGAAGACCTACATAAGGATTCACGGGGACGGTTCATATATGTGTGTATATATATATATATATATATATATATATATATATATATATATATATATGGCCGGCCGCCAACTGAAGCTCATTAATAATCTTGGGAACCGTACCAACGCGATGCTTCGGTCGCTTTTATCGCTTACGGCACAAGTGTAACGTCATAACTGGTCGAAGAATGAAATCGAAAGCTCAGTTCGTTTCTTCTGATTACACTCCAAGAAATGAGGGGACTACATATGTACAGTTAAAATAAGGCTTGCCCGATTTTTGCCATCCAATTGAGACCAGGGAATCACGTCGAGGGTCGGTCCCGTAATGGATCAGGTTAGAACAAGAAGATAAAGTATCAGGCTCGAGAATCGAGGTGCTCGTCGAGATCGATGCCAACAGCGATCAAGACAATATATGATATACTTTGAGTGAAGCGCAATAACAGAAAGGCGAAATATCCGCAACCGGTCGAAGATCACAACGGAAATCTTAGAACAGATCAAATCAAAGGCGGTTGTTTAGGTTAATCATGGGTTTTACTTATGTAAATTAGAATTGTATCATAATTATGACTCCTCTACTATATAAAGACGAGTCCCCATCATTTCTAGACACCTTACATTGACTCAGAAAAGCAATATAATATTTCAATCTTTATTTTACATTCTCTTGTTTATCAGCTCATTGCATTTTAACTGTTCTGGCATAACTAGTTCGAGGGCTCTGTCGAAACACTAGTTTGCTTTATATTATTGTCAATTTGCATTACTTATCTTTACGTTTATCAGTTGGTATTAGGTAAAATCACGTATCTTTAAAATTACATTATAAATTTAATTGTTATCCAATTTTTAGGGTTATATATATATATATATATATATATATATATATATATATATATATATATATATTCTGACTTTTCATTCTTCTCTTTTCTCTATAAAAAATCTCTCGCATTCATTTCAGTGGGAAGTTCTTGTTCTCGATCGATTTCTACCCTCTTTGTTTGTTTTGATTATTACATATGGATTTTGGAATCTCACCTTTTATGAAAAAATTTCCTATTGGTCCTCAGTGTAATGTCTTTAACTTGAAACAAACACATGCCTCATCTAATCCGAACCTAAATGATCCCGATGTCCTAGGTATATTTAAAATAAAAATGTAAGTGCATGAGCTAATTTTATAAAATATGAGTCATATGAATAGTTTTATAAAGTGCATGAGCTAATAGTGATTGGTGCATATTTGAATTACGTAATAGAGTGTTTTCCAATGAAGCAGTTACTACGTGAGACAAGCTACTTCCTTATTATTCTAGGACCGAAAGAACCTCTCTATTTATTAGTATATACTTGTACGGGCACATCGGAGGAATGGTTCTTGGTCTCCTTATATGGCTTGGACAATTCTCACCTCATAAGCTAGCTTTTGGGGTTGAGTTAAGCCCAAAGTCCATTCTTATCAGTATTTTACTCATTTTTAGTGATTTCGCGACAGTTTATTAGTGCATTTCTAGATTGAAATCGCGACATTAAAGAAGCAAGCTCACTCTCATCTCAGAAATAAGAAGAAGACATTTCGTCCGGTAATGAATTCCCTATCAAAAATGAACCTTGATGAACAAGTGTTCCATTCAGAAATAATTCTTATATTTTCGTATAAACATCATAATTGTTATAAACTAAAGCAAAAGACAAGAACAATAGAACAAGAACAATAGCAATAGAGAGAAGAGTAGAGAGAGTTCTTCTTATTGAGTTGAGAGGGGTGAATTACAATGGTAGAGAGCACCTCTATTTATAGGGAGGAGGAAGATCTTGCTACCAATAATAGGACTCTAAAATCTCTCTAATTAAATACATTAAAGACATTCACCTTAAATAGAAGTGTAAGAATCTTCTATTTCATAACACTCCCCCTTGAATGTCTATTCAATGATGTGCCTTGTTAAAACCTTAAAACAAAACCCAATGGGAAAAATTAAAGTAAGGAAAGAGTACACATGTTTGAATATGCGCCTATTGGTTGCCTCGTTAAAAACCTTGCAAGGAAAACCCAATTGGGACAAAACCTTGTAAGGGAAAAAGAGTGCAACGCGCATTAACTCCCCCTAATGAGTACATCAATTTATATCCTTGAGCATTTGCATTCCAACCTTGTGCATCATCTTCAAAACGATCTTTGGTAGATATTTGATAAATAAATCAACCATGTTGACTTGAATAAATATTCCGCACCTTGAAATCATCATTCTTGATAGATATGAACATCTTCATATAATGTCGTGGAATAGCTCTTCAATATCTCCATAGATGCATTCTCAATGCCATCATGCTTATAGTTATAGCAAGATACATATGTACACAAATTGTACTTAGGATGTGATACTTCAGGACCAAGAATTGCATATGCTTCAAGCAACTTAAATCTTTCAAGTTAAGTCATGTAAGTCACATAATAGACTTTAGCTGCATATCAAAGTTTCATGTCATGCTAAACAAATAAGGTATCGAAAATTGATTATACATACCTTTGACTTTATAGTTTCAAGTATATGAACTACAGGTTCAAAGCTACATGTCTTTCATATGGAATCAATTCTTCTTGAATTGTATCTCTTCCATTTAGTTACTTTCTTTGGGTCAGTAAATGCGTAAAGCATGCTTTGCAATATGTTGCAATTTGAATTATCCCTTTTTATGAACTACAGGTTCATATCATGATATTCGGGGATATACATATACAAATGAAAATTCATCCATGTAACACTTTCTCAAGTGTTTATCATGTCTCCCCCTCATGTTAGTAAAGCTAACATGTTTCCTCAACTTTGGAAAATCATCTTTGTGCATTATGTCAATATACACAGCACCTTAATAATAAGATGAAATTATTTGGTTCCTGACCCTGAATCACTTGTGAGGGGAGAATATACTCTCGTATACAACTAATATCAAACTGATATATATATAACTTAGTTCTCATAAGAAACAGTTTAGCTATTAAGTGGCAGCACTCAATAATTATCTTGCTAAACCAACTTTAATATAAACCAACTTATCAAGATGAACTGTCTTGAGTAGAGAATCTGGAAACTATGCTCGAAGTTAGATTACTGAGCGATTTACCTCGCAAGCACTGCCAGGCTGCGGGTTAATAACAATGGCGCATGTAACCATATCATAGATGCATCATATGTGGTATACATGGCAGGTGAATGGGCCCATACTCACCTTTCATATTTCCAGAATTTATGGGCTTCAACCCGAACTCTTTAGTTGGTCAGTTCATTAATGAGAACAAGTGATACAAGAGTATTCGTAAAGAACTTTCTAGTTCTTTAATATTCACCTATGTGAATTTGCACATCATACTTAAAATGAGATGGCTAACATGAATGCCAACTGAATAAATTATCAATATTGGTAAACTTCAAATTTACACCATGACATGTGCACTTATCAATAAACTTCGGGTTTATTATGACATGGGTTTTATACCAATAGATATCCATTTTATTGTGGCATTCTTTCGTTTGTGTAGTACAAACTGGAGAACAAAGCGGGTAGCTTTTCATATACAAATTACCCCGCTACAAGTTGTAGTAATAGGAGAATCAAAGCCTTCCTTTATTTATAGTCTCAATATAATCAATCGCTTTCGCGTGTACTTTGGAAACTGAATAAGTTTCTTTGAGACTTACTACAGCACAATACTCAATTGTGTTTCTCCAACATAGTAATAATTGGCTCTTCGAGAGCTCTCAATTAATTTTGTACTACCACAGACTGAGGTTCGAGATCCTCACATTCTTGCATTCCGTATTTTCAAGAGTCTCAGGCTCAATAGATTCTTCGTGAATCTCGGAATTAATCAAATCATGAGCGTCCTCATGTGATTCTTTCATAGTGTCATTTAGATCGTTCTTTTTCCTCTTTCTAGGATTTCGATCTTTGGAACCTAATGGTCTGCCACGCTTCTGGCGTGCATTTGACTCATTGGATATGACACTAGATAATTGTCCAATAGGGACTTCAATACGGATCGGAACATTTTCCGCAGGAATGTGGGATTTCGTTATCCTCTTCAAGTCCGTAAATGCGTCAGGCATTTGATTTGCTATTCTTTGCAAATGGATAATCTTTTGTACCTCTTTCTCACAAGTAGAGGTATGTGGATCAAGATGAGATAATGATTCATTTTTCCACAAAATTTCCCGTTTGGTTTCACCAACTTCTCCCCCTAATTTTGGGAAAAGTGTTTCATCAAATCGACAGTCTGCAAATCGTGCAGTAAACAGGTTGCCTGTCAATGTTTCAAGGTAGCGAATGATGGAGGGCGAATCAAACCCAACATATATTCCTAACCTTCTTTGCGCACCCATTTTGGTGCGGGATGGCGGTGCTACAGGCACATATACGGCACATCCAAATATCCTTAAATGGGATATATCGGGTTCATGACCCAAAACCAATTGCAACGGAGAATATTTGTGGTAATTCGTCGGCCTGAGACGAATTAGCATTGCTGCATGCAATATGGCATGACCCCACACTGAAGTGGGCAGCCTCGTTCTCATCAGTAATGGCCTTGCAATCAACTGCAAGCGCTTAATTAACGATTCTGCAAGACCGTTCTGAGTGTGAACATGGGCTACAGAATGTTCAACTTTTATCCCGATTGATAAGCAATAATCATTAAATGCTTGGGATGTAAACTCAGCAGCATTATCCAGTCTAATGGATTTGATTGGATTATCTGGAAAGTGTGCTCGTAGCCGAATTATTTGTGCCATTAACTTCGCAAACGCCAGGTTGCGAGATGACAGCAGGCACACATGAGACCATCTACAGGATGCGTCTATCAAGACCATGAAATACCTAAACGACCCACTAGGTGGGTGAATAGGTCCACAAATGTCCCCTTGTATACGTTCCAGAAACTGGGGTGACTCAGTCCCAACCTTTGTTGGGGATGGTCTGATAATCAGCTTGCCTTGATAACACGAAGTGCAAGGATATTCATTACTTGAGAGAATTTTGAAATTCTTTAACGGATGCCCATATGAGCTTTCTATAATCCGTCTCATCATGGTTGATCCTGGGTGACCCAGTTGATCATGCCAAAGTACAAATGTATTGGACTCAGTATTCTTTAGATTTACTGTTGAATGTGCCTCAATTGCACTAATTCTTGTCCAATACAGGCCACAAGATAAAGACGGGAATTTCTCAATAACCCTCTTTTGGCCGGAGACATTCTTTGAAGTGAGGACGAGATATTCAAGATTATCTTCATCCATTGTCTCAATATTGTAGCCATTCCGGCGTACATCTTTAAAGCTCAACAAGTTTCTCATAGACTTGGAGGAGAACATTGCATTCTCTATGATTAACATCGTGCCCTTGGGCAGAGTTACTATAGCTCTTCCGGAGCCTTCAATCAATTTACTACTTCCAGAGATTGTAGTAATGTTTGCCTTACACATATTCAGTTGAGAGAAATACTTCCTTTCTTTGAGTATTGTATGTGTAGTACATGAATCAACTAGGCAAATACTTTTACAGTTGGATGTTGATCCAAGTTCGCTTTGTGAGATATCCATTTTGCTTTCCCATAGTTTGACATACAAAAAAAATACATAAATATAAGTATAAACAACTTCAATTCTTTTGTTTCGCGTTTAAATAGCGTTTTGGGAAGCAGTTATTTAGGATATTCGAATATTGTATTCTAATATTCGAATATAATGCCTTGCGGAAAAAATAATACTTTAATGCGAAAAATATTAGATATTCGAATATTTAAGCACATATTCTAATATCTTGCCAGATATTCGAATATAGGGATTCTGATATTCGAATATCTGGCCTGGCGGAAAAAAGTTCGTTTTATTGCTAAATATTAGACGATCGACTAGTTTTTAGGTTAGTCGATTACCTCTACTGTACAATAAAAATATTTGAGCATATTGAAACATTCTAAAGGGCTAATACTAACATCATATCATGAATTAACTAATACGAGCTAATGCTAATGACTATTAATTTATTCATTGACTAATACAAGTAGAATCAAACAGCTCCATCTTCTTTCATCATGGTTCCATCACCGATTAGGTGGTCTATCTTTCCCTCGGGTTGCTCAAAGAAGTCTGCCACATCCAGGTGGGTGATATCCTCATTGTCGTCATAGACAAAATTTGTTTCAGGGCCTTTTCTCTTTCGAGATGCTTGATAAAGGTCAACCAAGTGTCTTGGTATACGGCAAGTCCGAGACCAGTGCCCATTTCCACCGCAACGATAACATATAGTTTCTGAACTATTTGCCTTAGGATCTTCTGGACCCCGTTTCTGCTTTCGGTGGTTATCTCTCTTTGGGGGGTGACGGACTTCTTTGGAATTTCTTCCTTGTCCACGTCCTTGGCTTTGACCCCGTTTATGACCGTGATCATGGTCCCTTTTATGTTTGGCATAATGCGAGTGCACCATATCTGCTTCAGGCAGTGGTGTAGACCCAGTTGGTCTATTTTCGTGATTTCTCATGAGCAGATCATTATTTCGCTCAGCCACTAGTAAGAGAGAAATCAGTTCAGAGTACTTCGTAAAGCCTTTCTCTCGGTACTGTTGCTGCAGTACCATATTGGAGGCATGAAACGTTGTAAACGTTTTCTCAAGCATATCGTAATCGGAGATGTTATCTCCACATAGCTTCAGTTTAGAAGTAATTCTGAACATAGCAGAATTATATTCAGAAACGGACTTAAAGTCCTGTAGCCTCAGATGGGCCCAATCATATCGTGCTTGTGGCAGAGTGACCAACTTCAGGTTGTCATATCTCTCCTTTAAGCTGTTCCACAAAACGAGTGGATCCTTGACGGTGAGATATTCAATCTTCAAACCTTCGTCAAGGTGGTGGCGCAAGAAAATCAAGGCCTTCGCACAATCTTGGGTGGATGCTTTTTCTTTATCTTTGAGGGTGTCTCCGAGACCCATAGCATCTAGGTGGATTTCAGCATCCAACACCCATGTCATATAGTCCTTGCCCGAAATTTCAAGGGCAACGAACTTTCTTTTCATAATGTCAGACATACTCGAAAATTAAATTAGGAAGAGGGAAAATACCTTGGATTTTCGAGAATGATACTTGAGACGGTAGAGTCTCATGCTGATAACGTGTTATAAACTAAAGCAAAAGACAAGAACAATAGAACAAGAACAATAGCAATAGAGAGAAGAGTAGAGAGAGTTCTTCTTATTGAGTTGAGAGGGGTGAATTACAATGGTAGAGAGCACCTCTATTTATAGGGAGGAGGAAGATCTTGCTACCAATAATAGGACTCTAAAATCTCTCTAATTAAATACATTAAAGACATTCACCTTAAATAGAAGTGTAAGAATCTTCTATTTCATAACAATAATCAAATTCTGTATTACTAATACTAGCCCCCGTCTGGAAACAAGCTTACTGTCATTTGTCGACCTATTGTTTTCACTTGTCATTTTCATCATACTAATTTCGTATCCATTTAGAATTCTTCTCGACCCTGAACCACTACCTGTCTAGACAGACTTCATAATATTGGTCGATATACTTTGAACACACACTCTCTCTCTCTCTATTTTAATTTCTTCACAATTTTTCCTAAAAGCTTTCCTTCAATTTTATTATTTATTTATATTCGTTAATCTGACTACATAATAAGATAAAAAAAAGTGGTGATACATAAATCAATTGTAGGTGCTTATAAAATAAAAAGTCATATGTTGACAAACTCCATTTAATTATTTTGATTGAAAAATTAATGATTGATCAAGAGATGATAGTCCAAAAAACTAAACTAAAATAAATCAAAAGTTGATTATTCTCTTAGGTCTAACAATAACAGTAAGAAAATTGAGGTAGTTAGCACCTCTATTTGACCTCATTCTAACTAAGCTACTAAATAATGAAAAACAAATCTAGTTCTTCCTTTAAAACATTTTTATTTCGTTATATGCTCCTAACCCACATTGTAATAATCAATCAAAAGATAAAAGTTAAGAAGATGGACAAAAAGCTCCAGAATTTGGCTGCTCTCTTTAGCGGTTGCACATGTCTGTCGCTTTCATCCACAAATTTTATTTTCAACACATTATTTAAAAAACTGTGGAAAAACAAAAATGGAACCATGAAAACCGTTTCAGATGATTTTTCGGCTTTTTTAAGGACCAACAACTTTCGGGTCCATAACCACAAAAAATGTTAGGGACCGCTTTGGTTGGGAAACAAGTTATTTAATGATTAATTATTTTATGATTAGTTATTTTGAGATTAGTTCTTTCATCCTCTCATAGGATAAAACAATATTACAATTTTGGAATAATTAATTTTGTGATTAATTATACCATAATTTTATTCCAACCAAATCTAAATAAACTCATCTCAAATTTAATCTCAAGATTAATTATCCCTTATCCTTCCTATCAAACAAACCTTTAAAGAAAAAAATAAAAAAAAAAAGAGGAAACATCAACTTGTTAGTCGCGATCGCGTTGGTGGAGCTACAACAATAGAAGGGAGGTAAGTCAAACACCTTTTTACAGAATCTTGGTCACATGACAATAATTTATGCACATAATTTATATAAGAACCAGATTTTCATTGAATTTACTTTGCGTAATTTTATATTAAATTTTTGCAAGAGGCTGCTTTCAAGGTTTGACCACCTAATTTTAGTAACATGACGGCAACTCTTAACGTTGCATTAAAAATCTTATTCAATGATCAGATGACTATTGACTACTGATTTTAAATTCATTACATTAGTATTCAAATTGTGAACTTACGACCATTATGCTATTTTCTCATGGATAATTCTTTATTTTTTTTATTTTTTTGTTAATATATAATGGTTGGGACATGGGACCCAATCACCGAAATTTATGGGTAAGATTTAAAATTAGAGATTTGTAGTCTAAACAAAAGTCGTGCTAGCAATTACTTTATTGAAATTCCTATTAGGTTAGATGCTGTTTAATAAATAAACAACGAATAAATCAAATCCAAAATGTAACGTGTCATGTTTAGAACAGACTTAGTCCAAATTAGCAAAACGCAAACATCCATTTTAAAAACATGAGTACTTATGTCCAAATGTTGACAGCATTTTTCTGTTTAATTAAGCATGCCTTACATTTATTTTTTCCCAAAGCATGTCCTGTTCCACTGAACAAATAAAATACGAACGGGGAATGGAATTTCCTTGACTATTTAAATGATGACCCTTTGTCTATTTTGTCTATTCCCTTTTATTGAAAACCTCATTCAAATGGTAAAAGAATCAGTATTTTCTTGTATCCTCTCTAGAGGTTTAAGTTGGTTTCGAGGGCGGCCATCCATACAGATGATTTGGGATCGATTCCCTTTTTATACCTTTCGGGTCAAGCCTATCGCACATATTTGTCTAGCACAATTTATATTTCATGTATGGTTTGCATACTATTACACGTGGGGTGTTTACCCGGTACACACATAATATATTGTGACGTCCCAAAGGGTCATCACCCGTTTTTAATTGAGAAATCTATGTCTTCGAAGACTTGAAAACCTCATTTAAGGTTGCCTTGATTTACGTGTGCAGTCCGGGTGCCTAGTCGGAAAGCTTAAATATGAATTCTGTGGGGAAAAAAACTATGTTTTGATATTAAAATGAATAAATTTGATTATGGTCCATATTCTAGGTAAACGGACCCGGACTCATGCTTTGACGGTCCCGAGGGTTCGTAGGAAAATATTGGACTTGGGTGTATGCCCGGAATCGAATTCCGAGGCCTCAAGCCCAGGAAATGAATTTTTGAGTAAAATTATTTTCAGAAAATTTTTAAGAAAATTATAAATGAAATTTGATTAGAAGACTATGGTATCGGGCCCATATTTTGGTTCCGGCACCCGGTATATGTTTTAAATACGATTAAAGCAGTTTTTGTAAAGTTTCATTGAAAACGGGCGTCGTTTGACATATTTCAGACTTAAAATAGAAATTTGATGCTTTATGAAAAATTGAAAGAAATCATGAGTTTTGAGGCTTGATTCGATGTATATGATATTATTTTGGCGATTTGAACGCACGAGTAAGTCTGTAGGATATTTTGAGGTTGTGTGTATGTTTGGTTTGGAGCCCCAAGGGCTCGGGTGAGTTTTGGATAGGCCGTGAGTGCATTTTGTACCTTTTTAAGAAAATCTGGCATTTTAGTTCTGGTATTTTCGCATTTTCGAAAATATTCTTGCAAATGCGAGAAGGGGGAATCCTGCATTGGGTTGCAAACGCGACCATCTAGTTAGCAAATGCGATGTGGAGCCAGTCGCAAATGCGACATAGTGGCTCGCAAATGCGAAGTCTAGTGTTCCGCAAATGCGACATAATTATCGCAAATGTGATTCTCTTGTGTTTGCCCAGTGTTCGCAAATGTGAACATGACTTATCAATTCACATATCTGTTGGGTTCGCAATTGTTAACCCCAGTTCGCAATTCCTATAACTGCAACCTGCATTTTATGTACTTAGCCGAATTTGAACCCCATTTTTCATATTTCTCAAACTCAAACACCCATAGGGGATTTTCCAAGAATTATTTCTTTTCCAAATCAATTGTAAGTTAGTGTCTACTCATTTCTTTTATTCCTTAACATCAAATTAGCATGTTTTCAGCTTAAAATCAAAAAATTCCATGGGTGAAATTGGGGGGTTTGGGTAGAACTTAGGTTTTTCTAAAATTGGAATTTGGATCTCAATTTGAGGTCTGATTTTAAAACAAATTATAAATATGGATTCATGGGGGAATAGCTAACCGAGTTTTTGTTCAAACCTCGGGTTTTGACCAGGTGGGCCCAAGGTGTTTTTGGACTTTTTGGGCAAAACTTTGGAGAAATTTAATTTTATGCATTCAAATTGATTCATTTAGTATTTATTGATGTAATTAAGTAATTTGTGACTATATTCGAGCGAATTTGTGGTGGAATAGAGATGTAATGCCATAGTTGAGACTTGAGTTGAATTCAAGGCATCGAGGTAGGTGTCCGGTCTAACCCTAGCTTGAGGGATTAGGAGTTGAGTCATATTTGCTACTTGTTTTATGTCGAGTACAACGTATAGGCATGTTGATGAGTATCTATACATTGGTGTCTAGCATGACCGTGAGTCTATAAATTGTGAATATCTTGATTCATGTTATATATTCATGCCTTAGAGATGATTTCTAGTTGTTGTGGAAAATTTGTGGAAAGGGTTGTGGATTTTGAACGCCGAAGAGCATTGGCTCAAGTTATTCGATGAATTGAGAAAGTATATGAATTATTATACCCTTTGGAGCATTGACTCAAGTGGTAATGAGAGTGATGAGATGAAAGTGAAAGAAAGAGGAAGAATCATTAATTTTACCTTTGCTGGGTTGTTTGTGTTTATTGATTTTCTCTCTTGCCGGGATGTGAAAGTTATTTATTTGTGTTCCCCTGCAGGGATTTAACTATTTATTTGTGTTCCCTTATCAGGATTTCTATTATTGTTTGTTTACTCCCTTGCCCCCTTGTTTGTGATTGTTATTTGGGCGAGGATGAGTATTAAAGCACGAAGGGTGATGCCATGCATTATTTGCTATTGTGAGGAAAGACAGTAAACCACGAAGGGTGATACCGTGCATTTTTTTCTATTTTGAGGAAAGAGAGTAAAAATACGAAGGGTAATTCCGTATCGCACTATGTACCATTCCGTGCCTATCATATTGATTTCATGATAAGAAATAGTGTGAAGCAAGAAGGGTGATGACGTGACGTACGATGTACATTCCATACCGGTATTCATTGATTATATGGTGAGGAAAGAGAGTAAAAGCATGAATGGTGATGCCGTGTACTTTGTATGATTGATTTGGTGAGAACGAGAGTAAAAAAACGAAGGGAGATGTCGTGCAACTGTTGATTTCTTACTCTTGTTGATATACTAGTTGTACAGTTTCATTCTTTATTTGTTATTTCTATTTCGGAACTGTTACTTTTCCCACATCATGTTCCTTCCCTCTTTGACTGTTATTTTTTGTACTTCTATTCTGTCGCATGTATTTATATATTGAAATGGGAGCGGGTGGTACGCCTACCACAAGTTAATGATGAAATAGGAACGGGTGATATGCCTGTCACGAAGTATGAGAAATGGGATCGTGATGCACTCCTGCAACAAGATGAGTATTGAAAAGTGAAATTTGCCTTTATTTTTTTCCTTATCCGTATTAGATGTCAAGTTGTAGTTTCCATAATATTCTCGATATGCTGCTTTAACTGTTACCCTTGAAGCATGTTTCCTTCCCCATCTTTAATTGTTTATTATCGGTTTACTTTTCCTCCAACTATTATATAGCTGTACAGGTCTATCTGGAGTCTGGTCCTAGCCTCGTCACTACCTCGCCGGGTTAGGCCAGGCACTTATCAGCATATGGGGTTACTACATTCTGTGCTCTTTTGTACAGATCCAGGTACCGGACGACCTCAGTAGTTCGGAAGCCAGCTTTTAGTTCACTGAGTCACCGAGGTAGCCTTGCAGGCGTCCGCAGACCCGGCGTCTCCTCTATCTTATATTTCATTATGTTATCTATGTATCAGACAAACTGTGTATTATTTCTTCAAACGGTTGTATTAGTATTCTTAGTAGTTCATGAGTTATGTGACACCAAATTTTGGGTAGAGGCTATGTTGGATTTCCGTATTGTTATTTAGTTTTCTTTAATATAAGTCATCCGCTTATTATTTATTCCCGATGTTTTCATGTTATTATTGGTAATCGTGAAAGAAGTAGTTGGTTGATAAAAAGAGTAGTTAAAAATTTGTTTGCCTAACTCTCAATAGTAGGCGTCATCACAATCTCAGAAGATTGGAAAATTGGAATTGTGACATACTTACTCGAATGATAGAGACTGTGATTGAAATTATAGCATTCCAGGAATTCCAAAAAAACAATATTTTCTTTTAAATAACACTCAGTAAACTTCCAAGTTGTTGATCATATTCAAAAATCTTGTTTCATTATATATATTAGGATTAGGGGTAGAAAAGTAACTATGACTACTACGGGAAGAGAAAATCAATGTATTTAATTACTTAACTTACACTGAAGTGATTAGAAAGCTACAAGTTGGTGCGTCATCTTCATTTCCAACTAAGCTAAGATGTTAAAGTTCGAGTTATTTATGGGAAGTGATAATCACTGTCGAAGTTTTAGAAGTGAGTTATATCGGTCAGAAAGTTAAATTTTTCTCTAAATTAAATTTTATGTTATATTAAAATATATATTCTATCAATCAAAATATCAAAATGAACAATAATTGTATATAGTAAAAATTAGAGAATGGGTTGTGAGTACTTGTGATTGAATAAAAGAAAATAACCAAAAAAACTTTTTTCGTCTATTTTATTTGACGCTCATATTTCTTTATCCGTTCCAAAAGAGTAATACTCCGTCAATTTCAATTTCAATTTCTATGAGGTCATTTCATTAGATACAAAATTTAAGATAGAAAGAAATATTCCATAGGTTATTAAAGGATAAAATAAAAAGTTTATTGTTAAAATATTTATAAATACAAAAATGAGGTTACTTTTTTTTTAAATAAGGAAAGAGTACTATGTAAAATGAAATGGAGGAAATATATACATCTTTGTTACTGGATAACATATTTTAAATTTATAATGTTATGAGACATGTTCTAGTTCTACATCACAAAATATAAAAATTATGAGTAATTTTGGTATATTTTACATTTCCTAGTGATAAGTTTTTCATTTTCTTTCTTATATTTTATATCCAAATCAAAATGGAAACAAGATGAAAAGGAAAAATTTGTAACAAATCAATATTCACAAGAAAAAAAAAAAGTAAAACAAAAGAAAAGAAAAAAATCTAGAGGTTCTCTCAAATAGGCAGAAAGCCGCAGATGGTTTTAGCTGCCCCCCCCCCCCCCCCCCCAACAGTGCAACTGCTGCCCATTATAAATTTCCAATTTTACCCTTCCCCTTTCCTTATATATCCGAACCTTCCTCCCACTTTCTCCTCAAACCTCACTCTCCGTTCTTCTTCTTCTTCACTTCAAACCCTCTCTCTCCCTTCAAAATTTTCCATTTTTAACCTTACAAAAAATGGCCAAAGGAGGCAAACTCACGAAACTCAAATCTGTGTTAAAGAAAATGCAATCCTTCAAACTCGGCCGCGTAAATGGCAGCGCCGTCGTAGCCACACATCATTCTTCCTCCTCGGACGAAGATTCCTTTTCCGATGATAATCACTGCTCTAACAAAAATGTGTATCCTGTCTATGTCGGAAAATCGCGCCGCCGGTACCTTGTAAACTCCGACGTCGTTGACCACCCGCTTTTCCGTGAACTCGTCGAAAAGTCCGGCGATTCTGAAGAATATATTACAGTTGGATGTGAAGTTGTTCTCTTTGAACATTTGCTTTGGATGCTTGAAAATGCTGATCCTCAGCCTGAGTCATTGGATGAGTTGGTTGAATTTTACTCTTGCTGATGTGGAATAACTGTCAGTAACTGAATTGAAAAAAGAAATAACCGTGACGTGGACGTGGTAATTGGATATGACCACCCACTATCTCGTATATAGCTGTAAATTTTTCTTTTTTGGTCATATGATTTTGATTAATTAGGTGTAGAAAGAGGAAAAAAGAAAATAAAAAAAAAAAGATAGAGAGGATTAATTAAGTAGTCCATTTTTATAAGGCAAATTTCTTATTTTAAGAGAGAAGTCTAGTGGGTGATTATTGTTATTCAGTCAATGCATGTTTCATTCTTTCTCTGTAAGTTTTTACCTTTATCTATTTTGTCCTTGAATTTCTCTCTTTTCTTTTTCTTATTGGAAACCAACTAACATCGACAATGTTCGTATTTTGCTTTTACTAAGGTTCAATAAAAATAGATGAAAAAATAATATTGTATAGTTGCTCTCAAAATAATAGTCTAAAAATATATATACATTATATGTTATATACAAAAATTAAATTAATTTTATATATTTTTTCAGCTATCAAATGCAAATTATTTTTAGCGCGGGTTAAAAGTGATAATACCCGAAATGTTATGAAATAATATAAAGACAAGAACAATAATACAAGAACAAGAGCAATAGAGAGAATAGAGAGAGAGGAGTATTCTCATTGATACTTAGAGATTGTTAGGGATGTATTACAATGGTAGAAGACCCCTTTATTTATAGGGAGGTAGTGACTTAGCTACCAAGAATAAAACTCTAGAATCTCTCTAATTATAGACATTCACCTTAAATAGAAGTCTATTTATAACACTCCCCCTTGAATGTCTATTCAATGATGTGCCTCGTTAAAACCTTAAAACAAAACCCAATGGGAAAAATTAAAGTAAGGAAAAAGAGTAAACATGTTTGAATATAAGCCTATTGGTTGCCTCGTTAAAAACCTCGCAAGGAAAACCCAATTGGGACAAAACCTTGTAAGGGAAAAAGAGTGCAACCCGCATTAACTCCCTCTAATGAGTACATCAATTTATATCCTTGAGCATTTGCATTCCAATCTTGTGCATCATCTTCAAAACGATCTTTGGTAGACGTTTGACAAATCAACCATATTGACTTGAATAAATATTCCGCACCTTGAAATCATCATTCTTGATAGATATGAACATCTTCATATAATGTCGTGGAATAACTCTTCAATATCTCCATAGATGTATTCTCAATGCCATCATGCTTATAGTTATAGCAAGATACATATGTACACAAATTGTACTAAGGATGTGGTACTTCAGGACCAAGAATTGCATATGCTTCAAGCAACTTAAATCTTTCAAGTTAAGTCATATAAGCCATATAATAGACTTTAGACGCATATCAAGTTTTCCATGTCATGCTAGACAAATAAGATATCGAAAACTGATTATACATACCTTTGACTTTATACTTTCAAGCATTTGAACTATAGGTTCAAAACTACATGTCTTTCATATGGAATCAATTCTTCTTGAATTGTATCTCTTCCATTTAGTTACTTTCTTTGGGTCAGCAAATGCGTATAGCATGCTTTGCAATATGTTGTAATTGAATTATCCCTTTTATGAACTTCAGGTTCATATCATGATATTCGGGGATATACATATACAAATGATAATTCATCCCATGTAACCTTTTCTCAAGTGTTTATCATGTCTCCCCCTCATGTTAGAAAAGCTAACTTGTTTCCTCAACTTTGAGAGTTCATCTTTGTGCATTATGGTGTTAATGAAAATATACACCGCACATCAATAATAATAAGATGAAATTATTTGGTTCCTGACCCTGAACCACTTGTGAGGGGAGAATATACTCTCGTATACAACGTATATCAAACTGATATATATAACTTTGTTCTCATAAGAAACAGTTTAGCTATTAAGTGGAAGCACTCAATAATTATCTTGCTAAACCAACTTTGATATAAACCAACTTATCAAGATGAACTATCTTGAGTAGAAAATCTGGAAATTATGCTCGAAGTTAGATTACTGAGCAATTTACCTCGCAAGCACCGGCCAGGCTGCGGGTTAATAACAATTGCGCATGTAACCATTTTATTGATGCATCATATGTGGTATACATGGCAGGTGAATGGGCCCATATTCACCTTTGATATTTCCAGAATTTATGGACTTCAACCCGAACTCTTTAGTTGGTCAGTTCATTAATGAGAACAAGTGATACAAGAGAATTTGTAAAGAACTTTCTAGTTCTTTGATATTCACCTGTGTGAATTTGCACATCATACTTAAAATGAGATGGCTAATACGAATGCTAACTGAACAAATTATCAATATTGGTAAACTTCAAATTTACACCATGACATGTGCACTTATCAATAAACTTCAGGTTTATTATGACATGGGTTTTTATACCAATAGATATCCACTTTATTGTGGTATTCTTTCTTTTGTGTAGTACAAACTGGAGAACAAAGCGGGTAGCTTTTCATATGCAAATTACCCCACTACAAGTTGTAGTAATAGGAGATATCAAAGCCTTCCTTTATTTATAGTCTCAATATAATCAATCGCTTTCGCGTGTACTTTGGAAACTGAATAAGTTTCTTTGAGACTTACTACAGCACAATACTCAATTGTGCTTCTCCAACATAGTAATAATTGGCTCTTCTAGAGCTCTCAATTAATTTTGTACTACCACAGATTCATCAACATCCATGTGGTGAATATCTTTCTTAAAGAGAAAGTTATACCATTATGGTCATGTCAAACTTATATGCAAGATATGTTTCTTGCATTATCGTTGTCCTTTAATAGTCATATTTCCAAAATACTTTGGCGTACAATAGGTACGTGATCATTCATGCCATATATCATCTCAAACCTCCTTCTAGGGGTGAGTGTGGTATCATCTCAAACCTCCTTCTAGGGGTGAGTGTGGTATATTTAATACCAATTTCATGTTCATATTCTTCCAATAATGAATATGTATTCGTGAATCAGATGTTGTCACATTCACTTCGGGGATATGTGATTTTGTTATCCTTTTCAAATCTATAAATGCGTCAGGCATTTGATTTGCTATTCTTTGCAAATGGATAATCTTTTGTGCCTCTTTCACAAATAGAGGTATGTGGATCAAGATGAGATAATGATGCATTTTTCCACAAAATTTCCCGTTTGGTTTCACCAACTTCTCCCCCTAATTTTGGGAAAAGTGTCTCATCAAATTGACAGTCTGCAAATCGTGCAGTGAACAAATCTCCTGTCAATGTTTCGAGGTAGCGAATAATGGAGGGCGATTCAACCTCAACACATATTCCTAACCTTCTTTGCAGACCCATTTTGGTGCGGGATGGCGGTGCTACAGGCACATATACTGCGCATCCAAAGATTCTTAAATGGGATATATTGGGTCCATGACCCAAAACCAATTGCAACGGGGAATATTTGTGTCAATTCGTCAGTCAGAGACGAACTAGCATTGCTGTATGCAAAATGGCGTGACCCCAAACCAAAGAGGGCAGCCGACGAACTAGTATTGCTGCATGCAAAATGGCGTGAACCCAAACCGAAATGGGCAGCCTCGTTTTCATGAAGAATTCAAGATTATTCTCATCTATTGTCTCAATATGATATCCATTTTGAATGATATCTTTAAAACTCAACAAGTTCCTTTTAGACTTGGAGGAGAACATTGCGATTGATATCATTAAAACTCAAAAAGTTCTTCTTAGACTTGGAGGAGAATATTGCATTCTCTAAGATAAACGTCGTGCCTTTGGGCAGAGTTACAATTGCTCTTCCGGAGCCTTCAATCAATTTACTAAAGAAAATATACGAACATGAGAATAAACAACTTCAATCCGTTTGTGTCACATTTAAATAATATTTTCAAAATCTGCTGCGGTCAGTTGACAAACTAAATCAGATAGTCGATTGTATGGATTACTATGCAGCTTGAAAATTTCAGTTTAAGCATTTTCATAAAACAATCGATTGTTAAACACACACAATCGATTGTTGAACATCGACAATCGATTGTTAAACACACACAATCGATTATTTGCTATTTTTGAAAAACTTCAGATCACTGTCTTAAGACAATCGATTGTTAGACATAGACAATCGATTGTTGGTTATTTTTGAAAAATTCCAGACCTCTGTATAAAGACAATCGATTGTTAGACATAGACAATCGATTGTTGGTTATTTTTGAAAAATTCCAGATCACTGTCTAAAGACAATCGATTGTTAAACATAGACAATCGATTGTTGACTGTTTTTGAAAAATTCCAGATCACTGTTTTAAAGACAATCGATTGTTGATCATTGACAATCGATTGTTTTGCAGTTTTTATGCGAAATATGAGATAACCGACTAGTTTTTCAGGTTAGTCGATTACCTCTACTGGAAAGTAAAAATATTATTGATATTTGAGCATATTGATACATTCTAACGAACTAATACTAACATTATATCATGAACTAACTAATACGAGCTAATACTAATGGCTATTAGTTTATTCATTAACTAATACAAACAAGTAAAATAAAATCAAACAGCTCCATCTTCTTTCATCACGGATCCATCACCGATTACGTGGTCTATCTTCCCCTCGGGTTGCTCAAAGAAGTCTGCCACATCCAAGTGGGTGATGTCAAAGTTGTCGTCAGAGACAAAATTCGTTTCAGGGCGTTTACTCTTTCGAGATGCTTGATAAAGGTCAACCAAATGTCATGGTATACGGCAAGCCTTTGACCAGTGCCCGTTTCCACCGCAACGATAATATATAGTTTATAAACTATTTGCTTTTGGATTCTTATCGTATCGTGCTTGTGGCAGAGTGACCAACTTCAGGTTGTCATATCTCCTCTTTAAGCCATCTCACAAGATAGGTGGATCTTTGACTGTGATATATTCAATTTTCAAACCTTCATCAAGGTGATGGCGCAAGTAAATCAAGGCCTTAGCACAGTTTCAAACCTTCATCAAGGTGATGGTGCAAGAAAATCAAGTCCTTAGCATAGTTTTGGGTGGATGCATTATTTCTGTCTTTAATGGCGTCTCCAAGACCCATAGCATCTAAGTGGATTTCAGCATCCAACACCCATGTCATATAGTTCTTGCCCGAAATTTCAAGGGCAACGAACTTTCTTTTCATAATGTCAGACATAAAATAAATTTACATCAAGAGCGTGTTCATACTTACGGGCTCTATTACAATTATCACATTCACTTCAGGGAATGGATCATAATCATGTGCTTTACACAATCTCATGTCAAATATTACTTTCATAAAGTGAAAGATTTATTTTGAGAATCTTTATTATTCTCATTATCACAATAATGACGATTATAATTTCGTCTATTGCCACGTCCACATCCATTGATACCTTTACGGTAATAATTTTGTCTTCTTTCAGACTTATCACATACTGCTACCACATTCTCTAAAGGGAATGGAGCAAATTCAATTGGACGGAATTCTTTGCCACATCCACATTCATTGATACCTTCATGGTAATAATTTTGTCTTCTTTCAGACTTATCATATACTGCTTCCACATTCTCTAAAGGGAATGGAGCAAATTCAATTGGACGGATTTTCAATCTTTTGCCCACAATCATACATGAATTTAATCATGGCAGGACATAGAGATTTAACCACTTCATGTGGTTATAATTTCTTACACACTCCATTAGAGTTATAATCAAACTTTGTTGTCTATGTTTGTATATAAAATCAAATTATAGAATTCCAAGAATTTGAAAGAGAAAAGTAAAATACTTACCTTAATTTTCTCAAGAAGATTCTTGAGACGGTAGAGTCTCGTGCCTTTTAGAATCACGAACACGGAACCGATGTCGAAATCTCGAATTTCTGTTTCCAATCTTTCTTTCACGTTTTCTATTTCTGTTTTCTTCCTTTTCTTTCTTCCGTTTCTGTTTCCCTTTTTTTTTTCTTTTTTTTTCGTTTCTTTCTTCTTTTGCTTCTTTTTCTTTCTTTTCAACGTTCTGTTCTTCTTTTCCGTTTCCCTTTTTTTATTTTTTTTTCTTCATTCTTACTTTGAAGCAAAACCTTAGACAAACAAAAGTTAAGACAATCGAAAATTTCAATTGGTTAGAGACTCGTACTGATAACGTGTTATGAAATAATATAAAGACAAGAACAATAATACAAGAACAAGAGCAATAGAGAGAATAGAGAGAGAGGAGTATTCTCATTGATACTTAGAGATTGTTAGGGATGTATTACAATGGTAGAAGACCCCTTTATTTATAGGAAGGTAGTGACTTAGCTACCAAAAATAAAACTTTAGAATCTCTCTAATTATAGACATTCACCTTAAATAGAAGTCTATTTATAACACGAAATATAAATTGAAGTGTACCAGTAATCTTTAATGGTCCTTCTTTCATGGTATTATGTGTTTTCAAAAATAATTAAGTAGGATGACTCCAAAGAATTTACTTAGTACAGAGTCAATACGTTTATCTCTTGGATATATAAACACACTCTAAACTTAGTTAATCTAAATTTTGAGTTCATCTTTATTGAACTACTAATTATCGATATATAGTAACAGAGCATCCCAGGGGCAGATTTATAGGGTAATTTTGGGCACGTGAACACTTGTTCCTTCTGCCAAATTAGGCATTATATATATGTATATTTTAAAATTAATCTAATATTATCTATTGGCACCTATATTTCACAAAAGTTGAATGATCACTTGGTTGAGTATATTTACTCAAAGAAATAGAGATTATTTTTTAATATTTTTTTGTCTCATATCTTTAATGGTACACTCGGAAGTCCTAGATCCGTCTCTGGTGGGCCCGTGGTTAAAAGCATCAAAAATTGCTATGCTAAGCGGATTTGGAATCAAGGTGACATATTATGCTAAGGTTATCTAATGTTGAAAAATATCATAAATTGATCCTACTTGATTTAAACGTACTACAGCTGTTGGTCTTTTTTCTCTCTCTTCTTACAGCTGTTGGTTGGGGTCACCAGTTTTGAATCCTTTTTTGGTGTTTGTCCTTCACATTAACTATATTGTCCAAATTAAGGACTTGAGCTCCTTATACACGTACTCACTTTTCGTACGTATAAATGGAAATTTATCTGTCAATCTTTTTCCATTAATTCCACAATCTATTACCACTATGTTGTTTGAGTTCTGGTGAAGCTGTATAGATTTAAACGTGATGAAGGAGTTAAAGTACAAGCTGTAAGATAATGATGGGTATAATTAAATTCCCACCTTAATTACTTAGCTTGATTGCTTAGTTAACCATTATGGTAGATTAGTAATTATTTCTCCATTTTTAGTCAGAAATCTCGAGTCTCAGCTTTGGGAAAGATTCATCTTCGGAGGGGTCGCATTATCATTTTTCCGGTGTGAATCCGAATTAATCGGGCCCAAGGCTAGTGCAGAACAAGAAAAGGGTAGAACAGCCAATGCACAAAGCATCATGCATTTACGTAGGGTACGAAAAAGATCGCACCGCAAGAGTTGTGAAGTGGATAGCATATCCTAATTACTCACACGAAGATAACTTTATCGTTGCTCCTAAAATTCTCCTTCAAATGCAGAATTCCGAGTGGAAAAGAAAAAGATAGGTTAACTAGTTAGCATGCATGTAAGTTGTAACTGATGTATGATTTTGTCCAATAGTATAAACTTTGTCTTTATGATTTGCAGATTTTCACTCTACCACGCATTGGCGGAGCCACCCTTACTTGAGGGGTGTCACTTTTCGCCGGAAAATAACACTATGTAGATAAGTATTTTAGGTATTTTCTTTTCTTAAAAATTGAATATTTACAAGGGGTTGACAACCCTTGACACAAGACAAACTCTTAGTGCAATGATTAAAGCGTGTCAAAATTTACAGAAGGTTGCAAGTTCCATTTTCCACAGTAGCAACTTTTTTTTTTGACACCCATTTTTATAATTCCTGGCTCCGCCATTGCTACCACGTACGCTTGAATTAGTGAAAATAAATACACCGGTTTTACTAATGATTACGTATTACATAATAAAAGTAATTAAAAAAGGTGATTTGCAGCAACCAGCTGGTTGAGGTGTGTAAAGGTACGACATGATAAGAATTTAATGCTTCTTCCTAATGAAGCTGAGTCTTTAGTGGAACTGCTAGTTGTCTTGATAATATGTTAGCTCTTAAGCAGAGAAAAAAAATTAAATTTTGCAATTTTTTTAATTATAAACCCATAGCAGAAGGAAAAGAAAAGGGTAGTTTGTATAGTTTATGATACTAATGATTGGGTAGTTGAAGATGCTTTTGGTTTTCCAAGAAACATCTCTATTGTTTTTGTTAATATGGTGATAGGTATGATGTATGCAATATAAACAAATGATGTACCCAACACACGCTCTTTGTTTGAAGTTTTGTTTGTTGGTAGAAAGATATTCTCATTGCCCTTTTGAAAGAATGTCTAAACTTATAACTAGGTATGGATTAAGGGAGGATTTTTGAATATTAATTTATTAATGCTAAGTGGAAGACACGAAATTGAAAGATATCGTTCCTAACACAAATACCTTATTATCTGTAACGACGCGTTTCTATTAATCTTTAAACTTGTTATAATATCCTCTTATTATACTTCATCTGCCACAAATCTATGCATTGTGCAAATTAAAAGTTGGTTTACCAGTCGGCTATGCAGGGAAAATTCGAATTCTGTTTCGAATTACATACTTAGAGGTTTTAACTAAACTTAGGGGTGCATTGATTATGTATAAGTTGGGTTCAAGAAACACATCAAACTTAGTAGGCGTTTGGGCCTAAAAAAATATGTTCCTAACAGATTACTACTAGCTTGTTACAACAACTTGAATTAATAGATTAATCGTATCAAAATTCTTTTACATTCCGCCAGTATATATTAAGTTTAAATATCTTTTTTGTAATGCTACCCAGTGGCCAGTGTCATATATATATATATATATATATATATATATATATATATAAGCAAAGTGATGAGTAAAAATTGATTTGAGAGTTGATAAAGAAAAAAATCAAACCAAAGTGAGGGGATAAAGTTGATGAACTTTAGGGAAAAGAGAGATTTAGGGAATATTATACCTTCGGACCTTTTCATAACATCCTTATGTAATAGCTATTCACTATAAAAGTCGAGTTATTTTAAGAACGGTTAAGGGTCATATATATACTTGTACTATTAAAAATAGGCCATATTTATCCTCCGTTTGAATTCTTTATCAAATATGTCCCCACCGTTATACATTAGGGCCATATATATCCCTCAACGTTAAAACACCCTCCCATATATTTTTAGTACGGTTAAGGGTCAAATATATCCTTGTACTATTAAAATAGGTCATATTTATCCTCCGTTTGAATTAACCCCGCCCCGACCCAATTGTTAATCCTAGACCCGCCCCACTCCTTTATTTACGTTGTCAACTATTTAGTTGTATCTCGATAAAATGCATAAAGATTGTGTCATCAGGAAAGAAATAGCCACAAAAGAGGGAACATAGAAGAAGCAGAGGAGATTAATACGACTATTTATAAGAACCGTTTCATTGATTTTTTTTTTCTCCAGGCGTGCTTACAACATATTTTTTTAGGCATAATTCAAACATAGACGTGGAAAAGAATTTGGGGGCTTTTTCTTTTTGGGTTTTGTGTGTGTTGGGGGGGGGGGGGGGGAGGAGGGGGACAACACCTAATAATAATGGCTATGAGTGTGTGTATTCAAAGAGAAATAGTGACATACCTCACCAAGAAATTTCAGACCCATCTCCTCAGCTGTTATACGAGCTCCTCCTTGACCAAAGATATAGGATGCTTCATTGCATTTTGGGCACTTAAAGTAGCTCATATTCTCCAAAATTCCCAATATATGTGGTAAGTAAAACTGTTCAATTAGAACTACATCATAGAAGAACTAAGCTATAGTATGCTTCTGCATATCTCAATGTCCAGTATTCTGATACCTTTGTATTGCTATGTCAGGTTGGTAACATGAATTAAGGAAATTGAATTTTCTGAATCCAGCTTCAACTACTATTGCTAGTCTAACAGACTATCAACATCGTAAATGATCGTGCTCGGTTTTCTATTAGATTCCTTTCGGTTATCCACTTTTTCTCATTGTGTGGAAAGGGAGTCTTGTGTTAGGTTCATGGTATCAGTCTTGACATACAACAAAACTCACTTAATTGTTCTCTTTGACCAAGGCGAAGGTGGTCAAACAGATGAAAAATTGTAAATCTCTGCAGTCTTAACAAAATTATACATATGTCTGTATGCATGCGCAGAAAGAGTCCACTCAACAGCTAAATCAAGGTTATCAATGGGGCGGGTCTAGGATTAGCAATTGGGTCGGGGCGGGTTTAATTCAAACGGAGGATAAATATGGCATATTTTTAATAGTACAAGGATATATTTGACCCTTAACCGTACTTAAAATATATGGGAGGGTGTTTTAACGGCTGAGGGATATATATGGCCCTAATGTATAACGGTGGGGACATATTTGATAAAGAATTCAAACGGAGGATAAATATGGACTATTTTTAATAGTACAAGAATATATTTGACCCTTAACCATTTTAAGAATCAAATATTATTTTATATTATAATATATGTCCTCTATAACAACACTTTATATACTACAACAACAACAACTACCCAGCATAGTCCCACCAAGTGGGGTCTGGGGAGGGTAATATGTAGACGAGCCTTACCCCTATCCGAAAGGGCAGAGAGGTTGTTTCCAATCGACCATCGGCTCAGTGAAGGAAAGGAAAAACAAAAACTAAAACAAAAACAAAAGAGCATTAGTAAGTCCAGCAGAAATAGCGTAAATAATTATCTATACATAAGAACCGTAAATAAAATAGCATGCAATAATATCATACGGTAACTACCATAAATAACTACCATAAGGGAGACACAATCCAAAACACAAATCATCTATGGATAGCTCTGCCAAGCCTCACCCAACCCCGGGTGAGTAGTACGAAAAACTCTAGGGGCCCCTATCCTACAACACTGATACTAGACCTCCAGACTTTCCTATCAAGAGTCATGTCTTCAGAAACCCGTATTCTAGCCATGTCATGCCTAATCACCTCTCTCCAATACCTCTTAGGCCTCCCTTTGCCTCGCCGGACGCCGACCATCACCAGCCGTTCACAACTCCTCACCGGGGCATCAGGACTCCTCCTCCGCACATGCCCGAACCAACTCAGCCTCGCTTCTTGCATCTTCTCATCCACCGGGGCCACCCCCACCTTCTCTCGAATAACTTCATTCTTAATCTTATCTAACCTGGTGAGCCCGCACATCCACCTGAGCATCCTCATCTCCGCAACCTTCATTCTCTGAACATGAGAGTTCTTCACTGGCCAGCACTCCGCCCCATACCACATTGCAGGTCTAACTACAACTCTATAAAATTTCCCGTTGAGTTTCTGTGGAACTTTCTTGTCACACAGGACTCCTGATGCAAGCCTCCACTTTGACCACCCCGCTCCTATACGATGAGTGACGTCCCCATCAATCTCTCCGTCCCCCTGAATCACCAACCCAAGATATCTGACGATGTCCCCCTGCCTACTTCGCTCGGCTCGGTGCTAAACTTGCACTCCAGGTATTTTGTCTTAGATCTGGTTATTTTGAAACCCTTAGACTCGAGAGTCTGTCTCCATACCTCTAACCTCTCAATAACACCGACTCTCGTCTCGTCTATTAAGACTATGTTATCAGCAAATAGCATACACCAAGGCACCTTCCCTTGAATATGTCGGGTTAGAGCATCCATCACCAAGGCAAACAAGAGATGGATAAGCGCCGATCCTTGATGGAGCCTCATAACCACTGAAAAATAATCTGAGTCGCCACAACACTTTATATACTATAGCAGCAAAAAGATTTGATTGTATTGACAAAGCAAAGGAGAGAGTATAGAGGGAGCATATATATCAGTTAGAATAAATGCTGAAATGACCGAACAAAATGCAGCAACTAAAGAGAAGACAGCCGATGTTCTCGGCTTTTTTACGAGAAGACATTCAGTCATGCCTGCTTATGCCCAATGTACTGCCCATGGCTACAGTATATCATGCTCTTTCTTTGTCTCCCCCGGAGTGTGTTGCTAGCTTCCTCTTTATCCTTTTCTTTTTAGGCATTCGGTATCTGTGACGTGTTAGCCACTACTAATATGAATTTGCATCGAATAAGGCCGTACACTCAAAGGTATAGTGCATTTTACCAAGGAGTTTTTCATTTTCAAAACTTCAATGAGAGACGTGTGGTTAAAAGTGGAGCGATCTCAACCATTCACAGTACATCATCCGTGAGTTACCAGGGCAAATATAGCATTTCGACTACAGGTTCAATTAAATCTATGTCTTTCGACACCAAGTATGATTTATCTATACTGCAGTTATTAAATACCTAAGACCCATTACCCCTACTAATTTGAATAATCTCATGCAGGAGTAAAACGTTATTTTGAAGAAGTTCTGTTTAAGAACTTGAGTAGAATACATCTGGTCAAAGATTGAGGGATCTTAATTAATTATCCACGCACCCATCTTCTTTACCGCAATAGTTTGAGAATAAGTCACCAAACATGTGTTATGTCGACAAAGAGGTACATCCAAAAATAAAAAAGTAAAGAACAACAAATTTTAACGTGGAAAACCCTTTAAATCGAAGGCAAAAATTACGGGATTACAAAGATCTGAATAAGCTTCACTATAATAATAAGAGGGTTATAAAAATTCTCCAAATTGTCTATACAACAAGTGTCAAACACGGAGCAACAATAGTAACAAGAGCAACAACTAATCAATTGAAGAAAGAGGAGAATCCACAAAATCGAAGATGCTATTTGAGGCTCGAAACAATATATTACAAGCCTCCAAATCCGATCTCCACCGTTCAAATCCAAGACCAAGATCTTGCAAACACTAAGTCATAATTTCAGCCTGATCCAACGGTTAACGAATCAAAAATGTAATTTTAATGTTGGCTGGTCGGAATACAAATCTGCAGGAAAATAAATATTTTTCTTCTCTCTTCTCTCTTGATGAAAGGTCTCTCAAAAACTACTCTTATGTGCTTAACTCTTTCAAAGACTTGTATCAACGAGCATAGAATAATTCTTCAGGATTGTTCTATTTATAAATCATAAGTGGTGCTTTCTCTTAAATCCAACCCTCAATCAAAACAGGAATAAACCGAATCCAATTCCAAATAGGATTGGAAACCAAAAGAGAATAGGATTAAGCCTTGAGCCTTTGGCTGGACAACATGGGCATGTGACCAACAAACTCCCCCTCCAGCCAATGGGCCTAATGTATCTTTAAGTAGAGGAGCTATTGACAGGCTTCATGCCTGCCAATTTTCTAGAAAATTCTTGTTTATCTGCTACCACGACCATTATCATCATATCCGAAGGATTTTTATCAGTGTGTATATTCTCAATCTCAAATAATTTCTCTTCCAGGGCCATTCTTATCTAATGATACTTTCTTTTTATATGTTTGATATTAGAATTAAAAGTGGAGTGCTTGGTGAGACATATAGTACTCTGATTATCACAAAATAAGATGTACCTTGGCTGCTCAAAGCCAAGATCATTAATAAACTCCTTTATACATAATAGTTCTTTGGCACCTTCTGTGACAACAATATATTCGGTTTTTGTGGAGGATAGAGATATGCACTTCTGTAGTCTAGATTACCAGGAAATAGCTCCCTCTGCAAAAGTGATCAAATAACCGGAAGTAGATCTTGAATTATCAAGATTGCCTCCTAAATCAGAGTCTGCGTAACAAATAAGTTCAGGTTTGTCATTGCCAAAGCACAACTTCAAATGTACAGTACTTTTCAAATACCTTAATATCCATTTTACTACATCCAATGTTCTTTTCGAGGATTAGAAAGGAATATACTAACACTACCAACGGCATGCGCAATATCTGGTCTAGAATAAACTATAGCATATATCAAGCTACTAACAACAGAAGAGTAAGGAATACAAGACATGTCCTTTTTCTCTTCATCAGTAGATGGACTCTGATTAATACTAAATTTGAAGCGTTTAGCAAGAGGAGGACTAACTACTCTTGCATCTGTCATATTGAACCTCTTGATTACCTTATCAACGTATTTCTTTTGGGACAGAAATAACTCTTTTCTATCTCTATGTCGGTGGATTTGAATGCCCCATATTTTCTTTGTTAGCCCCAAGTTCTTCATCGCAAACAATTTGCTCAACTTCTTCTTAAGGACTGCAATTCTCACTACTAGAAATTGAATCTATGGAAACCCTTCGAAAACCATTGTTATAGATCTCCTAACCGTCCTTATAGAGCTATTGGAACGGGAGACCACCCTTTCTAGCATCCAGCGTTACAATAGGTCTATTGGAACGGTTATTTGCAACGGTTAACAAACTGTCTCCATAGATAGGTATATTGTAACGGTTTTGGATTTCTACCATGCTCTATCTACCGGAACGGTTTAATTTACAATCGTTCTGGAAAACTAACATCTAGTGGAAAACTAACATCTATTGCAACGGTTTTTTGTACTCTATTGCAACGGTTTTCAGTACTCAATTGCAACGGATATTATAGCATATTGGAACAGTTATTAATTAGGGGTTGCTCTTATTATTTTCTAGGTCTATTGGATCGGTTACATTCTCTATTGCAACAAATTATAATTTCTGATATTTATGAAAGCAAAAGTAGAAATAGTTTCATATTCTATAGAATTGTTTACACCATATCCAACTAGAATTACCCATGTACAAAAACAAAATATGGATCGTTTTTTTTAGAAAGGTACATCGTACATTCCCCTGAATCAATTCTTTTAGGAAATCTTGGTAACAGAGAGCCACAAAATCTTGCAACAATTGGCATTTGTATTTTTTATGTCCTGCATTTCACCTCATTGCGGATATACATACAATACCGTATACTATCACTCATGCACATCTAATAACCCTTATGATTATAAAGTCACAAATGCCAATTCTAATAAATGAGCAGAATATTGTTTAGAAGATGTATTGCGACCAAATTCTAAACACGTATCAGACAAGACAAGAAACTGAGAAGGGCTAGCAGAAGGAATGGTGGTGGACTCGTTCGTAACGATATTATGAAGCATTTCAACACATCAACATAAGTATACTATATCATCAAAATAGCATCATTTATTAACACGCTCAAATACATCACATCTCGCCATCTTTCTTTTGATAGAGATTAAAATGTCACGGTTTGCAGTTTCGCTTGAAAATTTAACTGGTCCTTTGTACTCAACACCCATCGAGGAAAGCATCTAGATACTATCTTGTGGGAGAAAGGAAAAAGCACACTTACCTATAGTCTGAAGTACTTGACTTTCCTATGGCAGTGGCAAATCTAGGAATTCAAGTTTGTGGGTGCTAAATTTTTTTGTACATAAAATTAATGGGTGCTTTTGTAAAATTTTATATGTTTTCTCAAATTTTCTATATAATTATACATACTCTGCGTCGAGGTTAATGGGTGCTCGAACACCCAAATTTGAAGTGTAGATCCGCCACTGCCTATGAGGATCATATTTCCCTGCTAGACCAACAGATTCAATGACCTCTATATTCTTTCTTTGTGTAGCTAATTTGCGACCAGCACCCTGATAAAAAAATAAGAAGGCAAATATTTTATGATTTACAAGAGAGGAGGAAAGACATAAGGAACGGGGAAACCAAATACTGTTGAGATGAAGGAGATTACATGAGATGAAATGATTATATACGTTGTATATACACTGTATATATATTGTATCATCTGGTATACAACGTTTGGGCTGTGATGATAACTTGTTATTTGGGCCACATCTGTACCGAACCCAATTTTATATCTGAGCCCCATTTTCATTATCTCCCTTGGGTCGTTTGACACGACCGAATGCCTCATGTATATATACTTGTACCTCAGATATTTTGGGTACCGGATTTCATTCTTTCATTATTTTTCTGTAATAACATTTCTCTCATTTCCAGAGAGTTCCAAACGCTCTGTCTTCTCTCTACTTTCTCTCTCTACATTTTCTATGATTTCTCGGTCTAATATCAATGTTTACATGGTATCAGAGCCTAGACGACGATCCGATTATGTTTCTCTACATCTCGTTGTCTTGGTTGAACTCTTTTCTGAGATTTTTTGGGGATTTTTCTGAGACCTTATAGTCGATGATGCTTCTGACCTAGATCGGATGCTTTTCCGAGTTTTTCGTCATGATATCTGAGTTTATTTTCTTCACCCGAACATTCTGAGAGTTTTTCTGCTGATTTTGGGTGGTTTCTCGGTGACCTATCGGCTTCTAGGGTTTCTAGTGGTTTAACCTAGGGTTCTACGGCTTTCCGGTGGCTCGATTCTCACTCGGTGGACGTTTTGGGTGCTTCTCCGACGTTCCTGACCACATTTCCAGTAAGGATTTCGAAGGTTACAGCTAGGGTTTTATACCTAGGGTTTTCTCAGTTGTTTGAAGGCCGATCTTCTCCGGTCGCGAAGATAACTCTGTCATTATCTTCGATATTGTATGTGATTATCTGACTCTCTGTATGTGAGCATCTGGTGTTGTGTGTGAATACCTGTTTGGCTATACTTTTTTTGTTGGTTGTTGTGTGTGAATACCTGATTTGGTTATACTCTGTTTGTTGAAAAATTGTTCTTTTAAGCCGGTTCATTGACTATGGATTCTAACACAAATACTGGTGCCTCCTCTTCTGCAGACTCTTCTAGTCCCCTTTTTGTATATTCCTCTGATGTTCCTGGGGTCTCCCTTGTTCCCACTCCCTTCTCGGGTAGTGGTTATGGCGGCTGGAGACGTAAAATGATTGTTACTTTATCAGCCAAAAACAAAATTGGTTTTGTTGATGGCACATGCTCCCGACCTGCCATTAATGTGGCTCAACAAAGGTTGTGGGATAGGTGCAACAACATGGTGATATCTTGGTTAACTGCTTCCCTCTCCCTTCCAATTGCTGAATCTGTGCAGTACTCTGATACTGCACAAAGCATATGGTCCCAACTCCAGGCCAGATATGGCACTGCAAACAGGACCAAAATCTTTGAACTGAAAAGAGAGTTGTCCCACACCTCTCAAGGGTCCTTAGACATAGCTTCGTATTTTAATAAGCTAAAAGGTCTGTGGGATGAACTTGATTCAATGTGTGTTAATCATGGTCAAAGGTGTATTTGTGCTGCAAAAGATGGTATAGTACAGGAAAGTGATGACAATAAAGTCTTTCATTTTTAATGGGTCTGAATGAAGCATATATGGGGGTCAGGAGTAATCTTTTGATGATGCAGCCTCCTCCTTCTCTTGACAATGTCTATAATATGGTCCTCAATGATGAGAAACAAAGACAAGTCCAGTCTTCTTCTCACTTTAATCCAGACTCTGTCTCTTTCAATGAACATACTAATAGGCAGCCTGTTGGATTTAACAAGGCCACAGTGCCTGTTCCTTCTTCTCCTTTCAGACAGAGAGTCAATTTTGACCAAGCCAGAGGACCTCTATTCTGTAGATACTTTAAAAAATCTGGACACTTAATTGATAAGTGCTTCAAGATCCATGGGTATCCACAAAGTACCACTTTTAACAAGGGAATGAGACCTGCTGCTGCTCATCTAAGTACTGGTCTAATTCTCCTCTTTCTGATGGACTTTTGTCTGTTCCTCAAGGGAATTCTCCTGATAGCCATCACTCTGTTGCAAGAATAGATGGTCACAGTTCTGTGATACCAGGGTTGAGCAGACAAGATTATGACCAGTTGATGAATTTATTACACCAGACCAAGTTAGGGGACTCCATTGCTCAAACTCCTCATCCCATATATGCTGAAAACTTTGCTGGTACTATGTTAACTGAGAACCCTATTTTCTGATTCCAAACTTTGCTTACTTACTAATATTAACTCTGTCACCTGGATGCCTCTAATCACATGACACATGATAAACAGTAACTTTTTAACATCACACCTTTAACTCTGCCATATCTTGTCACTCTTCCTAATGGCTATAAAGTGAAAGTGACATGCACAGGCTCTTTTGCATTGACTCCTTCCATCACTCTTAACAATGTACTGCTAGTTCCTTCTTTTAAACACAACTTGATTTCTGTTCACAAGTTAGTGAAGCAGTTGCATTGTATAGTTATGTTCACTGAACATTCCTGCTTACTACACATGATACAGGACCCTTCTCTGAGGAGGCCTCTGGATCTTGGTAGAGAAGCTGCTGGCTTATATAAACTGGCTTGGGTCCCTCCTTCCCCTTCTTCCTCTGTTAGTTGTTCCTCTACTTCTGTTTGTCCTGTGTATGTTTCTTGTAATGATGACATCTTGTCTGATAACAAGGCTGTTTCATTGCCTTCACATGTAAATAGTTCCATCTGCAATAATGATTTTACATCTGATATGAATTACATTTGGCACTTAAGACTTGCACATACTCCTTTTGCAAATATGAAATGCATTTCTGGTCTGTCTTTTCCATTTACTTCCAAACAACCATTTCCCTGTTCAGTCTGTCCTATGGCCAGACAGAGTAGGCTTCCATTTCCTGATCCATTAAGACTTCTAGACCTTTTCAACTGATTCATCTGGACACCTCGGGACCATATCATACTCCACCCTCTTCTGGTTGTAAATATTTCCTTACAATTGTTGATGACTTTTCAAGGGCAACATGGACACACTTACTGGGATCCAAAAGCAATGCTTTTTCTATGCTTAAGTCATTTCTTTCTCTGGTCAGAACCCAATTTAATGCTGTGGTTCAGACTGTTAGAAGTGACAATGCCTTAGAATTGGGCTCTAGCAATGAGGGTATTTCCTTTTTTAGCAGCCATGGGGTCATACATCAAACCTCCTGCCCTCATACCCCTCAACAAAATGGTGTTGTTGAGAGGAAGCATAGAACTCTCCTTGAAACCTGTAGGGCTTTGCTTTTTCAATCTGGCATGCCTGTATCTTTCTGGGGGATTGTTTGTTGACTGCTACCTATCTACTTAACAGAATACCCACCAGATTACTTCATAATAAGTCTCCTCATTAAATTTTGTATGGGAAAATTCCAACCTATACTCACTTGAGGATTTTTGGTTGCCTTGCCTATGCCACTGTCCCCATCCCTCAAAGGGACAAGTTAAAGCCAAGAGCCATTCCTTGTGTTTTCCTGGGATATCCTTTTGGCAAAAAGGGTTATAGATTATATGATCTTTCTTCAAAGAAGTATTTGGTCTCCAGGGATGTCATCTTTCATGAATCATGTTTTCCTTTTAAATCTGTGCCTCCTTCTGCTCATCCTCCTGCTTCATCTTTTCCCTTTGTTCCTTCTGGAGAACATGATGATGATTCTGATTCTCCCAATCACCTCTCTCCTCCCTCTTCTCCCACATCTGTGCAGATGCCTTTTCCTGTCACTGTCCCAAATGATTCAGCCTTCCCATCTTCTTTCAATTCTGCCAGCTCACCTCCTGTTTTGGCTTCTTCTCCTTCTATTCCTGCTCCCAGAAAGTCTCAAAGACAGCATAATCCTCCTTCCCATCTTAAGGATTATGTCTGTCAACTACCTGCCTTCTCTGGTTCATCTTCCTCCTCTTTGGAATCTGAGCCTCTATATTACTCTCAGGCTGCATCTGTTCCAGCATGGCAAGCTGCCATGAGACAGGAGTTTGAAGCTTTGGACACTAACCATACTTGGGATGTTGTCCCTCTTCCTCCTGGTAAGAAACCCATTGGTTGTAAATGGGTTTATAAAATAAAATACAAGACTGATGGATGTGTTGAAAGGTATAAAGCAAGGCTGGTTATTAGGGGTGATACACAGGTTGAGGGGATTGATTTTACAGACACTTTTTCTCCAGTGATTAAAATGACTTCTGTGAAATGCCTCATTGTTGTGGCTGTCAAGAATCATTGGCCTATTTTTCAGCTTGATGTCAATAATGCCTTTCTTCATGGTAATTTGGATGAGGATGTTTACATGAAACTTCCTCCAGGTTTGACAGTCTATGCTTCCACTTCTGGTTCTGTTTCTACTCCTTCTTCTCCTTCTCCTCCTCTGGTCTGTAAACTCAAGAAATCCTTGTATGGGCTGAGACAAGCATCCAGACAATGGTATGCCAAATTGTCTTCTGCTCTTTATTCCAAAGGGTATAAACATTCTTTGAATGACTACTCCTTGTTCATCAAAGGTAAGCCTGGCTCCCTTGTGACGGTAGCAGTCTATGTGGATGACATCATACTTACTGGGGATGACAGTGATGAACTTACAGCTCTAAAACTGTTTCTGGATGATCAGTTTAAAATCAAATATTTGGGATCTTTGCATTATTTTTTGGGCCTTGAGATGTCAGTTGTTCCTAGTGGGATGCTCCTTAATCAGCATAAGTATATTTCTGATTTGCTGCATCAGATTGACTGTGTCAATGTCTCTTCTGTTGTGTCCCCTTTGGACATCAATGTCAAACTTCATGCTGATTCTGGTGACATCTTGCCCTCTCCTGACCAGTACAGGAGTCTAGTTGGCAAGATGCTGTTCCTGACTCATACTAGGCTTAACATTTGTTTTGCAGTCCAGCATTTGAGTCAATTCCTCAAATGCCCCAGACTTCCCCATATGACTGCTGCCCTGCATGTTCTGAGATACCTTAAGGGCACTCCCTCCTTGGGTCTGTCTTATTCTGCTCATGCTGATTTTTCTGTTACTGGGTATTCTGATAGTGACTGGGCTGCTTGCCCTGATACTAGGCGATCTGTTATGGTTTTTGTGTGATTTTGGGTGGCTGTTTGATCAGTTGGAAATCCAAGAAACAGCCTGTTGTCTCTCTATCCTCTGCTGAGGCAGAATATAGAGCCCTTAGCAAGGTTGTTGCTGAATTGACTTGGCTTTCTCGTTTGTTGGTTGACCTTGGGGTATCTGTTTCTTCTCCTATTTCTGTATATTGTGATAGTCAGGCTGCTGTTCACATTGCTAACAATCCTGTTTTTCATGAACGTACCAAACATATCGAGGTGGACTGCCATTTTGTTCGGGACTTACTGCAATCTGGTTTTCTCAAGCTGCTTCATGTGCCTACCTCTCGTCAGCTGGCCGACCTGCTCACTAAGCCACTACCTGGCACTTTTCTTCTTCCGCTACTCACCAAGTTGCAAGTGGTTTCCTCCTCCAACTTGGGGAGGTGTTGAGATGAAGGAGATTACATGAGATTACATGATTATATATGCTGTATATACACTGTATATTTATTGTATCATCTGGTATACAACGTTTGGGCTGTGATGATAACTTGTTATTTGGGCCACATCTGTACCGAGCCCAATTTTATATCTGAGCCCCATTTTCATTATCTCCCTTGGGTCGTTTGACCCGACCCAATGCCTCATGTATATATACTTGTACCTCAGATATTTTGGGTACGGTATTTCATTCTTTCATTATTTTTCTGTAATAATATTTCTCTCATTTCCAGAAAGTTCCAAACGCTTTGTCTTCTCTCTACTTTCTCTCTCTATATTTTCTATGATTTCTCGGTCTAATATCAATGTTTACAAATACCAGTAGGGACATCATCACTCCATTTTCCAAATGCATGTCACGATTGTACATAACTCTATATCTATTAGTGCAGTGGTCTTTTCCATATGCTAATGATGTCGAATTGATAATTTCTCTTAAGCTTCTAATATTAAATGGTTTTTATGTTTTCTTGCAGAAGGTAGTAACCACATGACTACTATTTCCTTCTTCAAGATATTGTACAAGGTACGTAGTAATTTCCTAAATTAGTTTAGTGATGATTCCGTTCTTTTTGTTTTTAATTTCAGTTCTTGGAACAACACTTTAGAAGAATGTGAGCAACTAATGTAAAGGAATCATTCACTTGGAAAAACATGGACACCAAAGCTATGGACACTAATGCTTTTCCATCAAAAGGACGATACTAAAGCTATGACTGGCGCAGATGTTTAAATAGCCGGCCAACAATTTTATAAGGGCATATATGTCATCAATCAGCCATTCACCAGGCAAAAATATCATTGTCTCTAATCTATCTATATAAAATACAATACAACATTAGTAAACAAGAGAAAGGACAGAAATATGCATAAGAAATTATATAGAAATGGTAATGCATTGAAGAAATTTCTATAAAGCTATATAAACATAGTTTTCCGTATTCATGTAACATGATTTTTGTAGTTTTTCATTGGAAAGATGAAAGCATATGGTTGCTACATACATTTCAGGAACAATAAAAAACGGGCGTAAAAACTTACCTAGCAAAAACCACCGGTGTTGGATTTAGCCTTTAGGGATTTGGAGAGAGGATCTGATTTGAGGGAAGATTATCGTCGTTGTTCATAGTGAAAGATAGAAGGGGATTTTGGGGTGAGAGAAGGGGCTTTAATTTGGGGTATCTGATTGAGCTTAGGATGTATCGCTAATGTGTTAGTGGGGGAAAGAGTGTGAGAATTTTTTAACTAATATTTATATTATTATATTAAAAGTAGTTAAAGTTAAAAATAAAAGAAATATGGGTTATTTAATTTGGGCGGGGTTTGGCGAAATTGAGGATGGAAAATACGTAGGGACACGCACAGAAGTTTTATCAATAAAATCTTTCCATTAATAGTTTTATTCGAACGGTTTATAGCATCGTTGCTATAAAAAGGTTATATGGTAACGGTTTTGTTACAACTGCAACGGTTTTATAGCTGTAGTGTGCCAATATCACCTAAAATCTATTGGAACAATTGTAACCGTTGCAATATGGTGTCTGTAGCTACGGTTTAAGAAACGTTCCTTAAATAACTGTTCCCATAGGCCCATTTTCTAGTAGTGTCTGTATTTATTCTTGCCAACAATAATTATGTCATCCACATAAAGCAATAAACTAATAAATTTATCATTAGTGAAATTATGGAAGAATACACAGTGGTCTGAAGAAGTTTTCTTGTACCTTTGTTCTTCTATGATAGATTCAAACTTCAAATACCATTGCCTTGGAGCTTGTTTCAATCCATAAAGACTCTTTTTCAATATTCAAACATAATTTTCTTTTACCTTAGTTACAAAACTCTCAGGTTGCTCTATATTAATATCCTCATATAAATTATCATGAAGAAAAGCAGCCTTGACATCCATCTGCTCAACCTCTAAATCCAGATTTGCAGTTAAGCCTAGAACAACACAAATAGAAGACATCTTCACAACAAGGGAGAAAATTTCATCAAAGTCAACTCTCTTCTTCTGGCTAAAACCATCAACAACTAACCCCTCCTTTTAGGCGCAGAGATATGGTTATCTTTCTTTACTCTGATTATCCAGTTGTTAGATAAAGCTTTCTGACCTTTCGGTAATTTTACTAACTCATATGTGCCATTCTCATAGAGCGAGTTCATCTCATCTTTCCATCGCTTCGATCCACTGATCTTTGTGAGTATCTTGCATGGCTTCATTATAATTCTCAGGTTCTCCCATTTCAGTCAAAAGTACATACTTATCAGGAGGATAGCGCATGGATTTTGCTTCTTTCTTGTAGATCTGCTAAGAGAGGTTTCAGGAGCATTCAAAGTAGTTACCTATGCAGGAATTGGTTGCTGATGAACCACAACTTCATCAACTGGAGCATCCATAACATCTATACTATGATTATCATTTTGATCTTGATCACTATCTCCATCATTGTCTTGGGTTCCTTCATGTGCAATAGGTGTCTAAGCAATTGAAACTGGATCAACATCAACTAAGCTCTCATTATTCTGAGAATCTATCTTCTCAGCTTTGTCAATATCTTCAATAGTTTGATCTTCAAAGAATATTGAATCACGCCTTCTAATAATTTTATTGTCAATTGGATCATAAATATGATACCTAAATTCATCTTGACCATAACCGATAAAGATGCACTGCTTAGTTTTGACATCCAGTTTTGATCTCTCATCTTTAGGAACATGCACACAAAATTTACACCCAAAAACTCTTAGGTGATCATAAAAAACATCTTTGGCAAACCAAACTCTGACTAGGACATTACCATCCAAAGCAACTGCAGGAGACAAATTGATAACATAGGCAACAGTGTTAAGTGCTTCTGCCTAATATATATTTGGAAGTTTAGCCTTTAAAAGTAAGCATCTAACTATATCAACTAGAGTTCTATTCATACTCTATACCTAGCCATTCAATTGAGGTGTCCTGGGTGGAGTTTTCTGATAATGAATTCCTTTTTCCTTGCAATAGTTATCAAACGGACCACAATATTCACTACCATTGTCAGTGCAAATACATTTTAATTTCTTCCTTGTCTGTCTCTCACCTAAGGCCTTAAATTCCTTAAAAAAAACTAAGTGTTTGATCTTTAGATTTCAAAGGATACACCCAGAGCTTACGAGAATGATCATCAAAGAAGGTCACAAAGTAAAGTGCACCACCTTCTGACTTTACTTTAAAAGGATCACACAAATGAGAGTGTACTAGCTCAAATAAATCGGGCTTTCTTGAGGGAGGATGGCTATGAAAGGAAACCCTTTTCTGTTTTCCAGCTAAACAATGGATACAGCTTTTCATCTTTGCGTTTTCACTCCAGAAAGCAAAATTTTCTTATCCAAACACGTAATCCATCTCTCGCTCATATGACTCATTCTTCAGTGCCACAATTTTGATAAAGTATCACTTTCTACCAGATTTATGGAGTCATTAAGAATAGAGCCTTGTGTCACATATAATTGGCCAGACTTGACTCCTCGAGCCACTACTAACAAGCCCTTGGTGAGCTTTCATTGTCCAATAAAGAGAGCATTATGGTAACCTTCATCGTCTAATATTCCTGCGGAGATCAAATTGAAAGGAAAGTCTGGAGCATGCTTGACATCTTGAAGAACTAAAGTTGAACCATTATTAGTTTTCAAACAAACTGTGCAACACCAAACACCTTAACTTCACTGGCATTGCCCATCTTTAACACTCCAGAATCAATATGAGCATAAGATGAGAAAAAATCTTTTCTTGGTGTGATATGTGAGGTAGCTCTAGAATCTACTATCTAGCTCGTCTCATGGGATACCAAATTGATGACGTTTTCATCATAAGCAAAAAGAATGTCATCTCGAACAATAGCAGCAACGTTGTTCTCATTACTTTCAGCTTTCTTTCCTTCTCTAGTGTCTTGATTCAACTTGAGCAAAACCTTTTGATGTGTCCTTTCTTGCCACAGTGGTTGCATGTAATATTATAGTATTTGGACCTTAACTTACTTCTACTTTTACCTTTATTCTTTGAGCCTTTTGTTCTATCTCTTCCCCGGTCTTCTGTAACCAAGATATCTGCTTGTGAGGACGAACCCTGAGATTTTCTCCATACTTTCTCATTCAACACTCCACTCTTGGCATATTTCACGGTCACCTTACCTCCAGGAGCTGAATTTGTCAAAGAAACACGAAGAGTTTCCCAAGAGTCTGGCAGAGTATTAAGAAGCCAAAGTCCTTGTATCTCATCATCAAAATTAAGTCCCATTCCAGATAGCTGATTAAGGACGCCCTAAAAATCATTTATGTGACCAAGGATAGGGCAGCCTTCCTTGTATTTAAAGGTCATTAATTGCTTTAGTAGAAATAATTTGTTGTTTCCGATTTTTGAAAAATAAAGAGTCTCTAGCTTTTCCCACAATGATCTCGCATGTATCCGATTCACATTGTGATTGCGAACATTATCTTCAGTCCATTGTCGTATATATCCACATACTTCTTGGTGCTCGAAATCCCAATCTTCATCGGATATACTCTCGGGTTTATGAGCTGAAAAAATGGGTAGATGCATCTACTTCACGAACAACAAGTCTTTCATCTTGCTTCTCCAAACATTATAATTTCTTCCATTTAAATATACCATCTTGCTTATATTCTCCTCCATTCCTGTAATAAACCCGGATAAATAACCAAGGCTATTATACCAGTGTTATATCGAGGAAGAGTCAGACCTGAAAATTAAGAAGATAAAGAACACCAAATTTTAACGTAGAAAATCCTTCAAATCGAAGGTAAAAATCACGGGTTCACAAAGATCCAAAAAAGCTCCACTATAATAATAATAGGGTTACAAAAGTTCTCCAAATTGGCTACACAACAAACACCACTCACGGAGCAACAATAGTATAAAGAGCAATAAATAATCAATTGAAGAAAGAGGAGAATCCACAAAAATGAAGCTAGTGTTTGAGGGTCGAAATCAGACGTTAAAGGCTTCCAATACCGATCTCTACCATCTCAATCCAAGACTAAGATATTATGAACACTCAGTAAAAGTATCAGCCCGATCCAACGGTTAACGAATCGAGAAACGTAATTTGAATATGGCTGGTCGGAATAAAAATCTGCAGCAAACTAAATTATTTTCTTCTCTCTTGATGAAAGCTCTCTCAAAAACCATCAATGAGCATAAAATATTTGTCCAAAGTTATCCCATTTATAGATCATGAGTGGTGCTTTCTCTTAAAACGAAAGCTCATTCAAAATAGGAATAAACCGAATCCAATTCCAAATAGAATTGGAAACCAAAAGAGAATAGGATTAATCCATTGGGCCTTTGGCTGGACAATATGGGCATGTGCCCAACAACATGTTGGCTTCACATTTTTAGAAAATATTTAGGAAACATTTATTTTATTTTATTTACATTTTACCTATTTAAGAAACGATTGATCATCTAATTACATGGACTGGAGCAAGTTATGACTAATATAATAGGCGACTACATGTTTTAGATTAAACGGAAAGTGGAAGTGAATTGAATGGTGTTTAAAGATTTACTCTCTATTTCAATTGAGACCTTGTCCTGGCCAGCGCCTAACCTAGATTGAATGAGAAGGAAAGAAATACAGTTAGGAAATCAATTGATGGCGAAGCCAAAAATTTATTCAAAGATGTTCAACTTAAAGAAATAAAAGAATTTCCCTAGATGTTTAGTATAGTATATGTTGTTATCTCAATGTATTCAAAACCAGAAAATCAATAGACATTAGTTTGGAAAACTAAACAGAAAAAAAATCCGAGTTTATAAGTTTCCTATGTATCCTTAAGGAATTTAATCCCCTCACAGTTACCCAATGTTTCGGATTAATTCCTCCCAGGATAGAACAAAATAACTATTCTATGATAGCGATACTTCAAATCATAGAACTTTGGCGAACTCAAATGGCAGAACAAATCATACAAAATGTTTACGGTTTTTTCGTTTGAAAAACAATGCAGAATGCAGAAGATAGAGGGGAGAGATATTTAGATTTCAGCGGTGAAAAATGAGGCTAATACTCTCTATTTATAGCCAACAAAGTTGAGTCCCAACAGGTGCAAAGGTCATGTTCGTTCATAAGGTGTCTATTCAACAGATATTATCTAAATTTCTGGAATGTTTGGTCGCGAACTCGACCACTGGAAAATAATTTTGTGATCTTCCAAATTCACAATTTTCCTCAAAAAAATATTAGAAAAGGAAATATTAAATGATGAAAAAGGAAAATAAATTTGGTCCAGAAAATTATCAATCAATCAATCAACCAAATTTGAAGCCGAAGCCAAGCCGAGCGAGCGATGACGACGATGGCGCGAGACTTGCTCTCTTCTCAACTCTTTAAGAGCTAGAAGAAGTGCTTCCATATATAAGCACAATAATTTTCTTTTTCCTATCCAACGAGGGACAAAGTTCCTTTGTAAAATAAACTAATTCAAAATTTCATTTCCCTTCATTTTTTTCCCACCATTTTCTACTCACGCCTCTTTTATTTTTTCTAACAAACCCAACAATCCCCCATATGAATGGGAAATGTCTGTTCGAAACGAATATGCATGAAAAACTGTGTGATTCGCATGTACGGATTAATCGCATTTTGATAAGTAGGTTTTCCTTTGAACTTTTCGTAGTTAACATATTTCGGATATACTCAATCAAACTGCAGATTTGATATATTTTAACCGTCGAACTTTGATATATACTTAGACAGTCATACGTCATACAATCAATCCTTAATCGTTTTTGCTTCTCATTGTTGTGTTCGTTCCAGCCATGAACATCGCCTGGTTTCATAAGTGCATAGAGAACTGGCCTTACAACATTCTCCTTGAAGCAGATTGCACTTCACGCTTACATAGGTGATTTCTAAATGTGTTATCCCGTAGATGCACTATTTGATATATCCCGTATCAAACTTAAAAATCATTAAAAAGCCTTAACGCTTTGTTATTGGTACTAAACATTATCTTCAACATGATAATGAACCAAAATTTTATTTGACAATATTGAACTGTCACTAATGAGTTTGTTTGATCTCCTTGAACCTAGATCTTGGGATCTCCAGTTTTTTAGGTAGAGTTACCGTCACAGTGACTTATCCTCGACTATAGTCTCATTCCCTTTGATGACTTCTCAACAGCCTCTCTAGTTAGGCCTTTTGTAAGCAGATCTGGTACATCATCTTTCGACTTTATATAGTCAATTATAATAATTCAACTAGTGAGTAGTTGCTTAACAGTATTATGCATTCGTCGAATGTGATGACATTTTCCATTATACATAGATCATAGCCCTTCCTATTGTCGTTTGAATGTCGCGATGTATGCATACATGTGAAAGGTTTGGGTTAAAATGGAATGTCTTGCAAGAAATTCCGAAGCCATTCAGCTTCTTCATCGGACTTCTCTAAAGTTATAAACTCAGACTCCATTGTAGAGCGGGCGATGCATGTCTGTTTGGACGACTTCCAAGACACTGCTCCTCTACCAATAATAAAAATGTATCCACTTGTGGATTTAGATTTCACTGATTCGGTATCCAATATGCATCACTATATCCCTCAATAACTGCGGAATAATTATTGTAATGCAATGCGTAGTCTTGGGTATATTTCAAATTTCCCAAAATTCGTTTCTTTGCTATCCGATAAGCTTGGTCAATATTACTTGTTTATCGATTGAGCTTACTTATATCACAAGATGTATAATTCATAATGTATATCAAACTTCCCAGCACTCGATCATATTCTAATTGAGACTGGCTTTGACCTTTATTCTTTATATGAATATGGTTTAAATCAATTAGAGTTTCTGCTTCTTTAAAGTCCAAATATTTGAACTTTTCAAAGTTAGACCTTAAGGAGTCTGAAAGATCTTAATTCCCAAAATTAATCGGCAACTCCTACGTCTTTCATATCAAACTTAGGAGTACGCATGCCCTTAGTAGCATTTATATTAGCAATATCGTTACTCATTATCAATATATCATCCACACATAAACAAACAATGACTATTTGATTTGGAGTATTCTTAATGAAAACACATTTGTCATACTTAAAATCGTTTGACAACATTATTTGGTCAAATTTTGCATGCTATTATTTTGGTGTTTGTTTTAGTCCGTAAAGTGACTTAACAAGTCGATACACCTTCTGTCCTTTTTTCGGGAACTACAAACCCTTAAGGTTGCACCATATAAATTTCTTCCTCCAAATCTCCATTTAAGAAGGTTGTGTTTACATCCATCTTATGAATTTGAAGGCCATATACAATAGTTAACGCTATTAACACCTGAATAGATGTAATCCTTATTACCGGTGAGTATGTGTCAAAGTAATCAAAACCTTCTCGTTGTCGAAACCCTTTAACAACTAATCTTACTTTATAATTGTCAATAGTACTATCAGCTTTTATTTTCCTTCTGAAAATCCACTTAGAACCCAAAGGTTTATTTCCTGGAGGAAGATCAACATTCCCAAGTATGATTACTTAACATAAATTTTATCTCACTATTGACTGTCTCTTTTCAATATTGTGCTTCCGAAGAAGACATTGCTTCTTTGAATGTTTGAGGCTCATTTTCGAATAAGAATGCTAGAAAATTTGGTCCAGAGGAAGTAGATGTCTTTTGATATTTACTACGTCTTGGATTTTCCTCATCAAAAGTACTTTCCTTTGCTTCTTCCCGATGTTGCTTAGACTTTTTACTAGACAACTTACATTCTATTTTATACAGATAAATTTTCTCAAAAAATTTAGCATTATCTGATTCAATTATTGTATTAACATAAATGTCGAGATTTCTGATTTATGAACCAAAAAATGATATACCTTACTATTTGTTGCATATCCTATAAAAACACAATCAACGATTTTTGGTCCAATATTTACCCTTTTGGGTTTAGAGACTTGCACTTTATCCAAACACCCCCATACTTTAAAATATTTTAAGTTGGGTTTTCTTCATTTCTGTTTTTCATATGGAATGGACTGCATTTTGCTATGGGGAACTCGTTTGAACATTTGGGTAGCTGTAAAAATAGCTTCCCACCCCCACCCCAAGTTTTGAGGTAAACCAAAACTTATTAACAAGGCATTCATCATCTCCTTTAATGTTCTATTCTTTCTTTCCGTGACAGTTGTTTGGTAAATAATGTGATATTCCAAACATATTTCTTCAAAAGGATTCATATTCACCACCACAATCACTTCTTATCATTTTGATCTTTCTGTCAAGTTGCGTTTCAACTTTATTTTTTTATTACATGAATACATCAATTTCTTCATCTTTACTATTAAGTAATTAAATATATCCAATGTTATCGTCAATAAAAGTTATGAAATACTTTTTTCACCGCGAGATGATATTGACTTCATGTCGCAAATATCTGTGTGAATTAAGTCTAAAGGATTTGAATTCCTTTCAATTGACTTATAAGTGTTGGAAATCATGTACATCTATGATGTGTGCGCTTTGGTTGTATGAGCATGATTTTCAGGTATAGGTTTTGATGAATGACAAACAATGAAGTCAAGCGTCAAACAACGATATAATATGACAAACTATCAAATGGCGAGAAGCATATTGATGACGGGATTGCATAGACAAGCCAAGTCGAGCCAAAGAGTTCAAGACCGAAGACCCAAGACGTAGGTCGTTAGGTAGAACCAATGTAAGAACAACGTTTAAGTTATCTAATCTTTTGGCTCAACATTAGGTCATCATAAATATGCATAAAATTATTTTATTAAAGTAAATCATTTTATTAAATCATATATATCATAAATATTTTTAATATACTTCAAACAAAATGATTTTAACGTTTTCATTTTTAACCAAAATGGGTTTTGAAGTAAGTTTTCAATTCTGGAATACAGTGTATATCAACTGTATATCAATGGTATATAATCGATCCGTTGCCAGTTTTGAACACTGGAACAACATAATCGATTATATGAATTACACAATCGATTATATGAAGTCAACAATCGATTGTCCACTTTTAACAATCGATTATTTTGAGACAGTGTGCAACCGAAGTTTTTAAATATCAAAACAATCGATTGTCTTTGTCCCACAATCGATTATCTACAATCGATTGTCTCTTCACACAATCGATTATATTCTGACCGTTTCCACAGAATCCTAAATTGATTTTTGAGCCTAAAATCAGGAATCTGTTTTTTGAACGTTGGTCAGACAATCGATTGTCACCTCCAAACAATCGATTGTTGAAGCACAGAATCAGGGATTTTATTTGTCAATTAAGTAATGGTCAGCACCACTTTTTCACCTATAAAAAGAGGTCTTTTGAGCTGATTATAAACACACAACTCCTGCATATATTGATATACATATTGATCATTTTCAAGCATCATTTTAGAGCTTTTGTTGAGCCATTTGATAGACAACTTTGTGTTGTTCATAGAGCTTATTTTGTTTCTCTTTATCCACTCTATTGAGAGAGTATTTGTTGTAAAAGAGAGTTGTTTGAGAAGAACATATCTTCTCATTTTTAGGGTTTGCTAAGTACCCAAAGTCTTAGTGGTTGAAGTCTTGGGGTGAGGTATCCTCAAGCAACTGAAGTCTTAAGGTGTGGTATCCTTGAGCAACTGTAACGGTTTGTTAAGCACCCGTAAGCTTGACGAAGATAGTGGAAATCTCGAGAAAGTCTCTCGGGGACTGGACTAGCCACGGGTTGTGGTGAACCAGGATACATCGGTGCATTCGTTCTTTATTGCATTTAATTTCCGCACTTATTTTTCCTGCAAGTTTTTAAAATCCGCAAGTTTACGCTGTATTTTATTATAACGCTATTCACCTCACTCCCCCCTCTAGCGTTAAGCGTATTATCTAACAATTGGTATCAGAGCCTAACTCTCTGAAAGCCTTAACCGGTTGAGAGCAATATATATTTTTTCTGTTGAGATTATTGAACGCAGGAACGATGAATGAAGGACAATCCACCACTTGCCCTCCATTTTTTGATGGAACGAATTACTCATATTGGAAGGAGCAAATGAGAATCTTCGTCAAATCAAACATCTTTCGTATATGGCAAATCATCATGCATAGTGAACAAATGACGACAAAAGTTGGGAAAGCCATGGTAAGTGAATACAACACCAAGGCAATCAATATGTTGTATAGAGATTTGAATCAGGAAGACTATCGGAAAATTTCCCACTGCAAAACTGCCAAAGAGATGTGGGATAAGCTTGAGGTAACGTATGAAAGCACGTCTCAAAAAGCGGATAGCTCATGTGATGAATCGACTGCCCGATGCCTCATGGCCAACAAAGAAGCAGAGGTAAGTACTTCCAACTCTCACTCATTTGAAGAAATGCAAAATGCTTATAATGAATTATACAGTGAGTTTGTTAATGTTTCCAAAACTATTAAAGATTTGCAGAAAACACATTCTTTGCAAGAAACAGATTTTCAGAAAACACTTTCTTTGCAAGAAAAAGAGTTTGAAAAATTGAATTGTGAAAATGAGAAGCTGAAAAAAGAAAATAAGTGTTTTAAAAATGACAATGGTTTTCTGAAAAATAAGATTGAAGTTTTGGAAAAAGAAAATAATTTTTTGAAAAATGACATTGTTGATTTCAAAATTAAAATCAAGGAATTGAATGAAGTCTCTTCAATTGATAAATGTTCCAGTTGCTCTTCTTGTAGTTCTTTAAAATTAGAGAACATAGAAATTAGGAACGCACTAGAAAAACGTAGTGTTGATAGTCCTAAAATTGAAGTTATCAAAAAGGATGATAGTAATGAGGTCGGACCACCTAGAAAGAATTCTAGGAACCTCGCTAATGAGTCTAAGATTAATTGTTTTAGACCACCTAGAAACGACTCTAGGAATTTTGTTAATAAGTCTAAAACTAATCATTTTAGACCACCTAGACACAATTCTAGGAATTTTATGAATGAATCTAGAAGGAATAATTTCAGACCACCTAGACACAATTCTAGGATGTTTATAAATGAGTCTAGAATAAATGATTTTAGACCACCTAGAAATGACTCTAGGAATTTCAACGATTCTAGGAAAAACAAATTTAGATCACCTAGAACGCATTTGGCTCAACCTAGACATATGCACAATCCTAATGTTATATGTCACTATTGTAATCGGGTAGGACACGTTGCACCCGTCTGTTTTGCTAAACATAGAGATTTATGTGTTGATTATGACTATTGTTATCCTAACCCCCAAGGACCCAAAAGAAGTTGGGTACCAAAAACCTATTTTTAGGTTCTTTTTGCAGGTGTGCTTGAAGACAACAATATTGTAGTGGATGCACCAAGCACGAAACCTTAATGCATTAAGGGGGAACGTCGGTTAGTTATCGTATTTTGAATAAAAACGCAATGAGTTGATATGTGCAAATAATCTATATCAGTTTTGGTTGATACATGCTTTAACAAGTTTTATTTCTGAATAACAATTAGTATCAATTGGTTTTATAATAAATGATTGATTCATGTTTTGATGAACTTTCTTAGTTTAAAATAACAATTGACATTGTTGAGAAAAATGACCGTTATCATTAGTATGCCATTTACTAACTTTTTATATGATCTTGTGTATAACGATTGGTATCGTCAATGGTTTAAATAGCTTTTGGTATACTCTTTTTGCTAATGCCAAAAGGGGGAAGAATATGGGTGACATGCATGCTTTAATTGAGGGGGAATTATATTGAATTGATTAGACTGAATTGGTTGCATAAATTGTATGTTGAGATATAGCATGAATTTAGGGGGAATTCAATTTGAATTGATTATATTGAATTGGTTGCATAAATTGTATGTTGAGATATAGCATGAATTTAGGGGGAATTCAATATGCATATCTTCCGTTGTTTGTCATTATCAAAAAGGGGGAAATTGTTGGAAATCATGTACATCTATGATGTGTGCGCTTTGGTTGTATGAGCATGATTTTCAGGTATAGGTTTTGATGAATGACAAACAATGAAGTCAAGCGTCAAACAACGATATAATATGACAAACTATCAAATGGTGAGAAGCATATTGATGACGGGATTGCATAGACAAGCCAAGTCGAGCCAAAGAGTTCAAGACCGAAGACCCAAGACGTAGGTCGTTAGGTAGAACCAATGTAAGAACAACGTTTAAGTTATCTAATCTTTTGGCTCAACATTAGGTCATCATAAATATGCATAAAATCATTTTATTAAAGTAAATCATTTTATTAAATCATATATATCATAAATATTTTTAATATACTTCAAACAAAATGATTTTAACGTTTTCATTTTTAACCAAAATGGGTTTTGAAGTAAGTTTTCAATATGGTATACACAGTGTATATCAAGTGTATATAAATGGTATATAATCGATCCGTTGCCAAAGTTTTGAACACTGGAACAACATAATCGGTTATATGAAGTACACAATCGATTATATGAAGTCAACAATCGATTTTCCACTTTTAACAATCGATTATTTTGAGACAGTGCAACCGAAGTTTTTAAATATCAAAACAATCGATTGTCTTTGTCCCACAATCGATTGTCTCTTCACACAATCGATTATATTCTGACCGTTTCCACAGAATCCTAAATTGATTTTTGAGCCTAAAATCAGGAATCTGTTTTTTGAACGTTGGTCAGACAATCGATTGTCACCTCCAAACAATCGATTGTTGAAGCACAGAATCAGGGATTTTATTTGTCAATTAAGCAACGGTCAGCACCACTTTTTCACCTATAAAAAGTGGTCTTTTGAGCTGATTATAAACACACAACTCCTGCATATATTGATATACATATTGATCATTTTCAAGCATCATTTTAGAGCTTTTGTTGAGCCATTTGATAGATAATTTTGTGTTGTTCATAGAGCTTATTTTGTTTCTCTTTATCCACTCTATTGAGAGAGTATTTGTTGTAAAAGAGAGTTGTTTGAGAAGAACATATCTTCTCATTTGTCGGGTTTGCTAAGTACCCAAAGTCTTAGTAGTTGAAGTCTTGGGGTGAGGTATCCTCAAGCAACTGAAGTCTTAAGGTGTGGTATCCTTGAGCAACTGTAACGGTTTGTTAAGCACCCGTAAGCTTGACGAAGATAGTGGAAATCTCGAGAGAGTCTCTCGGGGACTGGACTAGCCACGGGTTGTGGTGAACCAGGATACATCGGTGCGTTCGTTCTTTATTGCATTTAATTTCCGCACTTATTTTTCCTGCAAGTTTTTAAATTCCGCAAGTTTACGCTGTATTTTATTATAACGCTATTCACCCCCCCCCCCCTCTAGCGTTAAGCGTATTATCTAACAATAAGGATGCTCAAACATACTTTAATTCTACACATATTTGACATTTCAAGTTGTTGCATTCAAACTTAGGCAATACTTCCAAATTAATTATTTTACGTAAACATCTGAAGTTGACGTGGCCTAAACGTTCATGCCATAAATTATTTGAGTCAAGCAAGTAATAAAAAGTTGACACTTTATTTATATCAATGCAAATTACATTGAGTTTGAAATGAACCTTAGTAAGGTAACATTTTCCTACATATGTTTCATTCTTACTAACTACAACCTTGTCAAAAATAAAAATACACTTAAAGTTGTTCTTACCAGAATTTATGTCGAGACTAAATTTTTACACATTTCAGGAACATGAAGGACATCATTTAGAGTCACCAATCTTGCCAAAAGTCATATTCAAAGCTATCTTGCTCGTTCCTTCAATTTTTATAGTAGCAGAATTTCCATAAAAACTATTTCATTGGGTCCAGCGGGAGCATAAGTAGTAAACAACTCCTTGTTAGCACAAACATGATGAGTTTTTCCCGAATCAATCCACCATTCTCTAGAATTTCCGACAAGGTTACATTCTGAAAGCATGACACATAAATCGTCCATTTCATCATTCTTCTCAATCATGTTGGCTTGGCTTTTCTTCTTGTCCTTCTTTGGTGCACGACATTCAGCATCTTTGTGTCCAACCTTTCCAGAGTTGTGGAAATTACCTTTGAACTTCTTTTTTCTTGGGTAATTCTTTGGTCCAGATAGCTTCTTCCTCTTTTTCTCGTCGAAGCTTTCTCAACAATGTTTACACCGATTATTGTTGAATTTCAACGAGGCTTCTTTTCTGCAGCCTTGTTTTCCTCTTCAATCCTTAAGCAAACAAGATCTTCCAACGTCATCTCCTTGCACTTATGTTTCAAGTAGTTTTTAAAGTCCTTCCACATTGGAGGCAACTTTTCAATAAATACCGCAACTTGAAATGCTTTATTTATGACCATACTGACAATTATAAATTTAGAATTAATAATATAATCAATATCTTTGATAAAGGCTATTAATGAATAAAAAGTGTTGGTCTGCTTTGTTAAATATTTCTTATGTATACGTAATCAATAATCCCATAGGTAATACGGATCTTGAGTGAACCTCATTTATTGATTCGATTTATACCTTCGGCAAGGAGGTCATGAACTATCAACCATTTTAAAGTCCAAGAACTTTGCAGCAACAAACTTCTTCAATCCAGCATCTTCCGTCTTGTACTTCTTTTCAAGAGCGTTCCATAACTCTTCAGAGTTTTTAAACTTTGTACAAGACATCTTCCAAACAACTCAATATATAATTTTTGCATAAGAAGTGAGAATGCTTCCATGCCTCCATGACCGCAAATCGTTCATTAGTCGGAGTCTCTTCTCCCCAAGACTGAAACGTCCTTGTTGATAAGTGTTGTAGACTGAGTGTAGTCAGGTAGAAAAACATTTTCTGTTGCCAGTGTTTGAAGTTCATGCCGAAAATTTTTTCGGGCTTTTCTATCGGTACCATCATCGGTGCAGGCGTTGTGCGACTCGAACACGCCATAGCCATTGAAATAGTAATTATTCCAACAAAACCATTTTGTTGTTCCGTACTTGTTGTTATTTTTCTGTAAAAGAAATTGACACAAACAAAATTAATATCTCGGTAAAGTTTTTTTATCTTCAAACTGAATACAAACAATCGAGTAGAAAATCACAATGATTTTAATCTCGGATTGAGTAGAAAGTCATAAAGACTTTAATCTCAAACCGGAGTAGAAAATCCTCGAAGATTTTAATCACTACAATTTTAATCTCCCAAACCAAAAAGTAAGATGAATACATGAATAAATATTAAATTCCTTAAGCTTGTTATCTCACTGTATTTAAAACCAGAAAATCAGTAAACATTAGTTTAAGAAATAAAATAGAAAAATGTTTTCCGAGCCCACAAGTTTCACGTGTGTCCTTAAGGAATTTAATCCCCTCACAGTTGCCAAAGGTTTCGAATTAATTCCTCTCAGGATAGAATGAAATAACTATTCTGTGATAGCGGCACTTCAAATCACCGAACTTCGGCGAACTCAAATGGCGGAGCAAATCACACAAAATGCTGACGTTTTTGCTTTTGAAAAATAATGCAGAACACAGAAGATATAGGGGAGAGATGTTCAGATTTCAGTGGTGGATAATGAGACTAAACCTCTCTATTTATAGCCAACGATGTTGAGTCTCAACTGGTTCAAAGGTCCATGTTTGCTTAAATTTATGTTGAATGGAATGTTAATTATCAATCAATCATATCAATTTTCCAAATCCATAATCGTAGCCCTGAATCCAAGCCAAGCGGGCAACGGTAACGACAGTGCGTGGCTTGCTCTCTTCTCAACACATTAAGAGCTAGAAGAAGTGCTTCCATATAAAAGCATAAGAATTTTCATTTTCCTATCGATGATGGACAAAGTTCCTTTGTAAAATGAACTAATTCAAAATTTCATTTTCCTCTATTTATTTTTCCACCATTTTCCATTCACACCTCTTTTGTTTTTACTAACAAAACCCAACATATGTTATGTATCTCTAAAACCTAATATTTTACCTATATACGTAATGTAATTTTTCGATGAAGGGTGGTCAATTGACCACCTTTTAAGACATATAGTTGTGCCTTTGAAACTAACGTGATCTCGAGCTTAATGGATCGGGATCTTCCGGGCATGGGCAGAGCTAAGGGCTCGAAAGGGGATTCGTTGCCGCTATATATATTAAGTTAAATCATTATTTATCGATACATGGTAGATGACGAATTCTCTTGAATTTTTTATATATTTGCTCCTTTATAATTTGAATCTCCTTACTCATTTTCCTGGCTCAGACTCCGGTTGCGAGTCTCGCCGCATGTCAACTAACTTTTATGTATATTGTATTAAAAGCACGAAGACCCTTAGCGAAATGTTGTTCGCCTTTTTTACACTTTAAAAATAGATTTCATATTGGATAAAATCGTAATATATAGGAATTTAAAATCAACTAAAAATTTGCTTATTAAATCTTTTCTTGTTTGAACTAGGTAGAAATTACTAATACTTAAAACTTTAAAATTCATTAAGTGTTTACCTTATATCAATCATTTTCCTAAATTAAATTATCTAACAAAATTATCTTACAGTTTTTGTTTAAAAGATCTTTCTGGTTACTTGAGGGAATTTATTAACACTGTAATTTAATCCTGCAAGATGTATAATATGCAGCCCTTCATTGTTAGATTTTTTTGTTGTTGTAATAAATGTGAATATTATCATAACAACCCAAATTCTTTACATCCTAAGAGCATCAAGTTTACTAGCTCTTCCAGTACAAAAAGACCTCAAAAAATAAAATCTTCTAAGTACAAAATTGCATCGACTTTAGAAGAAAGAAATAAAAAAAATCAACATAATACAACCTAATTACATAATCTTTATATCAACAATGGACATTGTTTAGTTCTTTTAGACTCTGCATATATACTCATTCTATCCACAAGCTCCTTCTTAATTCGCCCAACGCAAAATTTCAAGTTCAAGTTATTTGTCTAAAAATTCTCTAGTTCCTAGCTTGCCAAGTATGGTATAAAATTTCTCCTATGGTTGTTGAAACTTTCTTTCTAAATTGCTTCCAATGCCTCCTTTTAATCCATTGTATCATCTCTGGTATTGCCATATTTTGTAGTCTGATATCTGTCCAATTAGTCAATGCATCTATTATATTTTTCACCCAACAACAGTACCAAAATAGATGTTGTTGTGACTCCAATACTCCCAGATTACACATGCAACACGCAACATCTCATGTGATAGGAATATGCAATTGTAACAATTTTCCCTTTGTTTGCATTTTTTTGTTGATATGCCACTCACAATACAAATATATGACTTGATAACATCATCATGTTCCATACTAAATCTATTTTCCAACATCTTGACATATGCCCTAACATTACATTATAACTGGTAGAGACAGAATAAGCTCCATTGCTAGTCAACCTATATGTATTCTGTTAATTCTCTTTCAATACCAACTACAATCAGAAGGTGGATTTTGATCCCAAATATTCCTACACAACATCATATACACACCATGTACCCATCTAACCATACTACTTCCTTGTTTGTCACTAATTGTCATAGCACTTTACCAACAGAAGCTATATTCAAAATTTTACACCCCTAAATATTTAGACCTCCATATTTTTTTAGTCCACATAGTACATCCTATGCTACCAATGCCATCTTTCTATGCCCTTCTATACTTCCCCATAGATGCTCTGTGCATTTCTTGTCTATTGCTTTGATAACACTTTGAGGGAGTATAAATACATTCCCCAAAATTGTATATTACGAACAAAACCGCATTAATAACATGCAGTCTACATGCATATGATAACTGCTTTGCATAACCTGATTGAATTTTTATTGTAATCTTCTCCACTAGCTGATGACATTCTACTTTGCTCCACTTCTTTGATGTTAAAGATGGTCCAGGTATCTCATAGGTAATGTACCCACTAAAAATCCTGTATCTCTCAAAAAAATATGTTTAGTAGCCTCATCCATCCCTGCTAAGAATATATTTGATTCTCCATATTAGCTACCAGTCCTGACACTTCATTGAAATGGTTCACTACTTCCACCATCCTATGGATAGACTAAATGTTATCTTAGCAAAATAACATCAAATCATCTGTAAATATTATGTGTGTCAGTTTAGTAATCTTGCACATGGGGTGAAATAAAAAATCTGAGGGTTTACTAATTTTATTCAACCCTCTATATAGGTACTCCATAACAAGAACAAATAGTAATAGAGACATAGAATCTCCCTATCTCAGTCCTCTCTTTCCTTCAAAGTAACCATACCCTGCACCATTCAGTTCTAATATGAATGTAGTTGTTGTAATACACACCATAATCAATTGAATAAAAGGCATTGAAAAACCATAACCTTTAAGAACTTCCTTCAGAAATTTCCATCTAATCATATCATATGCTTTCTTTATATCAATATTCATCAAACATCTTGGAGCAGTCTTCTTGTTATAATGCCTCAATACATCATGGCATATAATTACATTATGAATAAGTGATCTTCCTTCCACAAATGATGCTTGGTTGTCAGCTATAATCATACGAATGGCTTTCCTCATTCTTTTATAAATGATCTTAGAAATACATTTGTAGATAACATCGCAGCATGAAATAAGCCTGAATCGGCTAGCCTGCAAGGAATTCTTCACTTTTGGTATAAGATCTATACTAGTTGAGTTTATCTCAGTAAGTGTTTTCCCATTATCAATAAATTTTAACACTGCCTTGGTCACCTCCTCTCCAATAATTGACCAAGATGTTTTATAAAATCCACTCCTATAGCCATCTGGACCTTTACTTTTAGTTCATTTATACTAAACATAGCAATCTTCACTTACGGAGTTGTGTATGATCTTACCAACGGCATTTATTGAGTAATTGATAGCCCATTCTTCATAAAACTCTAAATGGAATGATTCCTGAATCTTCCCTTTCTTCCCAACAACTCTTGATAATACTCCACAAATATACCTGCTATCTCATCCTGGTAAGATTTCAGACATCCAACCTTATCAGCTAGTTGGATAATGGCCTCTTGCAATCTTCTATGCTTTATCACTAAAAGAAATATCTATTATTATAATCTCCCAACTTGATCCAAGTAGCTTTGCTCCTCTGTTGAAGGAATACTTCTGAAAAATAAGATAATCTCTTGAATTTTTGAAACTTATGCAATTCTTCTATCTGCAACCCAACATCTAGTGGATTTCCATGAAGCTCTGCTTGAGCTAATGCCAAAGCCATTCTGTCTGCATCAGCTTTTTCAATAATATTGCTGAGATATCTTCTATTTAGCACCTTTAGTTTTTGCTTTAGTATTTTTAGTTTCTTAACCACTTTGAACATACTACTAAATTCTGTCCTCATCCCTCTTTAACTATATCTATAAAGTTTGGATGCGTAGCCCAAACATTATAGAATTTAAAAGCAGCTTTCACCCTCCTAGATGAGTTAGTACTGGATAGCTTAAGTGGACAATGATCACTTATCCCCCTCTCTAGATAGTGATTCATATATCCTGGCATTAAATTGAGCCATGTTGTATTAATAAATACCCAGTCAATCTTTAATAGATCTTATTATCTCCATGCCTGTCATTCCAAGTATACCTGCTCCCACTAGTTGGTAATTCAACTAGCTCACATTGATCTATGCACTGATGAAACTGTGCTATTTTATCCAGAGTTATAGGATTGTCTCCCACTCTATCTTCGGTATGAAACACAGAGTTAAAGTCTCCATAATTATCCATGGACCCCCCCCCCCCAATATTCTTGCTCACGGTGTCTAAATAGCTCTAGATACTTCTTCTTTCTTCCTTCGTGTTATAAGCATAGACTAAAGTCATTATAAAAGTAACCTGCAACCTATTGTAAGTCACCACACATATTTCTGCTTAATCAGTCATAGTACTCAGAGTGATTTTAAAACATTCTTGTCTCCATGCCAACCAAATTTTAATTATAATGTTCCCTCAAACTTGTTATACTCCCCCATCTCTTATTATCCACTTGGTCAATTTTCTTCAACTTTATTTTTGTTTTCAACGTGCTTATCAACCCTATCTCTTTTTTATTACAAAGGAATTTCACCTCCTTTTATTTGTTAGGGGCGTTCTTACCCCTAATATTCCAGTATAAAATATTATCTATTACCCCTAGGAAAATATGTTTTCCCTCCCACATTAGTTGTTATGATAACTACTATCTCTAACTCCCTTCCTCTGTTGTACCTTTCTATCGATAGTTCTTGTAGCTTACTAGGTGTTATCCAATCTTCATTGTCTTGCCTATTCTGAATTTTTTCCTTTCCAGTCTCAATTTTGTTCCCTTACTTATTTGTGATTTCTTCCCCTTCCTTATTATCATTTGATTGAGTCAACTGGTGGTCTGTTACTATTTATTCCTTTTTCCCACTAACTTCCAATGCTGGTTTAGGCTCTGCATCTTGGTTCTTTTCTTTACAAACTTATTCATCATGGCCATATTTCCTGCATACTTTACACACACATTGTTGATATTTGTTGACATTACTTAGACGTTTGAGTAGTTGTACAATTTATTTTGTATATGTGATGTATATAAAGTGTATATAGTATAGGAGTATAGGGCAATGATGTATTGGGCTGATGGCTGTATTGGTCTGTGGTGCTGATGTGGGCTGTGATGTTGAATATGAGCCCAGTCATTTTCTGAGCCCAACTTAATATACTCACCTGACCCGGTCCGACCCAGGTAAGTATATTTATATATACTCTGTAACTCTGTATAGGGGAACCATCGAGAACATCAGACTTTACTTTTCTTTTTCCCAAAACTGACTCTTCGTTTCTCTGAATCTTCTCCTCCTTCTCTCTACTTTCTCTCTCTAATTTTCTGTGATTTCTCTCGTATAATCTCAACATTTACATGGTATCAGAGCTTAACATCGATCCGATCATGTTTATCTGCATGCCGGTGTTAATTTTGAGCTCTTGTTCGACGATTTTTGAGGGTTTTTCTAAGACCAGACGGTCTGTGATGATTTCGATCTTCATTGGATATGGTTCAAAGTGTTTTCTACCATTATATCCGAGTGTATCTTCTCAACCTCAGCTTTTAACAACATTTTGATCGCTTTTGTGGTGGTTTTGGTGAGTTGTCGGTGATTAGGGTTTTCGGTGACTTTGTTTTAGTGTTTTACCGCATTCCGGTGGTCCGATTCTCATCTTGTGGATGTTTGGGTAACTTTCCGACATTGTTTCTCTGTTTTTTGGTGACTGAATCGACGTCTGAACCTAGGGATTCATACCTAGGGTTTTCACTGCTATCTGAAGGCCGATCTTCTTCCGGTAGCGAAGAAGGAGGGTAACTTTGGTTTAAAATTGTGCATCTGGTTTGTGTATATCGATATTGGTTTTGTGTTTGAATATTTGGCGTTGTGTGTGGCTTTGTGTGTAGCTATTTGATTGGTTATATTTTTGGTTGCTGAATCTGTTCTTCCTTGTTGATATATCATGGCTGCTAACACCAATACTGCTACCACCAACACTGGTATTTTGGACTCTTCAAGTCCTTTATTTCTATACTCCTCCGATGTTCCCGGGGTATCTCTCGTCCCCACACCCTTCTCAGGTGAAAGTTTTTGGGGATGGAGAAGAAAAATGATTGTTGCTTTGACTGCTAAATATAAAATTGGCTTTATAGATGGAACTTGTCCTCGACCAGCTACTAATGCTTCTCAACAGAGATTATGGGATAGGTGTAATAGTATGGTAATTTCATGGTTAACTGCTTCTATTTCTCCTATGATTGGTGAGTCTGTGCATTATTCTGATACTGCTGAAAGTATATGGTCACAACTTCAGGCACGTTATGGTACTTCTAATAGGACCAAAATTTATGAATTAAAAAGAGAGCTGTGTAATACTTCTCAAGGGTCCCTTGATATAGCATCCTATTTTAATAGACTTAAAGGTTTATGGGATGAAATTGAGTCTATGTGTGTGAACCATGGTCAAAGATGTGTGTGTGCTGCTAAGGAAGGTATTGTAAAGGAAAATGATGATTCTAAAGTGTTTCAGTTTTTAATAGGCCTCAATGACACTTACATGGGGGTGAGGAGCAATATTCTGATGATGCAGCCCCCTCCAAACCTTGACAATGTGTATAATATCCTGCTGAATGATGAGAAACAAAGGCATATTCAGTCTCCCTCTCATTTTAATCCGGATTCTGTATCTTTTAATGCCTACTCTAACAGGAAGCCAGTTGACTCTAATAAGGCTGCAATGCCCAATACTTTCTCTTCCTTCAAACAAAGAGTCAACTTTGATCAAGGTAGAGGGTCGTTGTTCTGTAGATACTGTAAAAAGTCTGGACATTTAATTGATAAATGCTTCAAACTTCATGGGTATCCACAAAATACAACTTTCAAAGGGAGGAAATCTGGTGTTGCTAATGCTGCTGTTGCTTCAAATTCTGATGGTCATTTGTCTGTTCCTCAAGGGAATCCTGCTGCCAACCATGAATCTGTTTCTAAAACAGATGGTCAGTCTTCTGTGATACCTGGGTTGAGCAGTCAGCATTATGATCAACTGATGAATCTTTTACAACAATCCTAACTAGGGGGTTCCACTGCTCCAAACCCTTCTCCCATGTGTGCTGTCAATTTTGCTGGTACTATGCTAACTGAGAGTCCAGTTTCTGATTCCAAAGTCTGCATGCTTACTAGTATTAATTATGTGTCCTGGATAATTGATTCTGGTGCATCTAATCATATGACCTATAACAAACAACTACTTTTTAATCTTACACCTTTATCTGTTCCTTATCTTGTGTCCCTTCCTAATGGTTACAAAGTAAAAGTAACTTGCATTGGTTCTTTTCAATTGACTTCTTCTATTGTTCTTCATAATGTACTGCTGATTCCTTCTTTCACACATAACTTAATTTCTTTCAATAAGTTGGTGAAGGAATTACATTGCATAGTCCTATTTTCTGAACATTCATGTTCCTCCAAATGTTACAGGGCCCTTCTCTGAAGAAGCTACTGGATCTTGGTAACCAAACTGGTGGATTGTATAAGTTGACATGGGTCCCTCCTTCATCTTCCCCTTCTTCAACAAGTTCTGTTTGTTCTGCTTCTACTTCATGTGATACTAGCAAGTTTAGTGTTTTGTCTTCTATGCCTATTACTTGTAATGATACACTTCTGTCTGATAATAAAGATGTTTCATCTTCCTTACATGTAACTAGTCTCAATTGTAATAATGATTTGAATCATGATATGAATTACATTTGGCATTTGAGACTTGGTCATATTCCTTTTGCTCATATGAAATGTATTTATGGTTTATCATTCCCTTTTGCTTCTAAACAACCTTTCCCTTGTTCTATTTGTCCTATGGCTAGACAAACTAGGCTTTCTTTCCCTGACAGTTCCATTAAATCCTCTAAACCATTCCAACTGATTCATGTTGACACCTGGGGACCTTATCACACTCCAACTTTCTCTGGATGTAGATACTTTCTCACAATAGTTGATGATTTTTCAAGAGCAACATGGACTCATTTGTTAGGTTCTAAAGGCAATGCTTTTTCAATGCTTAAGTCCTTTATCTCTATGGTTAAGACCCAGTTTCATACTGTGGTCCAAACTGTTAGAAGTGATAATGCTTTGGAGTTGGGTTCTAGTAATGAAGGTATTTCATATTTTAGCAGCCAAGGCATCCTTCACCAAACATCTTGTTCCCACACTCCTCAACAAAATGGAGTTGTTGAAAGGAAACACAGAACCCTTCTTGAGACTTGTAGAGCTTTACTCTTTCAGTCTGGGCTGCCTACTTCTTTCTGGGGGGATTGTTTACTCACTGCTACATATTTGATTAATAGATTACCTACCAGACTGTTACATAACAAATCTCCTCATGAATTGTTGTATGGGAAACCTCCTACTTTCCTTCATTTAAGGGCTTTTGGATGTCTTGCTTATGCCACTGTACCAATCCCTCAAAGGGACAAATTGAAGCCTAAAGCTATCCCTTGTGTTTTCTTGGGCTATCCTTTTGGCAAAAAGGGTTACAAATTGTATGATCTTAATTCCAAACATTATTTGGTCTCCAGGGATGTTATTTTTCATGAATCAGTTTTTCCTTTTAAATCTTCCTCTTCTGTTATTTCACCATCTGTTTCCTCATTTCCTTATATTCCTTCTGAAGAAGATGATGTTATTTCTGATTCTCCCATACCTACTGCTTCTTCCTTACCTTCTAGAGAAAATGATGTCCTTTCTGATTCTCCTTTATCTATCACTCCACCTTCTCCTCCCATTCTGCCCCCTTCCTCTTCTGCTCCTGTCCTCAGAAAATCTACCAAAACTCATAATCCTCCATCCTATCTTAAAGACTATCTGTGTCAGCTTCCAGCCTTTTCTGGCTCTTCTTCTTCCTCTTTGGAATCTGAACCACTGTATTATTCTCAAGCAGCTTCAGTTCCAGCTTGGCAGGATGCCATGAGAAAGGAATTTGAGGCTTTGGACACCAACCAAACTTGGGATGTTATCCATCTTCCTCCTGGTAAGAAGCCAATTGGTTGCAAATGGGTTTATAAAATAAAGTACAGGGCTGATGGTTCCATTGAAAGGTATAAAGCCAGACTTGTGATTAGGGGGGATACTCAAGTTGAAGGGGTTGATTTCACATAAACTTTTTCTCCTGTGGTCAAAATGTGTACTGTAAAATGTTTGATTGCTGTTGCTGTGAAAAGGAATTGGAAGTTATTTCAATTGGATGTCAATAATGCTTTTTTACATGGTGATTTGGATGAGGAGGTGTACATGAAATTGCCTCCTGGTTTAACTGTATCTGCTTCTGTTTCTGATTCTGTTTCCTCTCCTCTGGTTTGCAAACTTAAAAAATCACTTTATGGGCTGAGACAGGCTTCCAGACAATTGTATGCCAAGTTGTCTCATGCTCTTTCTCTCAGAGGATACAAACACTCTTTGAATGATTATTCTTTATTCATCAAAGGTACAACTGGTCTTTAGTTATCCTGGCTGTGTATGTGGATGATATTATTATCAGTGGTGAAGACAATGATGAAATCTCTGCTCTGAAATTGTTTCTTGATGATCAGTTTAAAATCAAGGACCTTGGGTCCTTGCATTATTTCTTGGGGATTCAGATGTCTCATGTTCCTGGTGGAATGATCCTCAATCAGCAGAAATATATTTCTGACCTATTGCATCAGTTTGAATGTTCTGGTGTATCTTCTGTTGTTTGTCCTTTAGATACAAATGTCAAACTTCTTGCTGATTGTGGTGACCCATTACCCTCTCCTGATCAATTTAGGAGTTTGGTGGGTAAGCTTTTATTTTTGACACATACCAGACCTGATATATGCTTTGCTGTACAGCATCTAAGTCAATTTCTCAAATGCCCTAGAGTACCTCATATGAATGCTGCTTTTCATGTGTTGAGATATCTCAAAGGCACTTCCTCTATGGGTCTCTTCTACTCTGCCAGTGATGCTTTTTCTTTGAGTGGTTATTCTGACAGTGATTGGGCTGCTTGCCCTGATACCAAAAGGTCTGTTACTGGATTTTCTGTTCTTCTGGGTGATTCTTTGGTTAGCTGGAAATCCAAGAAACAACCTGTTGTATCTTTATCATCTGCTGAGGCAGAATATCGGGCTTTGAGCAAACTTGTGGCTGAACTTTCCTGGTTATCTCGTTTGTTATCTGATCTTGGTGTTACTGTCCCTCTTCCTATATCTATTTATTGTGATAGTCAATCTGCCATACACATTGCTACTAATCCAGTTTTTCATGAACGCACAAAGCACATTGAGGTGGACTGTCATTTTGTACGTGATCAGGTCAATGCTGGCTTCATTCAGTTGCTTCATGTTTCCACTTCTCGACAACTGGCTGATTTTCTCACAAAGCCCATTACTGGGACTGCTCTTCATCCTTTGCTGTCCAAGTTGAAGGTGGTGTCCCCCTCCAACTTGAGGGGGGGTGTTGACATTACTTAGACGTTTGAGTAGTTGTACAATTTATTTTGTATATGTGATGTATATAAAGTGTATATAGTATAGGAGTATAGGGCAATGATGTATTGGGCTGATGGCTGTATTGGTCTGTGGTGCTGATGTGGGCTGTGATGTTGAATATGAGCCCAGTCATTTTCTGAGCCCAACTTAATATACTCACCTGACCCGGTCCGACCCAGGTAAGTATATTTGTATATATTCTGTAACTCTGTATAGGGGAACCATCGAGAACATCAGACTTTACTTTTCCTTTTCCCAAAACTGACTCTTCGTTTCTCTCAATCTTCTCCTCCTTCTCTCTACTTTCTCTCTCTAATTCTCGTGTTCTGTCGTTTGGATTTTTCTATTTGAGTGAAACGAGATTTGTGATATTTTGGTTTCTGAAATTCTTCAACTTTTTTTCTTCTTTCTCGTTGCTTACTTTTGTTTTCTTTTTGAAGGTGAATTTCCACGCAAAAGAGTGTAATAACGATTGCTACTGCTCCATATGAGAATTTCTATACGGAAAAATAGAAGAGATGGTATCATCATAAAGTAATGCAACGGGATGGAAACTCAAGAGGTATATTTGATATCACAACATTTATTGGTATACCTTAAAGGTAAGTAATTTACTTTTCCCTTTCAAATTCTTGAAATTCTACGATTTGATTTCATATACAAACATAGACAACAAAGTTGATAATAACTCTAATGGAGTTTGTAAGGAATTATAACCACGTGAAGTGGTAAAAGTTTTATGTCTTGCCATGATTAAATTCATGTATGATTGTGGGCAAAGAATTGAAAATCCGTCCCATTGAATTTGCTTCATTCTCATTCCCTTTAGAGAATGTGATAGCAGTATGTGATAAGACAAAATTATTACCGTGAAGGTATCAATGGATGTGGACGTGACAATAGACGGAATTATAATCGTCATCATTGTGATAATGAGAATAATAAAGATTCTCAAAATAATCTTTCACTTTATGAAAGTAATATTTAACATGAGATTGTATATAGCATATACAGATGATTATGATCCATTCCCTGAAGTGAATGTGATAATTGTAATAAAGCCCGTAAGTATGGACACGCTCTTGATGTAATTTTGTTTTATGTCTGAAAGTTCGTTGCCCTTGAAATTTCGGGCAAGAACTATATGACATGGGTGTTGGATGCTGAAATCCATTTGGATGCAATGGGTCTTGGAGACGCCATTAAAGACAGAAATAATGCATCCACCCAAGACTATGCTAAGGCATTGATTTTCTTGCGCCATCACCTTGATGAAGGTTTGAAACTATGCTAAGGCCTTGATTTTCTTGCGCCATCACCTTGATGAAGGTTTGAAACTGTGCTAAGGCCTTGATTTTCTTGCGCCATCACCTTGATGAAGGTTTGAAACTGTGCTAAGGCCTTGATTTTCTTGCGCCATCACCTTGATGAAGGTTTGAAAATTGAATATATCACAGTCAAAGATCCACCTATCTTGTGGAATGGCTTAAAAGAGAGATATGACAACCTGAAGTTGGTCACTCTGCCACAAGCACGATATGATGAGAATCCAAAAGCAAATAGTTCATAAACTATATGTTATCGCTGCGGTGGAAAAGGGCACTGGGCGAAAATTTGCCGTGTACCAAGACATTTGGTTGAGCATTATCAAGCATCTCTAAAGAGTAAAGGCCCTGAAACCAATTTTGTCTCTGACGACAATTTTGACATCACCCACTTGGATGTGGCAGACTTCTTTGAGCACCCTGAGGGAAAAATAGACCACTTAATTGGTTATGGATCTGTGATGAAGGAAGATGGAATTGTTTGATTTTATTTTACTTATTTGCATTAGTTAGTGAATAAACTAATAGTCATTAGTATCAGCTCGTATTAGTTAGCTTATGATATAATGTTAGTATTAGTTCTTTAGAATGTTTCAATATGCTTAAATTTCGAAGACATTTTTACTTCCCAGTAAAGTTAGTCGATTAACTAATAAGTTAGTCGACTATCTAATATTTCGTATTAAAAACTGGATTTTTCGCAAGCTAAGTTAGTCGACTAACCAGTTTAGTTAGTCGACTAACCTGATGACTGTTTACTAAGTTAGTCGATTATCAACTTAGTTAGTCGACTAACTAATATTTCGCATTAAAACTGGACTTTTCCGCAAGGCAAGATAGTCGACTATCTGATTTAGATAGTCGACTAACCTAATGGCTGCTTCCCAAGATAGTCGACTATCAACTAAGTTAGTCGAATAACCTCAGCAGATTTTGAAAATATTATTTAATTATGAAGCAACGGATTAAATTTGTTTATTCTCATGTTCGTATATCTCTTTTGGTTAATTGATTCATGTACCACACATACGATATTCAAAGAGAAGAAATTTTACTCTCATTTAAGTATGTGTAAGGCAGATGTTACTACAATTTCTGGTAGTAGTAAATTGATTAAAGGCTCCGGAAGAGCAACTATTACTCTGCCTAAAGGAACAACATTTTAGAGAATGCAATGTTCTCCTCCAAGTCTAAAAGGAACTTGTTGAGTTTTAAAGATATCATTCAAAATGGATATCATATTGAGACAATAGATGAGAATAATCTTGAATTCCTCATTTACTCATGAAAACGAGGCTGCCCACTTCGGTTTGGGGTCACGCCATTTTGCATGCAGCAATGCTAGTTCGTCTCTGACTGACGAATTATCACAAATATTCCCCGTTGCAATTAATTTTGGGTCATGAACCTAAAATATCCCATTTAAGAATTTTTGGATGTGCAGTAGATGTGCATGTAGCACCGCCATATTGCACCAAAATGGGTCTGCAAAGAAGGTTAGGAATATATGTTGGGTTTTGAATCGCCCTCCATTATTCGCTACCTCGAAACATTGACAGGGGATTTGTACACTGCACGATTTGCAGACTGTCAATTCGATGAGACACTTTTTCCAAAATTAGGGGGAGAAGTTGGTGAAACCAAACGGGAAATTTTGTGAAAAAATGCATCATTATCTCATCTTGATCCACATACCTCTATTTGTGAAAAAGAGGTGCAAAATATTATCCATTTGCAAAGAATAGCAAATCAAATGCCAGACGCATTTACAGATTTGAAAAGGATAACAAAATCACATATCCCCGCAGTGAATGTGACAACATCTGATTCACGAATACATATTCATTATTGGAAGAATATGAACATGAAATTGGTATTGGATATACCACACTCACCCCTAGAAGGAGGTTTGAGATGATAATATCATTGTTATGGCATGAATAGTCATTGGTCACGTACCTATTGTACGCCAAAATAATTTGTCAATGTGATTATCAAAGGACAATAATAATGCAAGAAACATATCTTGCATATAATTTTGACATGACCATAATGGTATAACTTTCTCTTTAAAAGAGATATTCACCACATGGATGTTGATGAATTTGTGGTAGTACAAAATTAATTGAGAGCTCTAGAAGAACCAATTATTACTATGTTGGAGAAACACAATTGATTACCAATAAGGTATTGTGTTGTAGTAAGTCTCAAAGAAACTTATTCAGTTTCCAAAGTATATGCGAAAGCGATTGATTATATTGAGACTGTAAATAAAGGAAAGATTTGATATATTCTATTACTACAACTTGTAGCGGGATAATCTGTATGTGAAAAACTACCCGCTTTATTCTCCAGTTTGTACTACACAAGAACACCACAATAAAGTGGACGTTTATTGATATAAAAACCCATATCATAATAAACTTGAAGTTTATTGATAATTGCACATGTCATGGTGTAAATTTGAAGTTTATCAATATTGTAATTTATTCAGTTGGCATTCGGGTTAGCCATATCATCTTAAGTATGATGTGCAGTAATAGAGAATTCATATGGGTAAATATTAAAGAACTAGAAAGTTCTTTACGAATTCTCTTGTATTACTTGTTCTCATTAATTAATTGACCAACTAAAGAGTTCGGGTTGAATCCTATAAATTCTGGAAATATCAAAGGTGAATATGGGCCCATTCACCTGCCATGTATACCACATATGATGCATCTATGATATGGTTACATGTGCGATTGTTATTAACCCACAGCCTGGCCGGTGCTTGCGAGGTAAATTGCTCAGTAATATAACTTCGAGCATAATTTCCAGATTTTCTATTCAAGATAGTTCATCTTGATAAGTTGGTTTATATCATAGTTGGTTTAGCAAGATAATTATTGAGTGCCTCCACTTAATAGCTAAACTGTTTCTTATGAGAACAAAGTTATATATATCAGTTTGATATACGTTGCATACGAGAGTATATTATATTCTCCCCTCACAAGTGGTTCAGGGTCAGGAACCAAATAATTTCATCTTATTATTATTGATGTGCGGTGTATATTTTCATTAACACCATAATGCACAAAGATGGACTCTCAAAGTTGAGGAAACAAGTTAGCTTTTCTAACATGAGGGGGAGACATGATAAACACTTGAGAAAAGGTTACATGGGATGAAAATCATTTATATATATAGATCCTCGAATATCATAATATGAACCTGAAGTTCATAAAAGGATAATTCAATTGCAACATATTGCAAAGCATGCTATACGCATTTGCTGACCCAAAGAAAGTAACTATATTCTCATTGCAAATGCTCATATTAAGTCCTAGAAGGACAAAGTCTTTGATACGCTTAAAGCGTATAGACAAATCGGTTTCAAAAGAACTTCTTAATAAAGAAGATGAGCAAATGATCAAAGTGATCATAATAAGGAGGCAAGTGATCTAGAAGATCACATGACATAACACTTCATAAAATCTCATGAGAGATTCAGCGCTAAATATCGATGAGGATCTTATTGGCTAAATGGAAGAGATACAATTCAAGCAGAATTGATTCCATATGAAAGACATGTAGGTTTGGACATGTAGTTCAAATACTTGAAAGTATAAAGTCAATGGTATGTGTAATCAGTTTTCGATATCTTATTTGTTTAGCATGACATGAAAACTTGATATGCATCTAAAGTCTATTATATGGCTTATATGACTTAACTTATATGTCAATCCATGAAAGATTGAAGTTGCTTGAAGCATATACAATTCTTGGTCCTGAAGTACCACATCCTAAGTGCAACTTGTGTACATATGTATCTTGCTATAACTATAAGCATGATGGCATCGAGAATACCTCTATGGAGATATTGAAGAGTCATTACACGACATTATATGAAGATGTTCATATCTATTAAGAATGATAATTTCAAGGTGCGGAATATTTATTCAAATCAATATGGCTGATTTATTTATCAAATCTCTACAAAAGATCGTTTTGAAAATGGCGCACAAGATTGGAATGCAAATGCTCAAGGATGTGAATTGATGCTCTTTTCAGGGGGAGTTAATGCGCGTTGCACTCTTTTTCCCTTACAAGGTTTTGTCCCACTGGGTTTTCCTTGCAAGGTTTTTAACGAGGCAACTAAAAGGCGCATATTCAAACATGTGTACTCTTTTTCCTTTTCTATAATTTTTTCCCATTGGGTTTTGTTTTAGTTAAGGTTTTAACGAGGCACATTATTGAATAGACATTCAAGGGGGAGTGTTATAAATAGAACTCTAATTAGAGTGAATGTCTATCTTATAGAAGAGTTTTACTTTGAGGCTAAGTCTTTTCTCTTCCTATAAATAGAGGGGTCTTACCCATTGTAAATCATTCCAAAGTATCAATAAGAATACTGCTCTCTATACTTTTCTTTATATTGTTCTTGTTCTTATATTATTTCATAACAAGCTTGGACATCTCAAGACACATCCAAGTAGCCAACAGATCACAAATTCACAACATACGAGTAGTATAAATATTAATTCTTTTAAAAAAAACTTAAAATGTTGAAAAGTTAAAAACTAAAGAAACATTATTTAAAACCTTTCTTTTTCAAACATAGAAGAGTAAAAGAAAAAAATAATAGAAGAATTAACCTTAATAGCCGCTCACCCAAACGCTTAAACTAAAAATAGCTAGTGAATATATAATATATGTATTATTGTTTATTCTAAAATCGGATGACAACTAAATTTATACGTAGTTTTAAGGACACGTGATATAACTTGGTACTAAATAAGAAGAATAAATTAATACTGATATTGACGATGAAAGAATTAATGCAAACTACAGGCATTGAACAGTCTTGGCCCTCGAGTTCAGTCACCCTTGAACCAAATATATTTCAATTTGCTTTTGAACAGAATAACAAGATAATGAAAGCTAGAAAATGACAGTATATTGCTTAGTATTGCGTGAATATGATCTATTTACAAATGATCAGACCATTCTTTATATAGTAGGGGAGTCCTACTCTAGGCACAATTCTATATGAGGTAAGAAATCCCATCATTGGCTAATTAATCGGTCTCTTCTTGATTCGTGTCGGAATACGCACCGTGATCCTCACCCGATTACGGATATTTCAGCTTTCCATTATTCTGCTCTGTAAGATTCCCTCGATCTCTATATTGTTCGGTTTCAGGGCCACTAGCTCGACAACCTAACTTTGCATCATGGTTCGATATGATTCGAGGCTAAACCTTGGGTTATCGCGTTCCAGTCTCGATTAGTCCTACAAAAAGGGCAAACGTGATTTTGATCGTATATAATTATATATGTATAATTGTGCACAATCAATGTATGATCTATGTATATAGCTAAAAAGGTAAGCAATGAATATGGTCGGTTATTTGTATAAAAATTCCAAGAAAATAATCCTTCACCACCAAAAATTATAATAGGATGAATATGATTCCGTCATTCTTAACCAGATATCTCTATTCGAGCCCCTTTATGAATGGTAAAAAACCCAAGATGGAATTAATTCCTCCTTTAGTCCGCTCAATACGAATTAATAGGAGCTCCAATACAAATATCGCGGATGAAATGTGCTTCCGAAGCGCAAGGGCCAAGGGGCAAAATTGTCCTATTATCCACTGTACAACAAGTAGTACTGAAAAGAGACGTAAAAGTGCTCGTAATAAAATAGGGCCCAAAGCGTTATTAGAAGAAAACAGATTCGGCCCACAGCATATTTTTCTAAAGTTGGTGGGCCTAAAGCTATCAGCCTTTCCCCAAATTGTTTTCTTCTTTTTATTTTGTCTTTTTTTCCCTCCCATTATACTCTATTTCAATTATTAATTCAATAAATAGTTTAGATTCTGATAGTATAAAAAATATTTATAGAAATTATATTACTTCAAAGATAATTTCAAGTAACTCAACGTAAAAGCATTAATTGACAACTTAAAATAAATGATAAATAATATGTCATAACAAGTTAAATATCTAATTTGGAAGAAAAAAACTATGTTATCAATTTCTATAACTTAAAGCTTTTTAGGTGGGTAGGAAGAAAATTATCAGAAGCAGTTTGGCAGTGACTTTGTTTTTTTGGCAGTGACTAAATGGGTGACTAATTGAGTTGATCTCTAAAATCTATCGATTTTTCAAGGGATTATTATAACAAGAATTGAATTTAGAATTTAAACTTTATGAGTTTAACATTTAAAATTATTAGCATTGAATCTACTATATTTTTAAAGCTAGAAATTTATATATATATATAATTTTAATATTTTATACATAAATTTATATTCAACGTAAAAAATTATAAATTCGACTAAACCCGTGAATTTAATGTTACATTGGCCTCAGCATCCAACAAGAAAGAAGCACCAAGGAACAACATGCCAAAAGTCCAAATTTATTGTTTTATAGTGTGACTGAGCCATCATTCTTTCATTCAATCCATCACATCTTGCTCTTGGGAGTCCAACAAATATTTCTGACATTTTCACATGTATCCCATATCTACCGAATTCAAATTTTAAATTTTATGAGATTTGTAATTAAGACGATAATCGTATAGTTTTTGTTAAAGCTATATGTTGGATTCTACAATACCAATAATATGTTTAGTGTAATCACACAAGTAAGGTTTAAGAAAGTAATATATATACATATCTTATTTTTATCTTGTGAAGATAAAAAAATTATTTTCGATAGATCTTCGACTTAAAAAAAATGTAACATATTGAATTCTATCGAACCATATACTATACTAAAGATTACCATATCTACAAAATAAATGCTTGACAAGAAATCAATTAAGAACTTAATTGATCACGTACATTATCACCCAAGCTCCTAACCAAAAGAATGGATCACAAGCATTAACCATAAAATCAATAAATGTATCAACTGGTTAAGTTGACGATACTTTCAAATCACGATTAATAATTGTATGTCACTTGTTACAATTCTTAATATGAAATTATTGAGTTGTGGCCCTAAGAAATGCACCACCTTTCTGAATACCTTTAAGCATAAAGGAATTTTTAATTACTCTATTACACTATTCTAGGTTCTTATTACTCCCATTTTTTATGGACAGTTAGTCTAATTTTTAGATGAATTAAAAATTTAAAAATGTAACATGCCTGTTGACAAGAGGTATGGAGGTTGAAGACAAAGGTAGAAGAGTAATAGGCCGTAGTGTATTTTTCTGACATGTTTCGAATTTATTAGGGCTAGCCTACTAGTACCATGTCGTTGATTTTCAGAGTGCTAGTATTAGAGTTGTTTTTAGTACTATCTTTTATTTCGGTTTTTTAGTACTTTGTCTTTGTTACTGCTTGTTGCTATAGTTATTGCTATAGCTTTTTTCTATCTGTTTTTCTAGTTCATACATGGTTGGTATCATTTTCCTAGACTGTTGTTGATATTTACTTGTTTTTATTCTTTCTCTCGAACCGAGGGTCATTCAGTAATATCTCTATCTCTTCCGGATAGGGTAAGCTCTACGTATATATTATCCTCCCCACTGAAATTCTACTTGGTGGTTGTTATATTATTGTATTATAAATTAAAGTTTCTCCTTATACACTCATTCCCTCTTTATGGACATGACATGTGATTTCTCATGATCAGTCCTCAGATCTCTAACATCCTGTGGGCTTCTTTCTTTCTGAGAAGAAAAGAGTAAAATATAGGTATAAGAACTTCATATATAGTGGTCAAAACACCAAAACCATACGAATGAACACTTGGATATATAGTTACAAAAAGAAGGCAGTCCGATATCCGAAATATCTCGTATTTACATAGGATTCGGTGAAGCATTATACTCTAAAGGGTCTAATGTATGTAATTTATCCTAATTCAAACATCAGTAACGTATACACTCCCCTTCTGCGTATATAGTAAAATTGGAAAAAATAATATGCCCGGTACACGAAATATCATGTATTCACCAAGGTTCCGAAAAGGTATGCACCCAAGAGGTCTAATGTAGGTAGTGAGTAGATGATTCTATAGCTCTAACTAGTTACATATAGATCACATGGAGATAATTTTATTATTTCTCCCATACTCCCCTCTTGATATATAGTAAAATTGGAAAAAATAAAACTGCGCGGTACAAAAAATATTCCGTATCCGCCTAGGATTTAAAAAGGATTACACCCTAAAAGATCTAATATAAACAGTCTATTTTAAATTTTTAATGTGAGTATCGACGACTGATTATACAGTTCGAATTCATAACCTATAAATTATATATCTGCGGTGCTCCCAATAGTAAAATTGGAAAAAATAAAACTTGTTATAAACTAAAGCAAAAGACAAGAACAATAGAACAAGAACAATAGCAATAGAGAGAAGAGTAGAGAGAGTTCTTCTTATTGAGTTGAGAGGGGTCTCAAGGGATGATTTACAATGGTAGGGGGCACCTCTATTTATAGGGGAGAGGAAGATTTAGCTACCACTAATAGAACTCTAAAATCTCTCTAATTAAATACATTAAAGACATTCACCTTAAATAGAAGTGTAAGAATCTTCTATTTATAACACTCCCCCTTGAATGTCTATTCAATGATGTGCCTCATAAAACCTTAAAACCAAAACCCAATGGGAAAAAATTAAAGTAAGGAAAAAGAGAACACATGTTTGAATATGCGCCTATTGGTTGCCTCGTTAAAAACCTTGCAAGGAAAACCCAGTGGGACAAAACCTTGTAAGGGAAAAAGAGTGCAACGCGCATTAACTCCCCCTAATGAGTACATCAATTTAAGCCTTGAGCATTTGCATTCCAATCTTTGTGCATCATCTTCAAAACGATCTTTGGTAGATATTTGATAAATAAATCAACCATGTTGACTTGAATAAATATTCCGCACCTTGAAATCATCACTCTTGATAGATATGAACATCTTCATATAATGTCGTGGAATAGCTCTTCAATATCTCCATAGATGCATTCTCAATGCCATCATGCTTATAGTTATAGCAAGATACATATGTACACAAATTGTACTTAGGATGTGGTACTTCAGGACCAAGAATTGCATATGCTTCAAGCAACTTAAATCTTTCAAGTTAAGTCATGTAAGTCACATAATAGACTTTAGCTGCATATCAAAGTTTCATGTCATGCTAAACAAATAAGATATCGAAAATTGACTATACATACCTTTGCCTTTATACTTTCAAGCATATGAACTATAGGTTCAAAGCTACATGTCTTTCATATGGAATCAATTCTTCTTGAATTGTATCTCTTCCATTTAGTTGCTTTCTTTGAGTCAGCAAATGCGTATAGCATGCTTTGCAATATGTTGCAATTGAATTATCCCTTTTATGAACTTCAGGTTCATATCATGATATTCGGGGATTTACATATACAAATGATAATTCATCCCATGTAACCTTTTCTCAAGTGTTTATCATGTCTCCCCCTCATGTTAGTAAAGCTAACTTGTTTCCTCAACTTTGGGAAATCATCTTTGTGCATTATGTCAATATACATAGCACCTTAATAATAAGATGAAATTATTTGGTTCCTGACCCTGAACCATTTGTGAGGAGAGAATATACTCTCGTATACAACTTATATCAAACTGATATATATATATAACTTTGTTCTCATAATGAACAGTTTAGCTATTAAGTGGAAGCACTCAATAATTATCTTGCTAAACCAACTTTGATATAAACCAACTTATCAAGATGAACTGTCTTGAGTAGAGAATCTGGAAACTATGCTCGAAGTTAGATTACTGAGCGATTTACCCCGCAAGCACCGGCCAGGCTGCGGGTCAATAACAATTGCGCATGTAACCATTCCATAGATGCATCATATTTAGTATACATGGCAGGTGAATGGGCCCATATTCACCTTTGATATTTCCAGAATCAAGGGGCTTCAACCCGAACTCTTTAGTTGGTCAGTTCATTACTGAGAACAAGAACTTCTAGTTCTTTGATATTCACCTATGTGAATTTGCACATAATACTTCAAATGAGATGGCTAACACGAATGTCAACTGAATAAATTATCAATATTGGTAAATTTCAAATTTACACCATGACATGTGCACTTATCAATAAACTTCGGGTTTATTATGACATGGGTTTTATACCAATAGATATCCACTTTATTGTGGCATTCTTTCGTTTGTGTAGTACAAACTGGAGAACAAAGCGGGTAGCTTTTCATATACAAATTACCCCGCTACAAGTTGTAGTAATAGGAGAATCAAAGCCTTCCTTTATTTATAGTCTCAATATCATCAATCGCCTTCGCGTGTACTTTTGGAAACTGAATAAGTTTCTTTGAGACTTACTACAGCACAATACTCAATTGTGTTTCTCCAACATAGTAATAATTGGCTCTTCGAGAGCTCTCAATTAATTTTGTACTACCACAGACTGAGGTTCGAGATCCTCACATTCTTGCATTCCGTATTTTCAAGAGTCTCAGGCTCAATAGATTCTTCGTGAATCTCGGAATTAATCAAATCATGAGCGTCCTCATGTGATTCTTTCATAGTGTCATTTAGATCGTTCTTTTTCCTCTTTCTAGGATTTCGATCTTTGGAACCTAATGGTCTGCCACGCTTCTGGCGTGCATTTGACTCATTGGATATGACACTAGATATTTGTCCAATAGGGACTTCAATACGGATCGGAACATTTTCCCGCGTGAATGTGTGATTTCGTTATCCTCTTCAAGTCCGTAAATGCGTCAGGCATTTGATTTGCTATTCTTTGCAAATGGATAATCTTTTGTACCTCTTTCTTTCAAATAGAGGTATGTGGATCAAGATGAGATAATGATGCATTTTTCCACAAAATTTCCCGTTTGGTTTCACCAACTTCTCCCCCTAATTTTGGGAAAAGTGTCTCATCCAATTGACAGTCTGCAAATAGTGCAGTGAACAAATCTCCTGTCAATGTTTCGAGGTAGCGAATAATGGAGGACGCGTCAAACTCAACATATATTCCTAACCTCCTTTGCAAACCCATTTTGGTGCGGGATGGCGGTGCTACAGGCACATATACTGCGTATCCAAAGCTTCTTAAATGGGATATATTGGGTTCATGACCCAAAACCAATTGCAATGGGGAATATTTGTGTCAATTCGTCAGTCAGAGACGAACTAGCATTGCTGCATGCAACATAGCGTGACCCCAAACCGAAGTGGGCAGCCGACGAACTAGTATTGTTGCATGCAAAATGGCGTGAACCCAAGTCGAAGCGGGCAGCCTCGTTTTCATGAAGAATTCAAGATTATTCTCATCTATTGTCTCAATATGATATCCATTTTGAATGATATCTTTAAAACTCAACAAGTTCCTTTTAGACTTGGAGGAGAACACTTTGATTGATATCATTAAAACTCAACAAGTCCTTCTTAGACTTGGAGGAGAACATTGCATTCTCTATGATTAACGTCATGCCTTTGGGCAGAGTTACAATTGCTCTTCCGGAGCCTTCAATCAATTTACTACTTCCATAGATTGTAGTAATGTTTGCCTTACACAATTACTCTTCTTTTCTTTGAGTATTGTATGTGTAGTACATGAATCAACTAGGCAAATACTTTTACAATTGGACGTTGGTCCAAGTTCGCTTTGTGAGATATCCATATTTGCTATCCCATAGTTTAACATACAAAAGAAATACACGAACATAGGAATAAACAAGTTCAATTCTTTTGTGTCACATAATATCTTCAAAATCTGCTACTAACAGTTGGCTAACAAAATCAGATATGTTATCCATAATCAATTCCTTTGCAGTTTGAAAATTTCAGCGTTTTTCATAAGACAATCGATTATTAAATACACACAATCGATTGTTTGAACATAGACAATCGATTGTTAGACATACACAATCGATTATTTGTTATTTTTGAAAAACAGATCACTGTTTAAGACAATCGATTGTTAAACATAAACAATCGATTGTGGATGATTTTTGAAAAGTTCCAGATTACACTGCCTAACGACAATCGATTGTTAGATATAGACAATCGATTGTGGGTGATTTTTGAAAAATTCCAGACCACTGTTTCTAGACAATCGATTGTTAGCCAAAGACAATCGATTGTTGATCAATTGTTTTTCAATTTTAATGCGAAAATAGTTGATAATCGACTAGTTTTTCAGGCTAGTCGATTACCCCCACTGGAAAATAAAAGTTTTATTGATATTTGAGCATATTGAAGATATTCTAAAGAACTACTGCTAACATTGCATCATGAACTAGCTAATACGAGCTAATACTAATGACTATTAGATTATTCACTAACTAATACAAATAAGTAGAACAAAATCAAATAACTCCATCTTCTTTCATCATGGTCCCATCGCCGATTAGGTGGTTTATTTTCCCCTCGGGTTGCTCAAAGAAGTCTGCCACATCCAGGTGGGTGATGTCCTCATTGTCGTTATAGACAAAGTTTGTTTCAGGGCCTTTTCTCTTTCGAGATGCTTGATAAAGGTCAACCAAGTGTCTTGGTATACGGCAAATCTTTGACCAGTGCCCTTTCCCACCGCAACGATAACATATAGTTTCTGAACTATTTGCCTTAGGATCTTCGGGATCCCGTTTCTGCTTTCGGTGGTTATCTCTCTTTGGGGGGTGACGAACTTCTTTGGAATTTCTTCCTTGTCCACGTCCTTGGCTTTGACCCCGTTTATGACCGTGATCATGGTCCCTTTTATGTTTGGCATAATGCGAGTGCACCATATCTGCTTCAGGCAGTGGTGTAGACCCAGTTGGTCTATTTTCGTGATTTCTCATGAGCAGGTCATTATTTCGCTCAGCCACTAGTAAGAGAGAAATCAGTTCAGAGTACTTCGTAAAGCCTTTCTCTCGGTACTGTTGCTGCAGTACCATATTGGAGGCATGAAACGTTGTAAACGTTTTCTCAAGCATATCGTAATCGGAGATGTTATCTCCACATAGCTTCAGTTTAGAAGTAATTCTGAACATAGCAGAATTATATTCAGAAACGGACTTAAAGTCCTGTAGCCTCAGATGGGCCCAATCATATCGTGCTTGTGGCAGAGTGACCAACTTCAGGTTGTCATATCTCTCCTTTAAGCTGTTCCACAAAACGAGTGGATCCTTGACGGTGAGATATTCAATCTTCAAACCTTCGTCAAGGTGGTGGCGCAAGAAAATCAAGGCCTTCGCACAATCTTGGGTGGATGCTTTTTCTTTATCTTTGAGGGTGTCTCCGAGACCCATAGCATCTAGGTGGATTTCAGCATCCAACACCCATGTCATATAGTTCTTGCCCGAAATTTCAAGGGCAACGAACTTTCTTTTCATAATGTCAGACATACTCGAAAATTAAATTAGGAAGAGGGAAAATACCTTGGATTTTCGAGAATGATACTTGAGACGGTAGAGTCTCGTGCTGATAACGTGTTATAAACTAAAGCAAAAGACAAGAACAATAGAACAAGAATAATAGCAATAGAGAGAAGAGTAGAGAGAGTTCTTCTTATTGAGTTGAGAGGGGTCTCAAGGGATGATTTACAATGGTAGGGGGCACCTCTATTTATAGGGAAGAGGAAGATTTAGCTACCACTAATAGAACTCTAAAATCTCTCTAATTAAATACATTAAAGATATTCACCTTATATTTATAACAAAACTAGTGTTTGTGCAATAGACAATACACTGGTGAGATGAATAACCACAACAAACATTTGGAAGCTGAGACAAATGCTGAAGTGCAGGGCATGTGCTCTCAGCCGAATTTCTCGGGACTTGCTCACCCCAAAGACATCATCCACATTGCTTTTGACCATTATATAATTCACTCATTTATTCAAATTTAATTCATATAGATTGACAGTACACATTCTTTTTTCGCTATTCGTATAGATTGACAGGTTAGATATCTTTTTGGATTTAAGTTATATACATCACTAGTAATTCTTTACATCATCAATATGTTTGAGCATGTTATAGTAGGTTAAGTATTATTCTTAGGTTACCAATTAAAGTATATTAAATAAATTTAGTTAAAATTATCTTTTAGGTAACCTTATAAATCAAAATATTTTTTTATTCTTATAAATAACGTGATTATTTAAATATTTTTTATTGCATATAAGTTAATACTCTTTTCTATATCCTTACCATATAAATTTTTTGACTCAACCAGATTATTTATAAGATAATTATAAAAAATTATCATTATAAGTGAAATTAATAATAGGTAAAATAAGACTATTACCTTTTTAATAGCAAGTTAAATTGCGTTACTATTTTTTTATTTACATTATCTGAGCATATAAGTTACACCCTTCCCGTAATTTAAAAATGTAATTAGCCCCATATATAAAGTATAATTTAATAAACTGACAGTTTGTCAGAATTTTTACAATATCAAGTCACTTATAATATAATTACACGTAACAATTGTCATAAAAGACAAGACTAGTAACCATGAAGATAAGGCAAACTGTCTGCTACAATATAAACAAAATGCCAGCTCAGTGCACTAAGTTTGCATTATGCGCGGAGTTTAGGGAAGAGTTTAATCATACATTTGCAATAGGCTATTTTCAAGTGTCGAACCCGTAATCTTCTAATCATATAACATTAACCTTACCAGTTATATCAAGACTCCCCTTCACATTTCAGATATTAAGAGGAGAAAAAAAAATTTCATTTCTACAAAGAATATGGTCCATGAAGCCCAAAGCCTCAACACGTCAACTAATTAAGGGGCATTTGCATCTCTACCCGTTCTTTGAATCACGTTTTAATTCGTGCACGCTTTGCAAAAAAATTACAAGCGTATCCACTTTTTTCGCGTAACTTTAGCATACGAGACTGAAGTAGCAAAGGCAATCACGTAAAACTTCATTATTCTAGTAGAAGGTACTGAAGTAGGAAGTGTACTGAACCAACTGTGTTGAAGTTTTTATTTTTTAACTGGCGAACTTCAGCTCTCGAGTTGAAGTTTTTGTTTTGTAACTGACAAACTTAAGCTCTGGAGTTGAAGTTTTTGTTTTGTAACTGACAAACTTAAGCTCTAGAGCTGCAGTTTTTTTTTATAACCGGGGAACTTCAGCTCTAGAGCTGAAGTTTTTGTTTTGTAACTATCGAACTTCAGCCCTAGCGCTGAAGTTTTTGTTTGTAACTCGCGAACTTCACCTCTAGAGCTGAATTTTTTCTTTGTAATTGGCGAACTTCAGTCTTCTTAGAGTTGAATTTCAGCCTACTATATTGTAAATGCTCCATATATCTTTTCACCTTGTTGGAAGGTTTGTCTCTTATTTATGTCTTTTTCTTTTTCAATATACTCTTTTATCAATTATTTCTTGTATATTTAGTAGAGATTACCTGTTTTGAATGAATAAATTCTCTAATCTATTGTAACATATGAATTCAATGGGTCGTTAAGCCTCTACTGTAGGAGAGGACAAGAAAAAAGCTGAAAAGCTTTAAATTTCTTCTAATGGAACTATCAGATTGATGGCGGATATAACTTTGAAGAGGAGAAAGGAGGCTGAAGTTGTTTAAAAGTAGGTACAAGTTAAAACTCTTTTAAAAATGAGTATAGGTTAAATGGGGACGACCAAATAGGGTGCCCCGTGCAATTTTTACACTAATTAAGTACCTTTGGGCAACTAATTCTTTTGGAAAAATTATCAGCTATGTCCATTTATAGATAGCTCATTACAAAAATTGGCAAATTGATAAAATATTACTAATATTAGCCAAATTAGCCAATTAGCTATTTGTAACAAAAAAAATTAAATTTTTACTTTATTTTGAATGAGTGTTATTAGAATAGATTAGGCACAACTTAAGGAGCTTGAATCTCGGTTTTGGGATGATTTAGTGAAGTTTTGATGTGGTTTGAATTGAAAATTTGAAGTAAAACTTGAACATGAAAAAAATGATATGTGTATCATACTGTGTATCATTTGTGTATCACATATGTATCATATTTGTATCTATTTATGTATCACATGTATATCCATGTATAACTGTGTGTGAGATACATGCGTGATACATGTGTCTTAGAAGACTTTTTTTGAACTCGATTTAATTACGAATTTTGATACAAAACCAGTCCAAATCACCTCCAATCTTCTTCAGATTTTGTATATTTACTTATCTATATATTTTCAATGAATTTCGACTATACCCATTGAAAATGTTCATTTTTTTGTATATATTTTTGAAATATTGTATATATTTTTTGTATTTCATCACCTTAATTGCTACATCATCCATGCCTTTTCGTCTTGTATCTAGTGTTGCTAATCACGTTTAAAAACATGTAAGGTGATTTTTGTCTGTGATTCTTTGAAAGAAAGAACTCTATTATTTGGTTTTTCAATTTTGTTGGCTAGTTTTGGTAAGTCTAAGATTAATGGCTATAGGTTGGTAAGTTGAGATTTGTTTGGGACATTGTGTAAGTTTCCCTTCTTTTGGAGGTAAAACGTGAGAAATTTAAAAATAGCCAGATTTACAAGTGGCCTTTCAAAATAGCCCAGTTTCAAAAGTAATCGAAATTTAGCCATTTTTCATGTAAAGATAAATTTGAATGAAACACTGTTCAAAATCTGAAAGAATACACCATTATAATATACTGGAACTTGAGTTTGGAGCACCAGTGCTCCAATCTGTAGTATATTATAGTGGTGTCAGCAAAGTATATCGGTCCAGCATAATATGCTGGAAGTTTATACACAGGTGTACCGAACTCCAGTATATTATGCTGGACTGATCTCTGCTGCAGCAAATAGTGGCTATTTTTCATTGACTTAATAAATGCTGGCTATTTTTGAATGATCAGTCCAAAATATGACTAGATCATGCTATTTTTAGGGGTAAAACAGAAGAGGCCCATTAACTGACTGGGGGATAATTTAGGAAAAATGTCAGACATAGCCACTTTTTAACCTCCCGTAAAAGAAAAATAGCCACTGAAAATTTAACTTTTACAAGTAATTACAGAGGCTTACTGTAATTATAGAGGCTTACTGTCACGGAGCTTCATTTGTAAAAATCAAACTTCCATGACAGTGGCTATTTTCGATTTATGGCCTAAAAAGTGCTTAGCCCGTGCTATGAAAACGATAATTTAGGAGTCATTTCAAGACTTGAAACTTAATACGTAGTAATTTTTGGGAAGCACGCTTTTGATCTCGCTATATTTGAAACCGAACTTCTGCACCTGCTAATTGAATGAAGTTTGAGTTTTTACACAAATAAACTGCGAAATATATCAATTTTATATATATTATACATCTAACAGCAATTTCTAGTTTAAGAAGCTATTTGGGTTAATTATTTAATGTCCTTTACAGTGCTTGGCCCAGTTTTATAAATGAGGCAACTGTTTAGATTTATCCGTGTTTAAGAAAGTTTTACAAAAATAACCATGGCGCTATACATTGAATAATATAAAATTTTGCGAGGCATGACATAACTTAGCATCTTCATTTTACCTATCTTACTAATTATTAAATAATCATAAGTTTTGCCGAATGTTCAAAATATACCTTGTTGTCCAATTATTATAAGTAATGGCGGAGCCAGAATTTACTCTAAGCAATATTAAAATATAAAGTAAGCATATAAAAGAATTTAGAGAAGTCAACGCATAATATTATACATAAAAATAAAATGTTAACATATCTATGCGGTATAATTTCCCGATGAAGGATATCAATTAACTCCCCTTGTCAATGAGTGGCTCTGCCACTGATTTTAAGTTTTACCGAATGGACAAGACTTGATATTGTTTCAATTCCACTCATCTTCTCATCTTATAAATAGCGTGATTGTGTATATGCTTTCATACCCTCCATGCATAGTGGATAAGCTAAAATCTGCCCTAAGGAAATTTAGCGTAAAACAACATTAAGTAAATGATCAGTCTAGGTTGACCAAGAAGCAGTAAGATTCGTGGACGGACTGTCAACAACGATCGAGATCGAGCACCAAGGATGGAACAATAACAAGTAGTTTTTGTAATAGGATAGTAAAGAGAATATTCTATTGAATATGCTCTACACTTATACTATAAGGGTTTGTGTCTCATATAAATAGAAAAAGAGTCAATAAAATAGGACATGTAATATTCACCGGACAAGAATACGTTTTGAGAAGAAGATTCTTGCTCTAGCAAATATACAAGCTTTACCTTTTTATCAAGATTATTGCTCATATTATTCCATACTTTTCTGTCACATCCGAGAATAGTACGAACATTTGAGGATTTATCTGTTATTCATCTCTATCAGAAGGAGTAATCATCTTTCTCATTCATTATTGGGTGAATCATTCTCTTAATTTACATGAATGCCATTTATTGCCAGTTATTGCTTGATGTTCCTTTATTATTACTCATCTCTTTTGGAATATTAAATGTGCATTACTTTCAGTTTTTCACAGACTTTGTCTTACGTTATCTATGCTATAAAGTTCTAAATCTAGAGATATCATCATTAACTAAGTTTAACACCTCATTACATAAAATGAAATAGTTTAACCGAAAGTTAACTTTTTTGTCAAATTATTTTGGCGCCGCCTGTGGGAACTAGTTAAATTTTTAGTTTCCTCTAAATCTACAACTAACACGGATTTCAAACAAAAAAAATAAGAACAAAATTCTCTTCCTTGTATGTACAGATCTGATATGGCAGGTAATAGAAAAGAAAGAACGAGGGTAATGACCAACCTCACAACCAACTTCATGAACACCATCAATGAGGTTTCTGAAAGAAGGTGAGGATATAACGCCTCATGCTTCCCCCAAGCGAGGCTGGTCACCTCCTCCTTAAGGCAGTATCGCAACGTCTCGTGGTAAAGGATCTTCCACGTACGTTATAGAAGAGACGCCACTAGCAGTAAAAAAAATCTCCTTGAGGCTTGGCTAACTGACACACTAACCAAAATCCTCTACAAGCCCACTCAGTTTACAGTTATAGAAAACGCGAGGACTTGCATTAGACCAACTATAGGAGAGCAGCATGGCTTGTTCCCTTCGATGGCAGGTGTTACTCACAATATCGTTAATAGTGCAGGTGACGACACCCTCACATCCATTTTTGAGAAAGATGGAAGAAATGGAAAGCGGGAACAAACCACTTCGGGATGAAATGAGAGAACACCAAGAAAGGGTCGACAAGATACCAGGTGCCCCGAAGCTCTTTCCGAAGACAGACGGTGGTCGGTTCATCGAGCAACAATACAGTGATAAAGCTGCCTCGCATGCCATACCAAAAACCTTTAAAATGTCGCCCTATCTGAAGATATATGATGGTACGACCGACCCCGAAGACCATGTAACTCACTATGTCACCGCTGTGAAAAGCAATGACCTCGCCAAAGAACAAGTATCCTCCATTTTATTGAAAAACTTCGGCGAGACCCTCACTAGAGGAGCATTGACATGGTATTTATAGCTGCCAGCATTCCATTGAAACATTCGAAGAAATGACCGACAAGTTCGTAACGGCCCATCTTGGGGCCAAAAAGGCAGAGGGAAGAGTAAACGATATATTCGTTATCAAACAATCGCCCGGAGAGGGATTGAGGAACTTCCCCGCCCGATTGAACCGAGTAATAATGACCTTATCCAATGTATCAAAAGGAATGGCCGTCGTAGCTCTCCAGAATAGGCTAAGCAGAAATGGTTCAAGGGCGATGGGAAAGTTATTAAGTCGGCTTATGAAATATCCTCCAACTACTTAGGATGAAATACATAATGCCTATTGTTCCGAGGTCCGAGTAGATAAGGACGACCTGAATGGGCCAGCTCATCGATTAACCTCGGTACAGGTCAATTCAGGAAAGATCGAAGAAATGATATCATGAAGGACCTTGTAGCCTTAGGACCTAACCGAGAACAACATCTGTCATATGTCAGAAGCGTCATCTTGCCCCCCTCCTACCATGAAGAGGGCATACCTAAGCCAAGGACATAGACTCACCAGAACGATAGAGGTATGCCCCCTTGTTATCTGCCCACAATTTTTGTGTATCATCTCCAGAAATAGTCTATGCATGGGTGAAGCGGACCGAAGGTAAAGTGGCCATAAAAGATGAGGTCAGATCCAAGCACCAGAAAGTCAGATGCCCTTTGCAAATTCTACTAAAATGAGGGCACAAAATCGAGGACTGCATTGCCCTAAGACAGGAGGTCGTAAACATGCTTCGATAAGGACACCTTAAAAAACTGCTGAGCGACCGAGGAAGGACTAACTTTGCTAGAGGATGGGAACAACATCGGGTACTATCTAAACCGCCCACATATAGCCGCACCATATAAATGATCATCGGTGGCGGCGGCGACGCTTCCATCAACAACGTAAAGTTCACCACAACCCATAAGCTCAAACGGTCGATCACTCACGAACGGTATAACGAACTTGAAGAAAGTATCATCTTCGATAAGTAAGATACCCACGGTTTTTTTCACTCACTATGATGCCCTTGTTATCACTTTACGAATTCTAGATACAGATGTGAGACACATTACGGCTAACGAAGGGAGCGGTGCATGCATTATCCAGCTTCGATTACTTACACAAATGAAATTAGAGGATAAGATAGTGTCACGTTTCATCACACTAACAGGTTTTAACAACACAATTGAACGAACATCTGGAGAAATCACACTCCACGTCCTAGCCGGAGGCATCACTCTAGAAAACACATTCCATATCATGGACCAGGACAAGGAATACAAAGCCATAATAGGGCGACCATGGAGACACGCCATGAGGACCATCCCCACCAGCTTGTACAATGTCATCAAATTTCCAGCTTCCATGGGGAGTATTCAACATACGAGGAGAACAACGCATATCTCGGGAATGCTACCACATCGCCTTGGATTATACGACCACTCAACAAATGAAGGGCAAAGCAAAAGCGGCATAGCATTTAACATGCCTGAGGTCGAGCTGTGATGAGAGAAAGGACGTCATCTGAGACCCTGATACGGTAGAAGCCGCGGAACCGACCATAGAAGACCTCGACCCTATTTAACTAAATGGAAAAAACCACAACAAGAAAGATTACATCGCCTGCAAGCTTCAAGAAACAGGTAAATCCCATCAATTCTCAACTACTAACGCATACTTTTTTTTATTTTAGCCATGCAGATATGCTAGGTATCCCCAAGGAAACCGCTACACACAAATTGAATGTCGACTCATTCCACCCCTCGGTGAAGCAGGTTAGGCGTAAGTTCAACTCTGCAACAAACGATGCAGCACGCAAGGTGGTCAAAAAATTATTGGAAAATGGCACTGTCAGAGCGTCAACATACCCCTAGTGGGTTGCCATGTAGTCATGGTGAAAAAGAAAAATAGGAAGTGGCGAATGTGCGTAGACTTTACAGATTTAAATAATGCATGACCCAAGATTTATTCCCATTACCTCATATCGACAAACTCATCGACACAAAGACAGGGCACGAACTGCATAGTTTTTTGAACGCCTACTCAGGCTACAATCACATCCTCATGGAAGAGGAGGATTGGGAAAAACCCACTTTCATCACCCATTAAGGAACGTACTACTACAAAGTCAAGCCCTTCGGACTAAAAAACATAGGGGGAAACGTACCAAAGGTTGGTAACAAAAATGTTCAAGGACCAACTCGGAAAGATGATGGAAGTCTACATAAACGACATGCTGGTCAAGTCCAAAAGGAAAGAAGATCACATCGACCACTTGAGAGAAACCTTCGATGTACTCAAGCAATACAGAATGAAACTAAACCCCAAAAAATGTGCATTTGATGTGGCTTCAATAAAATTCTTGGGTTTTCTAGTGTCACAGCGAGGTATCGAGGTCAAGCACGACCAAATCAAAGCCATCAAAGGGATACAGAGCAATTAACCACCAAAAACAGGTTCAGAGGTTGACTGGACACATCGCCACCCTTTCAAGTTTCATCTCACAATCATCTAATAGATACCACAAATTCTTCGGCGTATTTAAAATGTATAACGACCTTCGATGGACCTCTGAGTGCACCCAAGCCTTGAGGGAATTGAAGGCTTACTTGTCGTCACCACCATTGATTTCAAAACTAGAACATAGGGAGTGCCTTCTCGTGTACCTCGCAATAACCGATGTAGCTTTGAGTGCAATCTTGGTCTGTGAAAATAAAGGTATGTAATATCCCATCTATTACATTAGCAAAACACTAGTCGATGCCGAGGTGAGGTACCTCTACCTCGAAAAATTGGTGATGGCCTTGGTCGTCAAGACTTTTTCGTTAAGAAGTACTTTTCGGTGCCACCCCATCTCGGTAGTCAAGACTTTTTCGTTATGAAGTACTTTTCATAAACCCGAGATATCGGGTAGGTTAGCCAAATGGTCCATAGAATTAAGCGAGCATGATATCACTTATCAACCGTGAGCGGCAATAAATTCACAAGTCCTTTACGACTTCATCGCCAACTTCAACGCAAAGATAATGCCCGAAATCAAAAAATAAGCCGCCCACGCTTCTCCCCAAACACAAGATCTATGGATTTTGTACACCGACAACGTTTTCAATGCGTCAGGGTCCGGACTGAGACTCATACTCAAAGTCCCGTATAAGGTGCCCGGAAGTGACTAACAACGAGGCCAAGTATGAGGCCGTAATTGCAGGGTTAAGGCTAGCACTCAAGTATGGAGCAAGGCAGGTAAGACTAGGCTGATATTCCTAACTCGTCATCAACCAAGTCACTGGGACTTTCCAGATTAAAGATAAAAGGTTACAAAAATAACAGGCCAATATTTGTAAGCTACTGCCCGAGTTTGACGAATGTCAGCTCGACTAGATGCCCCGAGCACAGAATATTGAGGCAGATGGCCTCACCAAATTAACCGTGGCCACCAAAAACATTACAATCGGAGAAAGAAATGTTGTCACACTCCTTCACTCATCGATAGATCAAATCGAGGTAAGAACCATAAACCTAAATTGGGACTGGCGTACCCCTATTATCACATAATAGCAGGATAATGTACTCCCAAATGATAAAAAAAAGCCAAGAAACTTTGAATGCAAGCAGCCAGGTACAACATAATTGATAACGACATATACAAAAGGACGTATGGCGGCTCCTTGAAAAAGTCCACGAAGGCCACTTCAGAACTTATTTCGGCAATCGAGCTCTAGTCAGATGCCTCATACGAGCAGGTTACTACAAGCCACCCATGAAAAAAAAGGACGTAGATTTTGTAAAAAATGTGAGCAATACCAAAAATATTCCCCAATGATCCACCGAGCGTTCAAGCACCTTCACTTAGTCACTTCCTCTTGGCCGTTCATCAAGTGGAATGGACATTGTTCGCCTCCTCCCCGTGGGGCGAGGTAACGTACGATTTGTTTTGGTTTTAACTAACTATTTTTCTAAATGGGTAGAAGCAGGAGGTCGCCCAAATACATGAACAAGAAGTGATCCCCTTTATATGAAAATATATCATATGTCATTTCGGCATTTCCCAAAGAGATCAGTTACGACAACAAACTCCAGTTTACAATAATAAAGGTTGCCGAATTTTTTGAGAATTGGCATATCAAAAGAATACTTTCAATATCGTATCACCCCGCAGACAACATGCTGTGGAGTCCTCCAACAAATCAATACTGGACATCATGAAGAAAAATCTTGAGGACGCCAAGAGACTATGGCCGGAGTTACTAACTGAAGTATATTGGGCCTACCGAACAATGCCAAAGACGAGGACATGAGAAACGCCCTACCCATTAGTCTATGGGACTGATGCTATAATATTTATTGAAGTTGGAGAGCCCAGTTTGAGATACTCCTATGAGAGTGGGCCGAGGAACGACGAAAGCAGAAAGCACGAACTTGGCAAGGCCAAAAAATAAATAGATATGTCTTACATAAGGATAATCGCCTAAAAACAACAGGAAAAATGCTATTACATCAAAAAGGCAAAGGTCAGACGACGTAAAATTGGGGACGACGTGCTCAAAGCTAAAACATAAGCAAGAAAAGACCTACAAGAAAGTAAACTGGGAGCAAATTGGGACGGCCCTTACAGAATCACGGCAACAACAAACAAAGGGTCATTCCAACTAGAAACAATGGAATTAAAACTACTACCAACCAACTGGAATGTCACCCACCTCAAGTACTTCAAATTTTAAGAAAAAACTTCCTCCAAGTCGTATTCTTTTTTCCCTGTCTTGAGTTTTGTGCTAATTGAGCTTTCTCAAGGATGTTTTTAGCAAGGTGAAGAGGGGGACACTTCAAGTTGAAGTGCGAACGAATGGAGGCATAGGACGACTAGTTCATTTCTCAACCTCTCAATATACTTCTCCAGGTCGAACAATGAAGAGACTAGATATACTAGGAATGGAATGCCATCCAACACTAGATACAATAGGACTGGAGTGCCAGCCTACACTAGAGAGACTGAGACAGGAATGCCAGCCCGGAAAATATGTAAATTTCTTCAAGTGTATGAACAAAGCACAAATGCATGAAGTTCGCCCATATTTTCGCCAAACACACAACCAAAGCAAGGTTACCTCAATACCTATTCGGTCCTCGTCTATAACTAAATAAAGGTTATATTCGACCCCGTTCGAATTGATTAAGTATAGGTTACATTCGATATCCTTCGAATTAACACCTATTCAGACCTCGGCCATAATTAAATAAAGGTTACACTCGACCTCATTCGAATTAAATAAGTATAGGTTACAGTCGACCTCGTTCGAATTAACACCTATTCGGCCCTCGACCATAATTGAATAAAGGTTACATTTGACCTCGTTTGAATTAACTAATTATATGTTACATTCAACCTTGTTCGAATTAACACCTGTTCCTCCCCCGGCCATAACTTAATACGGGTTACATTAGACCTCGTTCGAATTAACACATGCTCGTCCCTTGGCCATAACTAAACATGCGACATGTTCGTCCTTGTTCTATTTAACTAAGTTTTGTTTCGACCTTTTTTAACACACGTAAACCAAGTTTTTACAACTAACACGACCAAACAAAAAAAAACAAAGAGGCATACAAACTCGAGCAGAAGGAAAAGAATCAGGTATGTGCAATAAACCTGGCATTTCAAACATAGAATATTCTCTTTAAAAAGTCTAGAACAGATGCCCAATAAAAAATATGTACACAATTCTACAAACAAAAAGAAGGAAAAACAACTAATCGTCGCCTAACCTAGTAGCTCCATCCACTTGATTGCCTAGGACATATCGATCCGCCTCTCCGCCATCGCCATCTCTATCGGGATACTCATCCTCATACCAGTCGTCCTGTTCAATCTGATCCACGCCCACATCCTCCTCATCATCGTCGACCTCCGGTGTAGCGGGGTCATAGCCATAAGCAATCCGAGCTGTATGTGCCTTAGCACGAGCATCCTCGAAGTCGGCCTTAGAAACTTTCTCTGCCCCTATAAAATCTCTAAGTATATCCAGTTGGGCCTCGGCGTGGATCCACTTCTCATACAAATCCCAGGGAATATCAGAAAAAGAAGAAGTGCGGGAGAAAGGCAGCTGAGCCAATAACTGTGCCTTCTTGGACTCAAGAGCAACAACTCGGTTACCAATGACCAAAGCCTCTTTCTCCAGCTCCCCTATCCGTTCATCAAGTCGCTCCTCTATGAGCCTGGCCGTCTCCATTGCGCTCTCCTGCTCAAAACGAAGAACGTGAACCGTGACCACCAAAGCCTCCATTTTCCTTCTCCCACTCCACTGCCTTTTCAGCAATCTCGCCACTCAAAGTGTCCACTTTGACTTGAAACTCCTCGAGCTCGACGTGCAATGATACCACTTAGTCTTGAAGTTCGACGTATTGGGCCTCGACCCCCTTGCTCGCCTCGAGCTTTTTTTTATCCCTCAATGTCCCCTTGAGAATGCTGCATTTTCCAATAACTCTTACCAACTTGTCATCCTTCTCATTTAGCTCGTCTCGAAGATCTTGGAAGTCGCCACTCTCACCAAAACGCTTGCAGATCTCGCAATGCTTATTGCGGTACTCACGATACTTTTTCTCCATCTTCTGAAAAATGGCATTGTGCCTCTCCTCTTGGCGGGCACTCTCGATTTCCAAAATCACATTCTAATAAAGAAAACTTGAAAGGAGGTTTGAAAAGCTTACCCTAAAAGCGAGGTCATCTATACTCCTTGATAGGGTAGCATCGTCCAGCTCCTCGAGAGTTCTACCCTTCACGTTGGAGAAAATGGACATAAGAAGGAACTATGTTTTCCGTTTTCACCACTAACTCCAAATCCATGGGGATCGCAATGGTCCGTGTGGACCTTCCAACCTCACTTCAACTCAGGTAAACCCCTCGCTCATCATCCTCACCTCGTCGGCATCAGGATTGAAGCCCCTTTTATAGCCGTCCGCGACAACACCCTTATGTCTCCCATCGGCACACGAAGAAGGAATGTCAACCGACCATGAGGACGATAGCTCATCTCATCGCACAATACCCGAAACTTCCACAGATGGCCCCCCAGTTCCAACCTCTACATTGTAAAGGGGTACGCCTTCAATGGCCTCTGTTAATGGTCGGACCTCAAGTGGCAAATCAGCGTCATCCTCAAGTACAACAGTCGCTGGCTCACGATCACTTATCACCGACTCCACGGCTCGGACAGTCCCATTTATGACGTTCATTTATCTCTTTTTACGAGAAATCAAATCCTCTTTGTTTGACGATGACTCATCTTCTGCATATACAAAATGACACAAGGGGAAGTCGAGAGTTCTGTTGCTGATGCAGTCGATGATCGAGCCGACCTAGTCTCACCAAAAGGAGGTATGGAAGCAGACAATTGGGCAGGCATGACCTCCATCACAACAGAAGCGGAATCCGAAGAAGTAGTTTCCTTTTACGAAATGCAGGAGGAGGAGCCCTCGGTCTTCTCGAAGATCCTCGGGCTGAAAAAAAAAGCAGATTAAAAGGTAATCATTTTCCACACAAGATAATAACAAGCAAGCGACCAGGAGGTCGCAAGATGTAAATGGATAAACTTACCGGTCACGGAAGACGCATGCCCAAACTTCTTGAGGAAGGCCGGCCATTCATGAATCCCCGCTGTATGAGGAAGAACCCGGCTAACTCTATCATGAATGTCCTCGACAAAAAGATGGGGTATAGTCTTGGCTACACAAATAAAGAACGAAATGTCAAAACACGACTAAAATTAGCAAAACAAACACTTCAAATAAGAAAAAAAAAGAAGAGAAAGAGATGCTTACGGGCATAATTCCAAGCCTCAGGGAACTTTCTCACATTGGCCACCACGTCGTTGGTTTTGACGAAGAAGTAATTGAGCCAAAACTGACGATTTTCCTTATCGTCCATCTTCACCACTAAACATTTTCTTCCTCAGTAGCGAGGGTGCAAGATGGCCCCCTTATGGAAACTATGGGCGAAGAGATGCATCAAGTGCAAAGTGAAACCCCGACCCCAGCTAATTGCATATATTTCATAAGCATGTGGATAAGTTTGTAGATGTATGGAGAAAGTTGGGTCGGGCAAACACTGTAATAGCGGCAGAACTCATCTGCCAATGGGAGAATAGGAAAGGAGTAGCAACATAGAAAGGGTACGCATAGGAAGCACAATATCCAGGGTGGTTTGCACCACATCGCGCCCTGCCATAAATAGATCGATATGGGCAGGAATTTTGAACTGCCATAAACTCAGCGAGTTCAGCCTTTTTTATCAACGACACCAAGACCTCAAGGTTGTCCTCAGGAACCTTCAAGAAATCAGATCTAACTTTTTCATTGCGATGGATTATCTCCTCCACCATAAGAAATTTTTTGTCTTCAACGGCAACAGAAATACTATCGTCATGTAGAGGTATACACACCGCAAAAGGAACAAGGCCAGTCGCCTTAATAGAACTAGAAGATACAGTAACCATTTTTTTAAGAAAGGATGTAAGTACGGAAGGGTGTGAGCAGTTGGTATCACCAGAATCATTGAAAGCATGTATACTAGTGAGGCAAAGAGGGCAAGAGTTTTATGTGAAGAATGGAGAAGAAGATACAGGGATTCGGTATTTAGAGTGCAAAGATAAACGAATAGTTTCATATCCCCATTTATAAGAGTTCAAGCCTCAGGATCGAGAAATCAAACCATCACTACCCATCACAGGTATCGAAATGACAGAGGCGCGGGAAACGACGCAAGGCATCCGAAAAACGCGTAACAATAACGCATGATGTCATGACGTCATTCTGAATCGATGTGACCCCAAAGGTTGCGGCTCATGAAAGGTCACATTGTCACCTCGTCTGAAAACCACTACTCGTCTTGTTCGTCCCAATTGCCCAACCATGACAAATATGGTCCGCTCATCAAGGTCGTCCAGGGTCGGCCTCAATAAGCAGAGTGACTAACTTTATAGGCCAAAATCTGTCCTAAGGAGATTTAGCGTAAAGCGACATTAAGGAAAGGATCGGCCAAGGTAGACCAGAAAGAAGTGAGATTCGTGGACGGGCTGTCAACAACGACCGAGGTTGAGCACCAGGGACGAAACAATAAAGGCTATTTTTTGTAATATAATAGTAAAGAGAATATCTCTACACTTGTAATATTAGAATTTGTTAGGAGTGTGTCTCATATAAATAAAAAAAAGAGTCAATAGAGTAGGATACGTAATATTCACTGGACAAGAACATTTTTGAACAATTCTCTCTCTAGCAAAAATAGAAGTTTTACCTTTTCATCAAGATTCTTGCTCACATTATTCCATACATTTCCATCAGATTCGAGAATAATTCGAATATTCCAAGATTTTTCTGTCATTCATCACTGTCAAAAGCAATAATCATCTTTCTCATTGATTATTGGGTGAATCATTCTCCTTATTTACATAAATGTCATTTATTGTTATTTATTATTTTATGTTCCTTTATTATTGCTCACCTCTTTTGGAGTATTAAATGTGCATTATTTTCAGTTCTCCACTGACTTTATCTTACGTTATTTATACTATCAAGTTCTAAATCTTAAGATATTATCATTAAGTAAGTTTAGCCCCTTATTATGCCCCTTATTATGTAAAATTAAATAGTTTAACTGAATGTTTATATTTTTCGGTCAAACACACAGAACATGAATATCATCTCTAATTGAGTTCCTCTGTGGCATACATATTGGGGAAAATTTTTAGTCAAAACTCAAAAGGATAAGAGATTTAACAATTAAAATCCATAAAAAGTACATTTATACTCGTAATATCATTACAACTGCAGCCATATCTTAACTCTAATAATGCAAGTAAATTGCTTAGTTGTAACACGTTAGTTTAGCATTATCGAAGGCTGGACAGCTTATTTACGGAAGAATTAGAAACAAAGTACGTACTTAATCAGATTAAATATTATGTTAAATCTTCTACAAAGATACTATGCTCATGACCTTGGAAACATAAGCATGTTACCAAGATTATATTCTCTTGCAGATATCAATTCAAATCTACCCTTCAGTAATAAAACCAATTTTAAAAAGAAAAAAGTTTATATAAATGTAAAATTAGAGTGTACGCAGGGTTCGAGGAAGGACCGCATCCGAAAGATGTGAGATGTAGACAGGCGAAGCCAGAAATTTTCGCAAGGGTATTTAGACGTAAAAGAAGGTAAAAATTTTCCTAACAAAGGGTGTTCAATATATGTTTTATATATATATATATATGTAAAATTAATATTTTACTTATATATACTGTGTAATTTTTCATAATATATTTTTGATGATGAAGGGTGGTGAATTAGCAAAAGGTGGCTTTGCCCTTAATAAACAAGCATCAGTGGCTAATTCATAACTCGAACCCATAATTTATAAGTTATACATAAACAACTTAACCATTACTGGAATGCTCTCCTCCATGAATAGCAGTAATTTGATAGAGTTTGATTTTTATGCACTAACAACATACAATTTCTTGACACCAGAAGTTAAAGATGACCTATAACAATAGGGTAATATTATGTATAAGCTTATTATAACTGGTTAAAATATTGCTTCGCGGCAAATTAAAAAGGTAAATAAATAGAGACAAAATCAAAGCTTCAACTTATACTAAATGCATGGACAGCAGAAGTAAAATACACTTTGGCTATTTTGCCTAAAATTGCAACAATTGGCCAGTTCAGTCAATAACCACTAAGATATTGTAGGCTATTACCAGCAAATGGTCAAAGGTTTCTGCTGTCTGATATGAGCCAATGAACCTTGTTAAAATTCTAACTAACTAGAGTACCTTTATTTTTGCTTTCTTTTTCTCCATCAATTTTGAATACAAAGGTAGAAGGTAAAAATAAAAAAGAATTGTGTCAAATCTGTATTACAAGGAGACATTCTTAGCTTAACACCAGAACAAGGAAAAAGAAAGAAAAAATCATCCCTAAAGTTTCAACCATCACTAAATCACCCCTCAATTTGCAATGAAGAGCCAGCTGCATCCAAAACAATCAAATGGTTTCTTTATTAAATAAGATGAAATTAATCACACAAGAGACTAGTCAAGAAAAATTTCAATATGATATACATCAAGCACTTGTTCAATATTTTATCCAAAAATTCATCGGTCCGCCCCCGGGTTCAATTGAACTCAGTAGTTTCAATGCACCCCGTCACATCAGTGTGCCCCGGCGGCCTTTTTGAAGAGTTTGAACATAACTCTCAACACACAACATATATAGAACATAGATATATATATGTGAAAACACTAAAATTTCAAAAGTACAATGAATCCAGCAATAAGAACTAAATCCTGAATCGATATGCCTCTGTCATAATAATCAACTAATGATCCAATTCATGTAAAAAGAAAATCAGAAGGAGCAGGAACAAGACTAACCAGAATCATGTTGATGATCAGAACCATGATCTCTTTGATGATTTTCCATACACTGAAGTAAGTACTTAAAAGTCTCAATCTCACAAGGAATAGTAAGTCCACCAGTATGATCAAATCCAAACTCTTCTTCAACTTTTTCCAACAAAACTTTGAACAAAGGATCACTAAGATAACTTGTAGGAATTATAAATCTTCTAAGTTCAGGCCCAACATAAACAGCTAAATAACCTTTAGGAACACCATGTGGTGGCTCTGGACTCTGGCAACTCTCGTCGTCTGAATCGCAACATACATTTGAACTCTTTAACCTCTTCATTATCGCTGGTGATATGCCTCCATAAATATTTCCATTACTATCGTCATTAGAAGATCGAAAATGATGGCCATTAGTACAATGGTTTTGGTTGTTGTTTGCTTTGGGACTAAGTGTAACATTTTGCCATTTATGCAATAACTCTTTGAGTCGCACAATTTGCCTAATACCTGTCACTTTGTTTCCAGCTCCCTGATCATCCATTTTTCCGTTGCTTAATTATCACAACAAGATTGATGATGATAATAAGAAGAATATTACCAAATTTTGATAAAACCTTTGATTCACTCTCGGAGAATTTGACTAATCAGATCTTGTTCCTCTCTGCATATTCACTGTATACAATTGGTATATAAGTTTCCTCCTCACTTTCTTGAAAATAATGAGAAAAGCTCTAATAAGGAAATTAGATAGTAGCCTAAATAGCAATAACCTGATATTTTAATGATTTTTTGATATCCATTTAACAAAGGAAGATTAGAGACAGATCCATTGTGGTAAGACACATTAAATTATGGTATACTTAGCTGTATTATTTTAGTGATTGAATCCATGTGAAATCCACTACGCGTATGACTTTACTAGAAGGAGAAGCATTTTCCAATCACATGATCAGCAGCTAATATAATCATTTTAGATAATAAAATATTACTACTTAGTAAATACTTAAATCTTTTTGGATACATACATCCTAAGACATGAACATATAAAATTAGCTTAATAAAAAGTGGCGGTGGCATGAAGCTAATTTCTTTTCTTTCTTCTTGATTTAATTTTTATTTAAGACACCCTATTAGTACTCTTTCGGCTCAAAGGACAGAAGCAAGCAATATAAGCCAAGATTAGATGGTTTTCTTTTTCAGGTACATCAAATTCTCACATGTACATAGAACATTTTTGGCATTTTGGTTAAATGCTACTTTTATGAGTACAGATTTGATTAATCCAAATTTAAGTCTAACAACAACATAAACAACCCAATCGAATTTCGTTAGTGGGGTCCGGGGAGAATTGAATGTACGCAGACCTTACCCCTAACCTGGAGGGGTAGAGAGGCTGTTTCGGGAGACCTTCGGCTCGGAGACATTAAAGATCCATAATAATAAGAGAAACCAGAAAAATAATATCAGTATCGTGAGAGACATCAAATAAATAGAAGGGCAATAACACATATATGTACTATGCAATAAATGTGAAACACAATATAAACCGCTAGCAATCCTAGAAAAAATACTATCAGACTAGCCGGTACAAAGAGAAAAAAAACTCGACTGCCCTCTAACCTACAACTCAATTGCTTGACCTTCATACCTTCTTATCAAGAGCCATGGCCTCACACCAAATTTAAGTCTAAGAATTTCATAATTTGGGTAAATTATCAGATTTCATAGACACCCTAAATCAAGAATAAAAAATTAAAAACAGATAATTGCATATCTTCTTTGTTATTCGATCCAATATTCATGCAGTGATACTGAAGAGAAGTGGTTTATAAAACCAGATAAATTCACACAAAATGTTTATTGCGCAAACTCTCCAAAATATTGTCGGATCCTCCAAAAATACATTATTTTTGCAGGATCTGATATACATACGATGATATTTTCAAAAAGTCGGAGCAACATAGCACAAAACAAGCAGAAAAGCATAATAACATATTTAGTACTGACGTAGATCCAGAATTTTAAGGCATCAAGCCCATTCATGACCATGGGTGTGAAATTAGTATGAATATATATATTCTTAATCTCTTTTTTTTTTTTTGCCTCTATATTAAGCTCTCATCTACCCCTAATAACAGAAATTACATGCATGCATGTACATGAAAAACAATTTAATCAAATCAATGATGCAGGGAGAAATTAGACAAATTAAATGAGAAAACAAAACAATAACAGATTAAATTTGATATTTACTTACCAGAATGGGATGGTCAAAAGGTGGTATGAAGAATAATATGACCATGCAAAAGCTTAATTGTGCCTTTCATTCCCTCGTTTGATTTCTAGCTAATTGCGAGAGATATTGTTGAGATTTCGCTTAATATATTCCTCGCTAATTTTTGTTGCTTTGTTTCTCTTCCGAAAAAAAAAAAGAGAAACTTAATTGGAAGGGGAAGAAGTTTTGGGCTAGAAGATGGAAGGTTCTAATTTTCTTTTGTTGAAGAGTTTCATGGATTTTTCAGAGTTCATTAAAATGAGTAATGATTGTGAATAAAAGATCATATGAATTTCCATACTGAGTAATGACTCTTCTTTGGTTATGTACTCATCATTTTTGGTTGCATTTATTTTCTCCCTTTCACCTATGGTTACACCTGTGTTTTCGCTACTCAATTGTTCAGCTATCACTTTTTTTCCTTATATTTCATGCGTCCGCCCGTTTTCTTTTACTATTTTCTCTTTTTAGCTTATCTATATATTTTTGCATTATTTTCTTAAGGTGGATAATTTATGTAACATAACTTGAGAGTATAACCAATTCCAAATTTAAATTAAATGAGTCTAACTTTAAGGGTTTTAACACTAATTACATGTACTTTTAGATGATCCTGGAAAACTACAAGTACTTTATAGATTATAGAATATTAATTATGTATACTGGGAATTAATTGGAAACAAAAATCATATTTTCCACCCTTGATATTTTATAAAAGATGTTCTCATTCATTGGTTTTTTGGTACTTGTGTTGCCCTCTCTACACAGTAAACTTTTAAAGCCAACTTGAGGCAACCATTAATACGTATATTAGGGTAGACCCTCTACGTCACATTTCTTGGGACGTGTGTATATTTTCTTTTTGGGGTGTAAACAGAAAGCAATCAGTCAAACTTGTTACAAGTAATAGGCAAAATGAAGTAAAATTAATTAATTGAAATCAACTGACAATTTTGTAATTACACAAAAAAATATGAGGCTATAACTGAAGATTCTTTTCTTAATGATATACGTTGTAAAATGGGAAAAGGTAGGAAAACCCTTGTTATTAATGAAGGTTTCACGGATACCTCGTATAGGTATTCAAAGTTGTTCTTACAACTGTGTGGCTGACAAATAACGACAGCAGTTGGAGAGCCCATGTCGACAGGAGCGACGGGTTTAATTGACTCATAATTTTTGATACTGAGTATGAATTTATACATAGAAATTTATGCTAAACTTGGCTCCGTCTTTGTATGTTGGAGCAACGATAAAATTATCTTTGTGTGACTTATAGATCAAGAATTTGAGCAATGGAAATTAAATTAGCCATTAATGTTTGCATTAGATTAAGATATCTACGTCACAACTCTTGAGGTACGGCACCCTTCTTCGATTTCTGTATGAACACGAAATGTTGTGTGCACTAGCTAGACTGTCTTTTTGGTTGGAGAACCCATGTCAGACGTTAGTAGCCTTAAGTATCTTCTACAAAGTTGACAATTATTGGTTTACTCCTTTGAATCATGTGAATCTATTACATGTGCTATACCATTATTGCAGAAAATTTGTGGATTGAGTAATCCTTGAGGCCAGCAAATTGACTAGAGCTAAGCTAAAATAAATAATCAGTTTTAAATGGGTTAAAAAAAATGATAATCCATTCCCATCGCATTACAATGTTGGTAGTTAGGCAAAATATAAAAAGAAAAAAACACTTTTGTAATAAAATGTGTTTATTCTATTTGTGTTTTAGTAACTCAAACAAAGATTTTTTATTGGGTTAGAATCAGCAACTGACAAATTTAGAATGCAACTAGGAGTATACTCCCAATTGAAAGGACAAGAATAATTTCTAAACTCTCTTGTCAAGGAATCAATATGCCATTTTCAGATCACATTTGGAGGCTTAAACCAACAAGAGGCAGTCATCATAAAATTGTACTATGTAAAGGAAAAGGAAAAAGAATTATACCAAATTATCTAATATCTGCATTATTGAACTTTCTGGAAGTTCCGAATGCCAAATAGAGTGGACTGGATAAACTATAATTGGCCCAAACATCTTCTTTTATGCGTAGTGGGCCTTTGATTTTAGATTTGTGAACTGGTCCAATAAAGACCATGACTGACAAAATATAAAGGATATTATCACTTTTAACACGCGTAAAAAAAGTATAAAAAAAAAATATTTTTATATATATGTCAAATTCAAAACTATATTACATAATATGTGCATACTACCAAATTTATATCAAATGTTAGTAAAAAGATTTCATAAGTTCTTACATTTTGGCCCATCGGACTTTGACCAGTGAATATTAACAACTTTTGTGTTTTTTAAAGTGTGAACAAATTGTAGTGGATTGACTTTAATTATTGAAAGTGTGGTAGAAAAAAGGATGTGTATTATATTATTATAATAAAATAATTAGGAGATGTTGGGAGTGAAAAATGCTGGTAATTTGTTTCCCTTAAACGACACCTTTTATAAAATGTATAAAAGGAATTTGTTTCCCTTAAACGACTTCAAGTGAAAAATGCTGGTACTTTTACGTTTCTTGGGTACAAGTTCAACAATGAATTAGAGATTAACAGGACATTATCCCAGAAGTTACTGGTAACAAATGTTTTGATTTGTCATCAAAAAGTATTTTAAATCTGAATAATAAATTGTGGGTATTATGTAGTCGCTAGGAATGTGAGTGTTGGTTATAAAAAAATGCTTTGTAGAATGCGGTAAATTATAGATTTTGTGAAGATAATATATAGTTAATTTATATTATTATTGTTGAATAAGTGTAGTTACTACATTTTGAATAATAACTTTTGAATGAGTTGTATTTAATATTTCTTTGGGGAATGACGTAATTTGATTATGTTTCTTATGGAAATCTAGGTGAGGGCGAGAGCATATACATACTATTAGAGGTGTACAAAGAAAACCGACAAACCGCACCAACCCGATAATCCGAGTCAAGCCGAGAAAAAAAATCCGACTATGATTTGGTTTGACTTGGTTTGGTGTTGGAAAAAAAAATCCGACCATAATTGGTTTGGTTTGGTTTTAACTAAAGAAAGTCAAAACGAAACCAAACCAACCCGATGTTACATATATAGAAATTTTAGATATATTTAATATATAAATATACTTATTGTAATGTAATTTATAAATATTTCTTAAAAAATTTCATAATTTTATCTTTTAAGGTATTATTTCAAGGTCGGATTTAGAACTTTTGAATGCTTCAATAAGTTTTATAGCCATTAATATTAGTAAATTAAAATAATGCTAGCAATCAATACTAATGCTAACAAAATATATCCAATTCAATATTACGAACGGGAATGTATTGAATGTCTAATTTTTGTTTTGCAATAATTTAGATAAAAATACATAACATATTTTTATTTTGCTTTAGCTTTTAGGCATATAATTAATATTCCCCTATTAGTCTATCTAGTTTAGCTTGAATTAGTGCTTTTAGATTATGTTTATTTTTATTATGGCTTTTTAATTAGCAATATTTATATTACATAATTTTATTGTCTTTATTGTTGAATATTTTAGGATAATGTCATGAGTCATGACATATCTCATATTTTGTATTATTTTCTTGGAAAATACTTTATATAGTTGTATCATACTAGGATTAAAGAAATATTTTGAGCATACGTTATATGTTTTGTTCTACGAAGATTTTACCGGAAAAGTTCCAAAAACCCCGAAAACTCAAAAAAACCCGAGAAAAATCGGTATTGAAAAACCCGAATTTATTGGTTTGGTTTGGTCTTTAGATTCAATAACCCGACACAATTGGTTTGGTTTGGTAATTATAAAATCCAAACCAACCCGGTCTATGTACACCCCTACATACTGGGTTAGATGGTGTGAAGCGGTATATTGTATGTCTTCAAAATAAGAATTGTAATTGTGGTTAATTTCAACTTGAAGAACTTCCATGTGCGTATGCTATAGCTGCATTAAGGCACAAGAATGAAACTTATGAAAATTATTGCTCTCTGTATTACACAAGGGAGAGCTTTCTATGTATGTATGAAGAAGTAGTATATCCTCTTCCTGGCGAAAGCAAATGGAATTTGTCGCAACATATTTTGGATGAAGTACTTAGTCCACCTGACGGAGAAAGAAGGGAGCTTGGGAGACAGCAAAAGGAACGATATAAAAAAACGTGATTAAGCCAATTCGAAAAAGTATAAGTTATCGTGTGGAAATTGTGGAGGTGAAGGGCATAACAAAAGAACATGCAAGAATGCGCCGAATAGGAAATAAATGGCATGCGGTATTCAACCTTGTTAAACCTGCAACTTATTTTGTTACAATGAAGAGTTTATTTTTGTATTTTGGTAGTAAATTGTGAAATAATTATGAAGTTTTTATACAATGTTTCGTTGTGTCTTTAATATGGTTTTTTATTTAGTGCCAGGCATCTACTTATTTATAACCACTATCGTTAATTTAAATGGTGTTGTCATTTAGGACACTCATGCCAAAAACAATTCGGTATGGTATGTTTTACTACAAAATATAGGTAGTTAATTAAAAAACTTGAAATGGTTAGCAGATAATTTGGGACATCGTTGTAATGTAGTTGTGTAATAAAATATATATTGTATTCGGAAGGTAGCTGTCAATTTAAAAAGGTTGACAAAATTACTTGAAAGTCAGTCATTAATTTGAATGGATGTACAAATACATAATTGGAATAAATATGGTGATGAGGTCTGTTGGAAAACAGATATAAATATCCCCAACTACAAAATGTGACAAACTACAAATTATATGTAGTTAATTAAAAAGTTGCAAATAGTTAGTGAATAAAATGGAACATAGTTTAAAATGTAGTTCTGTAATAAACTATATATCCTTTCGTAATGTAGGTGAAAAATTTAAAACGGTTGACAACAATTAACAAAATACATACTTGGAATATATAAGATGATGAGTTCTATCTAAAGACATATAAAATTACCCTTCAACTACAAAATGTTACAAACTACAAATAGAACATTGATATTACTTCTTCTTTATCTGGACCTTAGTCTTCTCCTTCATATGATGAGCACCCTTCCTCCCAGGAAGCCTGCCAGTAACCTCACTTCCACTTATTGAACCATCTTGTAGCTTCTTTGTAGCGCAATTCCATAAAAGAGATCCATAACATCTTCGAATTTTGTCGATATCTGCACGGGCTGTAGATGAGATTGACAAATCTCCACAGCTAACAAACTCAACAAACGCAGCTATAAATATACCACAATCACTGGAAAAATCAATTTAAGTTCATAATCCTACAATTGGATATTTAAACAAAATGAAATAACACGTTCAGAAAGAGAAAATAGAAAAATAACAATAATCCTTCCATTTGCTATGGAATCTCTGTTATCATCCACGATATGTTGAGAGGGTCTGTTTCATGTTTATCAACATATGCATTGGTATACTTGAGGTCAATGTTTGTATGCTTCAAGTAAAATTCAGTGCAAGCCAAATACAAAGGGATCATAACTGAAAACTTCTCAACACAGGACTGAACTGTTTTATTGGTGCGTGTAGACACCATAGAATCGTACACATAAAGTTGTCTGTCTGTGATGTCGGACACAACCAAAAGCCAATGGAATTTCTCGACAATGTTAACGGGCATAATGACGTAGTCAACTTCAGCCCATGGAACATTAGCAAGAAGTCGGTATCCAAGAATAAATGTTGCAATATCGTTATTGATGATATTGAAGAAGGGTATGTCTACCAAGACAATACTAACTACATATTTCTTCATAGTCAACATCCATAACTACATAACTTTTACAAGCTAACTACACCCTGTAGTTGATAGTATTAACAACTACAATTAATACAAAAGTGAACACAATTTAAGTAGATATAGTTATGTACATGTAACAATACCTTAATGGTACAAATAACCATAAAATAACTCCCCTACCCCATCTCATCCACAAAATAAGATCCAATCTCCACCATAACTGCATAAAACCACAAATACCCCATTTGCAAACTGTATAATTTAAAACCTAGCATATAACTAAATAATAAACATTGCTGAAATATACATCTACAAAGTAGATACATGTCTAAAATACAGTTAACACGTACAATTTATACACAATATTTGAGCCACATAGTGAATTGACTTCAACTAAACTACATGAAATAAACTGGAACTATATATCAACTACATTTAAACTATGAAATTAAACCAAGTGATTGTGTATCAACTTAATATCAGCTATGCGTTGTACAAAAATTGTAGTTCCATTAATATACACAAGAACAATTAAAAAAAGTATGTAGTTGTTAAATATCAAATCAAATAAAAAATTGAGTTTTATAATAAACATAATAATGAAAATATGAATTAAAATCAACAAATATTCACCTTGTCGTAATTTTTGGTGATTATCAACTTTGGGATGTGTTTGGACTGTTTGTTGTTTTTCTGTTTGACAGAAGCGACCGCAAGGGACTTTTGTTTTTTTATGCTGCTTTTGGTGGGACATCATCGGCAAAATCATCATCAAGACAGAGCTCTTTACCTTTTCTTTTTAGCAAATTGGCAAATGGTATAGAGCTAGATACCAAAATCACCTCTTGCAACTTGTTTGACCTCACCTCAGCACGGATTTGCCGCGGAGATGCTTGGTTAGGGGTACCTTCCATTGCATGCGATTTTGACAGTATTTTTATTGGGGATTTTGGTGTTGAAACCAACAAATCAAATGAGGGAATGTCAGGTATATTAGGAATTTCTTGAGGGTTTTGAAGTGATTTATTGTTGTTCATTGTTTACGACAAATTTGCCACAACTTGTACGAATTTGTGAGCAGAAGACAAATAGAGGGTATGCTTACAGTAAAATGTAGTTAGAGAAGAAGAGAGGGTACGTGGTGGGGTGTAGTTGGAGAGGAAACTAGGGAATATTTTTACTTTAATTTAAAAAGTGGTCAAAAATAAATAGTAAAAAAGGGTTGATAAATTGGGGGGATTGCTTTTAGTGTCGTATGGTTGAGTAATTATGTTTAATTTGAAGACCCACATAATTGTATCATTATTTAAATTATGGTACATATATATAATTAAAATAACATATATGTAATAAAATGAAAGGTTGCAACTGTTGGTACGAGTAACAGAAAAGGAGATCCACCAGATTGTGCAGAACCTTCCTCAAGATAAGACTCCAGGTATTTATGGCTATCCTGTAGAATTCTTTAAAGAATTTTGGCCAATTGTGGGGGGGGGGGGGGAAGTTACACAGGCAGTGCAGTAGTTCTTCCAAACTGGAAAACTCTTGAAACAGATTAACTGCACAACTATCACATTGATTCCAAAAGTGAAAAATCCAAGCTATGTCAAAGAATATCGACCCATTGCCTGCTGTTCAACACTGTATAAAATCATTTCTAAGATTCTAACAAATAGGCTAAAGCGGGTTGTGGATTCTTTAGTTGGGCAGTCCCAATCGGCCTTCATAGAGGGGAGGAACATTATTGATAATGTTATTATGGCACATGAACTGATCAAAGGTTATAATCACAAGACAGTATCTCCTAGATGCATGATTAAAGTTGACATTAGGAAGGCTTACGATTCTGTTGAATGGGACTTTCTCAAGGCTGTGTTACTTGAGTTTGGAATTCCTTACAAAATAGTAGTACTAATAATGAATTGTGTCTCCACAGTCAGTTACTCTCTTTTGATAAATGGAGGACTGACCAAGAAATTTGAAGTAAGGAAAGGACTAAGACAGGGGGACCCAATATCCCCCTATTTATTTGTTCTAGCCATGGGTACCTAACTAGATCTTTAAAGAGGCTACACAGGAACCCAGACTTTAATTTCCACCCCAAATGCTCCAAACTACAAATCACACACATATGTTTTGCAGATGACCTTTTGATGTGATGTAGGGCTGATGAAACTTCTATGAAGTTACTAATGAATGAATTTGAACAGTTCCCACAGGTATCAGGTCTTCAAGCCAATATGGATAAAAGTTCCTTATATATAGCAGGTGTTTCAACTGAATTCAGGAAGAAAATATGTTCTGAGCTCCACCTAGCAGAGGGCACTTTTCCTTTCAAATACCTAGGAGTACCCCTATCCACAAGAAAGATCACAATACCACAATGTATGCCCCTAGTAGAGAAGATAGTGGACAGAATTAGAAGCTGGACATCCAAACTCCTATCTTATGCTGGTAGAATCCAACTCATCAAAAGCGTCATGTTTGAAATGCAAACTTATTGGGCCCAGGTATTCCTCATTACAAAAAAAATTTTAAAACTGGTAAATGAAATTTGCAGGAATTACCTATGGACTGGTAGTCATAAAACTAGTCATAGGACTCCAACTACCAGGGAAACACTGTGTAAACCAGAGGCAGTAGGAGGTTTAAACATTATCTCCTATGAAAGATGGAATAAAGCAGCTCTATCAAAACTTCTCTGGGCCTTAATGTCTAAGAAAGACAAACTCTGGATCAAATGGATCCATTGTCACTACATAAAGAAAAAAGACATTAATACTATGGAAATACCTAAACAAGCTAGCTGGCTCGTTAGGAAATTGTTTGGATCAAGAGAATGGTGGGCAACTGATGGAACAGTAATGCAAACATGTACCAAAAATGGGCAATTTAGCATCAGGAAGGCATATATTCATACCACTCCACAATATCCTAAGGTTCGATGGAAAAAATTATTGATGGTGACTGGCATGCTCCCGAAACAGAAATACATCTTATGGATGGCACTACATAGACGCTTAGCAACAATTGACATATTAGCTAAATGGGGAATTCAAATTAATCAATCCTGCATTTTATATGGAAGAGATATTGAAGAAACACACGACCATTTATACTTTGATTGCTTGTACTCCCAAGCACTGTGGCAAGGTATGTCAAAATGGTTGTTGTATCAAAGAACGACAGGCACATGGGAAACAGAATTGCAATGGTTAACTGCTAATGTTAACAGCATAAACCCCAAAAAAACCATCCTAGGTGTGGTGTTTGCAGCAGTAGTTTACAACATCTAGATGGAAAGGAACAACAGAAGGTTTCAACAATCGAGCAGAGACGCCAAATATCGAGCAAAGGAGATTACACTTCAAGTGTACTTTACTGGAATGAAGCTACCTAAATGGTCACCCATTTTGCAGAATATTAATAGTTATCCTTCATGCGAGTAGTTTCAATTGTAACAACACTCATTCTGTGATAGGATATTAGCTTAACAACAACAGTTGTAGAGTTTCTAATTGATTGTACTTTTGAGATCTGTTCTAGAGTCCAAAAGAACAGATGATGTAAATTTGCCAAATAGTTGAAATAAAATAAAATTTCTTACAAAAAAAATGAAAGATTAAACATATTATGTAATATATTATTGTATTTGGCACATATGTAAAAATTTCTTTTTAGATTTGTGAACTGGTCCAATAAAGACCATGACTGACAAAATATAAAGGATATTATCACTTTTAACCCGCATCCGATAATATTTATATTTAATAGTCAAAAAAATATAAATTTTATATAAATTTTTAATAAAATATACAAATTTGTATAAATACAAAAAAATAATTATTATTTCGGTGTCATTTCCCTAAGCATAAAAGTCTCATATTAGGAAAAGATAACACAGTTTGATATTGACGAAGAGGACATGATTGATCCTTTTTTTAATATATTTGCAACTGAATTGGCATGGTATAACAACTTACCCATATGATTAGCCGTAAAAAGCCTTAACTATAAATATTGATAATAAGTAGCTAATGTGTGTATATTATATATATATATATATATATATATATATATATATATATATATATATATATCTTATTTTTCTTATTTTATTGTGATATATTAAAATCTTATTTTTCTTCTTTGTACATCTAAAATAAGAGATCATAAATATATTTGTTTAAAATTTTATTGTTGTCTCTATGCCAATGAATATCAAAGTGTATAACAAAAACTTATTATATTATTTGTATATCACAATGTATAACACATCAAATAATATGTATACTAAAATATATATCATAATTTTGTTTTTCTTATTTTGTGTATAATAAAATTTTAAATTTTTTTCTGTATCAAAAGTTTATTTTTCTTCTTTGTATATTTCAGTGTATAACATATAATTTCTTATTGGTACACACTAATATAGAAAGTAAAAATACACTAATATACAAGATGAGAATTAAGACCAATTTTTTCAATCAAGAAAACAATATAAAAAAATAGGGAGAAATTTAAAAATAGACAGATTTACAACTGATCGTTGAAAATAGCCAAGTTATAAAAGTCATTGAAATTTAGCCACTTTTTATGTAAAGATAAATCTGAGCGAGAAAACTGTTCAAAATCCGAAAAATACGCCCGCATATTTTACGGGAGTTTCAGCATAAGTATGCTCGAGCTCCCACATATTTTACGGGAGTTCCAGGATAACTATGTTGGAACTCCCGTATAATATGCGGGAGTTCAAGTATAATTATGCTGGAACTCCCGCATATTTTACGGGAGTTCCAGTAAGTATAAATCTCCAGTATAATATACTGGAGTTTGGAGCACTGGTGCTCCAGTTTCCCGTATATTATACATGAGTTAGCAAAGTATACCGGTCCAGCGTAATATGCTGGAGCTCGTATACAAATTCTCCAGAACTCCTGTATATTATACGGGACTGATCTCTGTTGCAGCAAAATAGTGGCTATTTTTCATTGACTTAGTAAATACTATCTATTTTTAATTGACCAGTGCGAAAACTGGCTATACCATGATATTTTGACAAAAAAATGAGGATGAATCCGCCCATCAAAAATGATTGACCCCAAATCTAATGCATATACGTATAAGGATATATATGTGCATACTCCACCCATGAATCGATCGCTTTGGCCCATTTACGTTGAAGTATCAGATATAGTTGAAAAATGAATATAGTGGGGATGTAGCTCAAATGGTAGAGCGCTCGCTTTGCATGCGAGAGGCACGGGGTTCGATCCCCCGCATCTCCATTTTTTTTAATGGAATTGTTAATTTTTTCTTGGGTGTTGGGGGTAGGAATTGTTTAATTTGTTACTTACGCTTATGTATGACAAAAACTTAGGATTCCATGTGTTATCACACTTGTGTAGGACAACAACTAAGGATTTCATTTGTTACTTACACTTTCATATGACAAAAACATAAGCTCCACACCCCCTACTTACATCAAATGGTAGTTTTATCACTTTATTATGCAATTGGAGTTGTACGCTAACTTTAAAAAAAGAAAGTCTAATGGTATAAGCCACGAATTGGAGGTCTTCTTTAGCTGCTACAAAGTAATGACAAAATCAAAAGATAGAGAATACCCATCTTTCACCTTGTGTCTATTTCAATTCCCCCATATAATCAATGTTAAATTGACTTAACCATATCTCTCAGTTAACAAGAATATTATATATTACATTATTTTAGAATGGTTTCTTTATCACTTTTTATTTATGCAGAAGTTCACTTTCATTTGAGATTTGAGTTGTACGTTAACTAGAGAGAAAGTGGGCATTACCTTATTACATGCAGTGTCAGACAGCATTTGCGAGTCTTTTTCTCGATTGCGAAGAATGGTAATCTGTACTGGGGTTTGTCTAGGGAAAAAGGGGGGGGGGGGGGGTGTTCAAATAAAGTTGGGCTTTGCTGTCACCCAAAAGTAATTACATCTGCTAGCTATATATATATATATATATATACTTATTATATATAAAATTTGTATATTAACTGGTTATTATTGTCGGCTATACTATGTTAATTTTCCCAAAAGAAGCTGTACAATCAAATTGAGGCGCTTGTTCCCTAGTACTAGTATGATTGTTGGGTTGGAGAATAAGAAGTTTTTCCTTGCTAAAGTAGCTTACTTTATATGCACCAACCTCTATAACATAAGGAAGCTTTTAGTTGCTTTCTGCACCAGACAAGTCTACGAAAATGGGAGTAACTAATCACGAATTGTCTTCATTAATAATGTTTCAGTCAAATACTAGCTAGAATCCCATCTTCAACCTAGTGTTCATCTCCCCTTATCATTAACTAATTGACTTGAGTATATCTCTCAGGTAATTAGAAGTTTAGTAGTCTATGCATTGTAACATGTGACATGCTCGTTAAAAAATTGCTACTTCTTGCGTATTAACTACTGGAAAATTTAGCATGTAATTTTAATAAAAATGATTTAGAATTAAAATCATTAACAAAGAACAATTTGAATCTCCAAAATAATCATTGGGTAAAATAAAATAGGATAGAGCAACATATAATATATGAAAAATGGTAAATGCAAAATATAATATACTGTAGTTCCAGCATAAGTATACTGGACTTCGAGAATAATATACTGGAGATCCAGCATTGTCACGATCTAATTCCCGAATCGGTCGTGATGGCATCTCTCGTGAAGGCAAGGCCAACCGAACCGATGTAAACACCTATTTCACACAATTAATTAACATAAACAATTATAAGACATGATCAAATAACTATGATCTGTGGAAATAACGATAATAACAAAGGGAACCACCCCGACACAACTCAAACCTGGGTGTCACAAATCATGAGCTACTACATAATTCGATACAAGTCTATCAAACAGACTTGTAGCGGATAAAGGTGTCGCGAGCTAGAGTTGTAAAGAGGTTTCATTTGATTCTTCACTGTTTTACTGCTTTAAGTGATTTTACTACTTGATATAGAATTGTTTTTTGCCTTTACGCATTTTCATGGTTTCAGTCATTATTTATAATTATTACTCACTGGGTCGGAGTACTCGTATTACTCCATGCACCATGTGTGCAGATTCGGGCATCGCAGTGTCCACTCCTGAGTGCTGATCCTTCCAGACCAGGCAGTAATTTGGAGTTACGAGTAGCTATTGATGGTAGCAAATAAATCTCGGTCAAATATGCGATAAAATCATCAATCAGGACGGACAAGTAACAATCCCCAGTAGAAAGCGAGCCACGCTCATCATCAAGCGCGATTCTCGTGTTAATACATCACTGTGATGTGCAATCCAGGGTTTCAAACTCTCCCGATATCATTTACAATCACTACTCACCTCGAACCGGCTACTAATCTAGCTCGCGATGCCTTTGCCTCTCAAATCAGCCTCCTTGCGCATCGAATCTGAGCAAAACCAGAACGAATACATCAAAATATGATAAGGGAACAAATCACTTAGATCGTAAGGGAGACAACAGGGCTGCGGATGTCAACAACTACCTCGTAACTCCAAATCACTGCCTGGTCAGGAAGGATCAGCACCCAGGAGGACTTTGCGATGCCCGAATCTGCACACATAGTGCAGGAAGTAATGTGAGTACTCCGACTTGGTGAGTAATAATTACAAATAATGACTGAAAGCATAAAATGTGCAAAGACGCAAGGCAATTCTATATCAAGTAGTAAAATCACTTAAAGCAGTAAAACAATGAAGAATCAAATGAAACCTCTTTAAAGCAAGTAAAAAATAGATAATTTTAACAGGTAAATAACAAGTAAAAATATGCCCCTCGGGCTCGGTATCAATTTCTTAGCATAGTATCAGTCCGTCGGTCTCCCTCTCAGATCATATGGGTACCAGAGCTCACTGTGGGTGTGCAGACTTCGAGGGGCCCGTTACGGACCAACCGCGATATCAAGCCACCTCGTAGCATCATCGCTGTGATGACCCAAAGGTTCATCACCGTAATTCTTCCTTTTTTCGTGCTTTCGAGGCCTTAAAAACCTTTCTTTTAGTTGCTTCGATTTGAGTGTGCAGTCTAGGCGCGTAGCCGGAAAACTTTTATGTGGAAATATGTGGGTTCTGTAAAAAATTTGAAGAATTTTGATATTAATATTGTTAAATATGACTTTGGACAACATTGTAGGTAAAGGGAACTGGACCCATGATGTGACAGTCCCGGAAGGTCCGTAGAAAAATAAGGGGCTTGGGCGTAATCCCGGAATCGAAATCCGAGGTCCCGAGCCCCAATAAAGAATTTTAAAAAGAAATTATTTTTATAAAAATGATATGAAACTTTGAAATTAAAACGAGTTAGAAAATATAGGTATCGGACCCGTATTTTAGTTCGGTATCCGGTACAGGTCTTAAATATATGTTAAGCGCTTCCTATGAAGTTTGGTCGATATCAAACATCGTTTGACGTGTTTCAGAGCAAAATATCTAAAGTTAGGAACTTTTGAAGTTTGAAATGAAAAATGATGATTTTGGGGTTTGATTCATTGAATTTGATGCTATTTTGGCAATTTGATCACTCGACTAAGTTCGTAGGATGATATTGAGTTAGTGCGTATGTTTGGTTGGGAGCCCCGAGGGCTCGGGAGTGATTTCGAGGGTGGTTCGGAGTGTTTTTGGGACTTATAAAGGATCAGAAATTTCTGCATTTTTACATAGAGCCATTTATGCTCCCCCCCTCCTTCGTGTTCGTTAAAACCAACCGCGTTTCCACTGTTCGTCCAACCCCTTCATCACATTTTCATACCACTTCGCGAACGCATAGGCCAATGGGGGGCCCCCCCCCCCCCCCCCCCCCCCCCCCCCCCGGAATTGCCCTTCTACGTGTTCGCATAAACCTATCGCGAACGTGACGCTGTGTTGAAAACGCATAGGGTTATTCCCTTCAGTGATTTTAAAGCTTAAAAATAGAACCCATTTCGGGATTTTGCCATTATTTCACACAGACTCCTTTTTCCAACACCCCATAGACGAAATTCAAGCTCCCCTTCCTCCATAGCTTCTTGGGTAAGTGTTCATAACTTCACCCTCTCTTAATTTCTTCCACTAATTACTAATTTCCTAGCCCTGAATCATGAATTCAAGGTAGAAAATGTGGGGTTTTGGGTAGTACTAGAGCTTTGGGAATTTTGAGTGATTCAACCTCAATTTGGGGTCGAATCTTGAAATAAATTATATATTTGGACTCGTGGGGTTATGGGTGAACGGATTTTGGTCCGAGCCTCGAGTTTGGACCATGTGGGCATGGGGTCGGATTTTGGTATTTTGGGAAGAATGCTAGGGACCTCATTTCTAGGCTATGGGATGTTGTTTTTGGGTTTTTATTGATACTATTGAATTGATTATGTCTAGATACCATTGTTTCGGAGTTGGATCATGGAGGATAGGCGGTATTGGAGAGTTGATTTCTATTCTTGGACCGAGGTAAGTGTTTGTTCTAACTTTGGTTAGAGGGAATAAGATTAGAATATTATTTGCTAAATGTTAAATGATGCGTACATTGTATAGGCGTGGTGACGGTTATCTATACACCGGAGTCTAGCATGACCGTGGGTCTTAAATGTGTTTGAACCGGACTTTGTGAAATACCTCTCTTGTCTAATTGCTCAGTTTCATATTTGTGAATGACTGAGGAAGAATATCGATTGGTATATTATTGGAGTATCGATTCGAACCAGAATTTGATAATTGGGAAAGAAGTGATTAATAGAGAAGGTGTGGTGACTCTTCCCTTGCCGGGACACGTAGTTTATTATTGTGTTGCTTCCTTGCCGGGATATTTGGGCTGTTATTTTTACCCTTGACGGGTTTAATCGTTGTTGAAACACGTTCTCAAGTCGCTAAAACTAAACGTGTGTTCATTTCTGTACGTTTTGATAAATGACAAACCGACGCGCATGGAACATTGATATATGGCCAAGTCCAAGAACATAGAAACAAAGAGCAAGATCAAGAATATCAACAAAGTTATAAATGAGTCACTTTATAGTGTGATCTTGATCCAACAACTTATTCAAGTCTTGGCTTCTCTCGTAAAATCATTTTCATGCATCATTGATTTAAACCAAAATGATTTTCAAACATTTTCATTTTAGCCAAAATGATTTTCAAACATGTTTTTCAAATCTGGACATAAATAATCGATTATGTATTTCTTATAATCGATTATGTTAAGACAGTGTTAACCGAAATTTTCAAGACAGCAATATAATCGATTATGTCTTACTTATAATCGATTATGTTAAGGCAGTGTTAACCGAAATTTGCAAAACAACAAAATAATCGATTATGTCTCTTCTAATAATCGATTATGTTGAGGCAGTGTATAACCGGATTTTCAGAGCAACGAAATAATCGATTATGTCTCTTCTAATAATCGATCATGTTGAGGCAGTGTATAACCGGATTTTCAAAGCAACGAAATAATCGATTATGTCTTTTAGGTAATCGATTATGTTAAGACCGTTGCCAAAGTATTTTTAAAACGCTGAAATATAATCGATTATACACAAGGCAATAATCGATTATGCTTTCACAGAATCTGCATCCGATTTTTTAACGTTAACAGATAATCGATTATGCAACTTGAATAATCGATTATTCTGCTTAAAATCCGCATATGATTTTTGAACGATATGCAGATAATCAATTATGCAGATCATATAATCGATTATGCAAGCACAAAATCAGCAATCAGTGATTGGCAATTAAGCAACGGTCTTGGTGACTTTGAGCACTATAAATACACCTCTAATTCACGTTTTTAAACACAACAACTGATGTAATTCTTGCATAAAGCTTATATACTCTTCTCTCATCATTTCATATCTATTTCATAATTTTTGAGAGCCAAATTCTTGAATAAACTGTTGTGTTCTTGAGCATATTGTTTTTACTCATATCTACTCTATAAAGAGAGTCTTGTCTTGAGTGCTAAGTGTTTGTACACACTTGAAGGGATAGTCTAGTCCCTTGTTGTAAGAAGGAAAGGTAGTTCCTTGGTTTGAAGTCTTGAGGTGCGGTATCCTCGAGCAGGTTGAAGTCTTGTAGAGTGTATATCTACGAGCAAGTGTAACGGTTTGTTAGGCACACGTAAGCTTAACGAAGTTAGTGTAAAATTCGAGAGTCTCTCGGGGACTGGACTAACCACACGTTGTGGTGAACCAGGATAAACTTGTTGTGTTCTCTCTTTACTTCTTTATTTACCGCACTTATTTTACTCCTGCAATTTTAATTCCGCAAATTTACATTGTTTTTTATTATAACGTTATTCACCCCTCCCTCTAGCGTTAAGCGTATATTCTAGTAATTGGTATCAGAGCCATACTCTCTGAAAGACTTAACAGTTTGAGAGAAACTTTCCATGGCTTCTACTCGTAGTGTTTATGCAGGACTAGGTGCAGGACAATGCTTCACAAGGCCACCACTATTCGATGGCACAAACTATACTTATTGGAAGGAAAGGATGAGAATATTTATCCAATCAAATAATTTTCTACTATGGAAAATTATCAACATGGAGAGCAAATTCCAACCAAAAAGGTAGAAAATGAAATGGTGCCAAAATCGGAAGATGAGTATGACGCAGACGATATTAGAAAGGTGGAGAACAACACAAAAGCGATCAACATGATGTACTGTGTTGTAAATCCCAATGACTATCGGAAAATCTCATGTTGCACCACGGCTAAGCAAATGTGGGATAAATTGGAAATTACCTACGAAGGTACAGGTAAGAGAAGCTAAAATAGATTTTCTAACCCATGAATATGAACTTTTTCATATGAAGGAAAACGAGAAGATAGATGATATGTTCGAACGATTTTCAAAAATCGTTAATGATCTTCATGCTCTTAAGAAGACTTTCACGGATAGGGAACTTGTCCGTAAAATTCTTCAAAGTCTCACTCCGAAATGGCGCTCCAAAGCCGACGCTATTCAAGAGTCAATCGGCATTACAAATGTCACAATCGACGGGCTTAGAGGTAATCTCAAAACCTATGAATCTACTATTCTTAACCCTCCTTTGGATGATCAAAGGAAACGAAGAATCGCCCTTAAAGAAAGCACGGCTCAACCTCAAAATAATGAGGATTCAAACGACGAAGATAACGAGTTCGGACTCGTTATTAAGAAATTTCACAAGTTCATGCAAAAGAAGTATGAACGAAAAGGTAAGCAACAAGGAGACCAATTAAAGTGATATGGATGCGGAGAAATCGGGCATATCAAATCAAATTGTCCAAATACCAAAAAGGAGAAGAAACCCGTCAAGAAACAAAGAGCATACATCTCTTGGGGAGGCGACTCCGGAGACGAATCAAGTGATGGAGAAGGAAACGAGACCGCAAACTTGTGTCTTATGGCACACGAAGAATCTCAAAATGAGGTATGTACCACTTCTAAGAACTATTTCACTTTAGAAGAAATGCAAGATGCATTTGATGAGTTGTATAAAGAGTTTATTAGTGCTTCTAAATCTATAAAGGATTTAAGAAAACAAATTTCTTCAAAAGAAAAGGATTTTGAAAAACTAACTCTTGAAAATGAGAAATTAAAAGAGGAAAACAAGTTTTATGGCAAAAGAAGCGCCGGTAAACCCGAAAGCTCAAATAAGGATTGTACTTCTTGCAAATCTCTAAAGGAAGAAGTAGAAAGTCTTAGAAGCACTTTGCACAAATTCAATTCTTCACACAAAAATCTCAATGAAGTGCTTGTAAATTTGAAATCCACTAAGCACGGTATAGGCTTTAAACACGAGCCAAAAGAAAAAGTTAAGTCCATTCCTAAACCACCTAAGACTCAACTTAGGCAAAATAAAATAAATGTCAACACTCAACCTAGAAGTTTTAATCCTAGAAGTGCAACTCATCCTAGAACAAATGCTAGAAGAAATATTGGCATGTATAGACCACCTAGACAAGATTTTCGAAAACCACATCAAAACTGTATTCCTATCAATAGAGTGAATACTAGAAGAAATATTGGCATGTATAGACCACCTAGACAAGATTTTAGAAAACTACATCAAAACTATATTCCTAAAAATAGAGTGAATAAATCTAGACCTCCTAATTACTATCATCCTAGAAGAATGCACAATCCGAATGTCATTTGTCATTATTGCAATAAAATTGGACATATTGCTCCCGCATGCTTCACTAGACATAGACATTTCACTGCAGGTCAATCACACCACCATTTTGCACCTAACACACAAGGACCCAAAATTGCTTGGGTACCAAAATCTCATTAATTTGTTTTGTAGGTATGTTTGAAGGGATCAAGTGTACTTTGGTACCTTGATAGTGGATGCTCCAAACATATGACCGGAGATGCATCAAAATTCCTTCAACTAAAACCCACGGAAGGAGGAAATGTTATTTTTGGAGACAATAACAAAGGAAAGATTATCGGCATTGGATCGGTCGGTAAGGACGAATCCTCCTCCATTAAGAATATTTTGCTAGTTAAAGGTCTTAAACATAATCTCTTGAGCATAAGTCAATTATGTGACAAGGAAAATCTTGTATTGTTTGACTCCGAAGAATGCTTAGTTATCCGTCGTAGTGATTTTAAAATTATTCTTCGTGGTATTAGAATGGATAATATGTTAGAAACACGTTCTCAATGCAATATACTAAACGTGTACTCTTTTGTAGGTTTTGATGAATGACAAACGAAGCAAAAATTGATATATGACGGAATTCAAGTACAAGCGCACAATGGTTGCGAATAAGATTGAAGTTCAAGATATAGCTTTTAATTGTTATTGAGTTGTTCTAAAATTGTAATCTCGATCCTATTACTTGACTCATAGTATGGCCTATCTCATAAAACTATTTTCCAAAATCATGCATATTTAATTCTGTGTCAAAAAGATTTTAAATCATGCATATTTACATTAGACAAAATGTTTTCTAAACATGCCTCAAAAATCTGGGCTAAAATAATCGATTATGTACTTATGATAATCGATTGTTTCTGAGCCAAGACTGCATGACAATCGATTATGAATTAATGGTAATCGATTGTGAGTAAGACAGTGAACATCAGGTTTTTCCAAATCTGCATGATAATCGATTGTGAACAATGACAATCGATTGTTGTTGAGGTAAAGTTTTTCAATACTCAAAATAATCGATTATGAACTAATGGTGATCGATTGTGTTGAGTTGATGTCTTCCAGTGATTTTAAATTTAATTAAGTAATCGATTATATCTTTAGATAATCGATTATCACTGAGACAGTAAGTTTTATGATTTTCAGAAAATAACAAGTAATCGATTGTTGCAAAGGACAATCGATTGTTGAAGCTGGCCGTTGTCAAATGATTTTCAAATACCATAAGGTAATCGATTATTGATTCTAGATAATCGATGTTCTGCTTAAAATCTGGAAATGATTTTTAGAACGTTGCTGAAGTAATCGATTATTGATTTTATATAATCGATGTTTTGCTTAAAATCTGGAAATGATTTTTAACGTTGCTAAAGTAATCGATTATGAATTTGGTGTAATCGATTATCTGATTTTGAATATTGCCAGTAATCGATTATAGATTGTATATAATCGATTGTGAAGCGTTAAATCTGGGATTGATTTTTAAACTGACTGGCAGATAATCGATTGTTTGGTCTTAATAATCGATTATCACTGAGTAATTTCAGCAACTCTTTATTGGCAATTAGACAACGGTTGAACCAACTTTTTCAACTATAAATACAACTTCATTTCAGTGTTTTAAAAACAACAACATACACAAACTGATCATTACATTGCTATAAGCTTTCATTCAATTGTTCTTCATTTTCTACTCATTTCATAAAGCTTTTGAGAGCCATATTATTGCTTAAAGTTGTTGTGATCTTGAACATATTCTTTTGCTCATATCTACTCAATAAGGAGTACTTTAGTTAAGTGAGTGTCCAAGTATTTGATATACTTGTAAGAGAATTGCGATTCTCTTGTTTCAAGGAACTTGCGTTTCCTTGGGTGAAGTCTTTGAGATTGCGATCTCCGAGCAACTGTTTGAGGCTTGTGTCCTCAAGTGTGTAACGGTTTGTTGAGCACCCTTAAGCTTAACAAGATAGTGAAAAATCTCGAGAGAGTCTCTCGGGGACTGGACTAACCACGTTGGTGGCCAACCAGTATACATCTTTGTGTAAGTTATTTTTCTGCATTTATTTTACTTCCTGCAAAGTTTAAATTCCGCAAGAAAACGCTAAATTCTATTAATACGCTATTCATCCCCCCTCTAGCATAAAGCGTAGTTTCTAACAATTGGTATCAGAGCCCAACTCTCTGAAAACTTAACCGTTTGAGAGAACCATCCATGGCTTCTACTCTTGACTCTTTTGCAGGAATTGAAGAAGGACAATGCTCTACACGACCTCCTCTATTCAACGGCACAAACTACTCATACTGGAAGGAGAGGATGCAAATCTTTGTGCAATCAAATAGCTTTCATTTGTAGAAAGTATTCACCAATGAAAACCAAATCCCAACCAAGAAGGTGGAAGACGAATGGGTTCCAAAGACCGAAGAGGAATATACCGCAGAGGATATTCGTAAGGTTCAAAATAATGCCAAAGCTATAAATTTATTATATTGTGCTGTTAATGCTAACGACTACAGGAAGATATCATGTTGCAAAACAGCAAAAGAAATGTGGGATAAGCTTGAAGTGACATACGAAGGAACCGACCAGGTACGAGAAGCTAAAATTGATTTCTTAACTCACTCTTATGAACTATTCCACATGAAGGAAGGAGAGAAAGTAGATGAAATGTTTGAGCGATTCTCAATGATCGTGAATGATCTACACGCCCTCAAAAAGACGTTTACGGATAGAGAACTTGTTCGGAAGATCCTCAGAAGTCTCACTCCGGCATGGCGATCAAAGGCCGATGCAATCCAAGAATCCATTGGCATCACAAATGTCACAATTGACGCATTAAGAGGTAATCTCAAAACCTATGAATCAACTATACTTAACCCGTTTGTTGATGATCAAAGAAGGCAAAGGATTGCTCTAAAGGCTAGCCAACCACAAATTGATGAGGAAGGTGACAACGAGTTTGGACTCGTTATCAAAAGGTTTCAAAAATTCATGCGCAAAGAGTATGAACGCAAGAACAAAAAGCAAGGCGATCAACTAAAATGCTATGAATGCGGAGAAACCGGGCACATAAAATCAAATTGCCCTAACATCAAAAAGGAGAAGAAACCCTTCAAAAAGCAACGTGCATACATCTCTTGGGGAGGAGATTCCGGAGATGAAGCAAGCGAAGAAGAAGACGATGAAGCAGCAAATTTATGTCTCATGGCTCAAGAAGACGGCAAAGACGAGGTAAGTCAAATCTCTTCTCAAAATTTCTTTACTCTTGATGAAATGAGAATGCTTTTGATGAACTATATGCTGAATTTATCAAAGCTTCAAAAACTGTCAAAAGTGTTAAAGAAAGCGCTTCTCTAAAAGAAAAAGATTTTCAAACACAGCTTTCATTAAAAGAAAAAGAATTAGAAAAACTGGTTTTCGAAAATGAGAAGCTAAAAGAGGAAAAGAAGTTTTATGGAAAAAGAAGTGCTGATAAACCTGAAGGTTCTACTAGAAACTGTTCTTCTTGTGTGCTTCTTAAGAATGAAGTAGCTAGACTTAAAGGCACATTAGATAAGTTTAATTCTTCGCATAAAAACTTGAATGATGTGCTTGTTAATCTAAAATCAACTAAACATGGAATAGGATTCAAGAATGAAGAAAAGGTTGGTGCTAAACCACAACAACCTAGAGCTCAACCTAGGACTAATAACCAAAATGCTTATCCTAGAAGTAGAAATCCTAGAAATAACTTGCATGTTAGACCAAATAGTGAAAATGCTAGAAGACCTAGAAATGATGCATATTTTAGGCCAAACCTTGAACAATTTAGAAGACCAAGAAATGACCATCCACCTAGAAATAGATATTCTATAAATGATGCATATTTTAGACAAACTTGTGAACCTCCTAGAGCTGATAATAGGAGAAACAATGGTGTTCAAAGTAGAGTAAGCAACCTTCATTCATCTAGTTACTATGTACCTAGAAAAATGCATAATCCCAACGTGACTTGTCATTATTGTAGACGTATTGGTCATATTGCTCCTGCTTGCTTTACTCGTCATAGACATATAAATCAATTGCATCATTATAACATGCCTAACCCTCAAGGACCCAAGATGGCATGGGTACCTAAAGAACATTAATTTGTTTTGTAGGTGTGCTTGAAGGGATCAAGTGTACTATGGTACCTTGATAGTGGATGCTCCAAACACATGACGGGAGATGAATCCAAATTCCTTCAACTAGAGCACAAAGAAGGCGGAAGTGTCACATTTGGTGATAACAATAAAGGAAAAATCATCGGCATTGGTTCGGTCGGTAAGGACGAAAACTCCTCTATTAAACATATACTACTTGTGAAAGGTTTGAAGCATAATCTCTTGAGCATAAGCCAATTATGTGACAAGGGAAATCTTGCTCTATTTAATTCGGATGAATGTCTTGTATTTAGACGTAGTGATTTCAAGATCATACTTCGTGGTTTTAGAATTGATAATATCTATATGGTTGATCTTGCAAACTCCTCACCCGAATATGTTGATTGTTTAGTAAGCAAAGAGGATAACTCTTGGCTATGGCAACGTAGAGTAGCACACATGAACATGCATCTTTTGAACAAGCTTCTTTCTCAAAACTTAGTAGTTGGTCTTCCCAGTTTAAAGTTTGAAAATGATTCTATTTGCGATTCTTGTCAAAAAGGGAAGCAAACCAAAGCATCTTTTAAATCCAAGAATATTGTTTCAACGTCTAGACCTTTGCAATTACTTCACATGGATTTATTTGGTCCCTCTCGTATTGAAAGTCTTGGTAAAAATAAATATGTTTTTGTAATTGTTGATGACTTTTCTAGATTTACTTGGACTCTATTTCTTGCAAATAAAAGTGATGCTTTTCAAAATTTCAAGTATTTCCTTAAGCGTGTTCAAAACGAAAAGGAATCGACCGTCACTTCGATTAGAAGTGATCATGGGGGAGAGTTTGATCACAATCTCTTTGCGGATTTTTGTGACGAACTCGGAATCGAATACACCTTTTCCGCTCCACGGACACCACAACAAAATGGGGTGGTGGAAAGGAAAAATAGGCGTCTCGAAGAGATGGCTAGAACCATGCTCGACGAAGCTAAGATTCCCAAATCCTTTTGGGCGGACGCCGTGTGTACCGCTTGATATGTTTTAAATAGAGTAGCAATTCGGCCGATACTCATGAAAACCCCATATGAACTTTATAAGGGTAGAAAACCCAACATTTCTCATTTACATGTTTTTGGTTGTAAATGTTTTGTTCATAATAATGGGAAGGACCAATTGGGTAAGTTTGATGCTAAATCGGATGAAGGTATTTTCATTGGTTATTCCTCACGTAGCAAAGCATATAGGATCTTTAACAAAAGAACCCAAATTGTGGAGGAATCCCCTCATGTTTTTTACGAAGATAATACTCGCTTGGCGAGAAAGGAATCCGGTTTTGATCTTGCAGGTATCTTGGATAGCTTGAAAGATAAAATCCAAGAAGAACCTTCAAAGGAAAACAAAAATGAAATTGGGGAACAACCAACGGAAGAAGCGCCACAATTAGAAAAAGGAATAAATACGCCTAACGAGTGGAGAACGATCAAGGATCATCCTCTCGAACAGGTAATTGGCGATGTTGGAGAAAAGGTAAGTACCCGAAACTCTCTTAAGAACACTCTAGGACACAATTCTTAAGAGTTCACGGCATTACTTGTTAACACTAGTGTAATTTATTAATTTCGCTATAAATTACTAACTTGAGCGTCGGAGACGTTTAAATCTATTTTGCAGGTACCACCCCAAAGGTAGGGGGAATTATGAAGTTTTAGCACAAAATAATCGACTATTTCAAGCCACTAATCGATTATTTTCTGTGCAGTACATCGATTATCAGTATCAATAATCGATTGTTTATGACTGATTATTACTATTATGCATCTGTGTTTAATTTTTTACTTCCTAAATTGCATAATCGATTTCCGCCTCAGTCATTCGGCAATGCTTTCTACAACAATCGATTATTTTTTCATACAATCGATTATTTGACAAATTCTGATATTCTCCAAGTCACTGTATCAAATTAGTTCCCTAAATAATCGATTACCAAGAATTGACAATCGATTACTTCATATTAATTTTTTTGTTACCGTTTGGCTCCTCAATCGATTCCTGTCAGGTCTTAAATGCTCCATAATCGATTACCAAAATTTAACAATCGATTATTTCATTCAAATTTTTTTCCGTTTGACTCAAGAATCGATTTGTCAGATTCAAAATCTCAATCAAACAGTAAATACAATCGATTGTTTCAGTTCAATAATCGATTATCTAACGGTCAGTAATTTTAATTCTTACCGTTTTCTGACTGCTCCTTAACCAAAATCTCAGCAAATGTCTCCATTCAATGCTTGATAATCCTTTCCTCTATAAATAGGCATCATAAGAGCTCACATTCACCCACTCAAGCACTATCTCTAGTATTCAAAAGCTAAATCTCTTCTATTTTCTTTGCCAAATTCCAGCAGTCTTTCTCCTAACATGTCTGGACGATCTTCAAAACGTTCCCGATCCAAACATGGCGCATCAGCCTCAACCGCCCCTCCTCCTTTATATTTTCCATACCAAGACGGTTCCGTCTTGTTCTTTGAAACTGAAAATGAACTCACAAGGTTCCTATCAAAATTTGAGAAACGCACCATTCTTCCTCCTCGGTTCTCAAATAGTAAACTCCTTGAGCCTTTCACCCCTGCCGCAAATATGTTAAAGGAGTGTCAACTATATGACTTCTTGCTTCTCACTCATCCTCACATAAACACAACTCTCGTTCAAGCTTTTTACTCAAACCTCCATAAAGATGAAGATGGCGAACTTGTCACCTCCATTAATGGGGTTCAAATTCTTCTCTCTGAAGAGAATCTCCACACCATTGCCCGCCTTCCAAATGAAGGTGAAGACCTTTACCAGATAATGACGGTGAACAACCCCCGGGCTTTGAAGACTTTAAATCACCCGATCATGTCTTCAAGCTTAAGAAATCGCTATATGGACTTAAACAAGCTCCTCGAGCTTGGTACGAGCGCTTAAGCAAATTTCTTTTGGACAATGAGTTCGAAAGGGGGAAAGTTGACACTACACTGTTTATCAAAAAGAAAAACAATGACATTCTACTAGTTCAAATTTATGTCGATGATATTATTTTTGGTGCTACTAATGATTTTTTATGCGAGGAATTCTCTAAGTTAATGATTAGCGAATTCGAAATGTCAATGATGGGTGAGCTAAACTTCTTCTTGGGGTTGCAAGTGAAACAAATGAAAGAAGGAACTTTCATTTGTCAATCTAAGTATTGCAAGGAGTTGCTAAATCGTTTTGAAATGAGCAACGCCAAAGCAATGGCCACTCCAATGAGCACATCCGACCATCTTGACAAGGATAAGAAAGGTAAAGAAGTAGACATCAAGAAGTATCGAGGTATGATCGGATCCCTTCTCTATCTTACTGCTATTAGACCGGAAATCATGTTTAGCGTGTGTTTATGCTCTCGATATCAATCATGTCCGAAGGAGTCGCACCTAACTGCGGTAAAACGGATAATGAAGTATCTTGTTGGAACTATAAATGTGGGACTATGGTATCCCAAAGGTTCTTCTTGCCAACTTGTTGGCTATTCCGATTCCGATTTTGCGGGTTGCAAATTGGACCGCAAGAGCACTAGTGGCACTTGCCATTTGCTCGGTAGCTCTCTATTTTCTTGGTTTAGCAAGAAACAAGTAAGTGTTGCGTTATCCACAACCGAGGCTGAATATGTAGCCGCGGGGAGTTGTTGTGCTCAAATCCTTTGGATGAAGCAACAACTCTCGGATTATGGTCTTAGTATTGATCATGTTCCTCTTCGATGTGACAATACTAGCGCCATAAGCTTGACGAAGAATCCTATTCTTCACTCAAGAACGAAACACATAGAAATTAGACATCACTTTATAAGAGATCACGTTCTCAAGGGCGATGTCGAAATTGAATTTGTTGAAACCAAAAATCAATTGGCCGACATCTTTACAAAGCCCTTAGAGAAAGAGTCCTTTTTCCGCATTCGTAGTGAACTCGGAATTCTTGACTCCACGATGATCTAATTCATGCATTGCATTTTTCTTTAAATAATTACTGACTTGAGCGTCGGAGGCGCCTAATTCTTTTTTTGCAGGTATCGCCCCAAAGACAGGGGGAACTTTTGGGCACTGGTACCAAATAATCGATTATTGACTAAGGACAATCGATTATTTCTAACATCTCAGTTTGCAGGAATTTGGCAATAATCGATTATCATATATTACTAATCGATTAAGTTGAGATTCAGTATTACAAGTTTTATAATAATTGATTATTTAGTGCTGCATAATCGATTACCTTTTACCGTCTCGGCTTTTCGTCATATCACTGGACTGAAATAATCGATTATCATATTAACCCAAATCGATTATTCCCCGAGTCCGGATCCTCATAATACTTTCTGTCTTCAAATAATCGATTATCTCCTAGCGCATAATCGATTTCTTCTCTGACTACAATTCAAAATATTGGCAATAATCGATTATTTAGACTCCATAATCGATTAGCAACAGTCCGTGCTTTTAATTTTGTTACCGTTTTTGACCGTTTGGCTTATGAAATCTGCAGCTTTTTTGCTCCATAAATGCCTCACTTCTTCAACTCTATAAATAGGTGTGTTCATCCCTCAAATTTCTCACTTCAAACTTCACTCTTAGCTTCATATCTTCAAAAGCACTCAAACTTTCTGTAACAGCTCTCCTTCCTCCATAAATATGACGGGAAAGAATTCCAAACGCTCTCGTTCCGGCAAACAAATTGCCTCCTCTTCCGCCGCTCCTCCACCCGTTTTCGACTATAAAGACGGCTCTTGTTTGCGTTTTGATACTCAACCCGAACTTCTTCGATTCATTGAAAAATTTGAGAATCGAGAAATCCTTCCGCCTCGTTTTTCAACTACTCGATATCTTCGAAATAGCGCACCCCCATCAACAAAATATATTCTTATACAAAGCCAACTCATTGACTTTCTATATCTTCAAACTCCTTACATTCACCCTGCTCTAATCCGTGCCTTCTATTCAAATCTACAGAAGGACGAAGATGGTGACCTTGTCTCTAGCATCAATGGAGTTCCAATTTTTGTAAATGAGGAAAACTTGCAACTCCTCACTAACCTTCCACGAAATGGTGAAGACATCTCTCTCTACACTAGAGAACAAGGCTCTTTATTTGATGAACAACTTCTTTTCCACCAAATCGGTATTGGCGACTGTCCGGAAAATCGTCGCCCAACCATTATGCACATGCGCCCAGAATATCGTCTAGTATTTTATTTCATCACCAGAGTTCTCAAACCCCGAAAATTCAATCATACCACCCTCTCTCATGAGGATTCAAAACTCTTACATGCAATTATCACCGAGGCTCGCATCAATTGGTGCCAGTTCATCATGACTCACATGTATGATGCAATTGGGGACGATAAGCCACTCCCATATGCTTTTCTCATAATGGCTATTTTTGAAGCCTCCGGTATCGACACCTCCGGCAACAAAGCATTGGGAAATTCAGGAATCTTCATTTCCCAATATTGGTGAAAATCCTCCTCCTCCTCCTACTCAAATACGTCATCCTCAAGCTCCTACTCTTCAAACCATTTCGGACCAACTTGCTTCTTTGTCAACCTTAGTGAATCATATTGATCAAAACGTCACTCGCTTGACTTATGAGCTTCATGGGTACTTTGATCATGTCAACTATCCATATGCCCAAAATTGTTCTTCCGGATGGTGTGCCGGATGCTGAGCCGGATGTTAATGATGAAAATGAGTCATAAATTTTTTTGTATCGTTTGAATTATATTCTGTCTATTTTTTTGCTTTCTCATGTATGCTTAATATTTTTAATGAAAGTTCATTATTTTTGTTAATGTCAATATGGGGAAGAATAAGGGCTATGCACACTAATACATATTGGCATAAATTGAGGGGGAACTCATAAATTGAGGGGGAACTTGTACTTATCTTATGCATATCCCGATATTGGGTTGCCATTATCAAAAAGGGGAAAATTGTTGAAACACGTTCTCAAGTCGCTAAAACTAAATGTGTGTTCATTTCTGTAGGTTTTGATAAATGACAAACCGACGCGCATGGAACATTGACATATGCCCAAGTCCAAGAACATGAGAAACAAAGAGCAAGATCAAGAATATCAACAAAGTTATAAATGAGTCACTTTATAGTGTGATCTTGATCCAACAACTTATTCAAGTCTTGGCTTCTCTCGTAAAATCATTTTCATGCATCATTGATTTAAACCAAAATGATTTTCAAACATTTTCATTTTAGCCAAAATGATTTTCAAACATGTTTTTCAAATCTGGACATAAATAATCGATTATGTATTTCTTATAATCGATTATGTTAAGACAGTGTTAACCGAAATTTTCAAGACAGCAATATAATCGACTATGTCTTACTTATAATCGATTATGTTAAGGCAGTGTTAGCCGAAATTTGCAAAACAACAAAATAATCGATTATGTCTCTTCTAATAATCGATTATGTTGAGGCAGTGTAAAACCGGATTTTCAGAGCAACGAAATAATCGATTATGTCTCTTTTAATAATCGATTATGTTGAGGCAGTGTATAACCGGATTTTCAAAGCAACAAAATAATCGATTATGTCTTTTAGGTAATCGATTATGTTAAGACCGTTGCCAAAGTATTTTTAAAACGCTGAAATATAATCGATTATACACAAGGCAATAATCGATTATGCTTGCATAGAATCTGCATCCGATTTTTTAACGTTAACAGATAATCGATTATGCAACTTGAATAATCGATTATTCTACTTAAAATACGCATATGATATTTGAACGATCTGCAGATAATCGATTATGCAGATCATATAATCGATTATGCAAGCACAAAATCAGCAATCAGTGATTGGCAATTAAGCAACGGTCTTGGTGACTTTGAGCACTATAAATACACCTCTAACTCACGTTTTTAAACACAACAACTGATTATAATTCTTGCATAAAGCTTATATACTCTTCTCTCATCATTTCATATCTATTTCATAATTTTTGAGAGCCAAATTCTTGAATAAATTGTTGTATTCTTGAGCGTATTATTTTTACTCATATCTACTCTATAAAGATAGTCTTGTCTTGAGTGCTAAGTGTTTGTACACACTTGAAGGGATAGTCTAATCCCTTGTTGTAAGAAGGAAAGGTAGTTCCTTGGTTTGAAGTCTTGAGGTGCGGTATCCTCGAGCAGGTTGAAGTCTTGTAGTGTGTATATCTACGAGCAAGTGTAACGGTTTGTTAGGCACCCGTAAGCTTAACGAAGTTAGTGTAAAACTCGAGAGAGTCTCTCAGGGACTGGACTAACCACACGTTGTAGTGAACCAGGATAAACTTGGTGTGTTCTCTCCTTACTTCTTTATTTACCGCACTTATTTTACTCCTGCAATTTTAATTCAGCAAATTTACATTATTTTTTATTATAACGCTATTCACCCCCCCTCTAGCGTTAAGCGTATATTCTAACAATCGTTACGTTGTTGAATTCCCATAATAGGACTTCTTTTAGATAGATTATTTGTGTTATTCATTATAATATTGGATCGTGTGGCACATCGTCCACTTATAAACTATAATATGGGATTATGTGGCACGCCGTTATCAAATATGAATTGGGATCGTGTGGCATGCCGTCCACTTTTGAGTAATGAAATGGGATCGCGTGGCACGCCGGCCACTATTACATATATATTTTCGGATTATATGGCACGCCGTCCACCTATGAATTATGAAATGGGATCGTGTGGCATGCCGTCCACTTAGTAACTATTAAATGGGATCGTGTGGCGCTCAATCTACTTATATATGAGTTATGGTATTGAGATAGTTTCGTTGTTATATCCATTGACCTGTTTTCACTGTATCTCCCCCGAGAATGGCCCTTCCCCTTTTTAGTTGGTATTCTCTGTTGCTATTTCTGTTGCTATATATATATATATACAAGTTGTTTTAGGTAAGCCTTGTCTAGCCTCATCACTACTTCGCCGGGGTTAGGCCAGTGGGATCGGTTATGCTGATGCTACACTTTTGTGCCTTTTGCATAGATTTCGGTACCGGAGAAGATTTTGGACCATAGCAGTAGCCTATTCGATCGGGAGCTGACTTCAATCTGGGGAATTTGAGGTAGCCGAGCTGGCATTCGCAGGCCGGAGTCCTTTTGTATGTTTAGTTTGTTTTCTTTTTACCGAAAAAAACGTTTAGTATTTCTATTCAGAATCGTTTCTAGCACTCTTTAGTAGTCCGTGAGCTAGTAACACCAGGTTTTGGGTAGAGATATGTTTTAGACTTCCACATTTTAATTTCATTTTTTTAAACTTAAAGTCTTTCGATATTATTTAATTATTTTCCGTATATTTATATGGTTGAGATTTATTAGAGGATGTTTAAAGTTTGGCTGGCCTAGCTCCGTTAGTAGGCGCCATCACGACTCCCAATGGTGGGAAATCCGAATCGTGACAAGTTTGTATCAGAGCACTAGGTTACATAGGTCTCACAACTCACAGACAAACTCGGTAGAGTCTGAGGGATCGGTGCGGTTACGTCTGTATTTATCCACTAGAGGCTACAGAGTTAGGAAAATTTTCACTTTGTTCATTCTTTTCGTGCGAACATGTTTTTCAAATACTTATTGTCATTCTACTCTTTTATTTCGCAGATGGCAAGAACACGTGCTTCATCTTCTACCGCGCAGCAGCACGAGCCCCCAGAAATAGGTACTATTAGGGGAATAGGGCGAGGCCGTGCCAGAGGCCGAGGCCAGGGCGGAGGCCGGGGCAGAGCTTAGCCCCGAGCAGCAATCTCAGAGGTGGAGCCTCATGTTGACAATGACGAGGAGGTTCCAGCACCAGCATCTCCAGTGGGCCCAGCTCAGGTCCCAGAGGGTTTAATAGCCACTCCAGTACACCAGGACGCTTTGGTCCGACTGGTAGGCTTTACGGAGAGCGTCTCTAGAGCGGGTTCGCTTCCCGTAGAACCAGCCACATCTCAAGCTGGGGGAGGAGTTTAGACTCCCGCTATGCGTACTTCGGAGCAGGTAGCTCCTCAGCCTTAGGTTCCAGTAGTTCAGCCAACTGTGGCAGCTCAGTCGGGTATTCCAACTCAGACCGGCGATGTCCGCAGATGCTTTGTGGAGGCTTTATAGGTTCACCAATCTCTTCACCACCACCTTTAGCGGTGCTTCTATAGAGGACCCCCAAGACTTCTTATTCAGCTGCCTTGAGGTTCTCCAAACTATGGGTATTGTGGAGACCAATGGGATCGACTTCATCACTTTTCAGCTTGGTGGAGGGACTATTGTTTATCTAGGTCAACAGGGTCACCATTATTGACTTGGGATTAGTTCTGAGAGTTGTTCTTGGAGATGTTTCTCCCGGTGACTGAACGAGATGCTCTATAGAGGCAGTTTGAGCATCTTCATCAGGGTACTATAACAGTCACGCAGTATGAGACTCGTTTTATTGATTTGGCACGCCATGCTATTGTTATACCCCACTGAGAGGGAGAGGGTGCGGAGATTTATTGATGGGTTGATTCAGTCTATCCGGCTCCAGATGGCTATGAGAGCCGGTGTGATATTTATTTTCAGGAGGCGGCCAATGCGGCTCGTAGGATAGAGATGGCACTTGCACGAGGAGGTGTTCAGAGGTCAGACAAGAGGCCTCGTCATTCTTGTAGGTTTAGTGGTACCTCATCTGGAGGTAGGGATTCATATGGTAGAGGCCATCCTTAGAGGCCCTTTCAGTCAGCCCTACAGGTTTCACATGGTACTACAGGTGGTCGTGGTTCCCCACCCACAGTATTCTGACCATCAGCTTTCCAGCTCTTCATCAGCACCTATCAACACACCAACTCTGTTATTCTTAGCAGCCGAGGGTTTGTTAACGTGTGGCGACACGAGACATATTGCCAGGTTTTGCCCTTGAGCATTTGACAGTTCTCAACAGCAGAATCCTCGTCCCATGATTCAGGCAGCAGGTGATCCACAGACCGCCAAGCCAGCTAGAGGCGGGGGTAGAGGCCATATAGGTGGAGGTAGGGATCAGAGAAGCGGAGCTCAGACCACTAGAGGCAGGGGTCAGCCAGTAGCCGATCGTCCCAGAGACATACTTTAGGGAGGTGGATCCCAGCCTCAGTTCTGTTTGACCCTGGATCTACGTTATCATGTATGTCATCCTATTTTGCACCCTACTTGGTTATGCCTAGCGATTCCTTGAGTGTTCCTATTTATGTATCTATACGGGTGGGTGATTCTATAGTGGTCGGCCAAGTCCATTGTCCATGTGGGGTAGAATTTGAGGGTCTTGAGACCCGTGTTGACTTATTGCTCTTAAATATGGTGGACTTTGATGTTATTTTGGGGACTGATTGGTTGTCCCCGTATCATGCTATTTCGGATTGTCACGCTAATATCATGACCTTGGCTTTGCCAGACTTGCCCTGACTTGAGTGGAGAGGGACCCCACTGCATGCTACCCGCATTGTTATTTCATATATTAAGGCTAGACACATGATCGAGAAAGGTTATCAAGCATATCTGGCGTATGTTCGTGACTCCAGCGTAGAGGTTCCATCTATTGACTCTGTTTCTATTGTTCGTGAGTTCCCCAAGGTTTTCCCTTCAGACCTGCCGGTATGCCGCCTGGCAGGGATATTGATTTATGTATTGATATGGCTCCGGGAACCCAGCCTATTTTCATTTCGTCATATGGTATGGCCCCGCTAGAGTTGAAAGAGTTAAAGGAGCAGCTTCAGGATTTGCTTGATAAGGGTTTCATTAGACCCAATATGTCGCCTTGGGGTGCGCCAATGTTATTTGTGAATAAAAAGGGATGGGTCGATAGGGATGTGCATTGATTACCGGTAGTTGAACAAGGTGATGATAAAGAACAAGTATCCACTGTCGAGGATTGATGATTTATTCGACCAGCTTCAGGTTGTGAAGATGTTCTCGAAGATAGATTTGAGATCTGGTTATCATCAGCTGAGGATTAGGGCGTCTGAAGTCCCTAAGATAGCATTTCATACTTGGTATGGGCATTATGAATTTTTGGTCATGTCATTTGGGTTGACCAGTGCCCCAGCAATATTTATGGAGTTGATGAACTGAGTGTTCAAGCCCTATTTGGATTTGTTTGTGATTGTTTTCATTGACGATATTCTGATGTACTCCCGCAGTCAAGAGCAGCATGAGCAGCACCCCAGAGTGGTTCTTCAGACTCTAAAGGATAGTCCGTTATACGCCAAGTTCTCAAAGTGCGAGTTTTGGCTGAGTTCTGTTGCAATCCTGGGTCACATTGTTTCAGCATAGGGTATTCAGGTGGACCGTAAGAAGAATGAGGCTGTCAAGAACTGGCCTCGACCAGCATCAGCTACAGAGATTTGAAGTTTCTTGGGGTTAGCAGGTTACCACCGACGGTTTGTGGAGGGATTTTCATCCATTGCAGCCCCAATGACCAGATTGACCCAGAAGGGTGCCCAGTTCAGGTGGTCAGATGAGTGCGAGGCGAGCTTCCAGAAGCACAGACAACTCTGACTAAAACACCAATATTGTTTTTTCCCCCGGGATTAGGGCCTTATACTATTTATACTGATGTTTCCCGTACTGGGCTTGGCGTAATATTGATGTAGAATGGTAGAGTCATAGCATATGCTTCGAGGCAGTTGAAATCCACGAGAAGACTTATCCAGCATAATCTAGAGTTGGCAGCCATCGTTCATGCTTTGAATATTTGGAGGCATTACCTATATGGTGTGATGTGTGAGGTGTACATGGATCACAAGAGCCTTCAATACTTGTTCAAGCAAAAGAAGTTGAATTTGAGGCAGAGGAGGTGGTTGGAGTTGTTGAAAGACTATGATGTTTCTATCTTATACCACCCGGGGAAGGCCAATGTGGTGGCCGATGCATTGAGTAGGAAGTCTGCCAGCATGGGTAGTCTTGCTTATATTCCGGTCAGTCAGAGACCCCTTGCCTTGGATGTTCAGGCCTTGGCCAATCGATTTGTGAGATTGGATATTTCTGATCCTAGCAGCGTGTTAGCTTGCACGGTCGCTCGTTCATCGTTGATGGAGCGTATCTATGAGCGGCAATTTGATGATCCCCATTTGTGTGTCCTGAGAGACTTGGTGTAGCGTGGAGGTGCCAAGAAAATGACCTTGGGAGATGATGGTGTACTGAGATTGTAGAGGCGAGTTTGTGTGCCCAATATTGATGGTATTCGGGAGTTGATCTTTGCCGAGGCCCATAGTTCTCGGTATTTTATTCATCCGGGCACCGCGAAGATGTATCAGGATTTGAGGCAGCACTATTGGTGGTGCAGAATGAAGAAAGACATTGTTACATATGTAGCTCATTGTTTGAACAGTCAGCATGTTAAGTACGAGCATCATAGGCCTGGTGGATTATTTTAGAGGATTGAGCTTCCCGAGTGGAAGTAGGAGAGGATTACCATGGATTTCATTTTTGGCCTTTCGATGACTGGGAAGAAGTTTGATGCGATATGGGTCATTGTCGATAGGTTGACCAAGTCAGCGCATTTTGTTCCGGTTGCCACCACCTATTTGTCTGAGAGATTAGCTGAGATTTATATCAAGGAGACCATTCGCCTTCATGGGGTGCCTATATCTATCATTTCAAAATGGGGTCCGCAGTTTAACTCATATTTCTTGAGAGCGTTGCAGCAGGAGTTGGGCACCCAGGTTCAGTTGAGTACAACATTCCATCCTCAGATGGACGGTCAGTTCTAGAGGACTATTCAGATTCTTGAGGATATGCTCCGAGCCTGCGTTATTGATTTTGGACGGTCGTGGGACCAGTTCTTGCCTTTAGCAAAGTTTTCCTACAACAACAACTACCAGTCCAACATTCATATGGCCCCGTATGAGGCATTGTATGGTATGCGATACCGGTCTCCAGTGGGATGGTTTGAGCCGGGAGAGTCTCTGTTACTAGGTACAGATCTAGTTTAGGAGGCCTTGGATAAGGTCAAGATCATTCCGCACAGACTTCGGACAGCTCAGTCCAAGCAGCAGAGTTATGCAGACCGCAAGGTTAGAGATTTAGCTGAGGGCGGAGCTTGGAGAAGTTCTGGGGAAGCGGACGCTATGTGGACAGAGACGGCGAACTTGGTTAGGGGGGTAGCACGGGACGTGCTCAGGGTAGCCAAGGGCTATTCAGGCAGACATCAGGGCGACTGGTGGTGGAACGATGTAGTCGAAGGAAAAGTGGAGGTGAAGAAGGCGGCGTTCGCTAAGTTGGTAAGGAGCACAAGCGAGGAAGAACAGAGAGCGAGCAAGGAGATCTATAAGGTGGCAAGGAAAGAAGCAAAGATGGCAGTCACGGAAGCTAAAAACGCGGCGTTTGGTCGCATGTACGAGGAACTAGGGGAGAGAGGCGGGGACAAGAAGTTATTCCGGTTAGCTAAAGCAAGGGAAAGGAAGGCACGTGATCTTGACCAAGTTAGGTGTATCAAGGGCGAGGATGGTAGAGTTCTGATTGGGGAATCTCAAATCAAGCAGAGGTGGCAGGCGTACTTTTGGGACTTACTTAACAAGGAGGGGGATCGTAACATAGAGCTAGGGGAGCTGGGGCATTCAGAGCAACATAGAGACCTTGGGTACTGCAGGCGCATTAGGGTGGAAGAGGTCATGGTGGCTTTGCCTAGGATGAGTAGGGGTCGAGCGACCGAGCCTGACGAGATCCCGGTGGAGTTCTGGAAGTGCATGGGTAGGTCAGTAGTGGAGTGGCTCTCCAAGTTGTTCAATGCGATCTTCAGGACCAAAAGGATGCCGGATGAGTGGAGGTGGAGTACAGTGGTGCCCTTGTACAAGAACAAAGGGGGCATCCAGAGCTGCAACAACTATAGGGGTATCAAATTAATAAGTCATACCATGAAGGTTTGGGAGCGGGTGATTGAGGCGAGGGTGAGGGAGATGACATCTATATCTAGGAACCAGTTCGGTTTCATGCCGGGTCGCTCCACTACAGAGGCTATCCACCTTGTCAGGCGGCTGGCGGAGCAATTCAGGGATAAGAAGAAGGACCTACACATGGTGCTTATCGACTTGGAGAAGGCGTATGATAAGGTCCCAAGGGAGGTGCTATGGAGGTGCTTTGAGGCGAAGAGCGTGCCGGAAGCCTACATCAGAGTAATCAAGGACATGTACGATGGAGCTATGACTAGGGTTAGGACGGTGGGTGGCGACTCAGACCATTTTCCAGTGGTTATGGGGCTCCATCAAGGATCGGCGCTGAGCCCCCTCTAGTTTGCCTTAGTGATGGATGCTCTAACCCGACATATCCAAGGGGATGTACCTTGGTGTATGCTATTTGCTGATGATATAGTATTGATAAATGAGACGAGGGTCGGTGTTATTGAGAGGTTAGAGGTATGGAGACAGACTCTCGAGTCTAAAGGTTTCAAAATAAGCAGATCTAAGACAGAATACCTGAAGTGCAAGTTTAGCGCCGAGCCGAGTGAAGTAGGCAGGGACGTGATGATTGGATCTCAGGTTATCGCCAAGAACAGTGTCCAATATCTTGGGTCTGTGATTCAGGGGGACGGAGAGATTGACGGGGACGTCACTCATCGTATAGGAGCGGGGTGGTCAAAGTGGAGGCTTGCATCAGGAGTCCTGTGTGACAAGAAAGTTCCACATAAACTCAAGGGGAAATTCTATAGAGCTGTGGTTAGACCTGCGATGTTGTATAGGGTGGAGTGCTGGCCCGTGAAGAACTCTCATGTTCAGAGAATGAAAGTTGCGGAGATGAGGATGCTCAGGTGTATGTGCGGGCACACCAGGTTAGATAAGATTAAGAATGAAGTTATTCGAGAGAAGGTAGGGGTGGCCCCGGTGGATGAGAAGATGCGAGAAGCGAGGCTGAGGTGGTTCGGGCATGTGCGGAGGAGGAGTCCCGATGCCCCGGTGAGGATTTGTGAGCAGCTGGAGATTGTTGGCGGTCGGCGAGGCAGAGGGAGGCCTAAGAAGTATTGGCGAGAGGTGATTAGGCATGACATGGCTAGAATGCAGGTTTCCGAGGACATGACCCTTGATAGGAAAGTCTGGAGGTCTAGTATCAGGGTTGTAGGATAGGGGCTCCTAGAGTTTTTCGTACTCCTCACCCGGGGTTGGGTGAGGGTCGGCAGGGTTATCCATAGATGATTCGTGTTTTAGCTTATGTCTCCCTTATGGCTGTTAGTTATGGTAGTTACTGTATGATATTATTGCATGTTATTTTATTTATGTTTCTTATGTTTCCTATGTTTAGATAATTATTTACGCTATTTCTGCTGGAGTTACTAATGCTCTATTGTTTTTGCTTTTGTTGTTGTTTTGTTTTTGTTTTTTTTATTGTTGTTTTTCCTTTTCTCCACTGAGCCGAGGGTCGATTGGAAACAGCCTCTCTGCCCTTTCGGGTAGGGGTAAGGCTCGTCTACAATTACCCTCCCCAGACCCCAGTTGGTGGGACTATACTGGGTAGTTGTTGTTGTTGTTGTTATTGGTTAGTGAGCGATTAGTGCTCCGTGTATCTCCTATGAACGGCGAGATGAGATTCGGGAAGAAGGGCAAGCTGAGCCCTAGGTTCATTGGCCCATTTTAGATTCTTGATCGTGTTGGAGAGGTGGCTTATAGACTAGCCTTGCCACCTAGCTTGTCAACCTTGCATCCAGTTTTTTATGTATCTATGCTTCGGAGGTATCACGGCGATCCAACCCACGTATTAGATTTCAGCACTGTCCAATTGGACAAGGATATGTCATATGAGGAGGAGCCGGTGGCTATTTTAGACGGGCAGGTTCGAGAGTTGAGGTCGAAGAGTTTTCCTTCAGTGTGTGTTCAGTGGAGAGGTTAGCCTCCAGAGGCATCAACCTAGGAGTCCCGAGTCTGATATGCGAAGCCATTATCCTCATCTTTTTCCCGACTTAGGTACTTCTTTCTTTTGTCCGTTCGAGGAAGAACAGTTGTTTTAGATGTGGATGACGTGATGACCCAAAGGGCCATCACCGTAATTCCTCCTTCTTTTCATGCTTCCGAGGCTTTAAAAACCTTGCTTTTAGTTACCTCAATTTGCTTGCACAGTCCGGGCGCGTGGCAGGAAAACTTTTATGTCGAAATATGTGAGTTCCGTGAAATAGTTAAAGTTGACTTTGGTCAACATTTTGGGTAAACGGACCCTGACCCGTGAAGTGACGGTCCCGGAAGGTCCGTAGAAAAATATAGAACTCGGGCGTATTCCCAGAATCGAAATCCGAGGTCCCGAGCCCGAGTAAAGAATTTTTGAAAGAAATTGTTTTTATGAAAATGATAAGAAAATTTTTTGAAATGAAAATGAGTTAGAAAATATAGGTATCGGGCTCGTATTATGGTTCCGGTGCCTGGTTTCAAGTCTTAAATATATGCTAAGCGCTTCCTGTGAAGTTTGGTCGAGATCAGACGTCGTTTGATGTGTTTTAGACCTAAATATCTAAAGTTAGGAACTTTTGAAATTTTAAATGAAAATGATGATTTTGGGGTTTGATTCATTGAATTTGATGTTATTTTGGCGAATTGATCGCTCGACTAAGTTCTTAGGATGATATTGAGTTAGTGTATGTGTTTGGTTGGGAGCCCCGAGGGCTCGGGAGTGATTTCGGAGGTGGTTCAGGGTGTTTTTGGGACGTAGAAAGGATAAAAAATTTCTGCATTTTTACACGGACCCATTGGACTATGTGAACGCATAGTAGTCCCGCGTTCGCACTGCCTTATACTCCCCCCTCCTTCGTTTTCGCGGAAGCCCGGTGCGTTCGCACTGTTCTGCCGACCCCTTCTTCGTGTTTGCATACCCACTTCACGAATGCATAGGCCAATGCCTAGACCCCCCTCCCCCCCAACTGCCCTTCTACGCATTCGCATAAACCCATCGCGAACGCGATGAGTACTTGACTAGATTTCTTCGCGGTTTCACGAACGCATAGGGTTATTCCTTTCAGTGATTTTAAAGCTTAAAAGCAGAACCATTTCGGGATTTTGCCATTATTTCACACGGACTCCTTTCTCCAACACCCCATAGACAAAATTCAAGCTCCCCTTCCTCCATAGCTACTTGGGTAGGTGTTCATAACTTAATCCCCTCTTAATTTCTTCCATTAATTACTAATTTCCTAATCCTGAATCATGAATTCAAGGTAGAAAATGGGGGTTTTGGGTAGAACTAGGGCTTTGGCAATTTTGATTGATTCAACCTTAATTTAGGGTCGAATCTTGAAACAAATTATATATTTGGACTCGTGGGGTTATAGGTGAACGGATTTGGGCTGAGCCTCGGGTTTGGACCAGTGGGCCCGGGGTCAAATTTTGGTATTTTTGGAAAAATGCTAGGGACTTCATTTCTAGGCTATGGGATGTTGTTTTTGGGTCTTTATTGATACTATTGAATCTATTATGTCTAGATTCCATTGTTTTGGAGTTGGATCGTAGAGGAAAGGTGGTAATAGAGAGTTGATTGCTATTCTTGGACTGAGGTAAGTGTTTGTTCGAACTTTGGTTAGAGAGAATAGGATTAGGATATTATTTGCTAATTGTTAAATGATGCGTACGGTGTATAGGCATGGTGACGGTTATCTATACACCGGAGTCTAGCATGATTGTGGGTCTTAAATGTGTTTGAACCGGACTTTGTGAAATACCTCTCTTGTCTAATTGCTCAGTTTCATATTTGTGAACGATTGAGGAAGAATCTTGATTGGTATATTATTGGAGTATCGAGGTAGCCTAACTGGCGTTCGTAGGCCGGAGTCCTTTTCTATGTTTAGTTTGTTTTCTTTGTACCGAGACAGACGCTTTTGTATTTCTATTTAGACTCATTTGTAGCGCTCTCTTTAGTAGTCCGTGAGCTAGTGACACCAGATTTTGGGTAGAGATATGTTTTAAACTTCCGCATTTTGATTTTATTTTTATTAAACTTAAAGTCTTCCAATTTTGTTTAATTGTTTTGCGTATATTTAAATTGTTGAGATTTATCAGAGGATGTTTAAAGTTTGGCTGGCCTAGCTCCATTAGTAGGCCCATCACGACTCCCGATGGTGGAAAATCTGGGTTGTGATAATCACTCGGCACTCGACCTCACATCACTCAAGCGACCTAATGGCATATAAAGTATCTAAGGCTCTAGGCCTCGTATCACTCAGCATATCCTCACATATGGCCCTCTGCCTCACTCAGTCCAAAAATCATCATAAGCTCCTCGGGCATATGTAGAACAGTATTCCTCAGCCCAAAACATTATTTAGAAATATCATTTATGTTTGAAATCTAAGTAAAAGTGGTTGAGTTTTCAAAACAATAGATATCAACAGAACTGAGTTCAAATACAAGTCAGAACAGTGAGGAAACAGTGTTAAAAACTCCCTGAAGGGTTCAAATAATTGGCACAAAGCCCAAATATGGCAATCAACCCAAATGGGTTCAAATAATTAGCACAAAGCCCAAATATGGCAATCAACCCAAATCATGATGGTAACAAATAAATCTTAGTCAAATACGCGGTAAAATCATCAATCGGGACAGACCATGTATCAATCTCCAGTAGAAAGCGACGTCACGCTCATCATCAAGCGCGTGTCTTGTCTCAGTACAACAACTATGATGTACAATCTGGGGCTTCAAACCCTCCGGACATCATTTACAATCACTATTCACCTCGAACCAGCACAACTCTACCTCGCAACACCCTTGCCTCTCAAATGGCCTCCTCGCGCGTCGAATCTGACCAAAACCAGAACGAATACATCACAATATGCTAAGGGAACAAATCACTTAGATCGTAATGTAGACATGGGGCTGTGGACGTCAACTACAACCTCGTAACTCCAAATCACTACCTGGTCTGGAAGGATCAGCACCCAAGAGCGGACTCTGCGATGCCCGAATCTGCACACATAGTGCAGGGAGTAACGTGAGTACTTCGACCCAGTGAGTAATAATTATAAATAATGACTGAAAGAATGAAAACGCGTAAAGGCATAAGGCAATTCTATACCAAGTAGTAAAATCACTTAAAGTAGTAAAACGGTGAAGAATCAAATGAAACATCTTTAGAACAAGTAAAAAAATAGATAATTTTAACAGGAAAATAACAAGTAAAAATATGCACCTTGGGCTCAGTGTCAATCGCTCAGCATAGTATTAGCCCTTCATGCTCCCTCTCAGATCATATGGTACCCGAGCTCACTGTAGGTTTGTAGACTTCGGAGGGGCTCCGTACGGACCAATCACTATATCAAGCCACCTCGTGGCATCATCACTCGGCACTCGGTCTCACATCACTCAAGCTACCTCGTGGCATATAAAGTATCTCAGGACCTCAGCCTCATATCAATCTGCATATCCTCACATATGGCCCTCGGCCTCACTTATTCCAAAACTCATCATAAGCCCCTCGGGCATATATAGAACAATAGTTCTCATCCCAAAACATCATTTAGAACTATCATTTAAGTTTCAAAACTGAGTAAAAGTGGTTGAGTTTGTAAAACAATATATATATATATCAACAGTACTGAGTTCAAATACAAGTCAGAACTGTGAGGAAACAATGATAAAAACTCCACGAAGGGTTCAAATAATTGGCACGAAGCCCAAATCATGATGGTAGCAAATCTCAATCAATTTATGCGGTAAAATCATCAATCGAGACGGACCAAGTAACAATCCTCAGTAGAAAGCGACGCCACGCTCATCATCAAGCGCGTTTCTCATCTCAATATAGCACACGATGTGCAATCCGGAGTTTCAAACCCTGAGGACATTATTTACAGTCACTACTCACCTCAAACCGGCTACAATTCTAGCACGCGATGCCTTTGCCTCTCAAATCGGCCTCCTCACACGTCGAATCTGACAAAACTAGAACGAATATATCACAATATGCTAAGGGAACAAAGACCAAGAAAAAACAATCGAAAAAACTCGAAATTCGCAAAACCCGAGCCCCGGCCCACTTCTTAAAACTCAAAAATTTTCACATCACCAGGTTCCTTATCTCGTCACGAATCCATGCATATCAAATAGTCTCAAATCCGATCTCAAACAGTCCCTCAAATCCCAATTTTAAATCTCAAAATCCCAAGCCCTAGTTTTGCCTCTTTTAGCTAAATTCCATGAATTTCTATTTTAATTTCACAATTAAATCACGTTTTTGGTTCATAGAACTTACCTCCAACCAATCCTCTTTGAATCTCTTTTCAATTTCTCCCAAAGAGCTCTCAAAATACTCAGCAATGGTGGAAAAATGACTTAAGCTCACGGAATAAAATGTTTAAAACCTTCTGCCCAGCTCCAGATATTTCTTCTATGCGATCGCGGCCCCAGGCTCGCGATTGCGAAGAGCAAATTTCCCAGGCCTCAAAAACGTGCTATGCAAATGCGACCTTAGGCCTGCGAGCGCAATGACTGACTTCCTCCTAACTACGTGAACACGAACTCCAGGTCGCGAACGCGAACTCTAGGCCGCGAACGCGAAGGGAAATGGCCCTGACCCTTAAATCCTTCTATGCGAACACGAACCACCCATAACTCACCCTCTGCAAACGCGAAGCACCAACTGCGAACGTGAAGACAAATCTCAGGCCTATCTGATTCCTTCTATGCGAATGCGGGGGACCTCCCATGATCGTGAAGCATTAAAAACATGCAACAGTTGAGATGAAAATCTGCAACTCCAAAATGCCAAACATGATCCGATTACCATCTGAAACTCAACCTAGGCCCACGAGACATCAACCAAAGAACCAACACAACCGAAAACATCGTTCAAACTTGTTTCAATCATCAAAACACCTCAAACAACATCAAATCACTTCGAATTCAAGCCTAAGTTTTCCAAAAACTTTTGAAACACACATTTGATAAAAAAATCCCAACCAAATCACCTTCGAACGACCTAAAATTTTGCACACACGTCCCAAATCACATAATGAAGCTACAACAAATCTCAGAATTTCATTCCTACACTCGGATCAAAATCTCACCTATCAACTAGAAATCGCCAAAATACTAACTTCGCCAATTCAAGCATAATTCTACTCCGAATCTCCAAAAATCATTTCTGATCACACTCTTAAGTCACAAATCATCCCCCGAAGCTAACCGAACCATCGAAAATCACATCTGATCCCTCTAACACATATGTAAACATCCGACTGACTATTCCAAACTAAGACTTCCTTAAAGATACTAAGAGTCTCATTTCCTACCAACCTTATAAACCAACTCGATCACATAAGATACGGAAAATAAAGCATAAAGAAGCAGAAAATGGGGGAAACAGAGCGGTAACTCATGAGACGACTGGCCAGGTCATCACATCCTCCCCAACTAAAACAAATACTCATCCTCGAGTGAGTGAAGAAACATACCTGAAGTCTCAAATAGGTGAGAATATTTTCTCCGCATCTCCCGCTCGATCTCCCAGGTAGCCTCCTCCACGGGCTGACCTCTCCACTGTACTTTCACTGAAGCTATATCATTTTACCTCAATTTCCAAACGTGACAACCCAAAATAGCCACTGGCTCTGCATCATAGGTCAAATCATCATTCAACTGAACCGTGTTGAAGTCCAAAACATGAAACAAGTCACCAACATACTTTCGGTACGTAGTAACATGAAATACAGGATCCACAGTCGACAAACTGGGTGGTAAAGCAAGCATATAAGCCACCTCCTCAATCCTCCTAATTACCTCAAAAGGCCCAACGAACCGCGTACTCAATTTCCTTTCTTTCCAAATCTCATAACAACTTTCATGGGCGAAACCCTCAAAAAGACCTTCTCGCCAACCATGTAGGATACATCTTGAACCTTCCGTTCCGAATAACTCTTCTGACGCGATCGCGCTGTACGAAGCCTCTCCTGAATAACCTTCACCTTCTCTAAGGTATCCTGAATCAAATCTGTACCCAATAGCCTAGCCTTGCCGGGCTTGAACCAACCAACTGGAAACATATACCGCCTCCCTTACAATGCATCATACGGAGCCATCTGAATGTTCAGCTGATAACTGTTGTTGTAGCCAAACTCTACAGCGGCAAGAACTCATCCCGAGAACCTCTTGAATAAATAAAACAGGCACGTAACATGTCCTCCAATATCTGAAATGTACGCTCGGACTGTCTGTCCGTGTAAGGATGAAATGTTGTGCTCAACTCTACCTGAGTACCCAACTCTCTCTGCACGGCTCTCCAAAACTGTGAAGTAAACTGAATACCTCTATCTGAGATGATGGAAACTGGAACACCATGCAACCAAACAATCTCCCGCATATAAATCGTTGCTAACAGCTCTGAACAATAGGTAGTACACACATGAATGAAGTGCGCAGATCTGGTCAGCCGATCCACAATCACCTAAATAGCATCAAACTTCTTCAAAGTTCGTGGAAGTCCAACAACAAAGTCCATAGTGATCCTCTCCCGCTTCCACTCAGGAATAACCATCTGCTGAAGCAAGTCACCCAATATCTGATGCTCATATTTCACCTGCTGACAATTGATACACCGAGCTACAAATCCCATATTATCTTTATTCATTCTTCTCCACCAAAAGTGCTGCCTCAAATCCTGATACATCTTCGCGGCACCTGGATGAATGGAGTACCGCGAGCTATGGGCCTTCTCCAGAATCAACTCTCTAAACCCATACACATTGGGCACACAGATCCAGCCCTGCATCCTGAACATGCCATCATCACCGATGGTCACATCTCTGGCATCATCATGCTAAACTTTGTACTTAAGGAAAAGCAAATGCGGATTATCATACTGTCACTCTCTGATGCGATTATATAAAGAAGTCCGAGAAACCATGCAAGCCAGCACCCGACTGGGCTTTGAAATATCTAATCTCACAAGCCGATTGGCCAAGGCTTGAACATCAACTGCAAGGGGTCTCTCCTCTACTGGAAAATACGCCAAACGCCCCATACTCACTGCCTTTCAGCTCAAAGCATCTACCACTACATTGTCCTTTCCCGGATGATATAGAATGGTAATATCATAGTCTTTAGGCAACTCTAGTCATCTGCGCTGCCTCAAATTAAGATCATTTTGCTTGAACAAATGCTGAAGACTGCGATGATCGGTGAATACTTCACAAGATACGCCATACAAGTAGTGCCTCCAAATCTTCAATGGATGAACAATGGCAGCCAACTAAAGATCATGGAGAGGGTAGTTCTTCTTGTGGGGCTTCAAGTGTTGAGAAGCATAAGCAATAACTCTATCCTTCCGCATCAACACACAACCAATCCCAAATCTCGAAGCATCACAATATACGGCATATGAACATGAACCTGATGGCAAAACTAATACTAGAGTTGTGGCCAAAGCTGTCTTGAGCTTCTGAAAGCTCTTCTCGAACTCGTCCGACCATACAAATTGTCACGACCCGGATTTTCCCACCATCGGGAGTCGTGGTGGTGCCTACTGTCGAAGCTAGGCGAGCTAACCTTAATAATCATTTTCACAAACTTAAATATAAAACAACTTAAATACTAAAATATTTTATTAAAACATGCGGAAGTCTTTTAACAACAATAGCAAAAACGTAAATGCTGAAATTAACAACATGTCTTAACTCAGTATTTGGTGTCACTACTCACGGACGCCTAAAGGAGTACTACAAGAACAGACTGAAAGAAATACATAATATGTCTATTTGATACCACAACCAACCTGTATAGATATGTGCAATAACAGAAAGAGAACAAGAATTTAAACAAATAAAAGGGGAAGGGGACATGCTGGGGGAGTAGAAGTTCAATTATAACTTCTACAATCAAGAGATAGAACTGAATAAATAATAATTAAATAATAAAGCCAATGAATCAATAACTGCACGACATCACCCTTCGTGCTTTTACTCTCATTCCTCACCCAAAATGGTCAAATATAATGCACGGCATCACCCTTCGTGCTTTTACTCTCATTTCTCACCAAGAATATATAATACAAGGCACGGCATCACCCTTCGTGATTTTACTCTCGCTAAAACAGTGCACGGCATCACCCTTCGTGCTTTACTCTCAATAAATAGTGCACGACATCACCCTTCGTGCTTTTACTCTCTCTTCCTCTCCCAATCAATGTTCAGAACCAAACGGGAAAAAGGATATATATATATATATATATATATATATCAAGAAAAAATATCCCAGCAAGGGAGAAACATTCAATAATAAATCCCGGCAACGGAAATACAACTCAACAATAGGTCCCGGTAAGGGAATACAACTCAACAAATGGTCCCGTCAAGGGAAAAGTATAATTCTCAACTTTCACTTCATAGTTCTTGTACCAAGTAATTATCACAATTGTTCACTTACTTCGCAATTTTAATAGCAAATATGACATCACGGTCATGCTTGACTCAGGCGCATAGGTAACCGTCACCATACCTATACACCGACCCCACATAGCACATAACAAATAAAAACGTAATCCTATTCCCTCAAGCCAAAGTTAGATCGAACATTTACCTCGAATCCAAACATAGCAACTCAAAGCTCAACATTCGCCTTTCCTCTATAATTCGACCCCAAACCAACAATATGTAACATAAATTGATTCAATGTTATCAATAATAGAACAAGGATACAATTTCCTAGCTTAGAAATTCATTTCTAATTTTTCTTCCAAAAATACCAAAATCCGACACCGGGCCACATGGTCCAAACTCGGGGCTCGGACCAATTTCCAATTACCCATAACCCCATGAGTCCAAATATATGATTTGTTTTAAGATTCGACCCCAAACAGAGGTTGAATCGTCCAATTTTCTAAAAACCTAGCTATGCCCCAAAATCCCTAAATTCTACCATGATTCTATGATTTAGGGATAGAAAATTGATGATTGGATGAAGAAATAATGGAAGGACGAAGTTGGAATCACATACCCAATGAGTCATGGTTAAATAAGAGCTTGAAGTTCGTCAATGAAGAGTGTAGGAGGAGAGTTCGTGTGAGAAAAGTGTGGAATTCGCGATAGGAACTATTCTATTTTTAATTTAATTCATTGAAGCAAATTGGTCTACACGATCGCGACATATGGGATGCGTTCACGTTAAAGGGAAAACTGGGGCAATCGCGATCGCGATTGGGGTCACGCGATTGCGAAGAAGAAAAGTCAGGGGTCCTGGAACTTGGCTTACGCATTCGTGGAAGCAGACTCGCGAATGCAATGAAGGGTGAGGTCAACCTATGCAAACGCGTGGCATTGGACGCGATCGTGAAGGGTAAGAGGATTAGGGCTACGCGAACGCAACTGGATGCACACGATCGCGAACGGAAAATGGGTCTATAACAGCTGTTGAAAAATCTGGTATTTCTATAAGTTTCAAAACACCCCGAAACACCCTTAAAATCACCCCCGAGCTCTCGGGGCTCCCAACCAAACTCACACAAACTTAATATCATCCTACGAACTTGCTCGACCGATCAAATCATCAAAATAACATCAAAATCAAAGAATCAACCCCAAAACTCATGATTTTTCATTTCAGAGTTCAAAACATTCAAACTTTCCACTTTTTGTCCGAAACACGTCAAACGGCGTCTGTTTTTAACCAAACTTTACAGATAGCGCTTAACACCATTTAAGACTTGAACTGGGCGTCGGAACCAAAATACGGGTCCGATACCATTATTTTTTATCAATTTCCGTTTTCATTTTTCCTTAAGCATATTCACAAAATAATTTCACAGAAAAGCTCCGTACTCGGGCCAGGGACCTCGAATTTTGATTCAGGGAATATGCCCGGGTCCCAAATTTCCTTACGGACCCTCCGGGACCGTCATATCACGGGTCCGGGTCCATTTACTCAAAATATTAACGAAAGTCAACTATAGCAATATTAGTATCAAAATTCATAGTTTTTAGCACCGAATTCAAATATTTTCACATAAGGGAATTACGGTGATGACTCTTTGGGTCGTCACATCCTCCACCTCTAATACAACCGTTCATTCTCGAACGGACAAAAGAAAGAAGTACCTGGGTCGGGGAATATATGGGGATAACGGCTCCGCATATCTGACTCGGACTCCCAAGTCGATGCCTCAGGAGGCTGACCTCTCTATTGACACGCACTGAAGGGAAACTCTGCGACCTCAACTGTCGAAGCTGCCGGTCTAAAATAGCCACCGAACCCTCCTCATATGACAGATCGTTGTCCAATTGGACAGTACTGAAATCTAACATGTGGGTGGGATTACCGTGATACTTCCGAAGCATGCATATATGAAAAACCGGATGCACGGCTGACAAGCTAGGCGGAAATGCAAGTCTATTAGCCACATTCCCCACACGGTCCAGAATCTCAAATAGGCCAATATACCTAGGGCTAAGCTTGCCCTTCTTCCCAAACCACATCACGTTCTTTATAGGCGATACACGGAGCAATACTCGCTCACCAACCATGAAAGAAACATCCCTGACCTTACGACCTGCAAGACTCTTCTGCCTAGACTGAGACGACCAAAGTCTATCCTCAATGATCTTGACCTTATCCAAGGCCTCCATCACTAAATCTGTACCTAAGAACCGAGCCTCTCCTGGCTCAAATCATCCGACTTGGGACCGACACCGCCTACCATACAACACCTCATAAGGAGCCATCTGAATATTGTACTGGTTGCTGTTGTTGTAGGAAAACTCCGCTAATGGCAAGAACTGGTCCCACGAGCCTCCAAAATCAATAACGCAGGCTCAGACATATCCTCAAGAATCAGAATGGTCCTCTGGACTGACCGTCCATCTGGGGGTGAAATGTTGTACATAAGTGGACCTGGGTGCCCAACTCATGCTGCATCGCCCTCCAAAAATGCGAGGTAAACTAAGACCCCAATCCAAAATAATAGATATGGGCACCCCATGAAGGTGCGATCTCCCTGATATAGATCTCAGCATACTACTAGGATTAATAGGTGGTGACAACTGGGATGAAATGCGCTGACTTAGTCAGCCTATCAACAATAACTCATATAGCATCAAACTTCTTCCGAGTCATCAGAAGGCCAGTAACAAAATCCATAGTGATCCTCTCCCACTTCCACTAGGGAAGCTCAATCCTCTGAAATAACCCACCGGGCCTCTGATGCTCGTACTTAACCTTATGACAAATTAGACAACGAGCCATATATGCAACAATGTGTTTCTTCATTATACGCCACCAATAATGTTGTCTCAAATCCTCATAAATCTTCGCGGTGCTCGGCTTAATAGAATACCGAGAACTGTGGGCCTCCGCTAAGATCGACTCTCGAATACCATCAACATTAGGCACACAAACTCGCCCCTGTAACCTCAATATGCCATCATCTCCCAAAGTCATCTCCTTGGCACCTCCCTTCTGCAACGTGTCCCTCAGGACTCACAAATGGGGATCATCAAACTGCCGCTCCCGGAACGCTCCATCAATGACGAGCGAGTAACCGTGCAAGCTAACACCCTGCTAGGCTCAAAAATATCCAATCTCACAAATCTATTGGCCAAGTCCTGAACATCCCAGGCAAGCGGTCTCTGGCTGACCGGAATATATGCAAGACTACCCATGTTGGCGGACTTTCTACTCAATGCATCGGCCACTATATTGTCCTTCCCTAGGTGGTATAAAATAGAAACATCATAATCTTTTAACAACTCCAACCACCTCCGTTGTCTCAAATTCAATTCTTTCTGCTTGAAGAAGTACTGAAGGCTCTTGTGATCCGTGTACACCTCACACGTCACACCATACAAATAATGCGTCCAGATCTTCAAGGCATGAATAATGGCTGCCAACTCTAAGTCATGAACTGGATAATTCTTCTCGTGGATCTTCAACTGCCTCGAAGCATATGCTATGACCTTGCCGTTCTGCATTAACATTGTGCCAAGTCCGATGGGGGAAGCATCACAATATACAGTATAAGGCCCATATCCCGTGGGCAAAATCAATACCGGTGTCGTGGTCAGAGCTGTCTTGAGTTTCTGGAAGCTCGCCTCACACTAATATGACCACCTGAATTGGGCACCCTTCTAAGTCAATCTAGTAATCGGGGTTGCTATGGATGAAAACCCCTCCACAAAACGTCTGTAGTAACCAGCTAACCCCAAGAAGCTCCGAATCTCTGTAGCTGAAGCTGGTCGAGGCCGGTTCTTGACTGCCTCTAACTTCTTCGGGTCTACCTGAAAACTTTCAGCTGATACGACATGACCCAAGAATGCTACTAAGCTCAACCAAAATTCGCACCTTGAGAATTTGGCGTACAATTGGCTATCATTCATAGTCTGAAGAACCATTATGACGTGCCGCTCATGCTCCCCCTGACTGTAGGAGTATACCAAGATATCATCAATGAATACAATCACAAATAAATCCAAGTAAGGCATGAACACTCGGTTCATCAACTCCATGAATGATTCTAGGGCATTGGTCAACCCAAACGACATGACCAAAAACTCATAATGCCCATACCGACTACGAAATAATGTCTTATGGACATCAGACGCCCTAATACTCAGCTGATGATAACCATACCTCAAATCTATCTTTGAAAACACCCTGGCACCGTGAAGATGGTCAAACAAATCGTAAATCCTCGGTAGTGGATACTTGTTCTTTTTCGTCACCTTGTTCAACTGCAGGTAATCAATGCACATCCTCATTGACCCATCCTTTTTCTTCACAAACAACACTGGCGCACCCCAAGGTGATACACTGGGTCTAATGAAACCCTTAGCAAGCAAGTCCTGAAGCTGCTCTTTCAACTCTTTCAACTCTGGCGGGGCCATGCGATACGGTGGAATAGAAATAGGCTGAGTTCTAGGAGCCAGATCAATACAGAAATCAATATCCCCGTCCGGCGGCATACACGACAGGTCTGAAGGAAAAACCTCGGGGAACTCCTGAACAATAGGAACATAGTCGATAGATGGAACCTCTGCACTGGAGTAACGAACATACGCCAAATATGCTAAACACCCATTCTCGATCATACGTCGAGCCTTGACATACAAAATAACACTACGGGTGGCATGACCTGGGGTCCCTCTCCACTCAAGTCGGGGCAAGTCTGGCAAGTCCAATGTCACGGTCTTGGAGTGACAATCCAATATGGCATGATACGGGAACAACCAGTCCATCTCCAATATAACATCAAAGTCCACCATGTCTAGAAGCAAGAAATCGACACGGGTCTCAAGACCCTCAAACACCACCACACAAGAACGATGCACTCGGTCGACCACTATAAAATCATTAACCGGTGTGGATAAATATACAGGAATACCCAGAGCCTCACTAGGCATGATCAAATAGGGTGCAAAATAGGGTGACACATAAGAATAAGTAGATCCCGGATCAAATAATATTGAAGCACCCGTATCACAGACCTGTATAATACCTGTAATCACACCATCAGATTACTGCCTCCGGCCTGGCTAGCAATGCATAATAACAGAGCTGGCCCCCACCTCCCTGAGCTACGTCTCTCGGATGATCTGCTGTGGGTTGACCCCTACCTCTGGCTATCCGGGCTCCACCTCTACGGTTTCTCCCTCCACCTCTATGATCCCTACACCCGCCTCTAGCTGGATGGGCGGCATGTGGATCACCTGCTGCCTGAACCATAGGGCGAGGATCCTGCTGCTGAGAACTACTCGAGGCTCGAGGGAAAAATCTGACAACATAACCTGTGTCACCACAACCATAACATGCCCTCGGCGGCTGAGACTGCTGGCCCTGTCGATCGGTATGTCCTCCCCTGAAGCTCTAAAGTGGCGGTGCACTGATGGGGGCTGGTGGTGCGCTGAAAGACTGTTGATCTAAATAATACTGCTGGTGGCCACCAACGCCTGGCAAACCATGAGAAACCTGAAGTGCCCACTGGAAAGGTCTCGAGGGATGGCCTCTCTCATGGAAATCCCTACCTCCAGATGAAGTACCACTAAATCTGCCAGAATGTCGAGGCTTCTTGTCCGAACCCTGACTACCTTCTCGAGCCAATGCCATCTCTACTCGGCAGGCCGCATTGGCCGCCTCCTAAAAAGTAATATCATTGCCAACTCCTACAGCCATCTGTAGGCGAATGGGCTGAATCAATCCATTAATGAACCTACGACCCTCTCCCGATCCGTAGGGAGTATCACTACTTTATGGCGAGCCAAATCAACAAATCTGGTCTCATATTATGTAATTTTCATGGATCACTATTGAAGGTGATCAAACTATCTACGAAGTGCCTCCCGCTGAGTGACGGGGAGAAACTTCTCCAAAAATAACTCTACAAACTGATCCCATGTCAAAGTTGGAGACCATGCAGGTCTAGATAGGCAATAATCTCTCCACCAAGTCTTGGCGGACCCCACAAGCCTGAAAGTGCAAAAATCGACCCTATTGATCTCTACTATCCCCATAGTCCTGAGGATCTCATGACAACTGTATAGAAAATCCTGGGGATCCTCCAATGAAGCACCGCTGAAAGTAGTGGTGAAAATCTTGGAGAACCGATCAAGCCTCCACAAAGAATCCGAAGACATGGCCATCCCATCTCCGACCTGATATGTAATGCCAGTCTGAGCTGCCATTGCGGGCTGAACCAATGGAACTTGAGTATGGGGAGACACCTGCTCCGGAGCACGTGTAGCAGGAGTCTGAACCCCTCCTCCAGCCTGAGAAGTAGCTGGTGCTACTGGCAGCAATCCCGCTCTAGCAACACTTTCCATACAGCCTGCTATGCTGACAAGAGCATCCTGATGATCCGAAGAAAAAATCACTCCTCCTGGGACCTGAGCTGGACCCACTGGAGATGGTTGAGCTGGAACCTCCTCATCAAAGTCAATATGAGGCTCCACCTCTGGAACTGCTGCCTGGGGCTGAGCTCTGCCCCTGCCACATCCTCTGGCACGGCCTCGGCCCCTACCCCTCGCGGGAGATACTGCTGGGGGCCCAGGCTGCTGTGGGGGAGAAGAAGACGCATCTGTTCTCGCCATCTGTGAAAGAGTAGAGTAGAACAACAATCAATATTTGAGAAACAGAATTGCACGACAAGAATGACAAAGTGAAACTTTTCCTAACTCTGTAGCCTCTGGGGGATAAATACAGACGTCTCTGTACCGATCCCTCAAACTCTACCGAGCATGCCCGTGAGTTGTAAGACCCAAGTAACCTAGTGCTCTGATACCAACTTGTCACGACCCGAATTTACCCACCATCGGGAGTCGTGATGGCGCCTACTGTCAAAGTTAGGCAAGCCAACCTTTATAATCATTTTCACAAACTAAAATCTAAAACAAGTTAAATACTAAAATAATTAATTAAAACATGCGAAAGTCTTTTAACAACAATAGTGAAAACAAAAATTCAGAAATTAACAACATGTCTCGACCTAGTATCTGGTGTCACTACTCACGGACGACTAAAGGAGTACTACAAGCACAGCCTGAAAGAAATACATAATATGTCTGTTTGATAAAATTAAACAAACTGAAAAGATAAGATAAGGGAGACTCAGGGCCCGCAAACGCCAGCGAAATACCTCGGAGTCTCTGGACTGAAGGATCACTCCCGGACTATAGCTGTGGTCCGTAGGCTGTGTCCTGACCTGTGCATTAAAAGGCACAGAAGCGTAGTATCAACACAATCGACCCCATGTGCTGGTAAGTGCCCATCATAACCTCAGAGAGGTAGTGACGAGGCTAAACCGGACCTACCACAACCAACTTGTACAGATATGTGCAATAATAGAAAGAGAACAAGAATTTAAACAAATAAAAGGGGAAGGGGACATGATGGGGGAGTAGCAGTTCAATTATCACTTCTACAATCAAGAGATGGAACTGAATAAATAATAATTAAATAAGAAAGTCAATAAATAAACAACTGCACGGAATCACCCTTCGTGCTTTTACTCTCATTCCTCACCCAAAATGGTCAAATATAATGCACGGCATCACCCTTCGTGCTTTTACTCTCAATAAACAGTGCATGACATCACCCTCTGTGCTTTTACTCTCTCTTCCTCTCCCAATCAATGGTCACAACCAAACGGGAAAAAGGAAATATATATATATATATATATATATATATATATATATATATATATATATATATATATATATATATATATATATATATCAAGACAAAATATCCCGAAAAGGGAGAATAATTCAATAATAAATCTCGGCAAGGGAAATACAACTCAACAATAGGTCCCGGCAAGGGAATACAACTCAACAAATGGTCCCGGCAAGGGAAAAGTACCAAAAAATCTTCTTTAGGTCATTTAATTCTCAACTTTCACTTCATAGTTCTTGTAACAAGTAATTATCACAATTGTTCACTTACTTCGCAATTTTAATAGCAAATATGACATCACGATCATGCTTGACTCGGGCGCATAGGTAACCATCACCATACCTATATACCGATCCCACATAGCACATAACAAATAACAACCTAATCCTATCCCTCAATCCAAAGTTAGATCGAACACTTACCTCGAATCCGAAAATAGCAACTCAAAGCTCAACAATCGCCTTTCCTCTAGAATTCGACCCTGAATCAATGATATCTAACATAAATTGATTCAATATTATCAATAATAGCACAAGGATACAATTTCCTAGCTTAGAAATTCATTTCTAATTTTTCTTCCAAAAATACCAAAATTCGCCACCGGGCCCACATGGTCCAAACTCGTGGCTCGGACCAATTTCCAATTACCCATAAACCCATGAGTCCAAATATATGATTAGACCCTAAATTGAGGTTGAATCGCCAAATTTTCTAAAAACCTAGCTATGCCCAAAAATCCCTAAATTCTACCATGATTCTATGATTTATGGCTAGAAAATTGATGGTTGGATGTAGAAATAATGGAAGGACGAAGTTGGAATCACTCACCCAAAGAGTTATGGTGAAATGGGAGCTTGAAGTTCGTCAATGGAGAGTGTAGGAGGAGAGTTCGTGTGAGAAAAGTGTGGAATTCGCGAAGGGAACTGTTCTGTATTTAATTTAATTCACTGAAGCAAATTGGTCTACGTGATCGCGACATAAGGGATGCGTTCGCGTTGAAGGGAAAACCGGGGCCATCACGACTCCCGATGGTGGGTAAATCCGGGTCGTGACACAAATGGAGCACCCTTCTGAGTCAACTTGGTCAAGAGCGATACAATGGATGAGAACCCCTGAACAAACCGCAGATAATAGCCTGCCAACCCAAGAAAGCTACGATTCTCTATGGCTGATGACTTTCTAGGCCAACTTTGAACCGCCTCTATCTTCTTCGCATTCACCTGAATACCCTCACTGGACACCACGTGTCCCATTAAAGCCACTGAACTGAGCCAAAACTCACACTTGGAAACTTTGCCTAAAGCTTCTCCTCCCTCAATCTCTGCAATACCACTCGCAAATGCTCCGTGTACTCCTCCTGACTACGCGAGTACACCAGAATATGATCAATAAATACAATAACGAACGAATCCAGATAAGGCCGAAATACATTGTTCATCAAATGCATGAACACTGCTGGGCATTGGTCACCCCGAAAGACATGACAAGAAACTCATAGTGACCATATCTAGTCCTGAAACAAACTTAGGAATATCTGAGTCCCTGATCTTCAACTGGTTATAGCCCGAACGGAGATCAATCTTAGAGAATATCCTCGCTCCCTGAAGCTGGTCAAATAAATCATCAATGCGAGATAGATGATACTTGTTCTTAACTGTTACCTTGTTCAATTGCCAGTAATCAATGCAGATTCTCATTGTTCCATCCTTCTTCTTCACAAACAGAACCAGCGCACCCCACGGTGACACACTAGGCCGAATGAACCCTTTAATTAGGAGTTCCTGAAGCTGCTCCTTCAACTCTTTCAACTCTGCTGGTGCCATGCGATATTTGCGGAATGGAAATGGGTTGAGTGCCCGGCACCAGGTTAATACCAAAATCAATATCCCTTTCCAATAGCATGCCCGGAAGGTCTGTAGGAAATACATCAGGAAACTCCCTCACAACTGGAACAGAATCAATGCTAGGAGTCTCAGCTCCAACATCCCGCATAAAGTTAAATAGGACAGACAACCCTTCCCAATCATACATTGGGCCTTCAAGAAAGAAATCACTTTACTAGGAACATAATCAGTCACACCACGCCACTCGATCCTTCGTACACCCGGCATAACCAAAGTGACTGTCTTAGAATGACAGTCTAGAATAACATGACACAGATATAACAAATCCATGCCCAAAATAACATCAAAGTCCACCATGCTCAATAGCAATAGATCAACTCGGGTCTTCATACCCCCAATATTCACTACATATAACTAGTACACATGGTCTATAATAATAGTATCGCCCACCGAAGTAGATACATAAACTAGTAAAGCAAGACACTCTCGAGACGAGAAAAATATGAGGATACATAAGAATAGGTGGAACCGGAAACAAATAGTACAGAGGCATCTCTGTGGCAGACTGAAACAATACCTGTAATGACGGCATCTAAAGCAATAGTATTGGTCCTGCCTGGAATAGCATAAAAATGAGCCTGGCCACCGTCTGATCGACCTACCCCTCTGGGGCGACCCCTAGCTGCTTGACCTCCACCCCTAGCTAGCTGGGAGGGTGGCGAAGTAACTGGATCAGAAGTCGAGGGCTGACCCCTCTGCTGAGATGAGCTACCAACACGACGAGTACACTGCCTCCACAGATACCGAAACTCTCCACACTCAAAACAACTCCCAGGTAATGTACAAGAGGACTGAAAGGAACCCCTCTCATCGGAGTGACAAGTTTATGCGCTCGGCATAGAAGGACCCTAAGCTAACGGAGCACAAGATGAACTTTGGGCTAGGAGGGCGCTAAGTGAAGGCTGACCCTGCTGAGAACCATGATAACCATGATAAAGATGCTCCGCGATACTCTGGACGGGCCGACTGAGCAGGTTTAGTAGAGTCTCGCGGATCGGTACGGAGATGTCTGTATTTATCCTCGAGAGGTTGCATAACCTTTTAGGGAAAACTTCATATTCTTGAAATTCTTGTCCACCATAATATGCTAGAAACTCATACACAAGTACTCCAATCTTCAGTATATTATGCTAGAACTTTTCTTGTGTTGGACTTCCGGCATAATATGCTGGAAGTTCATACACAGCTGCACCGATCTCCAGTATATTATGCTGAAATTTTCCGTGTTGCAACAAAATAGTCACTATTTTTTAATAACTTTGCAAATACTAACTATTTTTGAATGACCAGTCTGAAAATTGACTAGCCCATGCTATTTTTATTCTTTTTAAAGAAGTAATTGAGACAAGTCAAGAAAGAAAGCATTTGTACAAAAGGGCTTATAGGAATGGTCCGATATCATGGGAAAAAATCTAATTATTCAAGGGATTTTTACATATATATATATATATATATATATATATATATATATATATATATATATATATATATATATATATATATACCATATAGCATACCTTATTACCAAAATTGTGTATGGTTTGGTATTTACTCGCCTATACCATGTTTTGTTTACAAAAATTGTAGCAAACCAAAAATAGATAGATTCTACCCTTAAAGGGCTCCAAATTTGTAGGAATCACATTTAATGGTGATTCTATCTCCATTAATGCTTCTTTTGTTTGTTCTATTCGTGAATCACAAGGTCGTGTACTTTTATTGGATATATTTTCTTTGCTCGAAGTTATAGGGAATCTATTTTGCTGCTCATTAACTGTGCTTCTCCCGTCTTCACAATTAGAAGGGATTTTGCGAGTTATATATTATCATACTTTCTTTTACCAATCAGAAGAAAAGAATTGTGGGTACTTTATCTTGGTCATCGTATCTCTATGTGTAACAAATAGGCTCCAAATTTGTAGGAATCACATTTAGTGGTGATTCTATCACCATTAATTTTGAAAATTAAAATGGAAGAAAATTTATTGCAGCGTATTCTCTCCTTCTCCATATATTTTCCACCATTGATAGCCATTAAAAAGCTTGAAAGCTTTGAATTCAAATTCGGATTTTCAAAAATCATTATTTGTTTGGATTGGGTGTTGTTGTAAATAATTCGAAATATGTTTAGGAGTTTATATCTCAATTTTGAGGGGATTTGGTGAAGATTAGACTTGGTTTTGACTGATTTTCATATTGACACTCGTCGAAGAAGAAGAAGACATATTTTTTCAGAATTGTAGTTCAGTTGTAGTTAAATAGTAGAATTGTAGATAAATTGTAGATAAGTTGTAGATAAATTGTAAATAAGTTGTAGATAAAAAAAACTTCTACAAGTCTTCTACAATTATGTAGAAAATATCAATTATGCTACAATTGAAAATCCCTTGGATTGGGTGTTGTTGTAAATAGTTCGAAATATGTTTACGAGTTTATATCTCAATTTTGAGGGGTTTTGGTGAAGATTAGAATTGGTTTTGACTGAATTTCATATTGAAACTCGTCGAAGAAGAAGGCATATTTTTCCAGAATTGTAGTTAAATTGTAGAATTTTAGATAAAATGTAGATAATTTTTAGATAAATTGTAAATTGTAGTTAAATTTATTATTATTGTAGATAATTTATAGATAAATTGTAAATTGTAGTTAATTTGTAGATAAATTGTGAATTGTAGTTAAATGTGTTTTCAGTCATTTGGCTTATTCAAGCGTTGGAATATGTGAAAAGTTATTAGGTGTAGTTGGTTGAGCTAACTGTGGCTGATGTCAAGGATGAAACATATGGGTGGATGCCGTGTTAGAATTAATGTAATATATATTATTGCCAGAAATGGTACAATGCGAACACCGTGGTGCCTCCTTTTAAATAAGTGGGGACTAGAAAATGTGGACAAATCCGCACTGAGATATATAATCAACGTTCATATCTTCAAGTTATGAAAATGTTGGAGACTTATTGTTGCACATATCAAAAGTCAAAACTAATCGATGTATAAAACGTATGTCACTCTCTTGATATTAAAACACGTACGTTAGGAAAGAGAAGAGGAAAAATAGGAAAAAGGAATATATGCTTCTAAAATTATGCTTAGAATAAATGAAGCAATAATTATACCCTTAATTTGAATTATGGTACATAAATTGAAATTTGATATGCTTAAATGTAATAAACACAAACCTTAAACATGGGAGGTAATAAAGTTTGCTATATGGTATATATACGTAAAAATCCCATTATTCAACCCAAAACATTAATACAATAGATGGTCCAGAACCGTTTAAATCCTTTAATTTGGAGATCTTTCTACAACCGATGATGAATAATGATAATATTCTCTAATATATACATAGTATAATTTTTATTGAGCAACCTTCGAGGTTTGTAGTTCCGATCAAGGGATCTTGATTAAAAGGACTAATTAAGGTTGTCATGAATCTTTAAAAACCAATTAAATTGAACGAACCACACCATACTGAATTGATTATTAGATTTCTTTAAATAAAATTGTAAGTTTTATAAAAATCTATAATTGTATCAAATAATAGGATAAGTTTTAAATTTTACAAATAAAATAAAAAATACTGAACTGTACTGATAAATTTATATATGAAAAATATATTTCGCATATTAAGTTTTAAAAAAATAACACATTTATTTGTTTCCAAGGCCTTGGGATTATAAAGTGGCCACAAGCCAATGTGTAACTAACACCTAAAATTCTAACTCCCAAGTCTATTCTAGTACTCTTGTTTTAATTTCAGTATTTTGAGCAGCAAGGCATAAGACATTTCGATAATATTGAGCAACAAAAAACAAGGTATTAGATATCTTTCCTGTGATGACCCAAAGGGTCATTACCATAATTCTCTCTTTCTTTGTGCTTTCGAGTCCTTGAAAACCTCTTATTTGGTTGTCTCGATTTACATGCGCAGTCCGCCCGCGAAGCCAGAAAATTTTTATGTGGAAATACATGATTTTTGTGTTAAAAACTATAAATTTTGATAATAATATTGATATAATAGGCTTTGGTCAACATCTTGGGTAAACGGACCCGGACCTGGACCCGTGATGTGACGATCTCAGAGGGTCCGTAGAAAAATACGGGACCCTGGCGTATTGCCGGAATCAGAATCCGAGGTCCCAGACCCGAGTACGGAATTTTTGAAAGAAATTATTTATCTGAAATTGATTTGAGAAATTGAAATGAAAATGAGTTAGAAAGTGATGTTATCAGGCTCGTATTTTGGTTCTGACGCCTGGTACATGTCTTAAATGAGCGTTAAGCGCTATCTGTAAAGTTTCGTTGAGAACGGATGTCATTTGACTTGTTTCAGATTAAAAATGGAAAATTTGAAGTTCTTGAGAATTTAAAGGAGAAATTATGTGTTTTGAGGTTTGATTCTATGTAAATGATGTTATTTTGGCTATTTGATCGCACGAGTAAGTCCGTAGGATATTTTTGAAGTTGTGCGCATGTTTGAGTTGGAGCCCCGAGTGCTCGGGTGAGTTTTGAATAGGTGTTGGGTTCATTTTTCAATGTTGGGAATGAGCTTCAGGTGTTGCAGACCTGCTGTTTCGCAAATGCGAACATGATCCCAGAACTTCTGAGTTCACAAATGCAAAGGAAGCATCGCAAATGCGATGTCTGTTCTTTCCCGACATTCTTCGCAAGTGCGAGTTATCTCGCAAATGCGAATGCCCCAACCTAAGCCATGAGTTCACAAATGCGAATATTTCCTCGCAAATGCGAGTCCCCCCCCCCCCCCCCAAATTCTGCCTTGTTCGCAATTGCGAACATTTCTTTGCAATTGCGACATCCACCCTTCTTCTGCATAGTTCGCAATTGTGAACACATTCTCGCAAATGTGAGATCTGCACCTGCATATTTTACACTTAGTCTATTTTGAAGCTCACTTTTCATATTTTCAAAACCCAAACTTCCATCGGCGATTTTCTCTCAACCCTCTCTTTCTCAAATCGATTGTAAGTCAACTTTTACTCAATTTCATCAATCTTTAACATCTTTTATCATGATTTCATCTTAAAATCAAAGCTTTCAATGGGTAACCCGATTTTGATTCGAACCTTGGGTTTTGACTACGTGGGCCGGGGGAACTTTGGGACTTTTTGGGCAAAACTTTGAGAAATTCATTCTTATGCATTCAAATTGATTTAACTAACATTTTTTGATACATTTGAGTAAATTGTGATAAAATTTGACCGGTTTTGTGGCGAATTCGAGGGGTAAAGCTATCCTAGAGGCGTGAGTTGGGTTTGGAGCTTTCGAGGTAAGTGTTTGATCTAAATTTGGCTTGAGGGAATAGGATTAAGATGTTATTTGCTACGTGCTATGTGAAGTCGGTGCATAGTCATGGTGACGGTTATCTATGCACCCGAGTCTAGCATGACCGTGAGTCTTAAATTGTATTATTTCGAATGGTATGATATAAATTCTTGTTGGAATTGAGTTAGTTCACATGATATGAATAGTTGAGGATAAATCATGATGTCCTAAAAAATTTTGAGCATTGGCTCGACTTAACACTTGTTGGTAGCTAACGTGTTTATAAGTGGAAATTTTGTGACCATGTCCCTTGCCGGGACTTAAATATATTTTGAATTCTCCCTTGCCGGAATGTCTGTTAGTTGCAATTCCCTTATCGGTACAGTTGGTATTTTGATGCTACTCCCTTCGCACTTGAGTTGTGAATGATTTTGGGCGAGTCTTATTGGTAAATAACGAGGAGCGGGTTGCACACCACAATGGAATAATTGTCAAGGATCGTGTTGCACGCCGCAAAGGTATTAAATGTTGAGGATTGGGTTGCGCAGCGCAACGAGAATATGATCGTGGATATTGTTTTGTGTGTTGAACTTTTCGGTATTTCTTTGGTAGTTATTATCCGCTCAGTTTCATTCTGTTAACTGATCCCGCTATTTGAAATGTTGTACCCCACAACATGTTTCCCTCCCTTTTAACTGTTTAGATAGTGTATTCTCTTGTTATAGCATATATCTGTACAGGTTGCTTGTGGTAGGTCCCGTCTAGCCTTGTTACTACTCATCGGGGTTAGGCCAGGCGCTTACCAGCACATGGATTCGATTGTGCTGATGCTACACTTCTATGCCCTTTTGAGCACAGGTCAGGAGACAGCTTACGGACCGCATCAGTAGTTTGGGAGAGTGCCTTCAGTCCAGAGACTCCTAGGTAGTTCGCTGGTGTTCGCGGGCCCTGAGCCTCCTCTATTTCATTTATGTTTGTTTAATCGTATCGAAACAGACTCTTGTGTATTTTCTTTCAGACTGATGTTTTTAGTACTCTTTTTTAGTAGTCCTTGAATAGTGACACCAGATACTGGGTAGAGACATGTTATAAACTTCCGCACTTGCTATTGTTCTTATCAAAAATCTTCCACGTATTTTTAATTAGTTATTTCAGTTATCACACTGTTTAGATTAAGTTGTAAAATGTTTAAAAAGGGTTCACTTGCCTAGTTCCGATAGTAGGCGCCATCACGACCCCGATGATGAAAAATTCGAGTCGTGACATTTCCTAGTATCATTTAGATTTCATCAATGGAATACTTAATTTTTTAATGGATTTTATTTTTGAGTTCCAACGTTAATATATTTTTATTCGGATAATTTATATTCCTCTCGTCTTTGCTTAATTTATTTTACGCTGCTATAGAATAGTAAAAATGACTCTATTCTGACAATCTACATTTTCCCTTATTCAACACCTCTTAACCAAAAATCCAATACAAATACGCATGTTATCGCCTTTTAATTTCTAATAGCGACTATAGTATGATATTTTAAAAAAATAAAGATTAGTTGAATCGTATTGATACCAAAGATAAACCGAGATGATTGATATGGTTTGTAAAAGTCTAATTTCAGTTGTACAACATAAAGTAATCTAAAAATTAGTACGATATAAATTTTATAATATAACCGGCCGAATCGAACTATTGATGACACGCCTAGAGCTAATTCACGAGTTTCTAATTAAGAGCAAGTGGAAGTTATATGCTAAAGTTGTTCAAAAGAGGTCAAGAATAATTTTCTTTATCTTAACTCAATTTCAATAGTAAATTTCAAAATATTCAGCCATACGCAATTTTCTCCAACCATGTAAGATGAAATTCATGATCTTCACAAGACTCAACCTATTTACAGGACCATCAACTTAAACTAAAATTTTTGTCATCTTTTGCAATCTGATTAAGTACTCTTCCCTGCTTTTTAAGAAAAAGACATTTAGATATTATATGTACTAAACTTTATTAACCTAATTTATATTATATTTCCTTCTAGAAGTTGTTTCCTTCAAAAAAAGGCATATGAAAAAGACTGGATTCATTCATCGCTCATCAGACAAAAGACAAAGGTGTTATTAAAGTTTATGAATGTCAAAGCAAAGTTAGTTGAGTTTTATCTTTCAAATTCTAAATATATTTGATTCAAGAAACGTCTCATGCTTTAATTTCTCCTTTTTGACAAAATCAAATTACTAGTGAGATATGGCTTTCAGATAACATTTTATTTAGTCTAAAAAGTTTGGTAAGTTCAATAATTAAATGATTAAACGAATAAAAACCTGACTCTAGCTAGGCAGCTCTAATGACTCGTCTACCTTAGGCTTCCACATGTATAAGTTGGTACATAATACTATATATTTAGACAACTATTAGTGGTGGTGAAATATAAACTAAAATTAGTTAGCAGTCGTTCACAGACATTATTAATTGGGCCTGTTTTTGTTGACAGTGCAATTAAATTTAAGTAATTCACGAGATCAACTAATTAAGAATAGACAGACGCAAATTATTATTAGTCCATAGGTTTAATGTGGGCAGCGGAACCTTGAATTTGATTAATTTAAATAAAATCAATTGATTAAAATCATCAACATATATAGGATAGAGAAATCGATAGAAGACTCATTTGAATTTTGATATATGAATTAAAAAGTTGATCATATTATTCTACTGCTTTCTAACGTTAGACTAAAACTAAACTCACGAGGTGAAATTCCCACAATGGGTTGTTATTATCCAGGAAAAAAGAACAAGAAGAAATTAATTAAGTTCTATTTCCTCTTATCCACTTTAGTTGTTTTTTGGGCCTTTTTTTTATGGTCCATAATATTTGATTTTTATTATGTATCATATTACTTCCTTTTTCCTAAGTCCCCCTCGGAGTAAAGAGTCTATTATCACTTTTATATATATCTTGTAGTCGAAAAATATATAATTTGTATAGTTTTTTATATAAACATACATAATATATATATAATTTTTGGGCAATTATTTTTGCAGTGGCTATGCAGTATTATTTTTTTCCTATGATGTATCTATTATATTTACAATGCACAAATAAAGTTTAATATGATCAATTTTATTGTTAATTAATACTAAAAAGAGAATTCTGTAATATGTATGAAAATAATTAAAAAAAATAAATTAAAGTGGACCGGACGGAGTAATAAGCAAGATAAAAAGAAATTTTAAGAAAAAAAAGATATTACTTGGTCCTTAATCGGTGGTGAGTACCAGACCAGCTAGAATAATTGGAAATGTAGTACTACAAACCATATAGTGTTGGTAGGATTTCTAGAAGGAAAGTACAACACGATCTTTGTCTATTCCTTAGTCGTAACTTTGCTAGCCATTTTATTTACAACTATTTAGTTCATTGGTTTTCCTTTGTTACGGTTCAAGTCAAATTAAAGGTATGTTATGGTTCAAATATTAAGCCAGGGTATATGCTGACAATAACCAGGTAATAAGCTAGCCCTGAATAATTACTATATGTGTACTAATTTATAAAAGTTAGTAGTAATAATTACTATCCATTATATGTTTGTTCAATTTACTGAATTTCGTATGCGTTGACGTTTCCTTGTGCTATTCTTTTTGTTATATATTTATTTAGTTCTTTTTCGATAACATAGAAAATAATAATCATCATCTTAGATGAGGGATGAGTACACCCGCCCCCCTCGCCAAAGGAATCTTGAAAGTTATATTTTTCTATAATAATGTTTTATTATAACGGTCAATTTTTTATGTTATGTTAGTGTATGTTCTAGTAATATTTACTATAGCAGAAAAAAAAAATATTAAAGTTTTTATAAAGAATATATATAAGAGTATGGTAAGCTACCAACCACGTCTAGGAGGATTGGGTAGCATTAACTTGGGGAGGTCAGAGTGGAAGACACGGATATTAAAGCCTGGAGGACTAATTATTTAATTATCAGTATTTAGTCCGAATATACATATGATTGGCTATGACTATGATATTAATATTAAAAAATACTTAAAAGATTATCATAATCGGAGCATACTAAAATACTTTTAGTTCGATCGGTAGCCATAGTTTTCAAAAGGAGTTTCGTAATAGTTAGTTGTTTGATTTAACTAATTCTTGATGCTGTCAACGCCACCTTCTGTTTAAATTTGTCATGCCTTTCGTAATAAGAAAGTTTAATTTCAACATAATTATTTCAAAAAACGTTGCTAGTATATAATCAAAATTATAACAATAATAATCTCAACTGCACACACAGAAATATTTGAAAATAAAAAAGGTTCGACATATGATACATTGTTCCTCCATTTTTTTTTAATATATAATAGACACATTGATATCATTTTTTTAGCAACTATATATCCAATAACAAAAATCTAAATACTTTCCTTAATTTGATAAACAAACAAAAATCTAGATACGTTCTCCCCCTTTTTTTAAGTGTAATAACTATTTGGTTAATCTATGGAGTTGGTGTAGGGTAGGAGTTGGTTTTACTCTAGAAGGAAAACGTGGTTAGGAAAATTTAGTAGAATACAATGTTGGAGAAGTTAATCGTAAATAGTCAAACTTGTGGTTGTTAATTGAATGAACGCAAAAGGTATGAGTTATTTACGGTTACTATTGCTGATTTTAGCCCTAAAGTTATTCTTACTATTCTCGCAATCATTGTTTTCTTGCCTGCTTTTATGACTTGAATTTGGGGTCGTCGGACCAATTGATACCAGATACCAAAGTGTTATATTAAAAACGGAAAAGGGCTAAATATACCTATCTACTTTCAAATATTATTTAATTATATTATTCGTTATATTATTGGGTTATTCATACCTTTGTCATTATATTATTGGGTTATTTATACACCTATTGTCATACTTAGAAACAAAAATATCTCTATTTCTGGATGGAGTACCACGTGTCAGCACCAGATTAAAACGACCAATTTATTTTATTTTTACCGGACCCGTTTTTAAAAAACTCACAACCCGACCCCTATTTTCAATTTTTTCAATTTTTTTTAATATTTCAGTTTTAAAAAAAAGAAAATATTATATTATAAAAATAAAAATAAAAACATATGTTTTTACAAATTTGTTTTTTCAGTTTATACAAAATAAAACTCTTTTTAAAAATGAAAACATGAATACTTTTTTAAGAAATGTAAAAACTGAAAAAATTTGTAACAACTGGAAAAAAAATCAGTTTTAAAAAAATTTCATTTATTAAAAACTGAAAAAATATTTCAAAAAAATATTTTCGTTTTTGAAAAATATTTTTTTCTTCAGGTTTTTCAGTTTTTTAAAGATTTTATTTTTGTAAAAATTGAAAAAACAAATTTGTATAAACTGATTTAAAAAAAATAGAAAAAAAATAATTGTTTAACAAAATATTTTTTATATTTGTTTCATTTTTTAAAAGAATTTTGTTTTGTAAACGCTAAAAAACAAATTTGTAAAAACAGAAACAAAATAATTTTTATTTTAATATAATATTTCATTTTTTAAAAACTAAAACATTAAAAAATTGAGAAAATGAAAGTAGGGGTCGGGTTGTGGATTTTTTAAAACGGGTCGGGTAAAAATAAAAAAATGAGCCATTTTAATTTGGTGCTGACACGTGGCACTCCATCCAGAAATAGGGGTGTTTTTGTTTCAAAGTATAATAATATGCGTATAGATAATCCAATAGTATGACGGTATGGGTATGAATAACTCAATAGTATAACGAAGGGTACAACTAAATAATATTTGAAATTAGAGAGGTTTATTTAGCCCTTTTCGTATTAAAAAACCAAAAGAAAAACACAAATTTTAAAACCTAAATTTAAATAATAAGGATTGAAATTTGGAACATGCAATGAAAGAGAGAACGAATATCAGAGTGGTAGAGGAAACCGGTTAATCCCGGGAAGTGAGATAGCCACCTCTAATTTGACTTCAACTTAAAAATTCTCAGGCTTGTCGTTAGGCTGTTCCTTGTCTCTCCCTCTAACAGAATAATGTCAAATACTATTCAGTTAATATTATTGTTCCCAACAAAATTTAATAGATAGAAGACCCTCTCTTAAGTAGTACTGTCATTAGCTTATACTGATAATTAGAGTTTCTTAATCCAGCCCAATTATCAGCTAAATTTACTTGATTATAACACAGAAATTAAGTTCTTCCAATTCCCCTAACCCCATGTGGCGCAGCAGATGCCGTAGTTTTAGCTGAAGGTTTCATCAAATTATCCTTAGGCTTCACCAAGTTTTAAATTTAGGAGTTCTGATCCCATCTTTTCTAGAAAATTCTAAAGCTCTTCTTTGTGTCAATAATACAAAAATATCATGTTGGCGCATTCATCTTTTTCTTTACGTTGATACTTATTATGGGCTTTGAGTTATCTTTTTCCCTATTCCTTTTATTATATTGTGATATTGTCACTATTCTGTTATCGTGAACAACATCACCAACAGTTCATTGCACAAAGTATTTCGCGTTTATCTGAGCTGTCAACATTATAGGGGATATGAACATAGGACATTTTGTGCGGCCCTTTTCCGAATTTTGCGTGAACACAAAATACTTTGTGCACCATGCTGCCCATGATATCATCCACGATAACATAATAGATTTAGCTTAGAGTTTACTTCATGTGCACTAACGGTGATTGGTATTCCGATAAATTTGGTAACAAACCTAGTATTACATGTTAAATTATACTAATAGTATAATCTTTTCTAGCAGATTACCTACATAATTTTTTAGGTTATTAATACAATAACAACAATGGCCCATTGTTATTAATACTACTTACAATATTACATATAGTTATATTTGATCCTGATTGTCTCTCTATCACATTGTGAAATTTAAGCTCTAAAAAAATATATGAATCAATAATCTCTTATTGTTTTAGTAGGAACTCCAAGAATTTTATTTTGAAAGGAGAAAGAAAGAGATGGAGTTTCTTTTAATTATAGAATTGTTTTTCTAAGACGCGTGTAATTCTATGGACGTAATATGGGTGTGTCACACGAGGTAACACTCTTCAAAGTTACATTTTACCTACTTAGTTTAATTCGCATGTCGTGTCCTAATTAAGGAGTCTTCCACGTAATTTGCATTTCATCTTGTGTACCCTCTTAATATAGCGATATCGTTAATTTGTAAAAACCTTAGAAATCAATTAACCAAGTATGACGAGTTAGTAAAAAATCAAGAAAAGGAAAATGGTAGATACGTAGTGGGTATCATGTTAGGAATGCACAACGATAGTTTACCGGTAACTTCTCATATAAACAATATTCGTAGGGGTCGTTTGGTACCTCGGATAAGAGGATAACAATTTCGAATTAGATGCGAGATCGCATTTGATTGAATTTTTGAATTTGAAATTAGCAATTAATTTTAAGATGAATTAATCCCATAATTAAATATTATTTTATCCCATTTTGAGGGTGAGATAATAATTTCAAGAAAAGTAATCCTAGAATAAACACTAAAATGATAAAGATGCCCTTCTCCTAGCTCTTCCCCCAATCTTTAAAACAACTCCAAATAGAAAAAAAAACTTTATCCCAATTAATTTAATATACACCAAATACATGTTTATATATTTCTGCTCCGTATACTCATTTTTAATTTAATAAACCAAACATCTTTCAATAAAAATATATTTATTATATGATATGTCATTACTTAATCTTCATATTATAATCCTACTATTATAATGCCGGAATAACTTATTTCCTTACCAAGTGAACCTTTAGGGGTCGTTTAGTAGGATGCATTAGAGAAAATAATGTATGCATTAGCTTTTGGTATTACTAGTTCCTTGTTTGGTATAATTTTTCAACATATATATTGCTAATGCAAGTATTAGTTATTAAACATATTTGGCATTATCTTATGTATATCTAATACATAGTAAACCATGGTATTAGCAATACCAATACTATTCATACATGCATTAATTAGCATGGTTAAAGACAAAGACATCCTTAAAGTCTCTTAAAGCTAAAGAACATGAAGGGCATTTTTGTAAACAACTAGTAATTTTCTTAAAAATTACGCAATGCATTTTACTTTTTAACACAACACACCAAATAGTAGATAAATAATAATCTCCGCGTAACTTATGCTTGCATTACTAACTCATGTATTACTAATACACTTTATGCAGCATTGTTCTTGTATATACACCGTACCAAACGACCCCTTATAGTAATACAGAATAGTACAATGTAGTTATGTGATAATATATTATTAATCGTAGGTTATTCTTTATAGAGCTTTCTTGAACAAACCCCAACTACTTTTTTCCTCTTTCTATCTCTCTATCTCGCTTTCGACATGGCACCAATGTGAAATTGAAAGAGAGAGAGAGAGACTGGCAATGCTTAACCAAAAAAGCGTTGAATTCGTGTTCAGAGATCAGTTGAGAGGTGTTTGTTTTAAGAACATTTCGGAACGAAGCGTGTGATCTCAGCCTTTTTTCTCTATTTAGTAAAAAATTCAAGCTCTATTATGAGCTGATAATTTATTTTGGTTTTACTATTGTATTCAGAAAAAAAATGCAGCTCAAACAATTCTTAAGATCATCATCATTTGGGAGCTGCAGTTCAAAGCGATCGACTTACAGTAGGAACTTTGACGTACCGGAAGATACGCCGGCGACGGAGATATTCGAAACCGGGCCGGAGTATGTTGGAGGAGCAATGCTACCGATTTTCCTCAACGATTTGCGGCAAAACAGCAACCTGCAGGATTTAGTGGAAGTTACGCTAGAATTGGATGATAATTCAATTGTTTTGTGTAGCGTTGCACCAACACCGTCACACAATGCAGAAGGTAATGGAAGTGAAGAAGAAGCTCCCAACGCATTTTTAGCACGTAGTGCGTCGGCGGCGTCGAAATTTCGCCGGAAATTCTCGTGGATCCGATCGCCATCAGTAAGGTCACGGACGTCGGCGGCGCCATCTGAAGATGATCATTTTCAGTTTCATAATCATAACAGTAATCATAACAATACATCAAACACCTTATCTGCACGAGAAGAGATGAAATCGAAATTGAAGCTTGTAAGGAGTAAATCAACGGCTCAGCGCGCGCTTGGAGGATTAAGATTCATAAGTAAAACAACAGGTGAATCTGATACGAATGTGCAATGGAAAAAAGTGGAGGCGCGGTTTGACGCTTTGGCAAAAGACGGTTTGCTTGCTAGAGAAGATTTTGGTGATTGCATTGGTACATTCAAAGTTCTCAATTCATGTAAACCATATGAATGCCATTTATTGTTTTTCTGAAATTTTGTAGTGCATGAAATTAGTTTTAGTGAAATGAAAATATTTTTTACTATAAAGATAAGTGTTACTAGTAATTAGTATAGTGAATTTTGGTGTGGCGGTGCATGTGCAGGAATGACGGATTCGAAGGAGTTTGCAGTGGGAGTTTTTGATGCACTGGTACGGCGGCGGCGTCAAAAAACGGCGAAGATAACGAAAGCTGAGCTTCATGAATTTTGGTTGCAGATTTCTGACCAAAGTTTTGACGCTCGTCTTCAGATTTTCTTTGACATGTGGGTTCTCTTTACTTTTCTCTTGCCTTTCCACTTTTTCTTTGGGTTTTGTTTTTATCCACTTTAATTTGTTCCAAAACATGCATTATTTTCTCAACACGAAAAAGTAACCTTTTTTCTTAGTATTAAATAAGAATTTAAGTTAGATTTACACGGTAAAGACACTATCTAAGCTAAACTTGGTTATGATTGGTGCACTTCTTGTTACGTAAAATAAATTTTATCTGTGTTAATATGTGACCGTGCATCCGATAAGTTGATAGCCTGATTATTAAAAAAAGAGATTGCAATATAATTGCATTTGCACCTTACATGATTTAGCTATTGCTACATGTTTTCATCCAGCTAAGTACTTTTCTAGCGACTGTTCTCACTTTTTTTAAAATTATATATATCAATCAGTATAAATAATTTTTTGAAGAATTAACTCGGTCCACTGCAAGGATATCTAGAGGTAAGCTTTCTTAAAATATGAGACTCGTAATTTTGAAAATATGACATAATTACAATATATAAAAGTGACCTAATGGTACAAAAAGTAGCAAACAATTCTAGTGCTACGATCTCTTTCTGCATAGAGCTGCCAGCAGGGTTGAGATATGGCCTCTGCAAAGGTATCAGGTTAAAAAAGATGGATGAAAACAAAAAAAAACTCCTGGGAAATAGACAGAGACGCTAGTCGGTTTAATCATGGAACGTCCAAAAAGCCCCTCGTAAGGCCTCTCTCATCCCTTGCTTATGCTGAATCGAGATTTTGTTGGTCTTCTTTGTCCCCGGGTGCAAATTGGTAGCTGTGATTATTCACATTGATGGTGTATATAACATTAACTCTATTGATAGTTTAATAATCCACTTCACTATAGAAAAGGAAAAAAGACTAAGAAAAAACCAACACGAATGTCTATGCTAAAACATATATCCTATATTCATTCTATGAAGAATCTTGAAGATTTGGAAAACAAAAAAGAAACGAACAACAAAATAATGTGAAAAAGGATCTCTCAGTGCTTGTGGAAGAAAGGTAAAACTATATGTATTTAACTATCATGTGTTCTTTCATTTTACTCTTTTTAACAATTTGCTTAATGGATGTTACGTGTAACTTTTGTAGGGCGGATAGAAACGGAGATGGAAAAATCACGAGAGAGGAAGTGCAAGAGGTAAGATTATCATGGGCTAACTGCTGAATCAAATTTAAAAAGGTTTAAATTTAGGTCAAACTATATTATATTTGTCCAGCATCCATTGGAGATAGGAGCATCTTCAATAATTCGGAAAAAACATTACTTTATTGTTAGTAAATGATAATACTACTTTATAGTATTGTGAAACAGAATAAGATATGTTTATGGAGAAGGAATATTTAATGTTGATAACACTGTTTCCTACAAGGATTCTCGTCGTATTTTATATTTTGTTCTTCCAACAGCTAATCATGCTGAGTGCTTCCGCAAATAAGTTGTCGAAATTGAAGGAACGTGCAGCCGAGTATGCTTCTCTAATTATGGAGGAATTGGACCCTGATAATCTTGGTTACATTGAGGTAAATAATATCTTGTTCCTCAATTATCGACGGCTCATGGATATGATGAAATGAATGAGATTTTTTCATATTAATCAGAAGTTTCAAATACGAGCTTTGAAAATAAATAAAATTCCCATTTAAATAGTTCAAACGCGGGTATCAAAATTAATGGAGTAATTGAATTTGACCCATATAATAACAAAAATATTTTATCTAATCTACGTTTCTAGTAGCTGTCTTGTCCTAACAATGACTTGTACATATTTGAACCCACGATCATATTTTTTTGGGTAAGTACTTGGCACGAACTTCTTTTGGACGGCCAAGTCGAAGTCAAAACATATGGAATCCTTGCACTGTCTTTGGACTTTGGGGACCACTAGAACTTTTTTAACAAAAAATTGGATTTAGGAAATAAGGGAAAGGAATGAGAGCCCTCCTCGTTTCTTCTCTATACAATGCTTAAAAATCATTCAAAATTAGTGCAGCTGGTTTCCCCTAGTTCCGTTCTGGATAAGCTTAAAAGGTTATCTGACTACAATGTTATAATAGGAATATGAATTACATAATCATACGATTCTTGAAAGACTGAAAAGAAAAACCACTTGATGGTAGGATAGCAAAATTAAAATCATCATAAGGTCAAAATAAAAAATAGTGATTAAGATGTTTCTTCTATTCAATTTTATATACACTTTCCTTTTAATCTGTTTTTGGAAAAGAAAACGCTATGTTTAGAAACTTTTAACGTTAAACCTCTCATTGTGTCGTTACCCAACATTTTTATTTTTATATGCGTTTGAGATATCATGACATGTTTAAAATTGCAAGCTCTAAGGGTACTTTTACTATAAGGCGCTTCATTCTTTCTTAAAATCTTTGTCCAATCAAACACTATCATATAAATGAAACGAAGTGAGTACTTTTCCCTGCTTAGCCAAATGGTTGGGCGAAACGACTTCATGTTCCCTTTCCTTTCAGTTATGGCAGTTGGAAACGCTTCTTCTGCAAAGAGACAATTACATGAATTACAGCAGACCATTAAGCACAACAAGCGTCGGATGGAGTCAGAACTTAGGAACTCGTAGCAAGACCAGGAACCTAGTACAGAGAGCAAGTTATGGACTCAAATGCCTTGTCTTAGATAACTGGCAGAGGGCCTGGATTCTGTTGCTATGGGTGATGATTATGGCTGGACTTTTCACCTGGAAATTTTTGCAGTATAGGCGAAGAGCTGCATTTCAAGTTATGGGTTACTGCTTGGCAACTGCTAAAGGAGCTGCAGAGACTCTCAAACTCAACATGGCACTTGTCCTTCTACCAGTTTGCCGAAACATTTTGACTTGGCTAAGGTCTAGTAGGGCCAAGCTCCTTGTTCCTTTTGATGATAATATCAATTTTCACAAGGTAAACTACAACAAGAAGAGAACATACTGTGCACCTGAGAATTTCTCCATCTTAACAATGTTGTTTCAATTGGCAGATTATTGCGTATGCCATTGCAGTTGGAATCTTGCTTCATGCGGGAAACCATTTAGCATGTGATTTTCCTCGTCTGATTAACTCATCTCCTGAGAAATTTGCACTAATAGCTTCTGATTTTGACAACGTGAAGCCCACTTTTAAAAGCCTCTTGACCGGCGTTGAAGGTGTTACCGGCATTGCTATGGTTATTTTAATGGCAATTGTCTTCACACTAGCAACACGAGGCTTCAGGAGAAATGTATTGAAGCTGCCACCTCCTTTCAATCGATTAACAGGCTTCAACGCATTTTGGTATTCTCATCACCTTCTAGCAGTGGTCTACGTACTTCTAATAGTACATGGAACGTTCTTGTTCTTGGTTCACCAATGGTGGCAGAAAACAGTAAGGACATAGAACACCAAGTTCCTTTATAAGATCTAAAGATTGATAAGCTGACAATATGTTTCCCATTTTGCAGACATGGATGTACATCTCCATGCCGTTGCTCCTCTATGTAGCCGAGCGGAGTTTGAGAACATGTCGATCAGAACACTACACAGCAAAGATTTTGAAGGTGACTGGCTTTATCAATGTTGTTTTTCCATCTATACAGAAATTACACAAGAAGACTCCTTTCTGCATACAAATAAGGTGCAATTAAAACCTGCTACTCGCCTCCCTGTCTAGAGCCCCTCACCAATTCAGCTTTCTCCAATGGTGTCAACACAGCTTAATACCCCTTTAGAAGAAATTAAAAAAATAAAAAGGAAACATGCACTGAAGTTCATGCACTGAAGTTCTAATGGTGTCAACACAGCTTAATACCCCTTTAGAAGAAATTAAAAAAATAAAAAGGAAACATGCCCTGAAGTTCCAATGGTGTCAACACAGCTTAATACCCCTTCAGAAGAAATTAAAAAAATAAAAAGGAAACATGCACTGAAGTTCAAAAATATAGGGCAGATAAAACGATCCAAATACCACAGCAAAACCATATATTCAATCAGCTACTTCATAAAAGCAACAGAGTTTCTCTTATCCATGCCATACTGCCCAGTGTGTACATCATAAACATGACCATCAAGCACCGTTGGAAATCAATCAAAAACTCACACATTCCAACCACCAGCACCACAACATTTTTCACAATCGTCTATTGAGGAACTAAGATCGCTGAGTAAATTTACAATTAAGCAAACTCAAAGTCAAGAGAGATACTCAACATATATAAAAGCATTGAGTCATGGTAGGCTTTTTTCTATTTAATTTGCAGTCCTGTATTCCTATAGATAATACAAGCATCTGGTTCCTAATGACATCCACCCCCCAAGACAGTAGTAAAGAAAAAAAAATGACTGAGATAAAAAGACGTGGGTGAAGGAAAAAAACAAAACAGGAGATCAATGAAGATGGTTTTCCTTCTTTTTTTTGAGTAAGCAATGAACATGGTTTTTGTTTTGGTCTTTACAGGTTTCTGTACTTCCAGGAGATGTCTTTAGCCTAACCCTGTCAAAGCCAAATGGTTTCAAATACAAGAGTGGGCAATACATATTCCTGCAGTGCCCAACAATCTCCTCATTTGAATGGTAAGTGTGGTGTTTCTGCATTTTAGTTACTCATGACTCCACCAACAGGCATTTAACATAATGATGTTTCTCCAGGCATCCATTTTCTATAACATCAGCACCAGGAGATGACTACCTCAGTGTTCACATCCGCATTGTAGGAGATTGGACGAATGAACTTAAGCGGGTTTTCACAGAGGATGATAGTTCAGCATGTGAAATTGGGCGGGCTAAGTTTGAAGAACGCGGGAATGTTGATCAAAGAGGGTAAAACTCCTCTATGTGATTTTTGCAGTCCAACCTTATAATCGAGATTTCCTTATTAAGAAGTCTAAAGGGCTTGTAATGACGCAGTTTACCTCGATTGCTTGTTGATGGACCATATGGTGCCGCAGCACAGGACTATCAAAACTATGATGTCTTGCTCCTTGTGGGACTTGGTATTGGAGCTACCCCTTTTATAAGTATCCTAAAGGATCTATTGAATAATTCAAGATCAGAAGAACAACTGGTACAAATTTATCTTCAAGTTAATTTAGAACTAACCAAGTAGAATGTTAAGGCTCCAACTTACAGTCTCTCTGTCCATGATGCTACCTTAGGATTCAAATACTGAGACCAGCGTATCAGATGACAGCTGGACAAGTTATGCCTCTTCAAGCACGGCATCAAGTGGGAAAAAGAAATCAATAAGGACAAAAAGTGCACATTTTTATTGGGTTACCAGAGAACCTGGATCCTTTGAGTGGTTTAAAGGGGTGATGAATGAAGTGGCCGAAATGGATCACAAAGTAATGTACACAGATTTGTTACAGGATATCCCGATTCCCCCCACCCACCCACCCAAAAAAAAAAAGAAGCTCACCCTTTATCCTCCTTTCTGAGATTCTGCTATGATCTATAACTAATTGGCTCTGCTATATCTTTTCTGATGATTTCAATGAAACAGGGTCTGATAGAGATGCACAATTATCTAACGAGTGTTTATGAAGAGGGTGATGCCAGGTCAACTCTCATCACTATGGTCCAGGCGCTCAACCATGCAAAACATGGTGTTGACATCCTATCTGGCACTCAGGTATGATCCATCACCAACTCTCAACCAAACCCTCTAAAAGAGTAATGGAAAAGAAACATATAAGAAAGAACAGCTTTCAGCTCAGCTTAAAGAGAGCCATGTTCTAGGTAGAGAAAGTTTCTATTACTCAAAGCTGCTAAATTTCATGAGAAAGTCTTCAACCACAACACAGAATAGAGAGAAACAAACTTGAAGTGAATTGTTCTCCAGCTAGTACTAACTAAACTAATTCTACTGCAGGTAAGAACGCATTTTGCAAGGCCCAAATGGAAAGAAGTATTCAGCAAAATAGCTTCAAAACATCCGTACTCCACAGTAGGTACAGAATTTCTACAACCCAAACTTTGATAAACTGTAAGCATACGTGGTTCCAAGAAGTGTTGTGTTACCTGAGCCTATTTTTTCACCTCTAGAGCTAAAGGACACCACCAATATGTCCAAACCTCCTGCCCATGGAAATTATCACATAATAGAGGCGAAGAAAGAAACATTATATATAAAATAGAACAGACTAAACTTGAAGCAGAACTTTAATGACAGGAAATATAGCTCAAAATAACGACCAGTATGGCACTCTAAATCCTAACTTATCTTTTGAAGGAAACTAAACAGGTAGTAACAGATGAGATGAAAAATGTGTTCTTTAAACTTCAAAAAAAAAGAATCAAGCTGATACGAGAAACTATTTTAGTTTCTTCATGACCATTTAGAAGGAAGAAGCAACCAACGGGGCTTTCCGTGATAACATTTTGCATTTTAGAGGGGAAGGAAAAAAGAGCTAAAAAGAAAGGAAGAGTTTTAATCAATCAAGCTAGATTTGTTAATAGCACAGTTACCCATGATTCTCACAGGAGTCTTCTATTGCGGGTTGCCTGCCTTGGCAAAGGAATTGAAGAAGCTATCACAAGAATTGACTTACAAGACATCCACAAGATTTGGGTTCCACAAGGAGTACTTTTGAAATAGCAAATTTAGCAAATAAGCGACACGGTATACTTTTTTTTATTTATTTATTTTTTGTAATTGTCCATAGATTAAGAGGAATGCATGTACCAATACACATTGATTCAGAGAAATGTAAATGCATATACCATACAACTTATAATAGAGAAAGAAATCAAAAGAGTAGAGTTCTATCTATGGGAAAATGTAAATATTTGTCCTTTTGGGATCTCAACAAAAAGATCTTCCTACTGATACAAGAAAGCAATCATGTCTGTCGTTACACTGTCAAAAACATAGAAACAATATTGTCCCACTACTATGCACCTATGTGCAGAGTGTGAAGAAGGGTATATACATCCTCAGTGCATGTGTGAATATCACTAAGCAGCAAGTGTAAGGATGAAGAGGATAACTAAAGAAAAGAGCACAAGAGAAGGAAGTACTATGGAAAGAAAAAAAAGGAAGAAGGTGTGATGCTGCTTTATGAGGGGTAAGCACATGAGAAATCAAGCTACTACAAGGCAGTTACATCTATCAAGTGCCCCAAGCCCCCAACCAGCAATAGAAAGGATTATTATCTTACTGCAAGATAATAAATTGTCTTGTGTATTTGTTTCTATAAATTGTTATATTTTCTTATGTTGTCAAAAAGGTTCATTGACATATCAGAAATTACAGAGTGGATGAGAGCTGTCAATAAAGAATACTGAAGAAAGTTGATATATATATTTTTTGCATCAAACACAGGGAAACAGTGAATATAATACATTTCAGCGCTTGTGCAGCAAAGAATCATAAAAGACTTCTGTATATCATCTAAAATAACAGTACAATGTGTTACCTAAATGGAAAACGCAATTAGAATAAGAAACTGTAAATATCCAAAACTTGTTAGTCTTTCAATCCCTTGAGAAGTTTTGAAGCCCATCGGCGTACACGGCGCTTCAGCGTATAACCAACAACTACTCCAGCAACAAAGCAAATGGCACAGAGCTTTGAACAAGTCCATAGTGATACTGCTTGTCTGCAATCAAAGATATACAGCTTTACCATAAGAGCATCACCCATTTCCATTTGTTACATTCCTTGTAATAAGATGCTAAGATTATCAAAGATACGAGATTAACATCATGTTAGACAGGGTCAAACTGTAAAAAATAAAGAATACAATAACATCAACATCCTCCGTGTATTCCCACGGTGTAGGGTCTTGAAAGGGTATTGCGTACACACATCTTACCCCTACCATGGGCGAATTTATAGGGGAACCATGGGTCACGCAACTCCATGGTCTCTCCGCAAAATTAGATATTTTATGTACGTGTTTTTTAGAATTGGTATATTATTAGCTGTTGGCACTCATGGTGCACTTGGTTGAAGATTGAGTTATTTATCAAGAGGAATATAGATCAATTCCCACTTAATATAGTTTTTCCTCCTTTTCTTTAAGTAGTGCAACTATGTACTAGAAATACTAGATCCGCCTCTGCGCCTACCTACATCACCTACCTTGTGGAGGTAGAGAGGCCGATCCGGATAGACCCTCGGCTCACCAACAACAGTCCAGTGAGGGTACCCTACCCTGAAAGGGCAAAGTGACGTTTTCGGTAGACCCTCAGGCTGGCTCACCAACATAAAGAATAAACTGAGCAAATTGGCTCGGACACCAAAATTATAAAAAGTACATATATGTGAAGAGAAAACTGTGAAACTTAAGGATAAATTACCTGGGAGAGCGAGTAAGCAAGAGTTGTGACTGATCAGCGGAAGAAACAGAAACAGAGCCTGAAGATTTAACGGCAGGCTTTTGAAAAGCAGCAGAAATGGAGCTTAAGCTGCTACTTGTATCCTGAGACATCGCACTATGATAAGCCTTTTGTATTCCCTCCATAGTATCAGAGGCGAATTCACGAAATTGGGTACCCATTATCAATTCAATCTCCAATAATTTAGGTTACCCTCCTACTCTTGTACTAGGGCTTTTAGGAGTTTGGACTGGAATGGGTGTTTCATTCGCAAACAAGTTACTTTGAAGTTATAATGGATTATAAATTTGAGAATTAAAAGTATATTTTGGTCAAATTTTTGTAAGTTAAAAATATTTTTCCGGAAAATGTATTATGAGCAACAATATAAGCAGTTCTGTGTTGTAAACAAAAAAAACTTCTAATCATGGATTAGAAATACCTTAAAAAAAAGTTTTAAAAATTCTAGGAGAGTGAACAGTTTATAAATAATTACTCAATGGTATCAAAATTTAAAGTATAATTAAATATCAAAATTAATTGTTTTCTTTTTCAACTACAAAAATATATAAATAATGTATATAGAAACCATTTGATACAACAACAACTACAACCAAGTGAAATTCCGTTAGTGGGGTATAGGGAGGGTAGTGTGTACGCAGACCTTACCCCTACCCCGAAGGAGTAGAGAGGTTGTTTCCGAAAGGCCTCCACTCAAGAAGACAAAAGGACAAAAGAAGAGAATATTAGTAACACCACATAAATAATATGAAATATATATATATATATATACACGCATACGCACACACATATACATATATATGAAAAATAAGAACAACATGAAATCAAGAGGAATGATACAAAGAAAAAGCAAAATAGTATCCCTACCAAACTAGTCTCCCAAAGTTAAGGTGTAAGGCAAGACTTAACTATTGTGACAACCCAAAGTGTCATCACTGTAATTCTTCCTTTTTCCGTAATTTCGAGGCCTTGAAAACCTCGCGTTTAGTTGCTTCGATTTACATTGCGCAGTCCGGACGCGAATCCGGAAATTTTTCATGTTAAAATATGTGTATTTTGTGAAAAAATTGAAGAATTTTGATATTAATATTGATAAAATTGACTTTGGTCAATATTTTGGATAAACGAACCCGGACCCGTGATTTTTTACGGTCTCGAGAGGTCCGTAGAAAAATATGGAACCCGGGTATATTCCCGGAATTGAAATTCAAGGTCCTGAGCCCGAGTAAAGAATTCTTGAAAGAAATAATTTTTCTAAAAATGATATAAAAATTTGAAATGAAAATGAGTTAGAATATATAGGTATCGGGCCCTTATTTTGGTTCTGATGCCCGGTTCAGGTCTTAAATATGCGTTAAGCGCTATCTGTAAAGTTTGATCGTAAACGGACGTCATTTCACGTGTTTCGGACTAGAAATGGGAAATTTGAAGTTTATGAGAGTTGAAAGAAGAATTTTGTGTTTTGAGGCTTGATTCATGGATTTTGATGTTATTTTGACGATTTGATCGCACGAGTAAGTCCGTGGGATATTTTTGAGGTTGTGTGTATGTTTAGTCTGGAGCCCCGAGGGCTCGGGAGAGTTTTGGATAGGCCGCGAGTCCATTCTTTTGCATGTTTGGGAACTGCTGGTACGCCTGACCTGCAGGCTTCGCAAATGCGAAGCCAGCCTCGCAATTGCGAGAACCTCACCTTGGCTGCTCACTTTGCAAATGCAAAGAAAAACATCGCAATTCAGAGGCCCTTCCTTTAGCCCGGTATTCGCAAATGCGAAGACCCCTTGTTGCCCCAGTGTTCGCAATATGAACCTTGCTTCGCAAATGCGAAGCCAATCCTTTTTACCTGAGTTCGCAAATGCGAACAGAAATCTCGCAATTCCCAAAGTCTGCTGGGTTCGCAATTGCGAACCCAGCTTCGCAATTGCGAACCCAGCTTCGCAATTGCGATACCTTCACCTGCATATTTCATACTTAGACAATTTTAAAGCTCATTTTTCATATTTTCAAAACTCAAACACCTATTGGCGATTTCTCACGAACTATCTCTTCTCCAAATCAATTGTAAGTCAACTTTTACTCAATTTATTCAATCTTTAACATCATTTATTATAATATCATATTAATAATTAAGGTTTTCCATGGGTAAAAATGGGATTTTTTTTACTAAATTGGGTATTTGGACCTCAATTTGAGGTTCGATTTCAAAACAAATCATAGATATGGACTAGTGGGGAATGGGTAACCGGGTTTTTGTTTGAACCTCGGGTTTTGAACACGTGGGTTCGGGGGCATTTTGGAAATTTTGGGCAGAACTTTTGGAAATTGATTCTTATGCATTCAAATTGATTTAACTTGCATTTGTTGATACATTTGAGTAATTTGTGACTAGATTCGAGAGGTTTTGTGGTGAATTCGAGGGATAAATCTATACTAGAGGCTTGAGTGAGTTTGGAGGTTTCGGGGTAAGTCTTTGATCTAACTTTGGCTTGAAGGAATAGGATTAGAATGTTAATTGCTATGTGCTAAATGTGGAGTATGGTGTATAGGCATAGTGACGATTATCTATGCACCGGAGTCTAGCATGATCGTTAGTCGTAATTGCTTTTAATTCGAAAGATGTGACACAATTGTCTTGTTTAATTGATAATTTCATATAAAGTTTAGTTGAGAAGGAAATGAGTTAAAAGAGAAAGTGTTGTATTATTCCATTGCCGGGACTTATTTGTTGATTTGTTCTCCCTTGCCGGGATGTTTAATATTATTGTGTACTCCCTCCTCCTTATTGGTTGTGACTGTTAGTTGGGTTAGGAAGAGCGATTGTGAACGAAGGTTCACTTCGTGCCATGTTTTGATAAATATGCACGAAGGATCATTCCGTGCCATATTTTGATAATAATTATGCACGAAGGGTCATTATGTGCCATGTTGTGAATAATTTAGCACGAAGGATCATTCCATGCCTTTATATAAGAGTTATGTAAGGAAAAGCATGAAGGGTAATGACGGGCACTTTATTTGACTGTTTGGTGAGAATGTGAGTAAAAGAACGAAGGTTGGTGACGTGCAGCTGTTGATTTGCATGTTCCATTTAATTGATGTTATTGCACAGTTCTATCTCTTTGTTTGTTGATCCTATATCTGAATTGTTACACCCTATAGCATGCTCCCCCTATTAGCTGTTTAAATTCTGTATATTTTTTCCGCTATTGCATATGTATCTGCACAGGTTATTTGTGGTAGGACTTGTCTAGCCTCGTCACTACTTCGCGGGGGTTAGGCCAGGCACTTACCAGCACATGGGGTTGGTTGTGCTGATGCTACACTCTGTGTATTTTTGTGCACAGATCAGGATGCAACTTACGGACCGCAACAGTAGGACTTCTGGGAGCTATCTTCAGTCCAGAGACTCTCGAGGTAGCCTAGCTGGCGTTCGCATGCCGAAGTCCCTTTCCTTGTGTTTTATTTGTTCATCTTTCATCAGACAAACACTATGTATTTCCTTTCTAGACATTGGTTGTAGTATTCTGTAGTAGTCTGTGAGTAGTGACACCAGATGCTGGGTAGAGGTGTATTTTGACCTTCCGCATTTCTGTTTTCAGTAATTTAAGAATTTAAAAGTCTTCCGCTTTAATTATTGTTTTAGCTTGTTATAATCGTTTAAATGAAATCAACAGAAATGTTGTAATGTTTGGCTTGCTTAGCTCCGACAGTAGGCGCCATCACGACTCCCGATGATGGAAAAATCTGGGTTGTGACAACTACCTCCTAGCCTACAACCCTAATACTCGACGTCCCCATGTTCCTATCAAGTGCCATGTCCTCGAAAATCTGAAGCATATCCTGCCTAATCACCTCCCCCAATACTTCGTAGGTCGCCCTCTACCTCTTCTCGAGCCCTCCACAACCAGCCGTTCGCACCTCCTTACCGGATCATCTGGGCTTCTCCTCTGAACATGCCCGAACCACTTGAGCCTTGCTTCTCGCATCTTTTCATCAATGGGAGCCACGCACACCTTCTCCCGAATATCATCATTCCTAATCTTATACATCTTACTATGCCCGCATATCCACCTCAACGTCCTCATTTCTGCTATCTTCATCTTCTATATATGATATGTGATTTCTTAACAGTCCAACAATCAGCCCCATACATTATGACCGGCCTAACCATCGCTTTATGGAACTTACCTTTAAGTATCAGTCGCACTCTTTTGTAATATAATACTCCATATGTTAACCTCCACTTCATCCATCCTACCCCGATAGGTGTGTAACAACCTCGTCGATCTCCCCTCCCTCCTGGATAACCAACCCAAGGTACTTAAAGCTATCTCTACTCGGGATGATCTGTAATTCAATCCTTACATCCATGCCCACTTCCCTCTGCTCAGCATTGAACTTACACTCCAGGTATTTCGTTTTTGTCCTACTAAGCTTGAAACCCTTAGATTCAAGAGCTTGTCTCTAAACCTCCAGCCTCTCACTAACACCGGTTCACGACTCATCAATCAGAACTATATCATCGGCAAATAGCATGCACCATGGAACATCCCCTTGAATGTGATGTGTTAACACGTCCATCACCAGGGAGAATAGGAATGGATTGAGCGCAGAATATTGGTGTAACCCCATAACAACCGAAAAATCCTCAGAGTTGCTTCCTACTATCCTAACCCGAGTTTTTGCCCCATCATGCATGTCCTTAATCGCTATAATGTGGGGAACCGATACGCCTTTTACCTTCAAGCTTCTCCAGATAACTTCTCTAGGAATCTTGTCATACATTTTTTCTAGGCCAATAAACACCATATGCAGATATTTCTTCCTATCTCTGTTCTGTTCAACCAGCCTCCTAACAAGGTGTATAGCTTCTGTAGTAGAACGACCCGGCATGAAACCAAATTGGTTATCGGAAACGGACACCTTCATCCTCAACCTTGCTTCAACCACCCTCTCCCATACTTTCATAGTATGACTTATTAATTCGATGCCCCTATAATTGTTACAACTTTGAATATCACCTTTGCTCTTATACATTAGGACCACCGTACTCCACCTCCACTCATCCGGCATCCTCTTCGCCTTAAAAATAATATTCAATAACCTAGTCAACCACTCCAAATATGTTTTACCCACACGCTTCTAAAATTCTACCGGAATCTCATCAGGCCTTAAATATATATTTGAATCGTTTTTTTTTTTGTGTTCACAGGAAATGTTTAGAGTCAAACTGGAAAACTATTAAATTGATGGGAAAATTTGAGAGGTAACTATTGATAAACTTGACCATCACAGTATGTGGGGTAGTGGATGAAATTATTCTTTACTTAACGAGAGGTTTTAGGTTTGAATCTTTGATAGGGAACACTTACACCCCTGAAGGGGTACTACACAGCGTAAATATAGAAATAGTCGAGCTCCAATACGGCTGCAAACACCAAATGTAAACCAAAAAATATAAACTTGATGAAAAATATATGTTACACCCACTTACAAAGAGAATAGAATAAAATAATTTCTCTTTATGATCTCTAGTATTTTATTTACGAATATCGTTTCTTATATTCTTATTAATCTCCAAATCTTCCAATAAATTTAAACTTCTTTTTCATTATTGTTTGAGCAAATAAATGCTAAAGCAATTAGCAATAAGTTAATGAGTGAATCTGACTTGAAATTAATAAATTCTAGATCAAATAGAATAAAATCTTTATATAACGAGTAGAGTTTGGGAGCATTAAATAGTGAGATTGATATGACTAGGGGTGTTCATCGGGCGGATTGGACGGCTTTTACTCTTAATGGTTTGGCTTAACGGTTATCGGCTTTTAAATGTATTCATCCGTTAGCCACCCGATAAGATATCGGGCGGATTGGTATCGGGTTAGCTCTTATCGGGTGGTTACCGGGCGGTTTATCGGTTTAATACCCAAGGGCTCAAATGTATTCTATCCGCACTCTACATTGTGCAATGTCCAGTTCCATTTCTACTTCAATTACATGAAAATCATCATTTATGAATTTATATTGAGCACTTGTTCAACATTAGTAGAAAAAACATCATTTCAAATAATAAAGACTAGAAATTTATTAACAGCTATTCACAGTATGTGACTGTTTGAAAAGTTGTTAAGAAGAAATCTGGAGTGGGGGGTGGGGTGGTGAGGGATTTGTTATTACTCATACTTTTATACCTTTTTGAATCACTTGCTTTAGTCTTTTTCATTTTATCTCTACATTCTCTTTAATTTTACTGATCCTTACACAGATAATTGTATATCTTTTTTATTGATTTTTACTTCTGCCTCTGGTTACTAAGTATTTAAGTGTAAATCTAATTTGTAGATACCGAAATACTTACATAAAGCAAGAGTTGTGAAATGAAATATTCAAGGCACCTTATCAAGATATGAAAAAATAGGATATTTATATTCTTAACGGGTTAACGGATTATCCGTTAAGAAAATTGAATAATCCGCCCCCAAACCGATAAGCCGTTAATAAAAAAAATTCAATCCGTTCTCCGTCCGTTAAGCCGTTACCATTAAGCCATTAAGCTTCGGTTCAGTTCGGTTTTCGGTTTCGGATCGGTTTTGAATACCCCTGTATATGACAATGATTAACAAATTATGTAATATCATTAAATATTTAATAAATACAAGAAATGACAAGGGATATAGTGTGAAGGAATTGTCACCCAATGATTGTGTGATTAGGTACTTCCTTTCTCTGACAACGTAAAAAAGTAAGCAGTTAATATGTGTATGGGATCTTGATATTTATGAATAAAGGTTGAACAACATGTGCTTAAATAAAATGAATAAGACAACTCTTTTCTATATTCTTTTCTCAACTTTACAATATCTCTTAGTTCTCAAAAAGACAGATTCCTGTTTGTTCATCATCTCCTCCTATTCAAAGGGACATTCCCCAAAAAATCCTAAAAAGTACAACATAAAGAATATCCAAAGGAATATTCTTTCTCTCTCTTTTTGGGTTTAAGTTATCCTTATTATCCTATCTCAGCTGCCCACTTCTAGTCGGCCTTTATTTAGACGCCCGTTAGTTGCAATGTCGTGGTCGATCCCATCCTATGTCTTGCTTATCCGTTACAGTGATCGCAAAATTTAGACATGTATAGTTAGTCCCTCCATTTTTTGAGGTCGTATCCTTGAAAGTCCTCAATAAGCAGACATCACTCGCCACCGATGTTGAAAAGAAGAAAATCGTTGCTTCGAGAGTGGTGTATTCGCCTAGGTCAGGCACATGGGCCATTTTTATGACAGATGCCATTTTGGCTGGGAGGTCCCCTAGGGCCAAAGAGGCATGTCAAGGTGGGGGACCTGTACGATCTGTTGAAGGTGGTGCGTCGTCTGATGCCGGGAGGGATGAAGCGGTGCTTGCATAGGACGATGGTTCAGGCTCAGGCATCGATCCTGAGTATGTGCGAGCCTATTTGGAGAGAAATACCCCCGTGGAAGTGGGGACAGAGGGTCGTAGCTGACACATAATCATTACTATTGATTACGACCTTTTGGCAAACTCTGATCAGACGATGTCGGCATTTTCTCCTTTGTGCGCTGCTTCAGGCAATGAGTGACACAGAGCCATCGTGGAGTATTTCACGTATGGCTTTGCGGGTAAGTATTTTCTCTATTTTTTTGGATTTGTTTTGTATGTGTAATCTACTTAAGCTGACTTTCTTTTCTCTGCATCTCAGACTCTCATCATGGAGATTAACCGCGATCGAGGGGATGAACAAAGGATAATCATTTTTGGGAAGGTAGCCTCTAAGTACAAAGAGTACCGTACCAAGAACCGTGCATTATTCAATGTCTTCACTCAAGAAAGCAATTTTCAGCTATTTCGCGGCAGGCTTAAGCAGAAAGGGGAAGAGTTGGCGCAGAAAGTTGAATAACTGAAAGAGCAGGATGAAGAGCCGATGAAGGTCATTGGCCGATGCAATGAACTTGAGGCGGCTCTTAAGGACAAGGAGAATGAGTTCTAGGTGATCAAGGGGTGATGTCCGAGAACGCCGACCTTCAAGCGCAGGTGGCCACCTTGACTGCTAAGCTTGGGCGAAGAGAGCTGGAGGTTGTCGATTTGAGGGGTGAATTGAGTGTCAAGGCTAATGAATTGGCTCTTGATGAAAATGGCATAGTGACTGCCGTATCTGACGTAGCGGCTCTAGAAGATGCCCTTCGTGTTTGTAGGTCACGTCGGCGCTCAAGGTAGTGAGGTTAGAGGAACAGATCCAAGATCTAGAGGCGAAGTTGTCTGTATTGAACGAACAAGTTGTTGCTTTGAAGGTGGAGGAGGTGCGATGGTAGTTGCAACCCTCCACGTCTCATACCTTAGCTGATCCTAGCGTGATGTGGGAGTTGAATGAGAAGTGGGTCCATGTCGAGGCTTAGCTTGATGTGTACAAGTCCCTGCAGGCTAACGGGAAGGTTTTCGAGGTAGAACTCGAAGGTGTTTGTGTTAAAGCACGTGTATCCCGTGAAGCTTGCGGTTATGATCCCGGTACGCCCGGCGAGGATGATGTCGATGATGATTATGATATGGACAGGCTCGCCTCTGATTCTTGGTATAACGAGGAGTATGTCGAAGGGGATGCCGCAGCATAGTGATGTTGTATTTATTTTGTTTTGCTTTGTTATTTTTGTGAGGGCGTCTTCGATCCCTTTGCAAAAAAAATTTGTAATATAACAGTTGTAATGGAATAATTATCTTTTTGTTGTGCCCCTCCGGATTGTTATTTATTTGTTGAGAAGGTCGTCAGTTGTTCCGCCACTTGTGTAAGACATCTTAGCGTAGTCAATTCTAGATCTTGGTAACTCGAGCGAGGTCGAATGTTAAATAATCCGAGCAAGGCCGAATAATAAGTAATTCGAGCGAGGTCGAATGTTAAGTGATTTGAGGGCGCTCAAATGTTAAGTGATTCGAGCAAGGTTGAATGTTAAGTAATTCGATCGAGGTCAAATGGACTTTGGCCATAGGGGTATTATTTTGAGTTGAGGTCAAAATGTTTACCCGTTATAATTCGAGCGAGTGTTTTTTGTTTGCGATGGCCTTAGGCCGTAGGGCTGTTATTTCGAGTTAAGGTCGAAATATTAACCTGTTGTAATTCGAGCGAGGTTGAATATTTTGTTTTGGTGATGGCCTTTGGACGTAGGGGTGTTATTTCGAGTTAAGGTCAAAATGTTAACCCGTTATAATTCAAGCAAAGTCGAATGTTTTTTTTTGGCGATGGCCTTTGGCCGTAAGGGTGTTATTTCTAGTTAAGGTCGAAATGTTAACCTATTGTAATTCGAGCGAGGTCGAATGTTAACCTATTGTAATTCGAGCGAGGTCGAATGTTAGATGCGAAAAAAAATGATGGAGAGTAAAATGTAGCTTTATTTCACTTCCTTGGAGAATATCTTGGAGTATAAAATGCTGCTTTGTTCCATTCACTGGAGTACTATACATCTATGTTTCAATGATATATTGGAGAAGTTTCCATGTATCTAGTCCCTTCATCGTTCGGCCTGGAGAGGTTATCGGCAGATAGGGTGATGAATTATACTTTGAACTTCGAGACGTCTCCCTCATTGCCTTGTTAAAAACCTCCCCTAGAAAACCCAATTGGGACAAAACCCGGGTTAGGAAGAAAGAGTACGACTTGAAGGGCGTCTTTTTTCATAAGCTGAAGTATTCGAGGTGGGCGAAAATGCAATTGTTTTTTAGTAGTTTGCTTTCCATTGTTACTAGGTTGAATGCTTCTTTGCTCTCTGCGGCTATAATTTTGTACGGCCCGTCCCAATTGGTTCCTAGTTTGCCTTCTTTTGGGTCTTTGGTCGCTTATGTTTTGGCCTTGAGAACATAGTCTCCAACATTGAGTGGTCGTATTTTGGCCTTATTGTTGTAGTACCTTTCCGCTTTTATTTTATGGGCTACCATCCTTACATAAGCCATGTCTTTTCGTTCTTCTGCCTCGTCGAGGTCTTGCTTTCTGTTCTCGTCGTTGTTTGGTCCGCTTTTATTTGAGTATCTCAGGCTAGGCTCTCCGACCTTAACATGTATCATGGCGTCAATCCCGTAGACTAATGAATATAGTGTTTCACATGTTCTCGTTTATGGCGTGGTGCGGTAGACCCATAATACCTTTGGTAGCAACTTCGGCCATAGCCCTTTGGCGTCCTCAAGCTTTTTATTTAAGATATCTAATATTGTTTTGTTGGAGGATTCAGCTTGACCGTTGCCAATGGGATGATATGGCGTGGAGAGTATGAAAGTAGCTTTCTCTTGTTCCTCTTCCTCCATGAGGATTTGGTTGTAAACTGAGTAGGTTTTCAAAAAGCTTAACAACTCATATCCTGTTGTTGCATCGATGAGCTGGTCGATGTGCGGCAATGGAAAGGAGTCTTTTGGGCACGCCTTGTTTAGGTCTGTGAAATCTATGCTCATATACCTTTTCCCATTTTTCTTTTTTACCATGACCACATTAGCGACCTATTGGGGGTATTTTGATTCTTTGATAGAACCGTTGGCGAGGAGCTTCTCCACTTCATAACTTATGACCTTGTTGATTATAGCATTTAATTTTCTTCTTATTTGCAGTACTGGCGGATAGATTGGGTCAACGTTAAACTTATGTATGGCCACATCTTTCGGGATACCCGCCATATTTTCATAGGAGAAAGCAAACAGATCGGCGTTGTCAATTAAAACCTTGTTAAATTTACCTAGTTCTGAGTGGTTTTTCGCGACGTAGGCCTTTTTGCTGCCATCATTATTGTTCAGTTGGATGGGATCGAGATCTTCTACCATTGACTCAACTGCTTCTACGATGTTGGTGTCCCTGATGACTTCTGTTTGTATACCAGTCTGGTCCCAGACTGTGGTAATTGCTATGCCTCTGTGTCCATTCCCTTCATTTGTTGGGTGTACGTGCAATCTTGAGTGATACGATAACATTCTTGGGAAGTGCATTGTTCGCCCCAGATACTGAATATTCCTCAAGGAGTAGGGAACTTTATTACTTGGTAGAGGCTCGATGGGATGACCCTCATGGCGTGTATCCATGGACGCCATATGGTGGCGTTGTAAGTTGTGTCATAGTTCATGACATGGAATGTTGTTTCCAAGGTGACACCCCCAGCCAGAACGGGTAGCGTTATCTCCCCAGAGTTTTGCTCAACTGCATTATTAAAACATGTTAGTGTTATGCAATGCAATATTATCTTGTCCACGAGTCTCAGTTGTGCGTGGACTCAAGGGTGGATAATACACGTGCCGCTTCCGTCATCTACCATTATTCTTCTTACATCAGTGTCTGAAATAAATAAAGTAATAACAAGAGCATTGAAATGCGGCAATGTCAAACCATCGGTATCCGACTTATCAAAGATGATAGTGTCTTCGAAGTCGTCGTACCGTTCATGGGTAATCAACCGTTTCAGCTTATGCATAGTGGTGAACTTCACAGGTTGATTTTTGCTTCATCGCCTCCACCGATGATCATTTAGAAGGTGCGAGCGGGAGAGGGTGGCTTTGGAGGTCCCTTGTGTGGTTCACGTCCGCGGGAAAAGTTGGCCCGGCTTGTCCACGATCGCTCATCACTTCCCTCAGGTACCTTGGTTTAACATTCTCACTACCTCTTGTCGTAAACCTATGCAATCCTCGATTTTGTAACCTCGTTCCTAGTGAAATTCACAAAGGACATCCGAATTTGGAGTATTTGGGTCGGAATTTATTTTCTATGGCCATTTCACCTTCGTGTCGAGCTTATCTAGCGTACACTATTTTTAAAGGAGAAACACAAAAATTTAGAGCGGATAAGAGTGAAGGTATACCTCTTTCATTTCACTGAGTCGCTGTGTGCGGCCTAGGCAACCCTTCCGTATGTCGAGGAGATGGTGGGACGGCTATTCTAACACAGGACTGATGTCTTTCTCAGCTGAGATGGGGGCCCGACTGATCCCTTCGACTGTCATACAATGATCTTTCCTTGATTTTTCTTGAACTAATGTCAGCCGTTGGATCGGACCGTTAAGCTCATCGTCATCGGCTCTCACCTCGGCGCAATAGGCATTGTGGATTTCTTCCCAAGTGGTGGGAGGGTTTTTCATGAGCCTGCTTAATAGTTTTCTGGTTGCTCTCGACCCATTCCTGCTCAACCCATTCTGGAAGGCCGCTACTGACAACCCTGCACTACAATTGAGTAGAGAGAGAGGTCGAAGTAGCTTTTACCCGATTAAGGTCGGGATCAATTTCCACAAGGAGCTAGATATTGGAGTCGGGTGTTTATCTAAAGCAGAGTTGTGTATTTGCTCTGAATTGCACTTCGACGTATTTTTGGTTTTGATTATGATTCTAATTCTATAAAACTACAATGCTCAATTAAACTAAAATAAGCTAAGGTTAAACTATTGCGAGTTGTTTAAATGATTAAATGGCACTAGGGTAGTGACTTTCGTCTAGGTAGTCAACTGACTGATACTTGATTCTAAGGCATGATTGTCACATTTGGGAGTATGGTATAACCATTGCACGATTCTACTCTCTCTATACCTCTTGGTAGTTCGAGTGATTTTGCCCGAATTGACTTTCTCAAGACCAATTGGGTATGAAAATTTGCACAAGCAATCAAGGTTCAAGTATGGTATTACTATCTCTAGGTTTAACCATTTAATTGAGGCTATCAATCTCTTAAGTACTCCACAATTCCTTGTTGGACCAATTTCAAAGACTTAGGATCTCTTTCTCAAGAAGAGCCAAAGTCAACTAAACACAAACTAGTGTTTGTAACAACTAATTCAACAATTAAATATGAAATTAGTCCAAATATCAAACACCCATAGTCAATAAAGACCTAAACACAAGATCCATCAATTACCCATACTAGTGTTGAGCCGCAACCCTAGCTTATGGTTTTAGCTACTCATAATTAGAGAAAACAAAGAAATAGATGAAGAAAAACTCATATTAATTAATTACTAAATTAAACTTGGATATTCAATGTTGAAATAAAGCTAAAATTACTCAAAAAACCTAAAATAAATGAAGTCACGAGCGTAGCCTTCAGTACAAACTATCTGATGACCTAAAAATGGGAAAAGAATCTATTTATACTAGGCTAAAAATCTCGGACAAAAATACCACTGCGAGGCAAGTGCAGACCGCACAAAATCAAGTGCGGCCGCACTAAGGCTCTTGACTTGAATATCCACCTCTCTGAACTTGGGCAATGCGGACCACACAAAGTCTAGTGAAGCCGCGGTAGTTTCTAGTGTGGTCCGCATGACCGCATTGGGCTTCAATCTTCAAACTAGCATCTCTCTGAACCTTAGTTCTGCGGACTGCACTAAATCGAGTACTACCGCAGTGACTCCAATGGGAACCACAGAAAATCATTTGCGGCCGTATTGTCTTTTTAGCCTGAGATGCACCCTCTCTAAACTTTACTTGTGCGGATTGCACAGAATGATGTGTGGCCGCACTGACCCTGTTAGACCGAGCTTTGCCTTATTTTGGTACTTGTGCAAGTTTCACTCCTTTTTCAGCTGGTTTTTGACATCTTGTCACCTTGTTAATCAAACCTGCTATCAAACACAACTTGTGAGCCTTGTGGGACTGTTTTGTACATATTTCTTATCAAAACTCAAGCATGAAGGAATGTAAAAATACATCAGAATTCCTAGTTATCAACTCCCCCAAACTTAAGATTTTGCTTGTCCTCAAGCAAACAAAATAAGACCCATCCTTAAGAGAAAATCCAAGAAAATTCAGTTGTCCTAAAGTGACCTCATCTAGCATCAATTGGGACTGACAATTGCGCTCAATACAAATGAATCATTAACAACATTTACTCTTTTGAACACCATGGATTAAGTGCGACACAAGAGCATCAAGAGTTGATTCAACACATCAAAGAAACTCTTTCTATTATGTCGGTCACTGTGAAATCCAAACTCACACATGCTCTCTCTCCCTAAGCAAACCTCACCTTTAGGATAGTGGCACTCAGAATGAGGTTAATGGAAACACACTCATCTCTCTCAAAGAAAAGTTACAAGTCCAGCTCTATGTTAACACTAATGTAAGCTTCATTCAACTCAAGATCATATAGGGCTTTTGTGGAGACATAGTGAAGGCTTATGGTCAAGTTAGGAAATGTTTGGTCTAAGTAGGTTTTTTCTTCACTTAAGCACTTCTTTTGCTTCATTTTGGCACACATTCACTTGAATTTTTAAGTTCTTCTTGTTCATTTAAAATATTTTCTTCTTTTTCAACTTTCCACACCTTTCATTCTTTGAGTTTCTTGAATCCCTTTTATTCATTTCTACATTGAACATTGTTTTTATCGTTTTGCTTTTATTTCTTTTTTATTGCCTTTTCTTTTCTTCATTTTGTACCTTTTTATCACTTTGTTGCCATCCTCGTCTCTCCCCCCAAACTTATTCTTTTGCCATATGCTAAGGAAAGATCGGTTTCCATGAGGAGGTATCTTTTAGAACAGGTGAAGACTTGTATTATGGTTTTTGAAGGAAAAAAGTCTAAGGCTCAACAGGGTTGACTAGGGATTTTTATCATTGGTAGGCTATAGAAGTGTTCAAGCTATCATTTGGATGAAGGAGATCTTATAATTATGTCTCAAGTCAAAATTCACTTAGGATTTTATCTCAACAAATATCAAGGCAAATTTTAGACAAATGGCTCAAGACTTGGACTTGCAATGCAATTTCTCACCACACAAGCTATGGGATCACTAAAGAAATAGAGTTGGGGGCCTACAACGACCTTAGATAAGATTTGAGCACACAATGGTCCCGAAAAACCACTTAATAATTATCGGTCAACACAAGAGTCTCAAGGTCACGACTTTCACTATCTTAAACACAACAATTTATTTTTGACCATGAGATCAAAGGCAAATGTGCTAGGTCCAAGTGAAGCTTTGCTTGAGTCACCCTTACCACTAACTACTATAAAGCAAAAAAAAAACGAACTCAAACCCTTAAGAAGATTGTCACGCTATCCATCATTGGGAAGAGCCACCCGGTTCACGCAAACTCTACCTTTGGAAAGAACCATGGCATTAAGAAAACCAAAGGCTTATTGCAAACTTCCAAAATAAGAAGCTACAGACATAATTAAGAAGTAACGGAAAAGAAAAATACAGAAAGTAGAATGAATATTTATAAGAGCATATTTAATCGAATATACAATACGAGGATGAATATATACAATGTAACATAACTTTTACATACAGACCCAAAGTAAAAAGAATGAAAAATGTAACAAAGTACTAAAATTATATACATACCAAAGATAAAAAAGAATGAAATCATAAAATCTGTCGAATATATACAATCATCCAAATCATTAAAAGTAGGCCTACCCCCTCAAATGAAAGCTGGAATTATCCTTAATGCCAACTAAGCAAAAGGAAATAGAAACTCCATATGGCCCGCCTGTCTACATGGGATCCTGAGTTGTCCCTAGGTCCTTAATATGCCCAGGAACCTCAGACTGGTTCCCTATGACCTGCCGCTCTACTGCTGGGACATGCGCCTGGACCTGGACAGGCTCTTGGGCTTCATCTTGTGGCTTACTGGAGGAGGTCTCCGGTAGGTCTGCCAATTGGATGACTATATCATTTTTACGGGGAATCATCCTCTTCCTCTTGGGAGGCCTCTAGGAATACTCTGGCTGGGGATGAGCTTCTGGCACAGGGTCATGTAGCAATAAATACAAAGGCAGATGATCTACCTTCAACCTATCAACCTCCACCCTCAACTCCTTCATGGACTCCTTGGAAGCCCGCATCTTTCTCATATTCTTGGCCTCCCTAGCAAGCTCCTTGAGAGCTTTCCCATGAGAATCCACAGCATTTGTAAGAAATTTCTTAGTTTCAACAATTTTTTTGTGGTTGTCCAGAATATCCTTGAGGGCGTCCTCAATAGATTGTGGGACCTGTGGAGGCGGAGGTGCCGAATGAGCTGCTGTAGTAGTAGTAAGGACATACAACTTAGATGAAGATGTCTGCATCCAGTTGTTGATGCTGAGAAGGGCCTGGCTTAGATGGTGTGCAGTCACTGGGTAGATCGGGTAAACGGTATTTCTGGAACTGGCCATCCAGGGGGCACATCCACTGAGATGGAAGAAGGCTGAGTAGGAGCCACTACTACTACTGGCTCTTCAAACTGGCCAGTTGGAGTAGTGGATTTTCTTTTGTAGTTCTTTCCTTTTAGGTTGTCATCACCCTACATGTTGTACCATGAGAATGGGGCCTTTGCTTTCACTTTGATATCAAATGGTCATTTTTTAACTTTGAGGTCCCTGAAGTACATGGTTAAGACGATGGGAAAAGGGTAGTTTCTATCACGGTCACTAACTACCTGTGTAATCACCCTAGACATCACATTCCCGATGTTAATCGGGTACCTCGCCATGATTAAAGCTACCAGTACTGCCCGTTGAATAGGGAGTGAGTTGTCATGGGTAATGGGTCCAATCTCCTACACACGAATGTTTCCCACCCCTTGGCCTCAAAATTAAAACTTCTCATCAAAATTTTCACTCCCGCATTCAACCAATCGGGGGTGGTACCTGGGATTTCTAGATATTATGGCAACCAAGGACGGATCTCCTCACCCAATTCCATCTTTGCCAAATACAACGATTCATCCTCCTTAACAAAGCCCAAGTAGGAAATTATTGTTTTCATATCAAACAACACTTTCAAATTCTGCACCTTGGTCACTTTGTTGCGCTTTTCAATGTGGGCAACGTTGGTGTAGAATTCTTTGACCGGGCGCTCGTTTGCATCCACACAGTCGCCCAAGAAGTACTCCCAGCCCACTCTCTCTAAACTGCCTCCTCATATTGGGGTTGTGAGGCAGGAGGTCTCTATCTACAAAATTCCACTCCGGAATCAATTTCCTCACAGGCCACCATTCTCAGAATTTATGGTATGCCACCTCACTCACAAACCGGTCCTGTCACACCTCCGATTTTCTAGTTCTAACAATTCCTCCTACCTGAGGTTCGCCCCTTCTCCTACTACCTCTTCTTCTCTTGCTGCCTTATCTTCTCCTATTGCACCATCTCCGGATACTGAAGCTGTGGGAGAGGTGGAGTATTTATCTCCACTGCCTTCAACTGAGCCCTCAGACGACCTAGATGCTACATTTATTGAAGCTAGGGTAGTGGGGAAAGGTGGAGGAGTGTCTCTTATTCTATTTCTCTCCGGGCGGTTAGGGATGTACTCTCGTACTGAGTCTGAAGATATATACCGGGAGGGCTCGTACTCACTCCTTGACTGATCAATAGCCCTATCAGCAGCTTTGATGATCTTTCTTGTGTTTTAATGTTTTGCCAGGCTTGGGGAGTCAATCTTATAATTTTCTGTTTTCCTCCCCAGGAGGATTCTCCTCTACTTGCTTGTTTAGCACCCTTGCCTCTTTGTTTCACCTTTGTTTGCAAATAACATTCATTAGGCTTGTTAGTATCCAGAAAAGCATTGTGAATTGCACGTGCAGAAAAATATTGCAGATAGTTCAAAATATTGCAGAGTGCGGACCGTACAAAATATAGTACGGCTGCACAAAATGCTAATGCAGTCCGCACAGAGGTGGGGTTCAGACTACCCACTCTCTAAATTATTGCTCTGCAGAAAGCACAAAGTGGCAATGTGGTCTGCATTGAGGCACCACGGACCGTACAAAATGCAATGTGGATGTGGTCCTCAATAAATAGATTATAGAACATTCTTCAATGCGGACGCACAAAATGCCATTGCTTACCACACAGGGGCACCGCGCACTGCACAAAATACAATGCGGTCCGGACAGAGCATCAAGACACAACACCAACCTAGGGTTTATGAAATGTTCAATTTTAAGTCCATTTTCACCTAATGAAAGTTCCCTAAGTGTTTTCCAGTGTTTTAATCACCTAATCTAAGTGTAAACAAGAATTAACTAACATAAGCTTACTAAATCGCAAGAAATATAGGAAAGATAGAAGAAGAACAAAGAAATTTTTTTTAATGAAAATAATAAAATTAACAATTGAAAAGAGCTGAGAGTACTAGAAGTAAGATGTTGTGATAATGATTAGGCCTTAGTGATCAGTAACGTGCAATGAGTAGGGATGAATAATAATTTTTAAAGCTTTGAGAGTTAAAAGATAGAAAAGTTCAAAATGAGGGCCTCCGGTACTATTTATAGAAAAAGTCCTAGGGCCCATCTCACGTACCTAATGCGTGCCATACAAAATGGAATGCGGTCTGCACCACATAACATTTATACAAGTTTGAGAAGGCAACCTACCGCGGTCCGCACAAAATACTTTGCGACCACAGTGGCCCACCACGGACCACACAAAATGTAATGTGGCCGCGGTGATAAACTTCAGATAGTTGGTATTTTCCCCCATCATCAGTGCGGTCAGCACTAAACTTGTGCCCCCTACAATAGGTTCTTTGTGGCCGCACAAAATTTAGTGCGGTCCACATTGAAAACTTTAGAGACTTGTACACATTTTCTACTATGTCCTGCACTACATCAACACACTCCTGTAGCATCTCACAACCAATCAGTCCAAAAATAAATCATATACTACAATGAAAATCAAAGGAAAATATGAAGAAGAAAAACACATTGGTTGCCTCCCAAGAAGCGCCTGATTTAACGTCGTGGCACGACGCATGTTACCATCAAATCATTTGAGATGAAGAAGTGCCACTACGTGGCTATCATCAATTTTTCCAAGATAGTGCTTGACCCGGTGCCCATTCACTCTGAAAACTTTCCTATATTTGTTCTTTAAATCAAGTGCACCAAACGTGGTCACCCACACAACTTCAAAAGATCCACTCTATTTTGACTTAAGCTTTCCCGAAAACAGATGTAACCGAAAGTTGAACAAGAGAACCAAATCACCCACTTTGAACTCCTTGCTGCGAGCATATTTATCATGAAGTTACTTCATCTTTTCCTTGTACAAGGAAGAACTGGATTAGGCATGGAATCGAAATTCATCAAGTTCATTAAGCTTCTCCACACAAAGATCGGCTGCAACATCCCATTCTAGATTTAGTTTCCTCAAAGCCCAGATGGACTTGTGCTCTAACTCAACCGGTAGATGGCAAGCATTACCAAACACCAACCGATATGGAGACATATCAATCAGAGTCTTGTATGCAGGCCTATAATCCCATAGATTGTCATCCAACTTCTTTGGCCAACCATTCCTATTTGCATTGACCTTCTTTGACAATATGCTCTTAATTTCCCTATTGAAGACTTCAACTTGGCCGCTCGCTTGAGGGTGATAGGGAGTAGAAACCTTGTGATTGACACCATACTTTGCAAGCAAAGTGTCAAAAGCTCTATTGAAAAAATAAGACCCCCCATCACTGATGATTGCATGAGGAGTACCAAACCTTGTAAAAATGCTCTTCTTGAGAAATGCAACAACACTCCGGTACTCATTGTTGGGCAAAGCCACGACTTCAACCCACTTTGAAACATATTCAACCGCCACAAGAATAAATGTGTTCCCACACGAGCGAACAAGCGGGCCCATAAAATCAATCCCCCCATACATAAAAAATATCAAACTCGAGGATGGAGTTGTTCGACGGGAAATGAATCATTGATCTCTAGGCCATCATGAGGTCTCACCACCTCCTCCAAGCGGGACAAGTGATCTGCCACTTGGTTCTCACTACCCTTCCGGTCCACAATATCCAAATCAAACTCTTGAAGTAGTAAGACCTGTCACATCAGTCTAGCTTTGGAATCCTTCTTCGTCATCAAGTATTGGAGTGCGACATGGTCGGTGTGGATTATGACCTTGGCACCCATGAGACACAGCCAAAATTTTTCCATTGCGAACACAATAGACAAAAGTTCTTTCTCGATCATTGTGTAGTTCACTTGAGCATCATTCATTATATTGCTCACATAGTACACCGGATGAAACATTTTGTTCACTCTTTGACCCAAAACTGCCCCAACCGCAACATCGCTCGAATCACACATGAACTCAAAGGGTAAGCTCAAATTAGGTGCGGTAATGATAGGAGTGGTGGTAAACCTATGCTTGAGAAGTTCAAAGGCTTGCATACCTTTTTCATCAAACATAAACTTAACATTTTTCTCCAACAACTTGCATAAGGGATTCACTACTTTCGAAAAGTCTATGATAAATCTCCGGTAGAACCCCACATGCTCAAGAAAACTTCAAACTCCCTTGATAGAAGTAGGAGGAGCGAGCCTTGAAATCACATCAATTTTTTCTTTGTATATCTCAATACCATGCTTTGAAATTTTATGCCCAAGAACTATTCCCTCATCCACCATAAAGTGGCATTTCTCCCAATTGAGAACAAGATTGGTTTCTTCACAACATGCCAAAACTCTATCAAGATTCTTCAAGCATTCATCAAATGAGTCTCCCACAACACTAAAGTCGTCCATGAACACCTCCAAAATGTCTTCCACCATATCAGTGAAAATGCCACTGTACACCGCTGAAATGTAGCTGGTACATTACACAACCCAAAAGGCATCCTAGAAAAGGCAAAGGTGCCATATGGACAAGTGAATGTGGTCTTCTCCTGATCTTCCGGAGCAATCAAGATTTGGGTACCCAGAATATCCATCCGAGAAATAGTAGAAGGCATGCCCAGCTAGTCGGTCTAACATCTGATTAAGAAAAGACAAAGAAAAATGATCCTTGCATGTTACTTTATTCAACTTGAGGTAGTCCATGCATACCCTCCAACTGGTGATGGTTCTGGTAGGAATCAACTCATTTTGTGAATTTGCATCCATGGTCATGAAACCCTTCTTCGATACACATTGCACCGGTAAAGTCCAAGAGCTATCAGAGATGGGGTACAAAACCCCGACATCCAGCCACTTGATCACCTCCTTTTTTCAAAACTTCTTGAATTGCCTCGTTCAATCTCCTTTGATGTTCCAAGTAGGGCTTTGCATCATCTTCCAGAATAATCTTGTGCATACAGAATGCAGGTCTTATCCCTCGGATATCAGCTAAAGTCCATTCAATTGCCTTTTTCCGCTTTTGAAGCACCATCAATATGGTATCAACCTACGTGTTAGTAAGACAAGAAGACAGAATAACTAGCAAAGTAGCACTAGTGCCTAAGAACTCATACCTAATGTGTCGAGGTAGTGGTTTCAACTCCAACACCGAAGGCTCCTCAATTGAAGGTTTTGTTGGTGGATTTTTCCTATTCTCAAGGTCCAAAGATAATTTCCTACGCTCATAAGAGTAATATCCACCCCATGTAAAGCATTTACGCACTCCACTCGGCCCTCATCATCATTGACACCAAGATTCAACAATACGGCCTCCAATGGCTCCTCCACGTTGATCATTGCACTGGTGTCATCAACTATCACTGCTATGACAAGGTCCACAAAAGAGCACACCTCGGTAATGTTGGGCTGCTTTATTGACTTTTAAACATGAAAGACCACTTTTTCATCACCCACCCAGAAGGTGTGTTCCCCTACTTCCACATCAACTAAGGCCTTCCCCGTATAAAGGAAAGGTCTCCCCAATATGATAGGAACTTCATTATCCACCTCACAGTCCAAGATCACAAATTCAGCTAACAAGATAAATTTATCCACCCGGACAAGTACATCATCAATAATACCCACTGGTCTCCTCATCCTTTTATCCGCCATTTGCAATCTCATAGAAGTCGGTCTAGGTTTCCCAATACCCAAAGTTTTGAAAATCGAGTAGGGCATCAAATTGATACTAGTCCCCAATCAACATAGAGCCTTGGCAAAATCCGCACTCCAAATGGTGCAAGGAATGGTGAAAGTAGCGGGATCTTCAAGCTTCGGGGCCATTCAATTCACTATTGCACTAACTTGGTGAGTCATTTTTATAGTTTCACAATTCATAGATCGCTTATTTATCACCAAGTCCTTCATGAATTTAGCATAGCCCGATATTTGTTCAAGAGCCTCCACCAAAGGCATATTAATGGATAAGCTCTTCATCATGTCAATGAACTTCTTAAACTGATTCTTATTTTTCTGCATCGCGAGCTTTAGAGGATAAGGTGGAGGTGGTCTTGGCAAAGGAGCTTTAGCTTTAGGCACAACCTGCTCCGGCATGTCTATTATGTGTTCCCTAGACGGGTTCACATTATTTTTAGTTTCCACCTCGGCATCTTCAATATCAATCCTCACTTCTTCATTCACGTTATCATTAATCACATTTTCAACCCCTAAAGGAACTTCATCATCTTGAAACTCAACATCATCACTCAAAATTTTCTTTTGTTTGGAGGCATTCACATTACCGCCTCGTCCACTCCTTGTAGTTACTTCCATAACATGATTGTTCCCACCCTTCGGGTTTACTATCATATCACTTGGTAGAGCACCATTAAGGCGAGTATTCAAGGACCGAGGGATTTGGCCTAGCTGCACCTCTAAATTTCTAATGGAGGTATTGTGAGAAAACTGAGCCTCTGAATCCGTATTCTTCTTCATCATTTGTTCGAATATCATTTCAATTCTACCCATATCCTCGGCATGTCTATTATGTGTTCCCTAGACGGGTTCACATTATTTTTAGTTTCCATCTCGGCATCTTCAATATCAAATCCTCACTTCTTCATTCACGTTATCATTAATCACATTTTCAACCACCAAAGGAACTTCATCTTCTTGAAACTCAACATCATCACTCAAAATTTGCTTTTGTTTGGAGGCATTCACATTACCGCCTCGTCCACTCCTTGTAGTTACTGCCATATCATGATTGTTCCCACCCTTCGGGTTCACTATCATAACACTTGGTAGAGGACCCTTAAGGCGAGTATTCAAGGAAAGAGAGATTTGGCCTAGCTGCACCTCTAAATTTCTAATGGAGGTATTGTGAGAAGACAACTGAGCATCTGAATCCGCATTCTTCTTCATCATTTGTTCGAATATCATTTCAATTCTACCAATATCATTGCTAGAAGAAGTAGGGTCTTGAGATGGAAATGACGGTAGATTGTTCAGTTGTTGGTACATTGGGGGCCTTTTAAAGCCTTGCCCCCGGTTTCCTTGGTTTTCATTGTTCCATCCACCTTGATTGTTGTTACCACCCCAATTGTTGTTATTACTATTCCAATTTCCTTGATTGTTTTCATTGTTTTTTTGATTGCCCCAGTTGTTGTTTTGATTGTTGTTCCCCCAATTACCATTTCCTTGTTGTTGATTGCCCCCAATTGCCTTGGGGTCTCTATTTTTGTTGGTTGGAAGAATTGTCCCTTTGGCCTTGATAATTATTCACGTATTGCACCTCTTCATTTTGCCCATCATAACTATCATCTTGAAATCCACCACAATCATTGTCAAATTGCTCTGAATTCCCTTGATTTTGTTGACCTCTTTGTATCTTTTGTTGACAAGCATGTTGACACCCTTCATGGCATTCATTGGGCGAGGATTTTAGACTTGTTGCAACTGTGCCTTTGCTAGTTGGTTCATCATAGTGGTCAAATCAGCTATAGCCTGCCCATGATCATGTAACTCCTTGTGCAAATGAGGAACCATGGGGTCACCTTGAGGCACATTGGCTTTACTTTGCCAAGTAGAAGAGGTGTTACCATCTCGTCAAGAATGTTACATGCCTCATCATACGAAAACTTCATAAAGTTGCCCCCAGCAAGTTGGTTCATTATGCATTGATTTGTTGTATTAATGCCCTGGTAGTAGGTTTGTTGGATCATCGCCTCAGTCATATCATTTTTGGGGCATTTCTTCACTATTGCTCTATAGCGCTCCCAAATATCATGTAAAGGTTCTACGGATCTTGCTTGAAGGCCAATATCTCATCTCTCAATGCAACCATATGCCCCGATGAGAAAATTTTTGCAATGAACTTATCTGCCAGCTCATTCCAAGTAGTGATAGAATGGTTGGGAAGTTGCTCGAGCTAATCCAATGCCTTCGCTCTAAGTGAGAATGGGAAGAGTATCAACCGAAGAGCATAGTCGGACACATTACTTTGCTTGCTCCCCCAACATGTATCCATGAACCCCTTGAGATGTTGTAAGCATTTTGATTTGCAGCGCCTATGAAATACCCACGCTACTCTAGCAAAGTTAGCATCACATTGGTTATTTGAAAATTGCCCGTCCGGATTCGGGGTGGAACAATTGCACTTGCATAGTCTTGGTTCGAAAGCACTTTAGGAGTCACTCTTGGAGGTGGCGGAGGAGGGTCTAAAATATTGCCATTGGCATTAGCATTGGCCTGGCGGTCTGTACATTGTCCTTGAGGTACAAGAGACACCTCATCATCTCCGACATCATCTACCTCCTCCCCTGTAATAAAATTTCCAAAAGGGTCATTAATATTCACTTGCATTTTTGTATCTGAAATTGTGTCACAAACAAATTAGTAACACAGAAGGAAAGAGGAACAATACACAAAACTATTTAGATAGATAGCCAAAACCGTTAGCTCCCCGGCAGTGGTGCCAAAAAGTGATCTAGGCCAACCCTGGACTACTATTGAGTAGCGATAGAGGTCGAAGCATCTTTTACCCGATTAAGGTCAGGATCGATTTTCACAGGGAGCTAGATATTGAAGTCGGGTGTCTATCTAAAGCGGAGTTGTGTATTTGCTCTGAATTGCACTTCGACACATTTTTGGTTTTGATTATGATTCTAATTCTTTGTAACTACAATGCTCAATTAAACCAAAATAAGCTAAGGTTAAACTATTGCGAGTTTTTCAAATGATTAAAAGGCACTAGGGTAGTGACTTTCGTCTAGGTGGTCAAGTGACCGATACTTGAGTCTAAGGCATGACTGTCACATTTGGGAGTATGATATAACCATTGCACGACTCTACTCACTATACACCTCTCGATAGTTCCAGTGATTTTGCATGAATAGACTTTCTCAAGAACAATTGGGTATGCAAATTTACATAAGCAATCAAAGTTCAAGTCTGGTATTACTATCTCTAGGTTAACCCTTTAATTGGGGCTATCAATATCTTAAGTATGCCCAATTCCTTGTTGGATCAATTTCAGAGACAGGCTCTCTTTCTCAAGAAGAGCCAAAGTCGACTAAACACAAACTAGTATTTGCAACCACTAATTCAGCAATTAAACATGAAAGTAGTCCAAATATCAAATACCTATAGTCAATCAAGCCATAAAACACAAGATCCATCAATTACCCACACTAGGGTTGAGCCACAACCCTAGCTTATTGTTACGACCCCAAATACCGATCATGATGGCGCCCAATACATTGTTAGGTAAGCTGGATCAACTATCAACCACAACCCATTTTTCTTACAAAATACATTATCTGCTAATACGGCTTAATTACTAATTTAACATAATAAATGTCTAAAACATCAAGTTAGATATGTGTAAGTCAATGAGATATAACAACTACACAGCCCACCCTGATAAGGTGTCACAAGTCTAGATTCTCTAATACAAGTTCGAGCAACCTACTACATAGACAGTCTAGGAAACGCGAAAAACGATCAAATGGAAGGGAAAAATTAGAGCTGCGAGCGCCATGTAGCTACCTCGATATCCTTGGCAAATGCTGGACGAATGGAAAGCTCTCACTCAACCTCTAGGGCACCTGGATCTACACGCAAGATACAGGGAATAATGTGAGCAATCTGACCGAGTGAGTAATAAACATAAATAGTGGCTGAAAGTAAGAAAAGACATATACACATGGTATGCTATAATGAAGCAGTTAAATAGGTAATTCGTAAGTAGTAAACCAATGAAAAATAGAATCAGATACATTCAAAACAGATAGCAGGTAACTGACAGATAGTAAAAGTAAAGTAAACATATAGAACTATACCATCCCCTTGGGCTCACTCTCAAATCATAATGGGTACCTGCTGTCACGATCCAAACCGATGGGCCGCGATGGGCACCCGGTACCTTACTTAATCGAGTACCAACATAACGTATTTTTCTTATTACATCATCATATACACATGATATATGGGCCTAATAGGCCAACATAATCATTTATAAACTTAAAACATAGGCCGGCAAGACCGTACAATCTTTCACGTATACGACATATGTCTACAAACATCTAATAGTACATAAATGTCATAAAAAGTCCGGACAGAGTCCTGCTATATCAAACAATACAAGTGTAAATCATACTAACCAAACAAGCAACTCCGAAGCAAATGGAGCACACCAACATCTTCCGCTGAGCTGATAGCCTACTTAGAGGGCTCTCGACATGTCTATCGGGACATGCGGGCATGAAACGCAGCGTCCCCAGGCAAACGGAATGTTAGTACGAATAATGTACCGAGTATATAAGGAGCATAAATAAATACAGAAGAGACATAGAAGACATATGGAGTACATGTCATCAACCTATAAGTCTGAATAACTTTGTCAATCATAAATTACTTTCAGCGTCATGCATATGCGTATGAATGTCATGTCGTGCATAGGTACATGCTTCATAACATCATCAGCCTCTAAGGACAACCCATCATATCATATCAGCAACTGTGGGCAAAATCATCATCATATACCAGCTGATAAGGTGGTGATGCGTATATAATAACATAACCTTTCCCATATCTCATATACATATACATATATATATATATATATATATATATATATATATATACATATACATATATATATATATATATATATATATACACACACACACACACACACGCGTATATAATGCCGTTTGAATACATACATATATATGCGTATATAACGCCATTTGAATACATATACACATATATATATATACATATATATGTAGACACACACACACACACACACACACACATATATATATATATATATATATATATATTTATACACACACACATATATATATATATACACATATATATATATATACACGTATATAACGCCGTTTGAATCATATTCCAGCCACTGTGGTCAACATCATCATCATATACCAGTTGATCAGGTGATGGTGCATATATAACACCGTAATCTTTTTCCATATCCCATATATATATATATATATATATATATATATATATATATATATATATATATATATATATATATATATATATATATATATATATATATATATATATATATATATATATATATATATATATATATATATATATATATAACGCCGTCTGAGTCATGGGTCAATATACATGTATAAATGCATAAAATGCATATGAAATACGATAACAAAATCTCTCGGTACGTCATAAGATCATTATACCTCTGATTATCATAAAATTATTTTACGTATTTTCTGAGACCCATGAACAGACGATGGAATAATAAGACATATGGAGATTCAAGAACATAGGAACTTCAAATACTTTTATGAATAGAGTCATTTATGGAATTTGTGCATTTGCACATCTCGTTCGTACCGTATGAATCATGTCAAAAGAAAGAAGGGATAGCCTTAACATATCTGAGAAACATAATTGCTATACTGATCTTGTGCAAACATGCTTACAGATCCTAAGATTTCTTCCATCACTTTATCTTAGGTTTCTGGATTGCTATAGTGTTCCAGTACTATCTGTATTACTCGACGGCCATATGAATGGGTGGAGAGAGTAAAAGCTTGTCCGAAAAAAATGTCGACATGAAAAATTGAATGTAATCTTCTGGTACACATTCAATATATTAATTAATGACATGATTTCCATTCTGATCTCGTACGTAGTACATGATATTACTATCAAACACCTCAAGTCCTGATCAACCAATTCAGATACCATCTTCACTAATTTCATAACAAATATAATCACTCCCCTCAAGCCTTAACAATCCAAGAAAGCTATTCAAAATTAAAACTTTGATATGTAGATATATAAACCTTAAAAGCTACAAACCTATCCGTATATGTTGAAAATTGAAGCTTTTGGTGTTTTAAATATAGTATGGTGGCTTAACTATATTCAAAGAATTTTAAGTCTTGCCACCTGCCTCAGTATAGCAAGTGTCACTATATGGTATTTAAATCAAGACACTTTGGGCTGCCACATTAGTTTTTAGGCTTATTTATCCATTTTACTAATTAATTGGGTAATATCATGTTACCTGATAATTAATTAATTATTTATATAATTTAAAAATTATCACAAATTACTTATATTTTTGCACACCTTATACACCTTACTATTATGGCCATGTGGTATTTTATATGGTACTAGTCCATAAATATCGAGTATTTTAGCTCGACCCGTATTTTATCCCAACATTTCAAACTTGGACGAAAATTCATTTTCTTTGACTTGCTTCCCCTTTCACCTTTACGAATTTACGTATTACTTGTTTGAAATAGCATAATCATTATAATCTCCAAATAATCTTTTCCTTGGAATTACGTCGATTAACTTACGACGATACAGAAATAAGGGATGCAACACCCACACTCACTGGGGGTGTGCAGACTCCGGAGGGGCCCCTTACGCTCCAAGCACAATATCAAGCCATCTCGTGGCATCAAATCTAGGCCCTCGCCCTCATATCACTCAAGCCACCTCGTGGCGTATATATGTATCTCAGGTCCTCGCACTTTATATCAGTATCAGTGTATCCTCACATTCGGTCCTCGGCCGTACTCAGTACAAAAATATCACATATGCCCCTCGGGCATTAGTAAATACTAGTTCTCAGTCCAAAACATCATTTAAGATTCAAAACTGAGTAAAAGTGGCTGAGTTATAAAATAGTAGAAAATAACACGATTGAGTTCAAGTAATAAATCAAAATAGTAAGGAAATAGTGCTAGAAATCCCCGAAGGGTTCAAATAGTTGGCACGAAGCCCAAATATGACAATCATTTCAAAACATGATGATAACAAATAAGGTTCAGTCAAATACGCGGTAAAATTTTCAATCGGGACGGACCAAGACACAATCCCCAATAGTAAACGGCCCCGCGCTCATCATCAAGCGCGTGCTTCACCTCAATACAGCACTACGATGTGCAATCCGGGGTTTCAAACCCTCAGAACTTCATTTATAATCATTACTCACCTCGAATCGGCTAGAACTCTAGCTCGCGGCGCCCTTGCCCCTCAAATCGACCTCCACGCCTGTCGAATCTATCCAAAATCAAAACGAATATATCATAATATGCTAAGGGAACAAAGCCCAAGCGAAAACAATCAAAAAATATCAAAAATCCCGAAATTAGCAAAACCCGAGCCCTGGGACCACTTCTCGAAACTCAAAAAATTTTCACATCAACGGGTTCCTTATCCTCCTACGAGTTCATACATATCAAAAAAAACAAGAATCAGAGATTAATTGGCCCCTCAAATCCTTAATTTAAGCCCTATTAAACTCAAGCCCTAACCTCCATTTTTAGTCCTTTAATTCCTTAAATTTCAGTACTAATCCATGAAATATTACCATAAAAGTGCGTTTTCGGTCCAAAATCCTTACCTTACCGAAGTTCTCTTGAAATCTCCCTTCAAAATTGCCCAATAGCTCTCAATCCAAAGTTAAAATGGTTAAACCCTTCAAAAATCGCGAAGAAAGGATTTATATACATTCTGCTAAGGGGTTTTCGCATCTGCGACCCCTCCACCGCTTCTGTGGTACTGCATTTTCAGTCATAAGTCCGCTTCTGCAGAACTCACTTAAAAATCCAGAAGCCGCTTCTACGACAACACTTCCGTAACTACGGCTTCGCAGATGCGGCCTCCATGATCGCTTTTGCGGAAACTGCCTGCCAAACCAACTTTCGCATATGCGGTCTCCTCCCTCACATGTGCGGAATCGCACATGCAGTCCCTAAGCCGCAAGCGAAAACAGCAGAAGGAGCAGATTTTTCTGAAATCTCTTAAGTCAATATTCTTCCCATTAACCATCAGAAATTACCCCGAGGCCCCCCGGACCTCAACAAAAAACAAAAACATGACCTAATGACTTATTCAAACTTGTTCCAATCATTAAAACACCTCAAACAACATCAAATTACCCAAAACTCATTGAATTCAAGCCTAAGTTTCTAAAATCTTCCGAAATACGCTTTTGATAAAAAATCCAACCAAACCACATTCGAATGGAATGAAATTGTGCACAAAAATTCCAAATAACAAAACAAGGATACTAAAACTCTTGGAATTCCATTCCGACCCCCAGATCAAAATCTCACCTACCAACGAAAATCGCCAAAATACCAATTTCACCAATTCAAGTCTCATTCTACCCGGACATCCAAAACCAATTCCGATCACACTCCTATCTCATAAATATCCTCCCGAAGCTAATCAAACAATCAGAACTCACATCTGAGCTCTCCAATACCTAAGTCAACATCCGATTGAGTTTTCTAATTTAAACCTTCTTAAAAGAGACTAAGTGTCTCATTTCTTGCCAAATTCACTCCGAACACAAACTAATCAACTTGATCACATAAGATACGGATAACAAAGTATAAAGAAGCAAAAATGGGAGAAACAGAGCGGTAACTCATGAGATGATTGGCCGGATCGTCACTCTTATGGGTCTAGCTACTCATAATTAGAGAAGAAAATAAAAAAATAGATGAAGAAAACTCAAATTAATTAATTACTAAATTAAACTTGAAGATCCAATGTTGAATTAAAGCTAAAATTACTCAAAACAACTAAAATAAACGAAGTCACGAGCGCAGCCTTCAGTGCAAACTATCTGATGACCTAAAAATGGAAAAATAATCTATTTATACTAGGCTAAAATCTCGGATAAAAATACCCCTATGGGGCTACTGCTGACCGCACAAAATCAAGTGCGGCTGCACTAAGGCTCTTGACTTGAATATCCATCTCTCTAAACTTTGGTAATGTGGACAACAGAAAGTCTAGTGAGGCCGTGGTGGCTTCTAGTGCGGTCCACATGAAATGGAGCGCAGACCGCATTGGGCTTCAATCTTCAAACTGGCATCCCTCTGAACCTTGGCTCTACGGACAACACTAAATCGAGTGCGGCCGCAGTGACTCCAATGTGCACCGCAGAAAATCCTTTGCAGCCGCATTACCTTTTTGGACTGAGATGCACCCTATCTGAACTTCACTTGTGCGGACCGCATAGAATGTGTGGCCGCACTAGCCCTGTTAGACTGAGATTTTCCTTATTTTGGTACTTGTGCAAGTTTCACGCCTTTTTGATCTGGTTTTTGACATCTTGTCACCTTGTTGATCAAACCTGCAATCAAGCACAACTTGTGAAATTTTTGCACTGTTTTGTGCACATTTCTAATCCAAAGTCAAGCATGAAGGAATGTAAAATGCGTCATAATTCTTAGTTTTCAGTAGGATCATTCTCACCCTGTTAAACTGGGCGATGAAGTCCCTGAGTCCCTAGGCGAATATGTCATTCACCCGCTAGATTTTGCCTTCTTAGACCCTGCATGGGTGGTGACAAACTATTCGGCGAATTCCTTAAACGTTGCTACTGACCGCTCTGGCAGTTGTGAATACCAAGTTAGGTTTCCCCCTATTTGGGTTTCGCCAAAGTTTATCAGTGGCACCGATGACACTTGCTCCTTCGAGAGATTGTTGCCCTTCACCGTTGTAGTGGACGATATAATCTTCTGGATATGTAGTACCATCCCATATATTCAGGTACAGTTGCATTTTGAAGATTTTGGGAATGACGTGTGGAGCCGCTTCTTTGCTGTACGATTGTTCGACGAATTGACCAACATCTCATTTTGGTAGTAACGTTGGGGCGCCAGGTATCTTCTCGACCCTTTCTTGGTGTTCTTTTATCTGGTCGCGAAACATCTTGTTTTAATTTTCCATTTCTTCCATTTTTTTAGGATGACTGTTGTAACGATCCGACCGGTCGTTTTGAGAAATGAAGATCCGTTCAGCGGCATAAGCTCTGGAGCACCATCAGAACATGATTATCGACTTGCGTGCGTGGTGGAATTCAGTTTTTGGATGGTTTAGAGTCAATTCTAGAGAACGATGAAAATTTGATCGGAGCTGGACTTTTGGGTTAACTACCCCGGAATGGGCTGTGGATGATCTCAATAGCTTTGTATGGTGATTTTGGACTTAGGCGCGCGTCCGGATTCAGATTTGGAGGTTCGTAGGGTAAATTGAGGCATTTCGGCAAAAGTTGAAGTTGGAAAATGAAGAAGTTTGACCCACAGTTGACTTTTTGGAAATCGAGGTCGGAATGCAATTTCAAAAGTTGGCATAGTTTTGTTATGTCATTTTGGACTTGTCTACAAAATTTGGCATAATTCCGAGTTGAATTGATAGGTTTCGGCATAAGATACATTATTCGAAGATTTTAAAGTTCATAAGCTTGATTATTGGTTTGATTCGTCAGTTCAATGTTGTGTTATGTGATTTGAAGCTTCAAGCGAGCCCGTGTTAGGTCATACGACTTGTATGTGTGATTAGACGGGGTCCTAGGGGCCTCGCGTGTGCTTCGGATGGGCTACATATCCTTTTTCCTCCACTCTAAACTGCTGAACTGCTGCTTCTGATATCCTTCTACGCGATCGCGAAGCTTCTCCTGCGATCGCGTTGCTTTGTTGAAGATCACCTCGAAATCATTATTCGTGATCACATCCTTCCCTTTGCGATTGCGATGCCCCGCATCTTTGCTCTTCGCGATCGCATTCGTCTCCCGCGTTTGCGAAGTTCTATGAATTTCTTCAACGCGTTCGCATCAAGCTTCCTGCGATCGCGATGGTCTAATCGTCTTCACTTCACGATCGCATCTCTGGTCTCACGTTCGTGATGAGCACTCTGGGAAGCCTTGAAATTTCTTCTACGCGATCGCGACCCTCCTCCCGCGATCGTGATGTATAAATACCTGGGCAGACAAATTTAATTCCCAAATTCGAGGATTTCACCATTTATTCACCTTTTGACTTTTAGAGCTCGTTTCATAGCAATTTTTGAAGGGATTTTCACCTGGAAAACTTGGGTAAGTGTTTCTCGCTCGATTTAGGCCAAATTCCATGAATCTCCTCTTAATTTCATCTTTTAATTTTAGTTTTCTTAATGAGAAATGGGTAGAACTTCATAGACCGAATTGTAGAGTTTTGAGGGAGTGTTTGACCTCCGATTTGAGATATTTTTATATGGTTAGACTCGTGAGAGTACGAGGGTTCTGGAAATGTTGAAGTCATCCGATTCTGAGACGTTGGCCCCAGGGGCGTTTTGGTTATTTTACATAATTTCGCGCTTTAGCTTTGAATTAAATTATAAAATCAGTTGTTTGAGATATTATTTACAATGTGTAATTTAATTGAATAGATTTGGTCCATTTGGAGTTGAGTACTCGTGGAAAGAACGCGGTTGCTAGTTGATTTTAGCCGGTTTGAGGTAAGTATCTTGCCTAACCTTATGTGGGGGATTTCACCTTAGGATTTTGAGTCTTTCTTCGTTGATTGTACTTCGTGTACGCAAGGTGATGAGTGCGTGCTCGGATTCTTATTTGTGGTAAATTGTCCCTTTTAGGCTCTTAGACATGTGAAATCACCGAGTAAGAAGATGATATTGATACGATTGAGTTCCATGTTATTATTTAACCTCTACATGTCCTACTTGATATTTGTTTGTGTTTTACGTGTTTAACTGAAGACAATTACCCTTCTATAGTCATATTACCTGTCCTAACTACTCGCCTTTAATTGGAAATCATAAATATTATATCTCATGTAATTAATCGATTTGGAAGGAAGATAGATATCTTATGATTAATTGATATTTCCTTAAATGGTAATTATTTAATTCATATTAACTTTCTTACTGTCGGATACTCCTTGATTGTAAGTTTATCTCTAACTTCGTGCAAATATATTACATGCCAACTATTGTGGTATTAGTGTAGTTATTATGTGTTCATTATGTCTTGATTGTCGTTGAGGTTATTGTGTTTTTCCTTGGTGTTCCGTGACCTTATTATCTATTATTGATTCCATTGCCGGGGCATTATTCTTTTCTATTGTTGACTCCCTTGCCAGGACGTTATTTATTTCTATTGTTGATTCCCTTGCCGGGACGTTAATGTTATTGTGCGGCGGTTGGTACCATGATGCAAGAGGTCTCTGCCGTGCGGTTGTTCTTGGAGAGTTGCACGATGTCTTTGCCGTGTTATTGTTGCTATAGATGTTTTTGCACATGCGGCATAATAAGACGGGATATGTTATATGCTTATACAAGGATTGCGCATGTGGCAGAATAAGGTGGGAATATTGTGATGCACGTGTGGCGAAATAAGGCGATTCTTACTACATTATTATTGGTTGCACACGTGGAAAAATAAGGTGGGCTATGTCAGGGGCTGATTGTGATGAATTATGAAGGCCCGTGTAGCCAATATTCCTATTTTTGTTTGCTATTGGTATGATGGACTACGGGTTCAATTCCCAGGAGATACTCTGATATAGGTATGATGGACTACGGGTTCAATTACCGGGAGATCCGCTGTTATTGGTATGATGGACTACAGGTTCGATTCGCGGGAGATCCCCCTTAAACTCATTGTATTCTGAACTGATATTTTCATTGAATCTATCCGGGTGTGAATAAATTTGGGTGCTAGTAGTTCCATTTCTTATACTTACTAGTTGGTAGGATTCCTGTTAGATACACTTGCACAAGCATACACGTCGTTGGACCCTCCTATTAGAGATGAATCCCTCCTGATTTTGCTAGGGGTGGGGATGTGACCTCGTTTACCCATTATACATGTGAGAGTGACCCTAGTTGACTAGTCAGTTGTCAGCATGACCGTGTTATTGATGGGGCACAAGATGCCAAGTGTTAGACCTCGGATTCTAGGTATTCATGAGTTGTGACTGGTCTGAGAGTTGGTGGTAGAACTGTGGAAAGAGTTGGAAATACCTTATGTAAGCATCATTTAAGAATAATGACTTAGTGACTTGTTGTCCTTGTTGTGTTGTGACTTCAGGATTTGGATTGTGATTTCTGCCGTCATTTTCATATTATCATTTATTGTATTCTCATTGTTACTTATTGTCCGTTAGCCTTATTGTGAATTGTAGCATTTTTACTTATCTGTGCAGTCTTTACATATTTACATATCATCTCTATTATTTCTATAATAAGTATAGTTCTATTAGTATTTCTCTTTGTATAGACATTCTTGAGTCAGAGCCTCTTATGTATCCCTTGGCTTGTGATTTGTAAGACTCCGGGTTTTGGGAATTTTGTTTTATTATGAGAGAGTTGATATTGTATGTGCCAGGTGGCACCTTGATCATTCACTTATTTACTTGGTTCAGTTTAAATGTTTTTCTTCCACAATTAATTATATTTCTTCGTTGTTAGGCTTACCTTGTCGTAGGGACTAGGTGCCATCAGGACATGTTCACTGAGGGCAAATTGGGGTCGTGACAGGTTGGTATCCGAGCTCTAGGTTCATAGGAGTCACAGATCACAAGCTGGTTTATTGGAGTCTCGTGGATCGATACGGAGACGTCTGTACTTATCTGCAAGAGGCTATGTAACCGTTAGGAAAATTACACTCATTTGATTTCCTTGTCGTGCAATATTTTTGACATTTAAAATCCTAAGCCTCTGTCTTCTACTCTCTCATAGATGGTGAGTACACGTACTACCCGAGGTGATCAAGCACCCACGCCCCCTGCTGCAGCCGTCGGAGGTCGGGGTTGAGGTAGAGTTCGAGGACGCGCACGTGGTGCATCGAGAGCACCTGTGTGAGAGGCCGCCGAGGTACAAATAGCAGTTCCAGCCGGAGTCCATGCATCTGACATGCCTACAGCTACTGCTACTCCATCCCTTCAGGAGACTTTGGCGCAGTTCATGAGTATGTGCACCACTTTGGCTCAGGCCGGATTTCTTCCCCTTGCTGCAACCACACCCCAGACCGGGGGAGGAGCACAGACTCCCACCGCCCGCACTCCTGAGCAGCGAGCGTATGTTGAGCAGGTTCCCGAGATTATTCACGCACCGCCTACAGCACCAGTTAAGCCCGAAGGAATGACATCGACTTCCGAGCAGGAGCAGATGAGACTAGAGAGGTTCAAAAAGTATGGTCCTCCGGTGTTCAGTGGATTGGCATCGGACGATGCCTTGGGGTTTCTTTATGAGTGTTACCGCATTCTTCATACTATGGCTATCTCTGAGTCGAGCGGGGTTTCTTTCACTACTTTCGAGCTTCGAGAGGCCGCCTATGATTGGTGGCACACCTATGAGTTAGACAACCCAGATGAGGAAGCTTCATTAATTTGGACCCAGTTTTTAAATATGTTCTTGAGAGAGTTTGTTCCTCGGAGCCTCAGGGATGCATGGCGTGCAGAGTTTGAGCATTTGCGTTAGGGTGCTATGACCGCCTCAGAGTATGTTGTCCGTTACACCAATTTGGATAGACATGCCACAGCCTTGGTTTTTACTGTTCGCGAGAAGGTTCGCCGGTTCATTGAGGGGCTTATTCCCAGCATAAGGTTCAGTTTGACCTGTGAGTTACAGATGGATATTTCTTATCAGCAGGTGGTGAACATTTCTAGGAGGATAGAGGGTATGCATGCTAGAGAGAGAGAGGGCAGGTAGGGTCTTGAGAGAGAGAAAACGAGACCAGGAGAGAGAGCCTGAGGAGGCGAGGAGGCCTCGTAGGCCGGTGAGATATACTGGTCCTTATTTTGGAGGCAGGGTGCGTCATGGTAGAGGTTTTTTGGGTCAGCCAGTTCAGTTCGCGCTTCAGGCCTTGCATGGTGACTCAGGTGTTCATGGGTCTCGGAGGACCCGTACCACACATTTTCCACCACCTCGTCAGCAGAGGGGATGCTTTGAGTGTGGAGATACTTGCCACATGGTAAGAGATTGTCCCAGACTTCGGACCGATGTGTCGCAGTGAGGTATTCAGACAGGGAGAGAGAACCCAAGAGGGGGACGCCCAGCTCGTTGATGTGTTTCATATAGTAGGTTTGAGGCCGGTGCGCAAACTAATGTCACTCTGGTACGGATTCAGTTTGTTATAGAAAGGCACTATCTATAGTTAATCACAATTCTACTTATCAGGTTGAGTTCCTTGTTTGTTGTTCCATTTATAGGAGTGCTTCATGATTTGCACTCTGTCTATGTGATTATTATGTTGGGAGGTTTTATGAGCGATAACCTTGTCTATCATCTGTTTTAGCCTTTGTCGAGAGTTATGAGGCTAGTGGTATTTTCCTATTGTCTGTTCTGGTAGGCTTGATGTGATTTTCGAGCATTCTTGGTTACGAGCTGTGATTTTTATGCTCTATCGGTGTGGGAGCTAGTCTATGTTGTATATTGTAGAAGGAATTGATCTAGTGAGAGTCTCTAGATGGGTTGATGTGTAACCCACTTGTGATCCAGTGTTGAGGAAGAGACCCTCGTGATATCAGGTGATTTGATATGTTGAGACCGGCTGTGTACTGCAGTGAGAGTTATATCAGTATAAGATCTTTGTGAGTCCATTATATGCTTTCATTCTTTCTTGTTATATGTCTTGTAGATTTGCATTTTAGATGAATTTTATGCTAGTTTAATTTGTTTGTTAGTTCTCTTATGTGTTTTTTCCCCATATTCATTAATCCTTGTTCTATGCTCCTTGAGTTTTAGTTTGTGGGGTGTGTACCCGTTGGTATTGGCTGAGATTTGGTTAGTCGAGTGTTTCATCATGTGGTTTTCGTGGTTGTTGTAACATCTCCAGTGTTATGGATGGTTTGGAAAGAGTTCCTATTGAATATGAGGCTTATGGCCGGTACAGATTTGATCTTAGGCATTTATTTATATCAGAAATAATATTGTGGGACTATGTGTGGTGTGTAATGTTGTATGGTTGTACCCTGTGTGTGTTGGCTTGTGTTGATTTAGCTGGTTGAGATTGATATCAGATATGTACTTGGGATCGGGCCTTTTGGAAATGGATGGAAGTTGAAGGATCTGGCTTGAAGGCTTAATGGTATTTCTAGAACGGTTAAATTTCAGTTGAGATGGTATCGTCGCGCCAAAATAGATTGGGGTGACCTGGGTCGCCCACGGGTGTATGTTGGAAGTGCGTACTCAGTGACTTGAGGACTTCGAGGTGAATCTTAGCACGTTCGAGGACGAACATTAGTTTTAAGAGGGGGAGGATGTAACGACCCGATCGGCCGTTTTGAGAAATTAAGCTCCATTCAGCGGCATAAGGTCTGGAGCAGCTTCGAAACATGAGTATCGACTTGCATGCATGGTGGAATTCAGTTTTCGGATGGTCTAAAGTCAATTCTAGAGAAGAAACCTTATTTTGGAAGTTAGAACGGTGAAAATTTGACCGGAATTGGACTTTTGGGTAAACGACCCCAGAATGGGTCGTGGATGATCTCAACAACTTTGTATGGTAATATTGGACTTAGGCGCGCGTTCGGATTCAGATTTGGAGGTCCTTAGGGTAAATTGAGGCATCTCGACGAAAGTTGAAGTTGGAAATAAAGAAGTTTGACCCACACTTGAATTTTGGGAAATCGAGGTCGGAATGCAATTTCGAGAGTTGGAATTGCTCCGTTATTTCATTTTGGACTTGTCTGCAAAAATTTGGCGTCATTCCGAGTTGAATTGATAGGTTTCGGCGTAAGATTCATTATTTCAAGATTTTAAGTTTCATAAGCTTGATTTTTGGTTCGATTCGTCGTTTCGATGTTGTGTTATGTGATTTGAAGCTTCGAGCAAGTCTGTGTTAGGTCATATGACTTTTATGTGTGATTAGACGGGGTCAAGGGGGCCTCGGGTGTGTTTCGGATGGGCTACGGATCCTTTTTCCTCTACTTTGAACTACTGAACTGCTGCTTCCGATATCCTTCTACGCGATCGCGAAGCTTCTCCCGCGATCGCGTTGCTTTTTTGAAGAACACCTCGAAGTCCTTCTTCCGGATCACATCCTTCCCTTTGCGATCGCGATGCCCCGCATCTCTCCTCTTTGCGATCGCATTCGTCTCCTCGCGTTTGCAAAGTTCTGTGAATTTCTTCATCGCATTCGCATCAAGCTTCCCCCGATTGCAATGGTCTAATCGTCTTCATTTCGCGATCGCATCCCTAGTCTCACGTTCCGATGAGCAATCTGGGCAGCCTTGAAATTTCTTCTACGCGATCGCGGCCCTTCTCCCGCGATCGCGATGCACAAACACCTGGGCAGACAAATTTAATTCCCAAATTCAAGGGTTTCAACATTTATTCACATTTTGACTTCTAAAGCTCGGTTCTTTGCGATTTGTTAAGGGATTTTCACCTGGGCAACTTGGATAAGTGTTTCTCACCCGATTTAGGCCAACTTCCATGAATCTCCTCTTAATTTCATCTTTTAATTTCAGTTTTTGAATGAGAAATGGGTAGAACTTCATAGACCGAATTGTTTGGTTTGAGGGAGTGTTTGACCTCCGATTTGAAATATTTTTATATGGTTAGACTCGTGAGAGTATGAGTGTTCTGGAAATGTTAAAGTCATCCGGTTCTGAGACGTTGGCCCGAGGGCCATTTTGGTTATTTTACCTAATTTCACGCTTTAGCTTTGAATTAAATTATAGAATCAATTGTCTGAGATATTATTTACAATGTGTGATTTAATTGAATAGATTTGTGCCATTTGGAGTCGAATACTCGTGGCAAGAACGCGGTTGCTATTTGATTTTAGCCGGTTTGAGGTAAGTACCTTGCCTAACCTTGTGTGGGGGACTTCCCCTTAGGATTTGAGTCTTTCTCCGTTGATTGTAGTCCGTGTACGCGAGGTGACGAGTGCGTGCTCGGATTTATTTGTGGTAAATTGTCCCTTTTAGGCTCTTAAACTTGTGAAATCACCGAGTATAAAGATGATATTGATACGATTGAGTTCCCTATTATTAGTTTCACCTCTACATGTCCTACTTGATATTTGTTTTTCCTTCTTGATTTATTCTTGCTTTTAAGGGACTGTTACGTGTTTATCTGAAGATATTTATCCTTCTATAGTCATATTACCTGTCCTAACTACTCGCTTTTAATTGGAAATCATAAATATTATATCTCATGTAATCAATTGGTCTTAATTGGAAGGAAGATAGATATCTTATGATTAATTGATATTTTCTTAAATGGTAATTATTTGATTCATGTTAACTTTCTTACTGTCGGATACTCCTTGATTGTAAGTTTATCTGTAACTTCGTGCAAATATATTCCATGTCCAACTGTTGTGGTATCAATGTAGTTAATATGTGTTCATTATGTTTTGATTGTCGTTGAGGTTATTGTGTTTTTCCTTGGTGTTCCGTGACCTTATTAGCTATTGTTGATTCCCTTGACGGGGCGTTATTCTTTTCTATTGTTGACTCCCTTTTCGGGACGTTATTCATTTCTGTTGTTGATTCCCTTGCTGGGACGTTATCGTTTCTGTTGTTGATTCTCTTGCCGGGACGTTATTGTTACTGTGCGGCTATTGGTACCGTGATGCACGAGGTCTCTTCCGTGCGGTTGTTGTTGGAGAGTTGCACGAGATCTTTGCCGTGTTATTGTTGCTATTGATGTTTTTGCACATGCGACTTAATAAGACGTGATATGTTATATGCTTATATGTGGATTGCGCATGTAGCGAAATAAGGTGGGAATATTGTGATGCACGTATGGCGAAATAAGGCGGTGCTTATTATTGGTATGATGGACTACGGGTTCAATTCCTGGGAGATCCTATGATATTGGTATGATAGACTACAGGTTCAATTCCCGGGAGATCCTCTGTTATTGGTATGATAGACTATAGGTTCGATTCCCTGGAGATCCCCCTTAAACTCATTGTGTTCTAAACTGATATTTTCATTGAATCTATCTGGGTGTGAATAAATTTGGTGCTAGTAGTTCCATTTCTTATACTTACTAGTTGGTAGGATTCCTGTTAGATACACTTGCACAAGCATACACGTAGTTGGACCCTCCTATTAGAGATGAATCCCTTCTGATTTGGCTATGGACGGGGATGTGACCTCGCTTACCAATTATATATGTGAGAGTGACCCTAGTTGACTAGTCAGTTGTCAGCATGACCGTGTTATTGATGAGGCACAAGATACCAAGTGTTAGACCTCGGATGCTGGGTTTTCATGAGTTGTGACTGGTCTGAGAGTTGGTGGTAGAACTGTGGAAAGAGTTGGAAAGACCTTATGTAAGCATCATTGCAGAATAATGACTTAGTGACTTGTTGTCCTTGTTGTGTTGTGACTTCATGATTTGGATTGTGATTTCTGCCGTCATTTTCATATTATCATTTATTGTATTCTTGTTGTTACTTATTGTCCGTTAACCTTATTGTGAATTGTAGCATTTTTACTCATCCGTGCAGTCTTTACATATTTACATATCATCTCTATTATTTCTGTTATACTGTTTATTGACCAATAGGTGTCTCGACCGTTCCTCGTCACTACTCCATCGAGGTTAGTCTTGATACTTACTAGGCCCGTCGTGGTGTGCTCATGCTACTCTTCTGCACACTTTTTGTTGTGCAGATTCAGGTACTCACATTCAATTCTGTCGGCCTTGGAAGGAGGCGTACCGGTGGAGACTTCGAGCTATTTTTGCTACATTCGCAGACCGAGGAGTCCCCTTTCCAGCTTTCTGTAATAAGAATAGTTCTTTCAGTATTTCTCTTTGTATAGACATTCTAGAGTCAGAGCCTCTTATGTATCCCTTAGCTTGTGATTTGTGAGATTCCGGGTTTTGAAAATTTTGTTTAGTTATGAGAGAGTTGATATTGTATGTGCCAGGTGGCACCTTAATCATTCAGTTATTTACTTGGTTCAGTTTAAATGTTTTTCTTCCGCAATTGATTATATTTCCGCGCTGTTAGGCTTACCTAGACGTAGGGACTAGGTGGCATCACGACATATCCACGGAGACTGGGGTTGTGACAACTGTGAGCGCATCGTTACCTACATCCACAGTGAGGTAAGTGTTACTTGTTTGAGGAAGGGGTTGCTCGCCAGTAGTTGTTACGATATCTGCTTGCGCGGTGTTTTCGTTCTCCCTTTGAGCAAGTCTATTGCGTATATTGTTTAAAGTGCTTGTCAACCACTCTTCTAGTAGTTTCTTTACTCATGGTGGTGCTTTTTCAGCTGTGGATGTGGAGCTCCCCTTTCACATGAAACCGTCAAGCTTTCGTGAGGGGGAGGTGAATACTTAGCTTGGGCGTAGCGTTTGGTGTTACTTTCTCATCGTCTCCCCTACCATCTTCGTTGATGGTGTTATGTTGGTAGTGACGTCTGCTATCGCTTTCAGTCTCGCACCTCCTTTTTCTGTCATTGTTAGTTTATGCAAACGTGGAAGGAATATTTTTATTTTTTATTTTTTATTATCTAGAAAGAACTATAGTATCAACTAAAACGTCCCCACAGACGGCGCCAAATTATTTGAACAAATAAATACTACACCAATTAACAATAAGTTAATGGGGTGAATCACAGTTGAACTTAATAAATCCTAGACCAAATAGAACAAAACCCTTGATTAAAGAGTAGAGTTTGGGAGCATTAAATAGTGAGCTTAATATGCCAATGATTAACAAAATATGTAATATCATAAATATGTAATAAATGCAAGAAATGACAAGGGTTAGAGCGTGAAGGAATTATCACCCAATGATTGTGTAATTAGGTACTTCCTTTCTCTAACGACGTGGAAAAATAAGTAGTCAATACGTGTATGGGATCTTGAGATTTATGAATAAACGCTGAACAACATGTACTTGAATAAAGTGAATAAGACAACTTTTTTCGTATATTCTTTTCTCAGCTTTACAATATCTCTTAGTTCTCAAAAGGGCAGATCCCTTGTTTGTTCACCATCTCCTCCTATTTATAAGGGACGTTTTCCAAAAAATCCTCAAAAGTACAACGTAAAGAATATCAAAAAAAAAATTCTTCCTCTCTCTTTATGGGTTAAGTTACCGTTATTATACTATCTCAGTTGCCTGCTTTTAGTTGTCGGCCTTTATTTGGACGACCGTCGGTTACTGTATCGTGATCGATCCCATCCTATATTTTGCTTATCGGTTACCGTGATTACTAAATTTAGACCTATACAATTATAAAAACTGCAAAAGGAAAAGGAAATTAATATTTCGACTGTACTGTCAATAATCGGATATTGGGGGTGAACAATGCTCCACGTCAAAAACCCCATCTCATCTTTCGCTCACACGCACACACTGTCTTAACTATACAAAATCAACAATCTTTGAAATCTACTCTACAATAACAAGCAGCTCACTGTTGTCTTTCTTCAGCAATAGACACACATTTATCTTATCACATATTCCAAAATGGCTTCTCTTTCCATCTCTGTAAAGCATACTCTCCCTTCTCTGCTCCACAATCAAACCCCAAAAAACCCCATTTCCCAGAACCTTACCATTGTCTCCAGATCATCACAATCCCACTTTTATGGTCTTAAAGTCCAAAATTCACCTTCATTTTCCACCCCTTCTTCTTCTTCACCTAAAATTTCCATTGTTGCTAAGGTAATATAAATTGCAGTGCATTTGTTACTTTCTCTTAGCTTTTTAGTTTCATTAGCTTTTCTTGATTTGTTTTCTTCTCTTTATATTTTATTGGATGTTTTATAGGTGAACAAAGGTACAGTGCCTCCACCATTCACATTGAAAGATCAAGATGGCAAAAGTGTTAGCCTTTCCAAGTTTAAAGACAAACCTGTTGTGGTTTATTTCTATCCTGCTGATGAAACTCCTGGTTGCACCAAACAGGTATATCTTATGATACTTAGATTTTGCAGTTCTATTTCTTATTAGTCATGTAATTTCTCATTTATGAAGAAAATTTTATCCTTTATAAATAATGTACTGGTGAAAAGTTCCCTGGAGTCATGAAGTCAAGATTAAACATAGTGTCCTGAAGGGCGCCTTGGCATAACTATTAAAGTTGTTACCATGTGACTAGGAGGTCACGAGATCGAGCCGTGGTAACAGTCTCTTGTAGAAACGTAGGGTAACACGGTCTACAATAGACCTTTGTGGTCCGGCCCTTCCCCGGATCCTGCTATGCGGGAGCTTAGTACACCCCGCTGCCCTTTACACGGTTATTATACTGATAATATGAAGCTTAGTACTAGAATTGCAAGGTCCTCTTTTGTATGTCCTTCCAATTCTGACCTATTTGTAAATTATCGGTATATTAGGTCCTCTATTTTACTTTTTGAAGTATCTTTGCTGCAATGCGATGCATATTCAAATATCCAATGTTTATATACCTTAACACTTCTAGTGTATGGGGAATTTTGCTTTTATGGATTTGGTAGCACTTCCTCTTAAAAGTAACAAGATAGACTTACTGTTTGAATGGTTGTCTGGAAATCAGCAGACAATTGCTTCTTCCTTCTCAGTTTATATCTTTTTAGACTGTGATTTATTTGCTCTAGTGCTGACCATAATTTTGTATTTTTCTAGATTACTGCTGTTGAAAATTGAACTAGTTAGAGTTAGATCTACGTTGGGAAGAATATTAGACTATTATTTTTCGTTTAACAACTTTGTAACAATGATCTGCAAAAGTTGCTTTTGGTGATAATCAATATGTGAAAACTGTCTGTAGGCCTGTGCCTTTAGAGACTCTTATGAAAAATTCAAGAAAGCAGGAGCTCAAGTTGTTGGGATTAGTGGAGATGATCCTGCATCTCACAAGGTATTACACATTTACTTGGTTAATGAGAACGACCTTGTTGAACAACTAAATATTTAGGTTCTGTTCTGTTGCCATCTTTTGAGATAACCAAGACGAGGTGTTTGATTCTGCAGGCCTTCGCAAAGAAGTACAGACTCCCATTTACCTTATTGTGTGATGAAGGCAACAAAGTTAGGAAAGAGTGGGGAATCCCAGGAGACCTTTTTGGTACATTGCCCGGAAGACAGACTTATGTCCTTGACAAGAATGGAGTTGTTCAACTCATATATAACAATCAGTTCCAACCTGAAAAGCACATTGATGAAACATTGAAGTTACTTCAAAGCCTTTAAATATTAAGGTTCTCCTTTCCACATTACTTTCCTGCCTTTAAACATTAAATTTCTTGTACTTTTGCTGCCAATTGTATGTGATCTGAGAGTCTGTACAACCATTTTTAGCCATTAGATATGAAAGGAGATGTTAATTTAAATCCTGCTGAATGTTGAACTCGCGGCCTCCCATGAGTGATAAAACTTCTCTATATGGGCCTTTGCTCTTTGTAGTAACTGCAAAATGGATAATTTTCTTCATCTTTCTTTAGCTTGCCACTTCTTAGTGTTGTCGAAACCCCATCAATAGTGATGGATGGTATACTAAGTTGCAAATGAAAATGGAGTTACTCAAGTGATCTTGAAATATTAAGTGGTCAACTGGTAGAACTTGATTCAATAGAATCTTTATTCTTCCTTTTGTACTAATAAAGACAAGCTTTAGTCCTAAGCTGAGATATTCTACATTTTCGGATACCTCGCTTGAGACCTTTCATACATGTGATGATTATTTATTTTCTTTTTACCTCCCTTTCTAATCAGAGAAATATACTACAACATAAGCAGATACATTAAATAACAAACTACTAAATAAACAAGCAGAATATTTTCAGATTTTACTGAATTTGGTTACTTCCCCCATGCATAATCTTGGCTGTTGTAGGGACTAAAGGCTTCAGCCAACCAATTCTTCTTCCTCCAAGATTGCCATCCCATCTCTTCACAGATTTCATCACTATGATTTATACTGAAAGTGGAAATGCAATTTCTCTTATAGAATCTTGTTGTCCTCTTCATAATCTCCATCTCTTGTGTTACCTGTTCAAGCATATTCTCAACAGATGGAAGCTTAAATAGATCATCCACAAGTCGCGACAGCCATATGCAACGTATCTCAGCTGAATGCAGGTTTGAAACACTTTCAAGATAGCCCACGAAAGCCATATTTGGAATCAATGGATGAACTGTACCCCTGTTAAGGAATTGAAAAATGAAAGTTTTTCAGTATCAACCATCAACTATGAGAAGCAACTCAATGAAATTTGTGGCCTAAAGGAAAACTTTAATGTTAGGCCTAAACTCACCACTTCAGTGGCCTTACCCTCTAGCCGGCTCTATCAACAATATTCTCTGGCTAGGAATAAATAGAAATGTTTCATCCGAGTGCCTAATTACCTGTACAATGGAATCATGCCAGAGGGAAACTCTAGTAGAATGCGAAAGGGATCTGGTAATATGTCTCTGAGCTTTTTCTTCCCATCAAAACCAGTTGCAAGTATGACAACATCAGCTTCCAATTTAGTGTTGTCCTCGAATTCGATTCCTCCTTCCCAAAACCACCACTTTGACAATGCTCTTTTGAACAAGATTTTGCCCTTATCAGCCTCGGTGAAAAAATTATCAGGCAAAATAGCCATTTGACAAGATGCATAGTCTTCCTCAAAGGGGTGTTCTGGTTTCAGTCCATACTTTTCCAGTGGAAGTTTCCATACCAAATAGGACTCAATTAACTTCGAAGCTCCTCTTCTCTGTCGCAATATATATTACATTATGTTAGTCCTGTGTGAAATGATGCACTATACTTCAAGAAAGACACACACACAAAAGAAAATACTGGGGCTGACCAGAGGTGAAAGCATGTGGCAAAGCAGTGTCCTGATCAGGCCTTGATTGGGTCTTGAATGGAGGAACTGAGAAGATCGAGTAGAATAGAACAAGTAAAATGGTAAACCCCAAATAGAATAATGTGGAACTGTCCAATGCAATGTCCTTACTACCATTGTACAAGCTTGCCCTTCAGGTCCTACAAAAGAAAAAAAAATATGAAAGAATTACTTTTAACAGTCAAAAGAGTAATTTTAATGGGAAAATTCTTAGGTCAAATTAAAGTCCTGTCTTCAATTCTAATGGGAAAGTTCTAAATATTTAATGGGTGTGACCTTGAAAGAAAAATATACCTATGATGCATTCCTGAAGTCAAAGCATGAGACTTGAAAAATCAAAATACTACTATTCTTTTGACATTATTTATTCTCTGGTCCCTTTTATTGTCACATCTTTAGAAGAAACTAAAATAATTGTAAAGTTGAGGCTTACGTGGACAGTTATGAGTATGTTGGAGTTGATTAATCTATATGATAATTGATAACTACGGCAACAGCTAGCATTTTCATGCAAGATAAGAATAGTACTCATGTCAACAACCACAGTTTCATTTCCTTTTATGGATTTTGACAAACTAACGTCCCTCTCTTTGCCTGCTTTTGGACATTACATAATTTTTTTTTGTTTTTATATTATATTATGCTAATAGTTGTAACATTATATAGTTTCTGAGAAACTATGACTCGAACACAAATCATTTTTTTTTTGGGTTTCACGCGTTGTCTGCTATTCGCATTGGGGCCGACTAAATTCGGATTCGCGTCGGAAAGTGCTATATTAGGGGATAAAGCTTTTCTTGATAAAGGCGACTCCATACTCAGGGTTCGAACCCGAGGCCTCTAGTTAAGGATGAAGGAGTACTTACCACTCTACGGCAAAACTCTTATGGGTAAACAGAAATCTTTGTTAAGGAGTATTGTGTTCTTTGATGTATGAATATATAATGAACGGAAAAGTTTACCTTGATTTGCTTCAGCACATTCAACAGCAAGATCTATTGCTGATTTTTTATAGCCCACCACCACAACTTTCTTCCCTTTAATAAGCTTAGTAGATGCTTCTTGATCAAGTTTAGAGTAATCAAGAGTATGCAGAACTTTACCCTTGAACACTTCTGGTCCTTTTTTCTGTGGAAAATTTGGCATATTTGGTATATCTCCATATTTTCCAGTGCACATCACCAAATACTCGAACGCATACCACTGAAAAAAGAATAAAACATTAAATGCGCAATTTATGTTAGATACATTCTTCTAAATTTTATTGAAAACTAAGGAAGAAAATGAAATATAATAGTAACATGTAAACTTTAGGTCAACAACAACAACAACAGACTAGGGAAATCCGACAAGTGGGGTCTGGTGAGAATAGTACGTACGCAGACCTTACTCTTGGCTTTGAAGGGTAGAGAGGCATAATCAATATTTTCTGGTTAAATACATTTTACGAGATGTTTTTCCATACTTTCCGCATTCATCCTTCAGTTCTAGCTATTTCTGTACCTTGTAATCGACCTGAACAATGTATACTTTTGTTTCCGATGGATACTCGGCTCAAGAAAGATGGAAAGAAATAGTAGAAATTACAATATCGACGATAAGGGCCAGAAAAATAATAACAGACTAAGAGCCAGAAAACACATGGTAGGAATTGAACATGTAGCATATACTTTAGGTATATATGTTAAAAATGAAGAGAAATTTAGAACCTGTAAAGTTTCAGATTGATTGCTTTGGACAGCAACCTCCCAAACTGGTTTTCCATTCAACAAACATCCATATTCACCATTAATTTTAGCACCAAAATAATTCATTTCTCGATCACCAACGAACTTGATCTCCACCACCTTAGAGTTGAACTTGACAAATTTCAACACATCAAAATGTTGAGCATAGGAATACAAATATTCCAATATTTCCTCATAAGTAGGGAAACTCATATTATCCCTCTGACTCCATGGGAAATCAGAAAACTCATAGTCACAACGAGGAGTCTGCAATTTAGTAGACCTATATGAACAATGTTTCCACACTCCTCCAATACAATCCGTGGCTTCCAACAACACAGGCTCGTACTTAGCTAGCTGTTTAGCGGCGGCTACGCCGCTAATTCCAGCTCCAATTATTCCAATTTTAGAACGAATAATAGCCATTAGAAAAATAACGATCTAGCTCGAGTATAATCAAGGAAGAAATAGAGGTTGAGTGTGTGTATAATTTTGAGAGTTTATATATAGAAAGCTGGGATGGTCTTGGACGTGAGGGTTTGAGGTGGTATTTATAGGAATTTGCATGAGATGAGACGATGTGAAATGAAGTGAGAAAAAGAGAGGTGATTGCTACAAGGCACGTGCTTAGACTTGTAAGAATATGTCCATAACAATCTTTTATGTTAGCTAGGTACGTATATGTAATATTAATTGTCAAATAGTTAAGTGCTAATAAATTATTCTATAGATTTGTTGACATTTGCATTTTTGGCTATATTTTATTGTGTTGTAGTACTGATATTTTTGTTACGCGAAGTTTGTTAGCTATGAAATGGAAATTTCATTTAGTCAAATTTCTCTATCTGTTTTAAAAAAAATATATCAGTTGAATTTCACTGCATCTTTCTTCACTTATTTGCATCAAGAATATATTTGAAAATATAAGTTTGCTTAAAATTTTCATAGAGTACATGCTTTGTAACAAGTTGACCTTGCATTTTGGAGACGAAAAGAGCTCAATTTTGAGATTGAGTAGGAAATTTTATTTCAGACAAAAAGATGTCATTTGTATGTGTATGTGTGTATGTTGCTTATTGTAATTGTTAGCAAGCATTATAATATTCAAAGGAAGCAGACAAATATTTTTACAGAAAAATCGTAGAATGTTCTTTAATTAAATAATGAAAATCTTGAAATAATGTACTGATGACTAGATATATTTTGCGTTGGCCTTTGTTATTTGTGTACTAGTTAATTAACTGCATTTGGAGGTCAAACTCATTGATCTCCGTAAATCTCGTAAAAATTTGTGTTAATTACTATCTTATTTTAATGTATAAGTTATAATAACACGCTACCTTTAAAGTTATTTGGCCAAGCTTTTGAAAGAAAAAAATGCGTTTAAGGAAAAGTAGAAGAAATAGCTTCTCTTCAAAACCACTTTTATAAAAATACAATTAGAAACAATTTTTCTAATATTGACCAAACACTAATTATTGCTTAGAAATGCTTTTCAAATTAATTAGCTAAGCATAAACTGCTTCTCACCAATAGTACTTTTGAGAAAAAAAATACTTCTCAAAATAAGTTAATTTTGCCATATAGACTATTGAGTGACGGTGAGATTTAAAACCCAGGACCCGTTGCTTGGTGTACTGCAATTTTAAAAGTATGTATTCGTTTCATCTCAAAGTTTAAGGTGTGATTAACACGCTTATAATAGTTTAACGTCTCAATATCTACCATTTACCACACTCTCACTTTAAGCCTGACCATAAAACAACAGTTAGTTAAATGTAACAATCCATGGAATTTTCTTAGTAGAGCAACGCACAAAAGCAATGACATGTATTTTGCCACAAAATGGGAGAGAGACGTGGGATTGATAGCTTGGAGGCAGAGAATTAAGAGAAAAAGCATGAACTATAAAGAAAAAGTTGAGAATTAATTAATAAGGTGAATCTTTCAAGATTTTCTGCAGTCCATGGGATCAAGGAATCAAATGAAACATCGCAGAAGATGAGAAGAAGCTTAAAGGGAAATGGATGTCCTATAACCAATGTTTGAAATGTATTAATATAATGCAGGATATTCCAATTTGATCATATTTGCAATATTGAATAGTACACGTAAATTAATAATTCATCCCTTCCAATTTATGTAAACTTGTTTGATTGGGCATGAAGTTTAAGAAAAAAATAAAACTTTTGGAATTTGTGGTCCTAAATAAGTCAAAAAGGGAGTTTAGAGTATTTGTGTGGTTATAAAAGCTTCTCATTAAGGGTAGAATTGTAAGTTTTAAGCTAAATTATTACCAAATTTAAAAATAAATCATTCTATTTAGAACGGACCAATAATAGGTTCACATAATAGATGGAGTATTACTTCTGTAATGACCATTGTGCTATTCCTATTCTTTCTTCGTTCTAGATATATATTCGGTTTTCCTCCTATAAGTCACTGCATTTGGGATAGAGAAAAGTAGAAGTACATTTCAGTATTGTATGTACCCTTTTATTCTTTAGTCTCTCCTCCTTTAGTAGAAGTCCTATCCATCTTTTTTCACTTGGTGTCTTGTATTGTATTTATATTGTACCCTTGTATTAAGATGTTTTTTATTCGATACTCTATCGAAAATAACTTATTTATCTTCTAAAAAATAAAAATAAAGCTGCGTACATTTTACTTTCGTCAGGCCCACTTTGAAAAATTACTTGGCTTGTTGTTGTTGTTATTAGTATCTTGTATTTATATTGGAGAGCTCAACCAAAATTAAATTTACGCCGAAAAATTTCACATTGAAAAATATGTGTTCTCTAATATAAATGACCTCATATCCAAAATTCGAAGCCAAAACTTTTGGTCAAAGATGACAGTCACACATATTTAAGCATATGAGATCTTCATCAAAAAGACAAATTAAAATTGTTGACGATATTCCCTTCTTGTTAAATATAAAGGCATAATATGAATAGTATGATCATTACATTGTCCAAACAACTTATAAATTCCACAACATACTAGTCTTTTGAACATTTTAGTTGTTGTAAATTAAAGTCATGCAATGGTTCAATGTATCAAATGATGCCGTGACATACATTTATCCTAAATGACTATATTACCGAATATAAGACGAATATTTAATTTCTTCTCCGTAAATCTGTAATTTGATTGATTTTTTATTTATTATGTTATCTTTGTTAACCAGCGAAATACTGAGAGATAGTTCAGCGACAGAACTATAATCATATGACTTAGAGACTTTAATACATTGTAACGACCAGAAGATGCTATCTATTTAAAACATGAATTTTACGTAATAGATAAACTTTGGACCATATGAAGGACTTACCTAGCTAAACTAGTAAATTTGAAAAATATTCTAACCCAAGTCAAACTTGATCATCTAAAATAGGTAGAGTTAGGATTTTAATTTTATGATTTTGGATTTTAGCATAACGAGTTCAAATATTAATAACCGAATTTTAAATTTAATATGCATAAATATTTAATATGTAATTTTTTAAAATACAAATATACTATTTAAGCAAAAACTACAGGATCAGACTGAAATCGTATTTGAGCGTCTACTTCCCCCTAAATAAAAACAGCCTGGATTGTAACCCAAGACCTTGTACTCTGATATTAGATTATTATGTGTAGGTAAAATGAAGTGTTGACTTTGACCCACGCTCGTTCGTTTCAATCTAAACACCTTGACTCAAGGGTTGAAGTCAGATAATTCTACTATTCAAAACTTTGGAACAAAGTCAACCAAAAGGAAATTATTTTGATAAATTGCTCAACAGATTGCTTGAATAAGAACTGTACTACCTACATCCACAATCGGACAGAACAAGAACTGTAAAATAAAAAAGAAGCAGCAAAATGGAAATTAGCTATGGGACAATATTATATAATTTGATGTTACCCTCAAAGAACCGCATAGCTGACCACTATTTAAGTACTCCCCCAGCTCCAATTTATATGGCGGAATTCGGATTTTGAGAGTCAAACGACTATTTTTTAAAGTAATTTTTTCATATACCTTAAAAATATTTTGAATTTTTAATTATTGTGAAGTTGGTACTTTATAAATAGTTTTCAAATATATAAATTTTGTTTCAAAAACTTAAAGATTCCATGTTTGAATTTACGGTCAAGATTAAGGTGTGTTTTGTTTGAGTCCAGAATCATCTTATCTAAACGTTTAAACTACTAACAAAAAATAATACTTTTATTTACTAATTAGGTCTCAATAAACAAACGTGTTTTCATGCTAGATACCATCAACTCGTTCTTTATTTGCATAGCCACCCCAAAATAATGCATCTTATATGAAGGTACTTAGGGTGAATATAGCCTACTGACTATGGGTTCATTTGAATTCAAACTTTTGACGCGGAGTGTAGATATATGTGGCTTTGAGTGACCTATGACCATAGACACATGCAATTAGTACTATATCCGATAAATTAGAAGAAAATAATAAATATACATATTTCAAAAAAAAAAAAATGCATTCTAATTTGGTTGTCAAGACTTGGTTACTTAGACAGTAGTCCAATATTGCTAGGGAATGGCAGGGTCTAGCTCCTCTCCTTTGAAATTTGAAAGATTGCAGAATAAAGATATATTTCTAGAAGCATTAATTCCCAGATGACAGTCACCTAAAACTCTGAATATTATTCACAACTGAATTTGCCTAGCTAACTTCCAGCTGTGTGAACTCCAATATATATCCCCCTCAAAGATTTTGAGCTTCCAATCTAAAACCTTGTCGATTATAGGCAGTTGCGGAGTCACAATTTTCTTTAAGGACATGTTAAAATATATAAAAGTAAATATACCATGAAATTAAGGGGAATTAATGCATAGTATATATATAAAGTATAATTTATTTTTGTACGTACCTACCTACACAATGTATTTTTCTCGCAAAGGAGTATCAGTTTGTCACCCCTTCTTATAATTAAGGTGGCTCCGCCACTGACTATAGGTGGAGTTGGAAGCTAACATCCATTCCAGTGAATCGAAATGTCAGTTATCGCGCAACAACTATATTTGCTCAAAAGTTATCATATACTTTGTGAGTGTGAAACGATACACATTAATCAAGGGAAAATCATAGCAAACTGTAATAATTTATCGGATCAAATGAAAGAAACGAAAATGAGTAACCAAAATTAGGGGAAGAAACTTTAAAAGCTTTTATTGATCATATTGAGTTGGTCTGCCTCTCCATAAAGAGGCTTAGAGCCTTGCAATGGTGTTCCCCTATCCCATAATATGGGTTTCGTTGTATCCTTCTCTCTCTCGTCAATAGTGGCAAGAAGAAGCCCCCCGTTTCCAGGCTTCCCTCTCTTGGTATTTATAGCTGTGAGCTTCATGAGCTGTCAATAAGTGGTCGTGACCATGTTGTGGATTCTCCCTCATGATGGTGAGTGGTCAGTCCTCTTATAAGTCGAATCAGATAAAGATTAATTACCATTGACTTTAAATGGTTATACGACTTATTTATCACTAATTAACCCAAAAACGGAATTAGCCTCATTAATTGTCGTGGGGTCAGATTCTGACCCATACAATTAGTCCCTCCGCTTAGGGAGGTCGTGCCCTAGCCGAGCTCGATGAGCGGACTTTGTCGGCTATAGTTCGAGAAATTCAGGGAGGGCGGGTCAACTGTTGCTTCGGTCGAGACCGAACTTTCTTTTTCGATTATTCTTAACCTTAATTTTGTCGACGGCCTTAGCTGTTTGCATACTGATGATGGCCTTAGCCTTGATACTGTCGATGGCCTTGGACGTTTACATACTGAAGATGGCCTTAGCCTTAACACTGTCGATGGCCTTAGCCGCTTACATACTGAAACTGGCCTTAGCCTTAATACCGTCGACGGCCTTAGCTGTTTACACACTGAAGATAGCCTTAGCCTTAAAACTGTCGACGGCCTTAGCCGTTTACATACTGAAGATGGCCTTGGCCTTATTACTGTCGATGGCCTTAGCCGTTTACACATTGAAGATGGCCTTAGACTTAATACTGTTGACGGCCTTAGCCGTTTACATACTGAATATGGCCTTAGCCTTAATAATTTCAACGTCCTTAACCGTTTACATACTGAAGATGGCCTCGTAGAGTGCTAGTGTTTTGTTATTTGTGTTGGGCCGTCGTTCAATCGAGATCGATCTCTCCTCTTTGGCGAAGGCATTAAGCCTTTATATTAATTCAAGTGAAGTCATGCTTTGAAGCTTATGTTTGGTTGGAGACTGGTAGTATGCTGTACAGATGAGGAGGGCGAGGATGCACTTGGAATGATTTTAGCGACGTCCAAAATTTGCAGGACGTATGGAACAACCCCTCAGCGTACACAGATCTTTATGACCGCTTTGACGGCGAGGCGCCAGTTGGTAACTGAAAAGTTGCTTCGTGGAGTCTATAATAATGATTCACGTTTTTGTAAAAAACAGACCGTTTTGCAGTTGGTCATGTAGTTAATGATAGCTATTAGGTTCGTGAAAGTGTCACGACCCAAACCTGGTTGTGATGGCACCCAACCCTAAAGCTAGGTAAGCCTGACCAACAATCGCATTTCTATTAAATACTGAGTCTCAAAACCGACAGTTTAAGAATATTATAGTGATTTTGAATAAAAATTCGAAAATATTATTAGAGTAATAAGAACAAATACGAAAACCGATAAACACTCATAAGATCTGGGGTCATGAGTCTAGAGCCTCTAAATAAAACTGGATAATAATATGGAAATAATAAAATCTGGAATGTATGTAAATATAGTAAGCTGGAAAAATGAAGAGCAACCAGGTCTTGCGAACGTCATGCAGCTACCTCAACGACTCTGGAAATATATGGAGATTATGAGTATCAGCTAAGCCTCCACTGTACCTGAATCTGCACACAAGGAGCAGGGAGTAGGGGTGAGTACTACCGACTCAGTGATAATAAGCATATAAAAATGTTTGAAAGAAAGAAATCTACGAAATGCCACAAAGCAAAGCTAAAACTAACAGTCCTCTACTCTAGCTACGAACTAACAACACAACAATATCAAAATAGCAATCAAGTATCAGATAAAAATGCAATGCAATGCACATGAATACACTACGGCGTGCAGCCCAAGCCATCCATATTTATTTATCGTCGATGACGCTCACTGGGGGTGTGTACATACTCCGGAGGGGCTCCTTCAGCCCAAGCGCAATATCAGCTAGGTGTTGGCATAAAACAGGCTCTCGGCCTTAATATCAATGTATACAATTGCTATGACGTGTAGCCCGATCCAATGTATATAATTGCTACGGCGTGTAGTCCGATACATGCTCAGTCCACAGTATGCATAGGAGTCACATAACAGATCCAACTTATTTTCCAATTTCCAATTCCTATGAAGAATATAATCTAATTATTTAAATTTAGGAAAAGTGACTTAGCATTACATTACGGTGATTAAACACAGGACCGAGATCAATAATTATGCAAATCATGTCATCACACAGATATTTACCCTAGTCGGGTACTACAGATCGGCACAAGGCCCCAAACATGGCATTAAACCCAATTATCAACAACATAATGTGCGTATCACCCGCCAATTATTTATATTCCGCCCTCAGGATGGACCAAGTCACAATCCCCAATCATATACCATCCCGCACCTGCCATGGGGTGCGGGTCATGCCCTAACATAGCGTCACGATGTGATAAACCGGGATTTCAAACCCTCAGGCCATCATCTATACAAACTACTCACCTCTAACCGGGCGTAGACTAGCCCACAATGCCCTTTCCTCCTGTATCGACCTATTCTCACGTCGAATATATTCAAAATCACAACGAAACTAAAATTATTCGAAAAACACTAAAAATCACGAAGTTGACATAACCCGACCCTCGGGCCCACTTCTCGAAAAATTTTGAAAACCACATCTTTGGATTTCTCATCTCTCCACGAGTCTGTACACATAAAGAACACAAAAATCGGAGTTCGTTTGACCCATCAAATCGACCCCTAAAGGTCTCATAATCTCAGGCCCCAAAATCCTATTTTCTACTGTTTTTCATGAATTAAAAGCTGGGATTATGGTTTATATCACCTATAAATGAGTGTTAATAATCAAATAACTTACGTCTGCAATACCCACTTATTTTCTGTCTAAAAAATCGCCTCGGAAGCTTCTTCTAGCTCAAAATTTGGAAGAAAATTCGACGTGCTCATTATAGGTATACTGTTCACGCGTTTTGCTGCTCCCAATGGATTTCTTGTGAAATTCTAATGAATTTAGGCTTTTGAATCACTCAATTGGACCTTATAATGAAGGATATTTGTAGGTATTGATATTTGCAAATAGTGCAAGTTTTTAATACTCCGACAGGGGCAATTTCGTCATTAATTTAAAAATCTAGGCAAACCTTGGTAAAATGGCCATAAAATCCTCATACGATGTCCAAATTTGACAATTCTTTTTGCTACGTGTCCATAATTACGATACGGATCTAGTGCTTCATTCAAAACAGTAATCCAAGCTTATTTTTTCAATATGATATTATTTATGCTTGAAGAAACGACGTCGAAGCATAAGAAAAACGAGCACAACGCAACCCAAACCTATCCGAAACTCACCTGAACTTATCGGGACCACATACGAACATACTAAAACATCACATATGATCATCTAAACTTAGTTTCACTCTCAAAACACCAAAAATAATATCAAACACCAAAGTTACATCGGATTCAAGCTTAAGTTTTTCTTAGACTTGCGAAACACACATTTGATCCAAAACCCGACCTAAACACCTCCGATTGATTTGAAAATTTGCATGCATATCCAAAATCACCTAATAGAGCTAATGAAACCGTTGGAATTCCATTCCAACACCCAGATCAAAATTTCATCTATCAACCCCACTTTGCCAAAATTCTGACTTAGCCAATTCAAGCCTAATTCTGCACCAGACCTCCAAATTCAGTTTTGATTTCACTCCTAAGTCAAAAATCACCATCCAAAACTAGCGGGGTCATAGAAAATCCATTCCAAGCCCTCTAAATCATAAGTTAACACTTGGTTGATGTTTCCAAACTAACCTTCTCACAAAGAGACTAGTTGTCTCATTTCTATCAAAACTCCATCCGAATTACTTCAAACTCTCAAAATACATATATTGAAACATATAAAAGCATAAAACGGGAAAAACGGGGAAGTAATTTATGGGAAGACGGGTCAGGTCGTTACTGATACATAGAATCTCGTAATTGATGCAAAATACCACACGTCTTGACTTGTTCTAATAAAAGCACTACTTGGTCATATACTAAACCTTAAAACATCTGAGTGCTACATATAGAATCTTCAACACATCAAAATCATTCTCAAGATTCATCTACCCTTATATTCACTGCAAATTACTTGACTTAACGAATTGAACCACTCGTGCCTTATCAGCACTCTGACACCTCAGGACATGATCTCATTCCGATACAACCAAAGAACTTCCTTCTCTTTACACTAAGCATTATCTACCAACAACTCAAGATATCTTATTATTTTCTCACATCTACTAAGCATCATATAACCTCTGTTGAAATTTAGCTTCTCCCGTGCCACCCTCGGCTCAATTTCTGCAACCAGAACTGATTCACTCGTATGCATCAATTCGGAACTAACATAATACCTAATTCAACAATTCGCTAATCAACGGAAACCTCCCCAACTTAGCTCGAAGCCATATATACCACAACACATATATTCTTTTGTTGTCGTAACATCATGGGAAGATTAAACTCACTCTTTCAAAAGCTTGTGGAAACACGAGTCATCAGAAATTTTTAACTCTTCTGCAATTCTTGCATTCATTCATCTAACAGTTGAGTCCACTCTTTCAGCGACAAAATTCTTTACAAAGTCCCAAATTTTTCAAAAATTTTGGCAGAGTTTCCTTTGTAACTGAGCCTATCCACATTCTAGAGAATCACCAAAACCATCCCAACAACACGTCCCAACTTGATAAAGCATCACAATGTATATCAACAACAGTAATCTCAATACTACATGTCTTATATCATCAAAATTAATACACGGACATGCGTTGCACCTATCCACATATACAAAATACCTTTCAATTACACATGAAATCTTCTCACAATATACATAGGAACCGCATCACTTCAGAACACTCCACAGGAGATAACCCACCGGCTTCCCCTCAGTATAACATTTCTGTATACCTTCCACCGTCATACACACTACACAACTACTTAGTCTTCCTGGGTCTGAACACATATCGTATCGTGCAATTTACTTCACTCCCACTAGGAGACTCGAAAAGATTCTTCACGCGCCCACAACTCGAGCTACTCATCGGACCACCATAGGAAATGAATCACTTGACAGTTCATCCATTATCTAGAAGACTCTTTCATTACTACCAGGTCATATAATTGCATTTCGCAGTACTAGGATACTCATCACACGATCACCAAATTGTCATTCCTGCTAATAGCGACAATGCCGAACATATACGTTCAAAACACTTGATCATACGATCAGCACCTCAGTGCTCAGCCTTAGGTAAGGCCCGTCCTCCAGACTGGCCTAATATCAACCTCACGAATATTACACCTCGCCCCTCAGTCGGGGAATCGCAAGCCATCGAAGCACATATAATACCGAGCGTTCATGCGTGCATGCGAGCACATGGAAGGAATTTTAAGAGTTACTCTTTCAAGCTAAATCAAGGACGCACGATAAGATTTCATGAAAGTGGAGTGTTTCCAAAAGGTTCTGTAGCCTCCTGCTTATAAGTGTGGTGCACGACATATCCATAAACAAGACTCTACTAAACCAGCTCATGACTCGTGAAGCCTAGTAACTTAGGCTCTGATACCAACTTGTCACGAACCAAACCCGGTCCTGATAGCACCCAGCCCTAAAACTAGGTAAGCCTGACCAACACTGGCATTTCTATTAAATATTGAGTCTCAAAACCAACAGTTTAAGAATATTATCGCAATTTAGAATAACAATCCGAAAATATTAATAGAGGAATAAGAACAAATACGGAAACCGATAAACACAGATCTGGGGTCACGAGTCTAGAGCCTCTAAATAAAACTGGATAATAATATCTGAATGGAAATAATAAAATCTAGAATGTATATATAAATAGTAAGCTCCAAAAATGAAGAGCAGCCAGGTCGTGGGAACGTTATGCATCTACCTCAACGACTCTGGAAATATCTAGAGACTATGAGTATCAGCTAAGCCTCCGATGTACCTGAATCTGCACACAAGGTGCAGGGAGTATGGGTGAGTACTACCGACTCAGTGAATAATAAGCATAGAAAAATGTCTGAAAGTAAGAAATTCACGAAATGCCACAAAACAAAGCTAAAACTAACAGTCCTCTACTCTAGCTACGAACTAACAGCCCAACAATATCAAAATAGCAATCAAGTATTAGATAAAAATGCATTGCAATGCACATGAATACGCTACGGCGTGCAACCCGAACCATCCATATTAAAATATCGTCGACGGCGCTCACTGGGGGTGTGCACAGACTCCGGAGGGGCTCCTTCAGCCCAAGCGCAATATCAGCCAGGTGTTGGCATAAAACAGGCTCTCAGCCTCAATATCAATGCATACAATTGCTACGGCGTGTAGCCCGATCCAATGAATATAATCGCTATGGCGTGTAGCCCGATCCATGCTTAGTCCACAGTATGCATAAGAGTCACATAACATATTCAACTTATTTTCCAATTTTCAATTCTTAGGAAGAATATAATTTAATTATTTAATTTCAGGAAAAGTGACTTAGCAATTTATTACGGTGATTAAACAAAGGACTGAGATCAATGATTATGCAAATCACGTCATCACACAGATATTTATCCTAGTCAGGTACTACAGATCGGCACAAGGCCCCAAACATGGCATTAAGCCCAATTATCAGCAATACAATGTGCGTATCAGCCACCAATCATTTATATTCCGCTCTCGAGATGGACCAAGTCACAATTCCCAATCATATACCATCCCGCACCTGTGGTGGGGTGCGGTTCACGCCCTAACATAGTGTCACGATGTGATAAACCGGTATTTTAAACCCTCAGGCCATCATCTATACAAACTACTCACCTCTAACCGGCCGTAGACTAGCCCGCGATGCCCTTTCCTCCTGTATCGACCTATTCGCGCATCGAATCTAGTCAAAATTACAACGAATACATAAATATGGGCTAAATAAACATAACCCAACTAAATCTATTCGAAATCACTTAAATCACGAAGTTGGCAAAATCCGAGCCCCGGGCCTACTTTGCAAAAATTCTGATAATCATATATTTGGATTCCTCGTCTCGCCACGAGTCTGTATAATATAAAGAACACCAAAATCGGAGCCCGTTACCCCCTCAAATAGACCCCTAAAGGTCTCATAATCTCAGACCCCAAAATCTTATTTTTCTACTATTTTTCATGAATTAAAGGCTGGGATTATGGTTTATAATCACCTATAAACGAGTTTTAATAATCAAATAACTTATCTCTGCGATAAAAACTGATTTTATATCTTACAAATTACCTCGGAAGCTTCTTCACGTTCAAAAATTGGAAGAAAACTCGAACTGCTCATTATAGGTATATACTGTTCACGCGTTTTGCTGCTCCCAATGGATTCCATGGGAAATTCTAATGAATTTAGTCTTTTGAGTCACTCAATTTGAACTTATAATGAAGGAGATATGTATGTTTTAATATTTGCAAATAGTGCAGGTTTTTAATACGCCGTCAGGGGTAATTTCGTCATTAACTTAAAAATCTGGGCAAACCTTGGTAAAACGGTCATAAAATCCTCATACGATGTCCAAATTTGACGATTGTTTTTGCTACGGGTCCTTAATTACTATACGGATCTAGTGCTTCATTCAAAACAGTAATCCGAGATTATTTGTTCAATATGATATCATTTATGCTTGAAGAAACGACGTCGAAGCATATGAAAAACTAGCACAACGCCGCACAAAACTATCCGAAACTCACCCAAACTCCTCGGGACCACATACGAGCATACTAAAACATCACATATGATCATTCAAACTTAGTTGCACTCTCAAAATACCAAAACCACCATCAAGCACCAAATTTACATCGGATTCAAGCCTAAGTTCTTCTAAAACATCCGAAACACACATTTGATACAAACCCCGACCTAAACACCTCCGAATGATCTACAAATTTGCATGCATATCCAAAATCACCTAACGGAGCTACTGAAATTGTCTGAATTCCATTCCAACCCCGGATCAAAATCTCACCTATCAACCGAACTTCGCCAAAATTCTAACTTAGTCAATTCAAGCCTAATTCTACACCGGACCTCCAAGTTCAGTTCCGATTTCACTTCTAAGTCACAAATCACCTTCCAAAAATAGTCGTATTATCAAAAATCCATTCTGAGCCCTATAACTCATAAGTCAATGCTCGGTTGAGTTTTTCAAACTAACCTTCTCAAAAAGAGACTAGTTGTCTCAATTCTATCCAAACTCCATCCAAATTACTTCAAACTCTCCAGATACATTTATTGAAACACATAAAAGCATAAAACAGGGAAAATGGGGCAATAATTCATGGGACGATGGGTCAGGACATTACAGAAAGCCATTTATGTGCTTATAAATATCGGGTTGGGGGCATTTATTTCTCTCATTCCCATTGTTAGTGTGAGGGAGATTTTGAAGAAACCCTTCATCTTGTTGTTTCATCTTCCTCTTTGTTCTTTGATTCTTACAACCTCTATCTTGCCACCAGATATTCCCTTGTTCTTGTCAGTGAATTAGTGATGACAGGCAGTTCTTCTCAAAATTTTCTCCCGGCGAGCTTTCCGGTTAGTTTTCCAGTGGTTGAAGGACCACCTCCGGTAATGGGAGGTGCATGACCGGCAGAGATCGACGAAACTCCATCGATTGATGAGATATTGTCTCTTCACAGAGGCCTGATGATTGTCTTCACCGACGATGATGGAGAGGATCGGGTGGATGAAGCCCCATTAATGGGGGAAGTTGGGATGGCCCAACTACGGGAACAGTGGAGGATCCCTAGCTACGCCAATATTTTTCTCGCTCGGAGAGAGGAGAGGGTACACACCGATCATAGGGAGTACTGCGTCTTCTACGCCTATCCCTTTAAGTTGGGATTTAAGCTTCCACTCCCCATGATGGTAGTTGATTTTTGCCGCTATTACGGGGTGTGCCCAGGTTAGCATGCTCCTTATCTTTACAAGTTACTGGCGATGTTCATCAAGTATCCAGAACTAGCTATTAGGGAGGTCACGGTGCATCACGTGCTCAGTCTTTACGCTCCTCAGAGGGTCCTTGGAACCATAATTCAAGCACGTCCTCATGGGTCAATGTGCCTTACCGTAGAATTGGATGACGAGGTCGGCCTTCGCCCTTTTGAGCATTTCTTCTATATTAGAACTAATCATTTGGTGGCATCCTACTTGGGTTCCCAGAGGCATGGAACCATGCACGTAAGATTTTTAGTCGTCGAATTCTCTCTTTTGCCACTCTTTACGTCTTGCGCCCGTAAATGTTAATTTGTGAGAGCTTTGTAGCTGACAAGTCACCGCCAACTCTGTTAGCTGGGATACATGAGTGGGTAGAGGCCGTGCTCACCCATATGGTTGGGATACGCACGTGGACGTCATTCTGGGAGAGGCATGGTCATACGCTTGTGACAGGTAAAAAGTTGATTTTTTCTCTTGTCCCTTTAATTCTGTTTATCAGATCTTTTTAATCAAGGAGCGCACGCCGCATCAGAGTCCCTCAATTGGATTTCTGCCGGCCGGGTGCAATTTCTCGTCTTAGTACAGCAGCGGTGCGACTCCCAATATCGAGGGCGGCATTGGTTGAATCTTTGACGGCTCCTTCTCCAGCACGGGCCGCACTTCAAAACGAGGGGCCATCATGGATCGTGCGCCCCAGAACGAATCTCCCTCGCCTAAGGAGGAAGAGAAGAGGCCAATGATGAGATGAAGGGTCATTTTCATGCTGGCTCCACTTGTAATTATTAATTGGACTCCCCCAGCAGATACGGAGAGGAGTGCGGCTACAGCGCTTGCCCCTGAGGGCGAACACGTAGTGGGGGTTGCCCCGGTTTGATTAGGCCATGATAATACCATTGCTTCAGCGACTCTATTAGCGGTTCCAGTCGCTGAGATGGGAGGTAGTTCTTCAGCTGTTGCTTTTATTGGTGAATCGAGCGCCCCTTTGACGGTTGAAGGAAGAAGGGATGATGAGGATGAGTATGGGTACAAATCCTACTTAGACCCTGATGACGTTCTTATATTTCGAGATGGCTTTACCAATTCAACGGTGCGTGCAGAGGGGCGATCACGCTTCTTTGAGGTTCCCACAGAGTCGAACTTATTGCTCCAAGGGAATAACTTGGTGCCGTTGTTTGAGGTATTATGCTCAGAGGCCGAGAACGCATCGTTGAGGGACGTCATGGATATCGGGTTGATGAGTGAAGTGGCCGTGATGGGCCTGAGGGTACATATTATGAACTTGGTCCATTGTTTCTTGCCTTAGTCTATTCTTTATCTTACTTTTGTTGTTTTTGCTTTGTAGTCTTATTTTTAGAGGTGGAGGGTATTCGTCGAGCCAACGTCCACTCGGGGATATTTCTGCGGGTGCAGGATAAGTACCGCCACTATCGAGATCGGTGCTGAGGCTTGCGTGAGAGCTTGAGGTCTGATCCTTGCAAACCGGGCTTTGGTCAAGGAGCTAGCGAGGCGGGAGCTTCAGTTGAAGCAATTACATGGTAGAACGTACACCCTCAAGGAGAATCTTTGTCAGAAGGATGAGGAACTTGAGGAGGGAAGGAGGGATGCAACTAAGAGAAAACGCCGGGGCCAGGATAAGGAGGCGGAGGTTACTGCGGCCTAGCGTGGGAGAGTAGCCGCTTTGGAGGTTGAGGTTGCGGCTCTAAAGCTTCAGGTAAGTGCTGCCTCATCGAGACTCGTACGGTTGGAGAAGGCAGTCCGCGTGCATGAATCTCAGCGTCTGTCGAAAAGGACTACGACGTCCGAGAGGGAAGCAGGGCTCAAGGAGCGGATCAACCTTCTTGAGCTGGAGGCCCAAGTTATTGTGGATCACGTCGGAACCTTAGAAAGAGAAAATAAGTAGCTGCAGGACCAAGACTCCGTTTCCATCTAGGCTCGTGAGCTTTGGGTCTTTACCAAGGTCCAACGTGATATGTATAAGAATTTATGGGAGGCCGGCATCGTGACGGAAGATGCTTTCAAGGAAGGACGCAAAAAGGCTCGTGAGGTACTGATTGTGGTTTTGAGGCGGCTACGCCAGAGGTAGATGATGGTGCAGGCTGTGGCGTGGACGGCGTCAAGTAAAATTTTTTTTTATTCGCCAGTTGGCGTTTATGTGCTTCTTATTTTTTTTTTGTACTGATCGGCCTTGGCCGGGTGTAAGCAAGAATGACCTGCAACTAACTTTGTATATAAATGAAGTTCCTTTTCTGTTATTTGCTTAGTACTTATTTTTGCATCGTCCCTTCTTCCCCCTTAGACTTTTCTTTGCACGCGTCCGAAGGGGTGATTTGCCTTCGAGTTTGATCCTGGCAGGCATGTTTATTCTTGATTATTGACGACTTTTTTATTCAACTCGGTATAAGAGAGTTGGAGCCGTTACTTAGCAATAGTGGAACATAGCCTTTGTCCCAGTTTAGGCGTGGTCGAACTACTTGCCATGATGATAAAAAGCGTGGCCTAGTAGTTTGGCCAGGGCCAAACTTTACATGGACCAAATCTTAGTTCTAGTTGGGAGTACTTACTTGACTGGTGAGGGAGCCTAGTATGCGCCCTGATTCGTCGGAGGTCGAGTTTTGCTTATTTCTATGATGAAGGCGCTCGGCCTGGGTCCTAGTTCAACTGTGGTTGAGCTTTTTAGGATGGAGGCATCTATCATTATGGTTCGAGCGGGATCGAACCTGTTAGATTCAATAGCGAAGTCACGTAGCCTGAATTTTGGTTCAGCCGTTGAACTTTGTTAAATTAGATGGTGAAGGCGCGTAGCCTGAGTCCTAGTTCAATCGTGATTGATCTTTGCTACTTTTGATGGCGAAGGAGCATAGCCTGAGTCCTAGTTCCATTGTAGTTGAACTTTGATAAATTTGATGGCGAAGGCGCATAACCTGAGTCCTAGTTCAATCGTAGTTGATCTTTGATAAAATATATGACGAAGGCGCATAGCCTGAGTCCCAGTTCAACCGTAGTTGAACTTTGATAAATTCGATGGCGAAGAAGCATAGTATGAGTCCCGATTTAACTGTAGTTGAATTTTGATAAATTTGATGGCGAAGGCGCATAGCCTGAGTCTCAATTCAACCATAGTCGAATTTTGATAAATTTGATGGCGAAGGCACATAGCCTGAGTCCCAATTCAACTTTAGTTGAATTTACTGGAGAAAGCGCATAGCTTGGATTCGATGGTGAAGGTGCATGGCCTTGATTCGATCGTGAAGGCGCATAGCGTGGATTTGATTATGAAGGCGCATAGCCTATGTTATGGTTCAACTGTAGTTGAACTTTGATTCATTTGATGATGAGGGCGCGTAGTCTGAGTCCCAGTTCAGCCGTAATTTAACTTACTGGAGAAGGCGCATAGCTTGGATTCGATGGTGAAGGAGCATAGCCTGAGTCCCGGTTCAACTGTAGTTAAACTTCGATACATTTGATGACGAGGGCGCCTAGCCTGAATCCTAGTTCAACAGTAGTTGAATTACTGGAGAAGGAGCATAGCCTTGATTCGATTGTGAAGGCGCATATCCTGGATTCAATGGTGAAGGCACATAGCCTGAGTCCCGGTTTAACTGTAGTTGATCTTCGATACATTTGATGATGAGAGCGCGTAGCCTGAGTCCCAGTTCAACCGTAGTTGAATGTACTGGAGAAGGCGCATAGCCTTAATTCGACTATGAAGGCACATAGCCTGGATTTAATAGTGAAGGCGCATAGCCTGAGTCCCGGTTCAACTGTAGTTGAACTTTGATACATTTGATGACAAGGGCGTGTAGCCTGAGTCCCACTTCAACCGTAGTTGAACTTTGATACATTTGATGATGAGGGCGCGTAGCCTGAGTCCCAGTTCAACCGTAGTTGAACTTACTGGAGAAGGCGCATAAATTGGATTTGATGGTGAAGGCGCATAGCCTGAATCCCCATTCAACCGTCGTTGAACTTTGATGCATTTGATGACGAAGGCACGTAGCCTGAGTCCCAGTACAACCGTAGCTGAACTTTGATACATTAGATAATGAAGGCGTGAAGCTTGAATCTTGTTATGTCAGTGTTTGAGAGCTGAAGCTCGATTTTGATTCGAGATCTTAAACAGCTCACACGCTGTCTTCCCAATCGGGGTATGTAGGATGGCCTGAGGTGACTCTTGGCTCGAGATATCTTTATGCCGATTTCCTGCTGAAGCCCCTATCGGGGATGCGGGAGATGCCTTACCGAGATCCTCCCTCGGGGGGGGGGGGGGTTTCTTCTTCTTGCTTGCACTATTCGAGAGAGGAGAGGCAGGGGAGTTGGATCTCGATTTGAGATCTTCGAACTCCCTCTGTCCGATATGCTACTTTGGCTTGTCTGAGTTGGGTTGTTCTTTGGCAATTATTTCTTTCTGATTCAGGGTAGAACTACGCGGTTTTGTTATGAAATCCTCACAGACTGCGCCAAATTATTTGCTCAAAAGTTATCATATACTTTATGAGTGTGAAACAATACACATTAATCAAGGGAAAATCATAACAAACTGTAATAATCCATCGGACCAAATGAAAGAAATAAAAATGAATAACCAATATTAGGGGAAGAAACTTTAAAAGCTTTTATTGATCATATTGAGTTGGTCTGCCTCTCCATAGAGAGGTTCAGAGCCTTGCAATGGTATTCCCCTTTCTCATAATATGGGTTTCGTTGTATCCTTCTCTCTCGTGAATAGCAGCAAAGAAGAAGCCCCCCTTTCTAGGATTCCCTCTCTTGGTATTTATAGTTGTGAGCTTCATGAGCTGTTAATAAGTGGCCATGACCACGTTGTGGATTCGTCCTCATGATGGTGAGTGGGCCGTTCTCTTATGAGTTGAATCAGAAAAAGATTAAGTACCATCGACTTTAAGTAGTCATACGGCTTATTAATCATGAATTAACCGAAAAACGGAATTAGCCTCATTAGTTGTTGTGGGGTCAGATTCTGACCCGTACAAACTACATATTTAGTATATTCCGACAATATCGATCGGATATGAAGACGATAGAGTGTGGGCAGATCTTGTCCCTATTTCGGGTAGGCAGAGAAGGTGTTTTGGATATACTTTGTCTAACCTAATCATTGAGTTATCATTACGTGTATAGTTGATAACAACATGGGGATTCATGAAGTGTGCCAGTTCAGTTGTGAAGACCCTTCCATTCTCTTAACTAGTCATAACAACCAAAATGGAGCAGTCTTCTTATTGAAATATATATACATTTGATTATTTGGTTTTGATTTATTGAATAGTACTGCTTAGGTGCATGTCTATGGTCATTGTTCAGCCAATTTTTAATTTTATTCTTCTTCGTTGAGATTCAATAAGTCATACATTTAATAATTTTACGTTTTCCAAAATCCTGCATTGGTATTACGTTGCATGAGTTTGGAGTAGTTACAAATAATACTATTCATATATAGCTAACTACCCAAAATTAATCCCTCTTAATTTGGTAGACTTTGTACTACAATTTCAGAGTCGAACAATTCTTTGACTTCAATCCTTGAGTCAAAATATTTAGATTGAACAGAAGTCATGGTCAACTTTTCATTTTCTACATATACTTAATCTAATGTCCAAATACAAGAATTTGAATTTAATTTCAGTCAGGGTGAATTTAATTTGTATACCAGGGAATCGGTAAAATAATTAAGTCTTTAGTTGTGAGTCGAGACACTAGAATGATTTCTGTTTCATTGATGATCACACTTGACTTTGATTATATTATTTTACAAGCTTACATACAAATCCAGTAAAAGTTTTACATAGCTAGCTAGGTCTTTTCCATGGTCCAAAGTTTATTTATTATACATATCAAGAGTCATGATTTTAATCGGTCGCATCTTCTGGCAGCAGGAATAATTTATTAAAAATTTACGACTAATATGCATAACGAAATAAAGAGAAAAAAATCTTTAACAACCATATATGACGCTATTTTAATAAAATATACATTGTAGTTTTCTTTTTTTCTTTTTAAATCTCCTTGTTGGGGCAAGGGGAGGTGGCATATATGTTTTTTCATATCATTAATATTATTTAACTTATTATAACAGACTATTTATTAATTTAGATTATCAATCAATAATATTGAATCTTGTTATTCGATCATCGATAGATATTGTGACTTGTACTTAAGTCTTCCTTAGAATTCTTTTTTGTAAATCACAAATCTTGCAAGGGATAACAGGTTTACATTATTTTTTATCAAAATGATACAATATTAGTTATAACTAGGAGTTGCCTTTGTTGTGGAGCGCTTTATCTTCCAATGTGGAATTGTTCGACGCGAATTTGGATTTAATCAGATCCGAATATAAATACCAAACACCGGGTAGAAAACTAAAAAAAAAAATCTTCAAATTGCATATACTGGAGGCTGAGGACTATATTCTCCTCCATTTTTTTTGGTGATGGTAATATAAAGGTAAGGCACAATGCCTAACCCCCTCACCCCCTTACACCCCCCTCCGCACCAACAAAATGGTGGAGTTTGATAAAGAAAATCAGTACAATTAAATTGAGTTATCTGTAATTATTTTACAAATGACATGATTATGTATATAAATACTTTTTACACTGTTAGTACATAAGAGTTATAACTCTAAATAAAGAGTCACCGTGCCTGCTCACTAAAATATAGGGAAAACATAATTTTACACCTTTAAATTCAAGATGTACAGCAACTCCAGTATTATTTAATAATGTTGTGAAGCGTGTCAGACTAATAGAAGGAAAATATACCTTTTTTTCTTAAAAAATAATAAATTGTATAAGAAAAAATAAAATTTACGTGGTTCGATAATTTTTGCATACTTCATCGCTACACAAAGAATAGCTCTTTATTAATTGAAGAGAAAGCAGAAGTTGAGGGATGATCTGAAAATGAAAATGCAGACCCCTTGTATAGGCATCAGAATACCATGTCGACGTAAGCGCTTACGTCATAATCAAAGATGAATTCTTCAGTGTATCATTTTTCTTCTCTCTTTGACTTTTCTTTCTTTCACATACAACAACATGTTTGCTTCTATCAATCTCCCCCTCAAACCTATATTACATAAAGAATAAAATTAAAAAAAAGGATTTGCTTTTCTCTGGCGGCGCCTTCACGCTATTAGTCTTCAAGGCTAACTAAGGCAGTACAGAACCTCAATTGTCAACACCGACAACTTTGGTTAATGTGTCTGATGGGTTCTTTGATTTTGGTATCTTCTGCAGGGAAAGAGTTCCTTCAATTATCAACTCTCGAATGTGATGATATGTGAATTGAATGTACTTTGATCTTGCATGAAATACTGAATTCTTGTCAAGACGAATTGCACTTTGGCTATCAATGAAAAGCTCACAATTGTCCTGCTCTTTACCTAGCTCTTTAAAAAATTTCTTGAGCCAAATCAACTCTTTTTCAACTTCTGAGATTGTCATGTACTTTGCTTTAGTGGTAGATAAAGCAATACTTTTCTGAAGTATGGACATCCAATTAACAGCAACACCACCTGTCACATCTCCTTTTTTCCCACCCCGAGGGCGAAAGGGAGTTTTTCCAATTAAAGGACAATTGAAACGGAATTCGTTTATTTAATTCAGAGTCGCCACTTGGGAGATTTATGGTGTCCCAAATCACCGGTCTAATCTCGAATCGAGGAAAATATTAACTCCGGTTAACAGTCCGCGAACCAGAAATCTGAATAAAGAATTCTGTTAACCCAAGAGAAGGTGTAAGGCATTCCCGAGTTCCGTGGTACTAGCACGGTCGCTCAACTGTTATATTCAGCTTAATTATCTGATTTTATACAATAATGAACTTATGCGAATTTTAACTGAACCGCTTTTATTATTATTATTATTATTATTATTATTATTATTATTATTATTATTATTATTATTATTATTATTATTATTATTATTATTATTATTATTATTATTTACAGAGAATTGCAATATTGTGAAAACATATCTCGGACCACGTCACAGCCAGTTTACCCGTGGTCGTCGACACATTTCGACTATGTCGAGACTTGGATTTGGGTTGCATAAATGCACACCCTAATTTAGGAAGGTAAGATTAATTAAGGCGCGTCCTGAAGAGAGTCTAGCGAGTTATAATCTTTTGGGAGGATCGTGAAATTCGCTAAACGAACCATCTCGATTTTCTAAATATTTTTTAACCTTTACTGAGGGCCCTACAAATTATAATGTACTGTGGTGAGGCACGCCTCCTTTGTTGACGGATATCCTAAAGTCACTACATTTTTTCTATTAAATTTATCTCTAAAATAAAAGATAGTAACCCTAAGTAATTACAAACTTGAAAAATGGAGTACCATTAGATTAGGAAAAATATTAACGAGAGGAGTATTACTAAGATTGAAATTATAAATAAAATAGGGAATTCGACAAATAAAACATTCAAAAGAGGCTAATTATCCTATACGTAATTTAAACTCATTGTTAGTTAGATTACCTCTAGTTGGCCCATGTGCTTCTTATGATCCTAAACCGATTAGTTAGCTGAACTTACTATAACTAAAAGTTCTATGCGAGTGCATATGTAATCAAAAGTTCTTTCTTTTCAGTTTGAGTAATGGACGATTCACATCAACTAAAAAAATTGTTACACCATATACCTTACGTCATTGGTAATACACAAACTAAACCATGTTATTAACTTTTGAATTTTAGGCATCAACTATTGAATGAAAATCACGAGTGCTAGACAAATAGCTTCCTGTCCTATCTCACTTCCGACTTTGAAATTGCGCTATTTATATACTAAACTAAATTGATAGAGCCAAAGACTTATTATTCTCCCAATTCAATTAGTTATAGTCCAATAGTCATGATCATACAAATGACAATATAAGAGAAAACTTGATCGACACCCATTTTTATACGTTAGAACTCAAACAAAATAAATGCAGAACTCAATGCTAAACAGCGTTGCTTCATTAGTATATTTTAAAGAAGAATAAAACTGAGATTTTAATACTAGGGAATAAACTAACGACATTCACATAAAAATCTTCACTTATTACTTCACTTCATAACTTCAACACACATGATCAGATTGTGTACCTGAAATGTGAGATAGAAGAAGAGGAGAGATTAGCGGCAGCAGTATTAATGGCAGTGCAACGGCAGTAGTAATACAACTCAACACACTGGTCATACGAAATGAAACCTAAGAGCAAATTCGAAAACCAAATGGAATACCGATATATTTGATAAAATAGCGACAATGTATGCCCAATGATAAAACTGAGCAGAATCCGAAAGACAACAGAAACGGGGAAAACAAACAGTTTTTTTATTTTGGACACTCAAAGAAGAAGGTTTCAAGACTTCACAGAAGCAAATATACCCTAGTACTAATTTTTGGAAGAGGCAACTTCTTTAAGTTTTTCATTCCCAAAACACTGCAATTCTTATGTCAAAGTTCAAAACCCTTTCAATTCAAAGTTCTGAAAGAAAAAAATTATGTTTCAAAGAACTTTCAGCTTTAAAATCTAGACCTTTTTTTTAATGTTTTTTTCTCTCTAAAATATGATCCTCTAATTAGCCAAATGACTCTTATTTATCTACAAACAAGACCCTCTTTCCCTTCCCCTTTAATTATTACTACTACCCTTTTATTATTACCTCTTACTTTTATTTCCAGCCCCAAATATTCTCTTCTATGTCACTTTTATCATCACTTACACTATTCCTAATTACAATTAAGCAAAAGTAGTCAACATTTATCATATTCAGTGGTCCCCTCCTACTAATTAGTTTAAATTAAAGCTACCGGGGCCCTATTGGACAGATTACTCAGTCAAACCAGATTTATCAATTTTTCTTTTCCTAAAACACCCCTAGAATCTGTACCAAAACACAATATATAAGATATAATCAATTTCTCGAAAACTGAATGAACTGACTCCTAATTCAAATCCCTAAATGAATTGGATAGTAAACAACTTACCTCATAATTGCCTGAGAATTCTAAAACTACTACCTTAAGCAGATATAACCAAACCCACTGGGTTCTAGACTGAACTTCAACAAGAAACATTACGATTCAAATTACTAAACCTATCAATAATTCTGCCTTTCATTGGATCATATAGCATTACAACAGATGAAGGGTTCAAGGAATGAAACTGACTAAAACAAAAAAAGGGACAATTTGATACACTGAACGAAACAAACTGAATTTGACGATACACTTTGAACTAACAGCAAAGCGAGCAATTACATGAATAGCTATAGTTTTATACAAACTTATGGGAATAAGATATTTCAATTCGATCAACCAATCCAAAAAAAATGAATTCAGAGTTAAACCAAAGTAACATTTAGCACGAACATGAATTATCTATCAGAACTAGACTAATGAATGAAATTTATTGAATCGCATTGACAGTTCATAACATGTGTTGATTAATTAGGGGAAAACTGAACCGAGAAAAAGGTTCGACAGAGGGGACATAACTTACTTAATCAGAAATGACGATTTCAATGAAATTAATTCAAACAAGCATGCAATGAAACACATACAACAAATATACATACATATATATAAAGAAAGAAATTTTTTTAAAAAAAAATTACAGATTTTTCGGACTCCAATCAACAAATTCTTTGAATTTGATTTTCAGTTAGTATTATACGCCTATTTCGTCAGAAATAGGCTAATAATACTAACTAGTAACCCTCTTGATCTTGACAAACCTCGAAACATCATAGAACCGTTGAACACTAGATTTTCCATTTGACAAGTTGAACTTGGATTTGAACTAAATTGGTTAGGGATTCAGGGTGAGGGTGGTCTGGTGGCTCAAGGGTGTGACTTTGGGACTGATTTGGTAGGTTTAGAGTTCGACCAAGCTCCTTAGATTCAAGATTCAAGGAGCATGGCTGTGATTCAAGGGACTAGGGGTAGGGATTTGTGTTGAGGGTGGTATGGAGGTTCTGTGGTGTCAATTTCATGGCCGGCGGCGTTGTTGCCGCCGAGTTTTAGGCGAGAGGGTAGGGTGGCTGCTAGGGTTTGGTGGGGGGTTTGTTTGGTCTTTGGTTCTGAGAGACGGGAATGAGAGATGGGGGGTCTGGCTTAGGGGGCGTGGGGTAAGGGATTGGCCTTATATACGGGAAGAAGATTGGATCCAGACTGTTGGATCAATGAAGATCAACGGTTTTGATTAAACTACTTAATCGAAATGGGGTCGTTTTTTTGAATGGGGGTTGGGTTAAGCCGGAGCTAAGCGGATCGTGTTGTGGGAGAAGAACTTAACCGTTGGATCAAAGAGTAATGGACGACTTGGATCAAAACACCTGAAACAGTGTCATTTGGATCGGACGGGGACCTGAATCTGGACTGGGTCGTTCAAGTGCTTTGGGCCTGGCTTGTTTGGTCCAATTTTCGCCCAATCCGAGTTTTCCTTCTCTTTTTATTTCAACTTTTTCTTCTCTTCTTTTAATTTCTATTTACACAAAATTACTAAATAAAAATGTAAAACTAAAATTTAAACCATAAAAATATTAATCAACCCCTAATAACACACAAGTTAAAATATTTAATTCAATAAAATCACATCATGACAAAATAGAATAACAATGCATATTTTTTGTGATTTTCACTTTTAAAACCAAATTATGGTTTAATTAATTTCTAAAAATGCACAATTAATTTCTAAAATGCACAATTAATTCCTAATGCATGCAACATATATTTTTTGTATTTTTCACTAATAAAAATAAACATTCAAAGAGACAAAACTACCAGTAACTATCCAAGATGCTACGCAAATTGTCAAAATAAGGACAATTTATTTTATTTTTTGATTTCTTTCGGAGTTGTTTTCGTGAGGCAAAAATCACGTGCTCACAACTGCCCCTCTTTTTCCGGAAACACAAAGAGATTTGTGTTTTCGTGCAAAGATAAAGTGAGCAGGTATGAGCGATTTTTGCCCATTGGAATACTTCGCGTGAAGCCTTTTTTTTGTAAAAGATTTAACCGAACCTTTGCTTCAATGGTTTCCTATATATACCTCGCTAAAAGGAATCAGGTCCATGTAGTTCGAGAAGTTTTGGTAGCTGGGACTACCCTAAAACTGCGGTTTTGCTGTTACTGCTGCTGTATGCTGTTACCATTGCTTTACTGATCTCTTTATTACACCGTGTCAAATAGAAAACCAAGAAGCTAGGCTAGCCTACGGATCCAAGATCCTATCTATCTTCAATTTGTTTTTGATGGCCTTGCTTTCTAGTCAGCTTGTGTTTCTTCTAGTGCTTCTTTCTTCCGAGAGCTTGGGGATGATGTTGACCTTTTGCCTGTCTGAACACTAGTTTTCATGGATCTTTGCTTGGTCTGCTAGGGATATGGCTTCCTTTATTTAAGCATGTTATGCTGGGGTATTTTGTTGTGACCCTCTGTATCATTGTCTTTTGACTTTGAAAATATTCCTCCGTTCTGCAGGCGGGCTCCTGACTTCATCAACAACTTTAAAAATAAAATGCATTTGTCAATGATTTATGAAATATAGATTTTGGCAGTGTATATACAAGCAGGACCACTCGGGTCGAAACAAGTTAAATGTCCTTTTTAGAAAGGACTAGATTCAATATCCTATTCGAAGGTGGATGAACCTATGATATCTATTTAAAGGTGGATGAACCTCTGATATCCTATTCGAAGGCGGATGATCCTATTGTATCCTATTCGAAGGAGGATGAACCTATAATATCCTATTCGAAGGTGGGCAACCTATGATATCTTATTCGAAGGCGGGCAACCTATGATATCCTATTCAAAGGCGGATGAACCTATGATATCCTATTCGAAGGCGGATGAACCTATAATATCCTATTCGAAGGTGGATGAACCTATAATATCCTATTCGAAGGCGGATGAACCTAAAATATCCTATTCGAAGGTGGACAACCTATGATATCCTATTCAAAGGCAGATGAACCTATAATATCCTATTTGAAGGCGGATGAACCTATAATATCCTATTCGAAGGTGGATGAACCTATAATATCCTACTTGAAGGTGGACAACCGATAATATCCTATTCGAAGGTTGATGAACCTATAAATATCCTATTTGAAGGCGGATGAACCTATAATATCCTACTCGAAGGTGGATGAACCTATAATATCCTATTCGAAGGTCGACGAACCTATAAAATATCCTATTCGAAGGCGGATGAACCTATAATATCCTATTCGAAGGTGGATGAACCTATAATATCCTATTCGAAGGTCGAAGAACATATAATATCCTATTCGAAGGTAGATGAACCTATAATATCCTATTCGAAGGTGGACAACCTATAGTATCCTATTCGAAGGCGGGCAACCTATAATATCCTATTCGAAGGCGGATGAACCTATAATATCCTATTCGAAGGTGGACAACCTATATTATCCTATTCGAAGGCGGATGAACCAATAATATCTTATTCGAAGGTGGACAACCTATAATATCCTACTCGAAGGCGGATGAACCTATAATATCCTATTCGAAGGCGGATGAACCTATAATATCCTATTCGAAGGCGGATGAACCTATAATATCCTATTCGAAGGCGGATGAACCTATAATATCCTATTCGAAGGCGGATAAACCTTTAATATTCTATGCGAAGGCGGATGAACCTATAATATCTTATTCGAAGGTGGACAACCTATAATATCCTATTCGAAGGCGGATGAACCTATAATATCCTATTCGAAGGCGGATGAACCTATAATATCCTATTCGAAGGTGGATGAAACTATAATATCCTATTCGAAGGTGGAAGAACCTATAATATCCTATTTGAAGGCGGATGAACCTATAATATCCTATTCGAAGGCGGATGAATCTATAATATCTTATTCGAAGGCGGATGAACAAATAATATACTATTCGAAGGCGGATGAACCTATAATATCCTATTTGAAGGGGGATGAACCTATAATATCCTATTCGAAGGCGGATAAACCTATAATATCCTATTCGAAGGCGGATGAACCTATAATATCCTCTTTGATGGCGGATGAACCTATAATATCCTATTCGAAGGCGGATGAACCTATAATATCCTATTCGAAGGTGGATGAACCTATGATATCCTTTTCTAAGGCGGATGAACCTATAATATCCTATTCGAAGGTGGATGAACCTATAATCAAAACTTGAAATTAAAAGAGTGAAGTGTATACCTCTATTATACGGGCGGGCTCCCGACTTCAAAACTTGAAATTCTCTTACCTCGACTGTTTTTTTTTTAAAATTGTGCTGTCTTGCTTTCCCTGAAAACTTGAATTGATTTCCTTGTTCCTCCGAGACAATTTTCGACAATGGCCGAAAATTTTTTGCCCCAGTTTCGGTGCTCTTCCTTATGGCATGTCTTTCCGCCATTAATAAGATCTCCTTTTCCATGCTTCACATCAAAGAAAATTTGTTAGTTTTAAAATATGGTGAGTGGTCTTGCCACTCCTGCTGGGGACGGTTTTTCCTTTTCTCCCTTCCTAGCTCTGTGTTTCATTACGCTATCAAAGCTTGCTAGGGATTATTTTGCCGGGGATGAATTTTCCTTTTCTTCCTTCCCCATTCTGTGTTGTCCGATCCTCTTGGAACTTGGTCGAAAATCTGTTGGGTATGCTTTTACATCTCGACGATCTGCTGGGGACCCTCTTGGAATTTGGTCCACAATTTTCTCAATTGTTGTTTTTCCTGCTTTTCTTTGTTCTTTCATTGACATTCTAGACCAATTTATTATTTGGCCTTGCAACAACCGTCTTTTCGTCTTCTTGCCTTATCTCCGGCCTGCCCTCTTCACATTTTTCTTTGTACCATTTTGGGAACTGGTAGTAAGCTCTGAAAGATCTTTCTCAAAAACAAATTTCTGAAAAAAATCTTTTAAATAAAGAAATGAAAATATAGAAAAAGAGAAAATCTTTCTAAACAAACGCTGGGGAAAAGAAAAGAAAGGAACTTATCTGGGTGGTATAACTGATCCCAACAATCATATCATGCATTCCGGATTAATCAACCCAGTTTATTCGTATCAATCTTTCTGATATCTTCACTTGCAGGGGATAAACAGGTGCCCCACTCTTCGCAAATTGCGGATCCCTTCCGCCAATTTTATCGCATCTCCTCATAGTGCCCTTCGAGGGGTTTTCACTAATAAGACTCTCTCATTTTTCTTCTCTCATCTTACGTTGCCTTATGGTGCCTGTGAAGGTTTTCAATAATAATACTCTCTCATTTGTTTCTCTCTGCTTTCGTCGCCTTATGACACATGTGAAGGTTTTTTGCCGGTAAGACTCTCTCATTTTACTTTCTCAACTGGGATTGGAGTGTTACCGATAAGATTCTCTCTGCTTGGAATTCTTTGGTTATCAATTCTTTTCAGCCCATGATCCTCATTCAGTCGGGGACCAACGTGTTATTCTCGGCTTTCATTAGTTTGTCTTGGAACCTCTCGAATACTGATCGGGAGGTATTTTTGGACATAAATATGGGTTTTATGTGGGGCTTAAAAGAAAAGGAGATAAAAGTTCGAGATAACTTTGATGGATAAAACATAACAACTCTTGGAATAAACCCTCTTTTCAAAATTTTAAAATATAACTTCTGCCCCAGTTTTCTTGCTTAGGGATTTTTATTTTTTGTGACACTTTGTCACGTTATGGCCAAGCTGTGAGGCGCCTACGTATCCTCTTTGAGGAATCAGGTCAAACGTAGTTCACTCAGATTCCTTTTTCCTATGACCTTCTTTTGTTTTGTTATTACTATTTTTCTTTTCTTTTCTTCTCTTTTTTCATATTCTGTTTTTCATTTTCGTTAATGATTCCAAAAGAGGGGTATGAAAGAATAAATAAGACTCGAAGGGGGAAGCAAAGGTTAAAGTGTTTTGATCGAAGAAAGAATTGTCTCCGCCAATTCATTCTCCGATAAATGCCAAGTACAAACAAACCAATAAACAACAATTACAATCAAAGAAGTTACACTTAATATCTCTTGACTGCATCAGAATTGATAGCCATGTCGATGCATCTTCCCTCGACATTTGTCAGATATAAAGCGCCATTGGATAGTACTCTGCTCTCAATGAATGGTCCTTGCCAATTCAGGGCGAACTCACCCTTTGCTTTGGCTAGATGCGGGAGGATCCGTTTCAATACTTGCCAATTTCAAATTTCCTGGGGCACACCTTCTTATTGTATGCTCTGCCATCCTCTTTTGACACAATTGTCCATGACAAACTGCTGCCAATCTTTTTTCATCGATTAAGCTTAGCTGCTCTAATCGGGCTTGGACCCATTCATCATCACCAATCCCAGCCTCAGCGACAATCCAGAGGGGCGGAATTTCAACCTCTGCTTGTACCCCTATTTCTGTTTCGTATACCAACAGATAAGAAGTTGCACCTACTAAAGTAGGAACATTAGTGAAATAACCCAATAATGCAAATAGTAGCTTTTCATGCCGTTGCCTGGACCCTTCTACCATGTTCCTCAGTATCTTCTTTATGTTATTGTTAGCCGCCTCAACCGCTTCATTCGGGTTTCTACCCACTCATTATCATCAATCTACTTCTTGTATATTAGTTCATAATCAGATTGATTTTGTTTTTGACTTGGTTGAAGATTCATCGTGCATGCCATGTCATTCGAACTAGTATAAAGAGAATTGGAGAAAGAGAAAAGAAGAAAACAAATTAAAATAAGGTAAAAGTGAAGATTTTTTTTTCATTTTCCTTGAATAAAGGGATAACAAAGTTTGAAACTTTGACAAGTACAAGAATGAAAGAAACTGGATTACAACCCCGGAATGATCCAGAAAACAAGAAGGAAAATCAGAGCCCACTACCAAGACTCCCTCCGGCTGACCGAGACATGGAGCGTTTTCCAATTAACAAGCACGCCATTTTTAGTCATTGAGCTTTGCATCCATATTGCCAAGACGACTATCTGCTTCAAGATCTTCAGCTTTTGTCAGTATATTCTCATACCCCATGTCACCAGACATCATCCCCACACAGTGTGCATCATCATGTAAAAGATCCAACGTGATATTCTGGGTGTCATTGTCTTGAATCAAATTTTCCTGGGTCTTGTGCCTCCAGCTTACCACAAACCGATCACTCCAGCTTTCTCAAAATTCAAAACAAAACATGTTAGAATGAACTTAGTCTGTCCTCATTATTAACAACATCTTTTGCCTTCTTTTTTCATTTTTCTTTTTTTTCGATTTTTCTTTCTTTTTGTTGTGGTCGAATCTAATGGAAATTGCCTACATATCATGACCCCGCATGAATCAGACCTTGCGTAGTTCAGACCAATAAAAGTTAAACGACAATAAAATAGTTTTTTGGATTTTCAAATTTTCATAGTAAAACCAACTTGATTACAATGGTTCAAACACGGACCAAACTAACAAACTTGACGAACAGACAACATACAGACTTAAAAAATTAAACATACCACATATTCTAATATAAAGAATTACAAACTCATAAACAAATAACCAGATTCCTTTCCCTGTTTGACAAATTTAAACAAATGACTATTTTTGCAAACGTGACCACTTCCCAATTTCTCATGAATTTTGAGGCCGGGAAAATTATTTCACGAAACTCCACAAACTTGTCCATTCTTTTACGAAAATAGTCTTTCGACAACTGAAGGATACTCTAAGGCTATCTCGGCAAGAACGGTTTAAGACATCGTCAAAACTGGCTCGACTTATTTTGACCAAATCCAAATGGCACTCACTTGCCCACTGACTTTTTTTTTTTGTTTTTGTTTTTTCAAATTAAAATAAGTGACCTAATTTCGCAAACACGGCCTTCCAACGAAGATTTTAAGTTTGTGAGGGTCAAAAATCAAAATATGACCAAAGATGGCAGTCTCTGCAAAGTCAGCCTTCCGGCGCCCTTTTCGGGAACATTCGGCTATGTTTAACAAAAGACAACATCACCCGATTTCTTTATGATGAAAAATAAAAATTTTGACTGTTTTTGCTATTTTTTGCAAATTGGAGGTTGGACCTGATGAGGGTTGCCTACGTATCTCACATCAGATGAGAATCAAACCAGCGTAGTTCGGGCAATTACACGAACTTTTTTTAAAGCAAGACTGTTTTTTATTTTCGTTTTTGGCATTTCAAAAGCAAATCATATTTTAAAAATAAGACTCTTTTTAATTTACATTTTATTTCAAGACAAAAATGACTCTTTTTCTTCTTCTTCTTCTTCTTCTTCTTCTTCTTCTTCTTCTTCTTCTTCAACAAACAATAAAATAACATATTTTTCTAAACTAAAATAAAGATTCATTTTTATTTTTTTTTTTAACAAACAACTTTTCAAAAATAAAAGACTCTTTTTCCTATTTTATCTTTTTTTTTAAATTTCCAGAGTTCCGACAGCATTTGGAAATTGATTTTCTAAAAACATGTAATCAACACTCTACACTGCTACTTTTCCTTTTCTTTTCTTCCCACAATTTTTCAGTATTCAAAGCCGGTCAACAATGTCAGTCTGAAGCAAATAAAGGCGTAAAACAAACAGGATGCAGCAGGATGGTCATTTTTCGTTTCAGGTTGCTTGTCCTAGACGGACCCAACCTCTGTGTTGAGTCCCCTAAGTCAAATGCACATGATGCAAATAAACGTTCGCACTAGGGATCCTGCATGAAGCTTTGTTATACTAAGTTAAATACTGGATTTTTGTTCTAGACCTGGCTTGCCTGAGCGGACAACTCGAGCCGAAAATGGAAACTGCATCCCGGTAACCAAAAGGCCATCCTGTTTTGCAACTCCACCGAATCCTCGTTTTATATGGGATAATGAAACTAACATAAAGAAGTCACGAGCAACGTGCACTCCTCAAGAGAGAGATGAGAGGGGTTTCGGCACAATTTAAATATGCCGTTCAAAAAATATCAAAGCGGTAAAAATTATCATTTTGTACACCAAGCACAGATAATATAAAAATATCAGATAATAGATAAAGCCAAATACAACAATTATTCTAAGCTCGAATTTCTAGTCCTGAACCAGTGGTTCTGGGTTAATAATCCCCAACAGAGTCCCTAGAGCTGTCACACCTCCTTTTCCCCGCACCCCGATGGCGCAAGGGAGTTTTTCCAATTAAAGGACAATCGAAACGGAATTCGTTTATTTAATTCAGAGTCGCCACTTGGGAGATTTATGGTGTCCCAAGTCACCGGTCTAATCCCGGATCGAGGAAAATAATTAACTCTGTTTAACAGTCCGCAAACCAGAAATCTCAATAAGGAATTCTGTTAACCCAAGAGAAGGTGTTAGGCATTTCCGAGTTCCGTGGTTCTAGCATAGTCGCTCAACTGTTATATTCGGCTTAGTTATCTGATTTTATACAATAATGAACTTATGCAAATTTTAACTGAACCGCTTTTTTAATATTATTATTATTATTATTATTATTATTATTATTATTATTATTATTATTATTATTATTATTATTATTATTATTATTTACAGAGAATTGCAACATTGTGAAAACATATCTCGGAACACGTCACAGCCAGTGTACCCATGGTCGTCGACACATTTCGACTATGTCGAGGTTTGGATTTGGGTTGCATAAATGCACACCCGAATTTAGGAAGGTAAGATTAATTAAGGCGCGTCCTGAAGAGAGTCTAGCGAGTTGTAATCTTTTGGGAGGATCGTGAAATTCGCTAAACGACCCATCCCGATTTTTTAAATATTTCTTAACCTTTACTGAGGGCCCCACAAATTGAAATGTACTGTGGTAAGGCACGCCTCCTTTATTTTAAGGATATCCTAAAGTGACTATATTTTTTCTATTAAATTTGTCTCTAAAATAAAAGATAATAACCCTAATTAAATACAAACTTGAAAAATGGCGTACCATATTAGTTGTTAGATTAGGACAAATATTAACGGAAAGGAATATTTGAAATTATAAATAAAATATGGAGTTCGACAAATAAAACATCCAAAAGAGACTAATTATCTTATAACTAATTTAAACTCACGTTGTTAGTTAGATTATCTCCAGTTGACCCATGTGCTTCTTATGATCCTAACCTGATTAATTAGCTGAACTTGCTATAACTGAAAATTCTATGCGAGTGCATATGTAATCAAAAGTTCTTTCTTTTCAGTTTGAGTAATGGTCGATTCATATCAACTGAAAAAATTGTTACACCATATACCTTATGTCATTGGTAATACACAAACTAAACCATATTATTAACTTTTGAATTTTAGGCATCAACTATTGAATGAAAATCACGAGTGCTAGACAAATAGCTTCCTGTCCTACCTCACTTCCGACTTTGAAATTGCTATATATATATATATATATATATATATATATATATATATATATACTAAGCTAAATTGATAGAGCCAAAGACTTATTATTCTCCCAATTCATTTAGTTAGTTATAGTCCAATAGTCCTGATCATACAAATGGCAACATAAGAAAAAACTTGATCGGCACCCATTTTTATACGTTATAATTCAAACAAAATAAATGTAGAACTCAACGCTAAACAACGTCGCTTCATTGGTATATTTTAACAAAGAATAAAACTAAGATTTTAATGCCGGGGACTAAACTAACGACATTCACATAAAAATCTTCATTGATTACTTCACTTCATAACTTCAACACACTTGATCAGAATATGTACCTCGAATGTGAGATAGAAGAAGAGGAGAGACTAGAGGCAGCAGTAATAACGGCAGTGCAGCGGCAGCAGTAATACAACTCAACACAGCGGTCACACCAAATGAAACCCAAGAGCAAATTTGGAAACCAAATGGAATGCTGATATATTTGATAAAACAGCGACAAATTATGCCCAATGATAGAACCGGGCAGAATCCGAAAGACAACAGAAACGGGGGAAACAAACAACTTTCTGATTTTGGGCACTTAAAGAAAAAGGTTTCAAGACTTCATAAAAGCAAATATACCCTAGTACTAATTTTTGGAAGAGGTGACTTCTTTCAGTTTTTCATTCCCAAAGCACTCCAATTCTTATGTCAAAGTTGAAAACTCTTTCAATTCAAAGTTCTGAAAGAAAAAAAATTATGTTTCAAAGAACTTTTAGCTTTAAAATCTGGACCCTTTTTTCAAGTTTTTTTCTCTAAAATCTAATCCTCTAATTAGCCAAATGACTCTTAATTATCTACAAACAAGACCCTCTTTCCCTTCTCCTTTAATTATTACTACTACCTTTTTATTATTACCTCTTACTTTTATTTCCAACACGCAAATATGCTCTTCTATGTCACTTTTTTCATCACATACACTATTCCTAATTTCAATTAAGCAAAAGTAGCCAACATTTATCAATTTCAAGGGTCCCCTCCTACTAATTAGTTTAAATTAAAGCTATTGGGGCCATATTGGACAGATAACTCAGTCAAACAAGATTTATCTATTTTTCTATTCCTAAAACACCCCAGAATCTGTACGAAAACACAATATATCATATGTAATCAATTTCTCCAAAACTGAATGAACTGACTCCTAATTCAAACCCCTAAGTGAATTGGATAGTAAACAATTTACCTCCTAATTGCTTGAGAATTCTGAAACTACTACCTTAAACAGCTATAACCAAACCCCCTGGGTTCTGGACTGAACTTCAACAAGAAACATTATGATTCAAATTATTTAACCTATAAATAATTCTGCCTTTCATTGGATCATAAATCATTACAACAGATGAAGGGTTCAGGGAATTAATTTGACTAAAACAAAACAAAGGGACAATTAGAATACATTGAACGAAACAAACTGAATTTGACAACACACTTTGAACTAACAGTAAAGCGAGCAATTACATGAATAACTATAGTTTTGTACAAACATATGGGCATTAGCTATTTCAATTCGATCAACCAATCCAGAAAAAAATGAATTCTGAGTTAAACCAAAGTAATATTTAGCACGAACATGGATTATCTATCAGAACTGGACTAATGAATGAAATTTATTGAATTGCATCGACAATTTATAACATATGCTGATTAATTAGGGGAAAACTGAATCGAGAAAAAGTTCAGACAGAGAGGAAAGAACTTACTTAAAAAGAAATGACAATTTGAATGAAATTAATTCAAACAAACATGCAATGAAACACAGACAACAAATATACATATATATATATATACATATATATATATATATATATATATATATATATACATATATATATATATATATATATATACATATATATACATATATATATATATATATATATATATATATATATATATATATATATATATATATTTAAAGAAAGCAAAAGTTTTAAGAAAACTTACTGATTTTTCGGACTCCATTCAACAAATTCTTCGAAATTGATTTCCAGTTAGTATTATACGCCTATTTCATCAGGAATAGGCTTATAATACTAACTAGAAACCCTCTTGATCTTGACAAACTTCGAAACATCATAGAACCGTTGAACCCTGGATTTTCCATTTGACAAGTTCAACTTGGATTTGAACCAAATTGGCTAGGGATTAGGGGTGAGGGTGGTCCGGTGGCTCAAGGGTGCGACTTTGGGACTGATTTGGTAGGTTTAGGGTTCTACCAAGCTCATTAGATTCAAGATTCAAGGAGCTTGGCCGTGATTCGAGGGACTAGGGGTAGGGATTGTGTTTAGGGTGGTATGGAGGTTCAGTGGTGTCAATTTCATGGCCGGCGGCGTTGTTGCCGCCCGGTTTCAGGTGAGAGGGTGGGGTGGCGGCTAGGGCTTTGTGGGGGTTTGTTTGGTTTTTGGTTATGAGAGATGGGAATGAGAGGGGGGGGGGGGGTCTGGATTTGGGGGGCATGAGGTAAGGGATTGACCTTATATACGGGAAGAAGATTGGATCCAGACCATTGGATCAATGAAGATCAACGGTTTGGATTAAACTAGTTAATCAAAATAGGGTCATTTTGTTTGAAGCGGGGTTGGGTTGAACTAGAGCTAAGCGTATCAGGTTGTGGGAGAAGAACTTGACCGTTGGATCAAAGAGTAAAGGACGGGTTGGATCAAAACACCTGAAACGGTGTCGTTTGGATCAGATGGGGACCTGAATCTGGACTGGGTCGTTCAAGTGCTTTGGGCCCAGCTTGTTTGGTGCAATTTTTGCCCAATCCGAGTTTTCCTTCTCTCTTTTTTTCAACTTTTTCTTCGCTTCTTTTAATATCTATTTACAAAAATTTTTTAAATAAAAATGTAAAACCAAAATTTAAACCATAAATATATTAATCAACCCCTAATAACACACAAGTTAAAATATTTAATTTAATAAAATCACATAATGACAAAATAGAGTAACAATGCATATTTTTGTGATTTTCACTTTTTAAACCAAATTATGGTTTAATCAATTCTTAGAAATGCACAATTAATTCCTAAAATGCACAATTAACTCCTAATGCATGTAACATATATTTTTTGTATTTTTCACTAATAGAAATAAACATTCAAACGGACAAAACTACTAGTAACTATCCTAGATGCTACACAAATTCTCAAAATAAGGACAATTTGTTTTATTTTTTGATTTCTTTCGGAGTAGTTTTCGTGAGGCAAAAATCATGTGTTCACACCACCCAAGGTAAACACATAGCTTATGGTACTTTTCTCGACTATGCAGATCGCCGCCTAAATTAGCATGAGCAAAACCTTATAAGATAATATTATTCTTTTTAAAATAAAGTGTCATACCTGAGGTGCCTTTGAGAAATCGCAATATCCATTTATCACCTTCCCATGTATCTACTGATAACTCCAACTGTATGGTCTATGTGAGGTCTAGTGCAAACCATATCATACATCAAACATCTACTAAAGCATATGGAACTTTGGACACGTACTTCCTTTCTTCATCTCTCTTAGGTGATTGGTTCGTCGACAACTTAAGATGCCTTCCGAGTGGAGTGTTCTGGTCTTTGCATCATAAAGACTAAACCTGTTTAATACCTTCTGTATGCACTTTTCTAGAGACAATTTTAAGGTTCCTTTAGATCTTTTTCAGCTTATCCTCATCCCAAGCATTTGCTTAGTTGATCCTAAGTTTTTCATTTCAAATAGCATCTCATGAACGCACAATAGTAAAATGATATAGGATTCATCAAGATTTTTTATACAACGATGGTCTATCTCACATCGTGTGAAACCATTGTTATACATATATCCATCAAATTTCTTGTACCATTATCGCGGAGCTTATTTCAAATCATACAAACTCTTCTTCAACTTACGCCCAAGGTTTTCTTTACCAGAAACTTGAAAACCTTTAGGTTGCTTCATGTATATGTCTTCTTCAAGGTTACCATACTAGAAAGCAACATTAACATCAAACTTTTCCAAATACAAATTTTCTAAAGCTATGATACTTAGCACCAACCTGATAGTAGTTAATTTGACTACAGGAGAGAAGATCTCGGTGTAGTCAATTCCTTCCTTCCGTTGAAAGTCTTTTACTACTAATCAAGCTTTATATCTATTCTTACCATCTTGCTCTTTCTTGACTCTGTACACCCAATTATTCTACAATGCCTTCTTTCTTTTTGATAACTCTGTAAGTATTCATATTTTATTCTTTTGAAGAGAATTCATCTCTTCTTTCATGGCTAGCTTCCACTTATCATTTTTTATCACGTGTATTGCTTCAACAAAATGCTATGGTACTCCAGTATTAGTCAGAAGTAAATAATAAATATATCTATATATATATATATATATATATATATATATATATATATATATATATATATATATATATATATATATATATATATATATATATATATATATATATATATATAACCTATATAGAGCATTCATGACTCTTTTAGATCTCCTTAATGTAGGTTCAAGAGTACCTGATCCCGGATTTGCATTTGATTCTATCTCTAGTTTCGATTTTGGTTCTGATCCAGATACGATTTCTGGTTCTGAACCATATTCGATTTCTGGTTCTTCATCTTCAATTTCAAAATAAGTTGTAATCCCTCTAGCCACTTCATTTTCTGAGATTTCTTTTAACTCACTTGTTTCAGATGTCTGTTTGCTGGTACTGGTTGGTTCTACTTCAAATCATTAATGTGACATTCATGTGTCTTACACTACAAGAAAGTGGAGATATGACGACATTTAATAAATGTCATATTAAGCTGTTTAAATGTCACATTATTTACCGACATTTAATTTACATTTACATCAAATATCGTTAATTTCAATGTAAGTAAATTTTCAGCATTTAGGTAAATGTCAATAGGAAATTATGACACTTATTTTATTAAATTTAGGTAAATGTCTATTAGAAATTATAACACTTCTTTTACAAAATTTAGGTAAATTTCGATAAAAAATTTACGACAATTACTTTGCAACATTTAGGTAAATGTCAATAAGAAATATATGACATGTAATTTACGATATTTAGGTAAATATCAGTAAAAATGTCACGACATTTAGTTTATAACATATAGGAAATATCACTTAATATTTTTGAAATTTAGATTAATGTTACTAAAAAAATGACATTTATGTATGATCTTCACAAAATGTCATATTGTATTTCCAATATTTTGGTAAATGTCACTAAGAAAATTCACAACATATACAAATATCGTATCCACTTTATGTGAATGTCATTAATAAAAATTAGTGACATGTCTTTTACAACAAGTAAAATATCGCATTAAATGTTTGACATTTAAATTAATGTCGGTATCATATTTTTTAGAATGTAAACAGTAATGCTTTATTTAGTTACATCATGAACACATTTACATTCATAAATATAAATTTTTATCACAAACATGAAATAAATATAAAGAAAATATCTTTTAACAATATAACTGAAGAACAAAATAGCAAAATAAAACGTACTTAGTACAAGATAGATAATGTCAAATCAAATAGTTTATTCTCACGTAAAATTCAAATCTAACTAAATCATAAAAGATAGTAATTTCAATGTGTAAGTATCTTAATTCGAATTAATTTTCGACATTTTCTAGACTAAATCTTATAAAACTAACTCTCCACAAGTCAAGATTTTCACGGCTAATAATTGACATCACGTCCTTCAAAAATATTGCACAACAAGTCACAGGAAAAAAAATATACCTTTATAATAAAGTGAATTCTTTCCTCCTGTAAAACAATTAAAATACTAAAAAATAGATTGATGTTCTAAAAGAGAAACAATTTGATAATGAATGTAATACTAGAAACCGAAGAGAGAAAGAAACAGGCGGCATAAAGTAAATAATCCAACAAAGAGAACGCAACTACTAACATATTGTAATATCATAATGCAGTTGAAGATATTTTTTTGGTTGTGGGGGATATGGGAGATGGGAGGATTGAATTCTGAAATATTAGTTTCCATAAATTGTATACTGAGATAAAAACTAATGAATGTTAAATAAGTTTTGCAGACTATAACATGAAGGGTTTCTTCCTTTGAAAAGGAGGAACAAGAATGTTGCAATTTTTTTCGAGCTTACCCATTTTTTTGTGTGCCAACTTCAATAACTCCAGTCTTCTTGGTTATGTTAACCTGAGAAGAATTATTAGATTGATTACTTTGATAGTTTACAAAATTTACAACTTAGAAAATTTTTAATACAAGATATAAAAGACAGGACACAGATAATTTTTATTTCCTAATATTATGGCGTTTCAATCATAGATCTGTATTTTCCTCATCTAGACAAGAGTCTTCAACTTATTCTTTCTTTTATGTTCTACAAGAGGCTAAATACCTTGTGTAGGAGGTAAAATCATGTTTGATGTGAATATTATCAATTAACAAAAAGAAAAAAGAAGCTAATTTCTTCACAGCTGCAATAAGAATGCCACTATCATCATCACACACAAGTTAAAAAAATAGAACTTCATCCTTAAGTGTAAGCTGCAGAAGAGCTTGAAGAGTTGAGCACTGGTACCTTTTAATAAAACATGCTTACCATGGTTATTGGGCAAGGTATTGTCATTTGAGTTTCATTAGGAGGTGGACAAGTATCATTTAAATACACCCCCAGGGCTCATCGGTGAAATGATATGCTTGGACTGACAGACATTGAAAAACCAAGGACGGGGGACCTAAGAGAGCCTCAAAGATTAGAAACTTCTTCAACCTTTCCAAGGAAGATGATGTCAGGAAGTATGTCAACACCTAACGCCGAAATTTCACTACCAAAAACGGGAAGAAGGCGAGCAAACATACTAAGATTCAGTGGCTTGTGACACCCTTGACTCTTCAAAGAAAGAGGGCAACAATTACTGACAGGAAATATATGTCCCTATGATCCACCTTGAGAGGGAATACTCATAATCTTTTTTACCGTTGTCACAAACCTAAACCTAGTATGTCGTGATGACGCATATCGTGGTACTAGGCAAACCGGCATTTTCAAAACACTTCAAACATTTAACAAAAAATGAATTAAGATATTTAAAATGACCATAGTTTTTCATAAAAATGGGGTAAACCCAAACATAAGTATCGAAAATAGCCCCAAAATTGAGGTGTCACTAAGTCATGATAAATTTAAGCAACTAGTCTATGAAATAGTGTCTATAAGATTCTGTATCAAAATACAAACAAAGGAAATGACAAGGAAGGAGAAACAGGGACTGCAAACGTTGGACATCTCTCGTAAAATTTTGACAATCAATCGTACACGAGATTAACGCCCACCGTGTCTAGAAATACCTAGATCTACATATGAAATGAAGGGTGTATAATGAGTATAACTAACTCAGTAAGTAATAATGATAAATAAGGATCTAAAAGATAGTGACGAGCTATACAATTACAGTCCATTTTAGTAATCTCAGCAAGAGGTTGACATGCTTTCATTTCTAGCAGGTTAAGTCAAATTAATTACACATTACCAAGTTCAGGTAAAACTGGATACAATATCTTCCAGAAATTTCAAAACAGATACATATATCAACTAAGTTCAACAATAAATAAAAACAAGTACGACCTCATAGGCAACAATCACTCAATTTTACTCAATAGCTCAATCACTCAGCTCTCAGCCCTAAATACTTATACCAAATAGGTACCTGCACTCACTGGGGGTGTACAGACTCTAGAGGGGCTCTTTCAGACCAAGCGCTATATCGTTGCAGCATGCAGTCTGATCCATAATATATAAATATCCATAAGGCTTGTTGCGACGTGTAACCCGATCCATAAATATATATGTAGCCCTAAGGCTCGTTGCGGCGTGAAACCTGATCCATATACATTCAGCCATCAGGCTCGTTGCAGCGTGCAACTCGATCCATCTATATATACACACATAACTCACAGCTCGGTACTCAGAACCTAACTCGGTCACCAACCTCTCTAGTCTCTCGAGTTCTCAGAAATCATATAAATCAGCCCAAACAAAGATATATGCAAGTAAAATTGTGACTGGGTGCAAGACAACAAAATAGCACCTAATTCAACAAGTACACGACTCTGCGGGTCCCAATAGTGACAACATATAGCCCTAGAATGACTTCTATCATGAATTGTAGTCAAATTTCTATCACACAGGGAGAATATATAGCTAACAAGAAGATATTGAACATTATAGTTTTATAGGACGGACCAAGTCATAATTCCCACGATGCACGCCATGCGCACATCACCTAGCATATGCGATACCTCCAAAATAATCACATAGCACAACATCCGAGGTTACATATTTAGAACTGTTACTTACCCCAGTCCGAGTAAACGCTACAGCAAAATGTCATTGCCTCGCGAGTCAGACTCGAAATGTCCTGAATCTAACCATAAATAGTACAATACAATCAATACGAGCTAAAGGAATCAATTCCACAAGAAAAATACGAAATATAGCCAAAACCCGAAATCAGCTCAAATCCGCCCCCTAGGCACACATCTCAAAATACGACAGAAGTTACAAAACTCTCATTTAATCACGAATCTAAGCATACCAAATTACCAAAATCCGATACCATTTGGTCATCTAAATCCCCAAAAATTTTATCTCCAAATCCGTAGCCCAAAACCCCCAGTTTCACCTCAATAACTCACCAACTAGGTGTAAAATCAGTGGGGAAACATCATTATTGAAGAAAAATGAACACAAGGAGATTACCTCAGTAACACTTTCAAATACTTCCGAAGTACAAGCTCAAACTGATGAAAATGGTAAAGAATCTCGAAGTCCAGTATTATAGTTTCTGCCCGGGCTATCTGCACATACGACAACTTAGCCACTTCTATGGTCTTGCAAATGTGACCCAGAGCCTGCTTCTGCGGCTAATTCCGCACCTACATCCAATTATCAGTTCCAGCAGACTCACTTTTGCGTGAAAATTCTCCGCTTATGCAGAGTCAAGCTTCATTGTGAAACCCGCTTCTACGGCCCTTCTGCCGCATCTGCGGTCACGCATGTGGGGGAAAACCATCACACGTGTGAAATTCTGATACCTCACTCCCTTGGCTACGGCTTACCTCCCTCTTCTGCAGGCACGCATCTGCGGTTCCCGCTCCACGGGTACGATTACACCAGCAAAGAATAGTCTTCAGCAATCTTCAAACTTCAACACTTGGTCCGTTAATCACCCGAAATAAACTCGTGGCCCCCGGAACCTCAACCAAATTTACCAACAAGGTTTATAACCCAATACAAACTTAGTCAAACCCATGAAACACCTCAAACAACATCAAAAACATGAATTACACACGGATTCAAGCATAATGAACTTTGAAAAATTTGAATTCTACAAACAATGTCGAAACCTATCAAGTCACGTGCGATTGACCTCAAATTTTGCATACACGTCATAAATGACACCACTAACCTACTCAAATTTCCATAAATCTGACCCAACCCCGATATCAAAAAGTCTACCCTCGGTCAAACTTTCCAAAATTCCAACTTTTGCCAATACAAGCGTAATTCTACTACAGACCTCCAAATCACAATTCAGACATACTCCTAAAACCAAAAGTACCCAACGGAGCTAACAGAACTATCAAAATTAAAATCCAAGCTCTTTTACACACGAGTCGACATCCGGTCAACTTTCCAACTTAAGCTTTCAATTTAGAGACTAAGCATCTGAATTCACTATGAAATTCCTCCGAACCCGAACCAATCAGCTCGGTAAGTCATATAACATATGCAGAACAAAAAGAAGCAGAAAATGAGGATACAAGGTTACAACCCTCTTAAATGACTGGTCGATTCATTACAATTGTAAAATGGCCTCTATTCTTTAAAATGATATTTTGAACCTTTACATAATTGAAGTGAAAAGTGAAAGTTAAAACTATACCCTTTGAATGTATGTAGAAAACGATATAGTTAAGATGAGTTTATGAATTCATCTTCTTTGTGTGAACAAGTGAAACATGAGATAGTGATTGTTGGTGATTGCCCATTGAATTATCAGAAACCTATCACTAAAGAGGAAGATTACTATAATTAACAGAAAACTAAATTACAAAATTATCTTAAATACAATAAATTTTTGCTAAAGATCACATTACTTATTACCTGCTCATAGCCAGATCATTTCCTATTTGAGCCAATAGTAATACCCAAAGATTCTACATATGCATATATATCCAGTTTTACTTTATCATCTATTTTTGCATCCATCTCCTTTGTTGCTTCTAAGATTTTTCCCCCATCTCTTTTATTTCTTTGTTTGCTTCAAAAAAAATTTCTCCGTGGCTTCTATTTCTTATTTTGCTTCAGAAGGCTTACCAGCCCTATCCTACGCTAACGCGCGGGCACCTTCGTGAACGTGAAGGGCATTGACCTCGACCCCTTGATCGCGGCCGACTCAACACTACACGAATGTAGGGAGAGCCGGTCACAATAATTTTTATCTGAATAGTGGTTCGGGATCGAATTTCCACAGGGAGCTAGTAGTGGAATTGTATTATCTGTCTAGCCTAGAATCGTGTTTGTACTTCTAATTGCACTTCAAACATTTTTGGATTTTATATTTATAACTACTTTGTGATCTATGGATTAAAGGTAAATTATGCTAAGGAAATATTACTAGGTTATAATTAATAAGGAGAAAGGCACTAGGGTCGTGGAATCACCATGATGGTTAACTGACGGTTAGTGCTATAACCGTTGCATAATTGTACCCATTCTCACACCTCTCGGTAGAGAGAGTGATTTTGCCCAATTGATTCCTTGAGACATATTGAGTAGGCCAATTAGACCAAGAAAATGGGGTTCAAGTAGGGTATTTACTCTCTCGAGATTTAACCCTATTAATTAGGACTACCATTTCTCATGTGTCTTTCCCAATTACTTGTTGGGTCAATTTGGGATCATGGGCTCTCTTTCTCAAGAAGAGTTAGACCCAAAAATCTAGAATTAGTGTTTGAAACCACCAATCTTTAATTAAAATATAAAATCAACAAAAATAACAAATACGCAATATCAATCTATCATTAGAATGCAACACCCATCAATTATCAACTCTAGGATTGAGCCACAACCCTAGCTAATGGGTTTAGCTAGACATAATTAAAGAAGAAACAAAAGAAATAGAAGAAGAAATAAATATATTGATTAATTGCTAAATATAAACTACAAGAATCTACTGAGAAATTAGTGATAAAATTGGCTAAAACGTCGGTTCTCACGAACTGATAATACCAAACTTGACCTAAAAATGATAAAATGTTCTATTTATAGTGGGCTGAAAAAAACTGGACAAAATTTCCCCTGCGGGGTCAGTGCGGGCCGCAAAAATATGATCGTGACCGCACTGGCTTTGACTTCAAATTCTATCTCTCTCAACTCGTCTGGCACGGGCCGCATAAAAGTGTAGCGTTGCCGCAGGAGCTCTGGCGCGGACCACGTGTGTGTGACCGTGGTCGCGTGGCTTGATCTTGATCCAAACTGGCAACACTCTAAATCCCTTCACGAGGGCCGCATATCAAAGTGGCGCGACCGTGTAAGCTGAACGCGGGCCGCATAAATCCAACTGCGGCCGCATGGTGACTGTCCTAAATATACAATTCTCTAAATCTCCTTGTGCGGCCAGGTGCACTTTTGTGCGGTTTGCTCTAGGCTCTTATTCCATCACTTCACTTGGACTTTGATACTTGAGCAGGTTTCACTCCGTTTTTAGACGATCTTTGACATTTTGCCACTTTATCGCTTAAACCTGCAATCAAGCACAACCTGTGAGCATTTTGGGACTATTTTGTAGCAAATTATACTCAAAGCATAGGAAAGTACGGGCAATAAACACGTTAATATCCTACTTATCACCCCTTCCCATGTCCCTCCCTTCTACATGAACGTGATGGGGCTTATGCAAACGCGTAAGCCTAGGTTCACAAGGCTTCGCTAACATGAGAGCATGATCGTGAATACAAAAGGGAAATTGCCCTCTGCCCTGTCGATGCTCCCTTTTTTCAAAAGTGGAGAAATCGGGTTCACGATATTATGGACGAAACAACTCTTTTCCCTTTTGAGGAAGCGGGTTATGGAGTTTGAAGAGTTACCACCTAATGATTGTAGTGCATTAGGACACTTAAAGCAAAAGAAATAAATTTTTTGAAAGAAAACCAGAGTTTGGATAAGGGCTTGAGATTATCTCGAGGGGAAAGTGTTAGGCATCCCAAGAGATCCACTAGTGTGGTTCTTGGCCGTGCTTAATTGTGACTTTAAGAAGAGAAGGAGTAAACACGCAAAGTTTGCACATAGGAAACATATCAAGTTAAAAATTTGAAAGAAGAAAGACACAAGTTATTTTGAAAAGAGGAATTTTGGTCGAGACATTAATCTAAGATAAAGCATTAACAGAGAAGAAGAAAGGGGTCTTAGGGTTAAATATAATATGGATCACTTTGGTGCAATACCCATCAATCATTCTCACACGAGATATTAACACACCAGTCATCAAAAATATATTCTACCCTCTCCACCGCGTTAAGGTATTTAAACGCGGTTTGTCTCATTTTACTTATTGAATGCTAGTACCCACCCCAACCAATCAGTCCCACGGTATTAGGACTTCTAGTCCTAAAAGGAGAAGAAAGGGATGGGGGCTTTGCATGGAGGTTCAAAGGATAAAAGTATAATTCGTCATTCTAAACAGATACCAAGTAGGGGAGAGAACAAGAAGACAAACAAAGGCTCAAAGAAATTCCTTTTAACAGACAACATATAGTTTAGCATGTCTACATATACTGGTTTGGTCTTAAGTTAAAAGATTAAATGGCGGACGAACCAGTTTAACACATAAAGTTGGATAAAAAATCTGCATCAAGCACCTCAGATCCGATTGGCAAGAGTTGTTGTTATTTTTAAAGAAAGCTACAGATTGAGGTCCTAATGCAGGAGAGTGCAAAAGAAGAAGTTTGGGAACTCATCGGAGTTCAGAAAGGAAGTTTCAAAAATAGGCAGAATTATAAAAGTAAAAAGTACAATATAGTTTGCAGTAGTAAAATGCTTTTAAAGAGCGAGCTCGCAAACTATTTTTTGAGAGAAAAATTTGTGAGTAAAAATTTAGAGAGTTGGAAAAAAAATTCAGAAAAAAAATACAGATTTAAAGAATTGTAGACAGGTTTGGACAAGCTTTAAAAAACGTTGAAACTGACTGCCAGATTATTCCGATTTTTAAAATATTTAGGTGAGTTTGAAACCCTATAGGCAGGATATCTGTATCTTGATCTTATTGACTCCTTACTGCTTTTATAACATTAAGGAACTGAGCATTGGATTACCCTACTATTTTCCTATCGTTTTATGCACTTCTTATACGTATAATTTTTATATGCAATAGGTTATTTAATAGGTCCTATAGGAAGGATGTCCACTGACTTGCAACATATTAAAGCACTATAGACATGATTTTTCAATGATTGAGTGAAAAGATGCAAGACTATAGACATGATTTCTAGGTGATTTCAAGTATTAAGCCTATTGGCATAGTAGCTAGATGATTTAAAGAATTAGAAAATCCTATAGGCATGATGTCTAGGTTCTTGAATAACAATATTAAACCTATAGGCATGATTTCTTCCCTTTAACTCATGCAAGTAATATAAACCCCTCCCAGACCCTTTACTAATATTTTCCCCAAGTTTTATTACAAAGTTATTCCAGAACCAGAAAAAAAGACTAAAATATATCAAAACTACCACAAGATCCGAGGAAGCTCAATTCAACCATAATGTCCAACACATGTTTTACCAAATCCGGATTCCAAATTCCAAGGACTTCTCTTACTCAGAATGTTTTCAAAGTTCTAAGGATCTTCAAGAACTCCATACAATGCTTAACACTCTGAATAATCATGATAGCAATAGAGTAGTGCAGCGTGAAATGCCAGCTCTCAGGCATCCAAGTTCATAGAAAACTCTAGGGCCCCAAAGCATGACTTACCAAAGGGGGGAAGGACTTAGGAACTAGGAGTAAGTGTAAAGTGAGAGAAGAACTGTAGCAGGAGGTGGTCATACCCAGCTATATCATAGACTGGCGCACCCCAGACCTCTTGCTTAGGTTCAAGAAAATAAGAGTAGACTTTAGAAGTCAGACCTTGGCCTGGATGGTGATTAGGACACCAGACCATATTCGAGGCTCAGCACATAAACGGGGAAGAAAGGAATGAGGACTGATTTGAGTGAAGGTTCGAGAGAACATAGTCCCAAGTCATAGATAGTGATAGCATCCTACGAAGCTCAACTCTATTAAAGGACAAAGATGAAGCTTTGGAATCTCAAAAATGGCATTTAATAAGCTGTCAAGATAAAGAATTACAAAACAAGGTCATTAGACTTCAAGTGCAAATAAAGAAGCTGTCTATTATAGAGGAAGAGCTCAAGACCAAAGAAGATGAATTGTCCAAGTTTTACAATTATATGGAGGTCCAAATTGAAGTCCAACATGAGGAAGACTGGGTCACCAAATCAGCCCTTGAAGTCCACCAAAAAGGGCTCAAAATAAGTTTAAAAGAGGTCCAAAAGGGGATGTTTCAAAAGAAGCCCAATTGGAGTCCAAATCAATGGCCCAAACTAGTTGTTTTTAAGGCCAAAATCTACCCCAAAGGGTCTTGGTAGTTTAGTGTCTTACAACACCCCTACCTAATTGTAATGACTTTGGATACCTTAGCAATCACCTTACCTAATTGTAATGACTTTGGATACCTTAGCAATCATCCTACCTAATTGTAATAACTTTGGATGCCTTAGCAATTACCCTACCTAATTTTAAGGACTTTTATGCCTTAGTACTCTCCTATAAATAGGGAGTTCTTCTCATTCATAAGAGACTACATTATTGATTAAGTATATTATACTTTGAGAGTTCTTTTGAACATTTGTTGCATGTGCTTTGAGATTTATCTTTCAACCTTTACTTGTTCATTGTTCAAGGTAGTAAGATTTCTTCTCTTTTATGATACCTTTGATTCCTTTGTGGTATTCTTAAAAGGTGATTAATGCTTTTTATTAATTGTTGTCTCAAGTTACTCGTAAAGCGGTCAAGATCCGAATCTATTGTTTTGATTTGCTTATTAAGTAAAGGCATTGGATTTCTTACACAAATCAAGACGTTGTTACTTTGATCTTGTCAAGGCCATAGAACTTGCATTCTTCGAAGTTCTAGGAAATATTTCCCTGAATTCTTCCATATCCTTTATTTTATCATCTAGTTAATTCTAGTTGTTCAATTCCTTGTTGTTATTGCTTTTGCATTTACTTCTCAAATTCTTACTCTAGTTTGGATTCCCGACCTAGTCGTTATCAAGTGGTATCAGAGTGGTTCTATCAAAATTTTGTTCTTGGTAAGTCTTGGGATTTCTTTAATACTAAGAGCAAAGAAAAGAAAACAAAAAAAAAGGAAAAAAACGAAAAATCAATTTTAAAAAAAATAGAATTACTTGCTCTTCAAAAAAAAAAAATCTCCTTTATATCTAATTTGTTTCCAAAAGTTATCGAAGGAAACAAGAAGAGGGGATCCTAGATTTTCTTACTCATTCTAATCTATATATTAATATCCTTCCCTTTTTGTTCGCATCTTGTTTCAAGCAAGCCTAATAGTTCTAGGATTTGGTTTTACTTTCATTAGTTCCCCAAAAATTTGAATTTTACTACTAAGAACTTCATCCAAGTTGGGTTTCACTATAAATCTACAATGTATTTTGTTCAAAGGTTATTTCGTGAGAAAAAGGGGTAAAGTGTGTGAAAACAATTGAAAAAAATAAAAAAGCCAAATTTGAAAGATACATATTTCTTCTAATCTTTGTTCGAGATGTCACAAACAGGTTGTTATGAAGAAATGAGGCGATCTATGGTTCAACAAGTTTGAAAGGTCAAACTTTCAGTATGGAGAACGGAAGGAACACGATGGTAAAGTTATTTTCAAACTAGAGCTAAAGTGATTTCTATGATTTGTGCCCTTAGAATTTACAAAGAATGTTGCTATAACTCAATTAGCACTTATATGGTTGAGAAATTGAACTTACCTTGTGTTGAGAATATTGAACCCTACATGTTGAGAGGAGTAAAGGTATCTAAGAGAGTCTTATTACTATTTTCAATTGAAAGGTATAAGGATGCGATCTGGTGTGATGTGATTTCCACGAATAATTATCATATCTTGTTGGGAAAGCCATGGTATATCTATAGGGGTGCTTCATATCGTATCATAAAAAATAGATATTCTTTTGAGGTTATTAGGAAAAACCTCATTCTTGGGCCTTTGACTCCCTCACAAATTTGTGAAGATGAAAAGATCGTTTAAGATAATATGGAAAAATACAAGAGAGAAAAGAATGAGAGGAGCAAGGGAGTGCATGTAACATTCCAAGAGAGAAAAAAGGAGAGGCTGTCTTGAGATAAAAAGTGGGATGTCAAGTGAGGTAAAGAGTGATCTTGAGAAAAAAGAAAAGAGAGAAATCAATGAGAGAAACAAAGTCTGTGAGGTAGAGAGAGAAAAACAAGTGAGATTGAGTGAACTAAAAGAACTCTTTAGCGAGAGAAAAGAGGCTAAGGGTGAGAAAAACATTAGTCTTGCAAAAAAAAGCCAAAGAGAATGTAAGCAAGAAAAAAGTTTCTTTACTTCCTAACCCATTAAATCTTCTTGTTTTAGTTCTTGTGATTTTGTGCAGCCACGTGATGAAATACCTTTTGAAAGGGGTGGTGAGGCACAAGAGATGGTGCCAAAAGATCCAATTGGATTCCAACATAAATTCGGCAATATTAATTCTTGTTGGATGGTAGAAGACAAAAGCTTGATTAATTTTCTTTGTTATTAAATCTTTTGCTATCTTGATTCTTATTTACATGGTTATGACATGGAGTTACCTAAAAGCATTGCTAAGTTGGAGCCATTGCATAAAAGAATATAAGGTAATGGTGTCTATTGATAAATAAGTCCAAATATGGTATGTATTATTGCTTTATTTGCATTCTTGGTCTTTCTAGAACACGTAAGGTATTTTTGGAAGTCATGAATTACACTCTTATATCTTATGTTGGTGGCTTTATTATTTTTGTGGATGATGATATTTTGATGCACATCAAGTCATTAACTGTAATATCTAAGTTAAAGTGCAAAAGTAATTTGCTTCATTATGAATTTGTGTATGACTTAGATAATTACATATTCCAACTTTATTGAAAGAGACATGAAATTTATCAGAAGAATCTTGCGAATGAGTTAAATATTGCTTCTTCTCTTATTCAAGTGGCTAATGGGTTTTCATGTGATAAGTTTCTAGAATGTTATTTTTGTGGTATGATGTGGAGTCATTCTTCAAGTCATGTTTATTGTAAGCTTGTAAAAGTATTTAGTAGTAGAAAAGAGGATATGCATCATGGTTGTAATATTTGTGATCAAATACTCTTTCAAGTAGAGGAATTCATGAGATTTGTAATCGTAGATAGTTGCCTATATTATGAAAGTATATTCTTTGGTGCCTGTGGTACAGATATTTACATTAAATAGATGTGTGGTAAATATTTTATAATTTCTTTGTGATGTATACTTATGGACTACCTTACCGACATGATCGAATTGCAAGTTCTATTGCATGGTGCATCTAATAGAGGTTTTTATTGTATTAATCTAGGTAGGCATAACGTTTATAGGAATGATGATGTCCATATATTTTATAAGGGAGTATTTGAACCTATTAGGAATGATTGGGCTAAACGGACACATGGTCTCTATCTTGTTGTATTCCTACTATTTTTGAGATTAGTAGATACCATTTACTAGTGCGTGTTTTCTTTTTCTTGCAAGGTCGAAATTCGAGGACGAACTTTCTTCAAGAAGAGGGGAATGATAATATCCTAGGAAGCTAAAATCTATTCAAGGACAAGGATGAAGATTTGGAATCTCAAAGATGGCCTTTAACAAGATGTCAAGATAAATAATAACAAGGTCATTAAACTACAAATGCAAATAAAGAAACTGTTAAGTGTAGAGGAAGAGCTCAAGACCAAAGGAGATGAATTGTCCAAGTTTTAAAATTATATGGTGATCCAAATTGAAGTCCAATAGGAGGAAGATTGGGTCACCAAATTAGCCCTTGAATTCCACCAAAAATTTTTCAAAATAAGTTTAAAAGAGTTCGAAAAGGGGATGTTTCAAAAGGAGCCCAATTGGAGTCCAAACCAATGGCCCAAACTAGTTGTTTTTAAGGCCCAAATCTACCCCAAAGGGTCTTGTCCACCCCTAGCCTAATTTTAGTGACTGTCTTACTCTTTAACAACACCCCTACCTAATTTTATTGACTTTGGATACCTTAGGAATCACCCTACCTAATTGTATTGACTTTGGATACCTTAGCAATCATCCTACCTAATTGTAATGACTTTGGATGCCTTAGCAGTCACCCTACCTATTTTTAAGGACTTTTATGCCTTAGTACTCTCCTATAAATAGGGGGTTCTTCTCATTTATAAGATACTACATTATTGATAAGGTATATCATACTTTCAGAGTTCTTTTGAACCTTTGTTACTTGTGCTTTGAGATTTATCTTTCAACCTTTACTAGTTTATTGTTCAAGCTATTAAGATTTCTTCTCTTTTATGATATCTTTGATTCCTTAGTGGTATTCTTACAAGGTGATTAATGCTAGTTATTAATTATTGCCTCAAGTTACTCATAAAGAGGTAAAGATCCGAATCTATTGATTTGATTTTCTTATTAAGTAAAGGTGTTTGATTTCTTCCATAAATCAACGTTGTTACTTTGATCTTGTCAAGGCTATAAAACTTGAGTTCTTGGATGTTCTAGGAATTCTTTCCCTGAATTTTCCCATATCCTTTGTTTTTCATCTATTTAATTCTAGTTTTTCAACCTTGTTGTTATTGCTTCCGCATTTACTTCTCAAATTCTTACTCTAGTTTGGATTCCCGACCTAGTTGTTATCAGATAGCAATAGGATGCCACCATGACCTAGAACAGTACTCACACACAATGGGTTTAAAGGGAAAGGGATTCACATAGAAAAGCATATACAGAATCATTAAGGAAGGACAAGAATTTATAACAGAACAAAAGGTGCAGAAGCATGAAGAAGGAGCATAACAGACTAAGGTGTAGTTACATAATGCAAGAAAGCATAATCTAAACACAAAGTGAGGGATATGTAGAAAAGGAGAAGTAAACACATTGTTTTGGAGGCATTATTTAACTAGAGGTACCTACCGGTTGCAAATCTTAGAACAGTAGAACAACCAAAGCTAGAAAACAGCCAAAAAGTCCACTCAAAACTTCATCAAACACTTGAGAAAAGCAAGAAAGATTCCAAAGTCTAGCCTTGGCTTTCAGCCGTCTAGATAAAGCATTAACACAAGTGGTAGTAAAGAAGAGAGCTTTGAGTATGTGAGTGTGTTTTTGAACTCAAAATTATTCGTGTGTTTAAAGAAAAGAAGTAGGTTATTTATACTTGAAAATCAGGCAAGTAAGCAAGGCAAAAAAATTATTCAGTATCAATTAAGATCAATAAGGAGAAAGGGAATTCCTTTAATTAAGGAGTTCGAACTTGAATGGTGTAGGGCAGAATCTTATATTAAGGAAAGAGAATCAAGTAACACATTGTGCATAACATGTAATAAAGGATAAATACATAAGGAAGGTTTGGAAATACGCGGTTAGGTAAATTACGCAAGAAATAAATCAATTAGTACATAGTAAATCAGGGAATCAAAGATTCAAAATTAATAATGAACCAAGTGAGAGAATAGGTTCAAATTAGACAAGGTAAGAATCAATCAAGTTCGCACAATGGCAGTCTGAAACCAATCCCCAAAATTAGAGGTTATTTTGAAAGGGGGATGTCTAACGATAAAAAGTGCATAAACTTTAAACATGCAAGGCTGGGTTTAATCAAAACAAAGTGGTCATGCATTCAAGAATAAGTGAATAAAAGGATATAGCTAAAAGAGACTATCAGATAGCATGAGAGAAATCACATAGAAGGTCTTGAAAAGTTTAGCAAGAATTGGAGTTACACAGAGAACATGAGATGAACATTATAAATTAGAGTTTTTGAAATCAAATTAGTTCAGACCGGGAAGCAAACCAAACACACAAGTGATCTGAAAACCCCCAAATTCTAGGGTTTCCCTCTACTGATAAACTGTAAAGATGAAAGCACACAAATCAGGCAAAGTAAACTCAGAAAATCCAAAGGAACATAAGCATTTCTTGGAAACATAAGGAGAGAAAACACAGTAAAAGAAATCACCAGGAAACCTTAGGAGGAAACACAGTAAATGAAAACACATAGAAATCACGGTAAAAACACCTAGGAGTTATAGCATAGAAAATACAATGAGAACACCACGTGAAAATCACAGTATAACAAGTAAAATCAAAGAAACCCTAAGTCTGAGAAGATGAACAGTTTTTGAAAGAAAAAAATTGAAAAAGATATAGGAAATCCTTTGAAAACCTCAGAAGTAACACTGATTTAAAGCATATCTAGAGAGAAATAAGAAACCTCGAAATGGCATAGGGTTTCAGCGAAACCATAGAAATGAGAGTGGCTTGAAAAAAGGGCTGGTCCAAGTCGAACAAGTTAGAGATGGACTCATAGGGCTAGGATACGCCGGATTCGAGCCGGAGATGGCCGTAGAACTTGAATTGAGAAAGGTCCAGATTCAGCTCTCTGTGGTCAAGTCATGGGAATTTAGTAATAAAGCTTGAGGAGCCATAGTAGACGGGTGGGTGGTGAAACCACCATGGATTCAGGTCAGAAAGTGAACGGAGAAGATGAAGGCAACTCATCAGAGAGGAGGGGAGGTGGAAGGTTCCAGAGAGAATAGTAGATAGAGAGATAGAGATGAGTGAGGCAAATGAGAGGGGTATTGGGGGGTCATTTGGTTTAATTTAGGAAGGGTAAACGGGACCGTTGATCTAAATAATCAACGATTGAGATTGAATGGGGTAGGTGGGTCGGGCATGGCTTGGGTTTGGGCTTGGGTCCGATGGGTTTAATTGGGTTGGGAATTCGGGTTAGAGTATTTAGGGCTATAATTGAAACAAAATTGAGGCTAAAATTAAAATAGTCATTTTTCTCTTTTGAATTTATAAAAATAGTAAAAGACGTTAAAAATCAAATTAAAAGCACGGGGTTGGTAAAAAATATATGAGTATTAGATTAAAAATATTGATGTTGATTTTGTAATTAAAATTGCTATTTAATCAAGAAATGGCCTAAAATTGCAATTTCATGCAATTTAATTTTAAAAATACCAAACGGACTCGTAAAGTTATGCCAAAATCATGTAAATTATAATTTTATGAAAATGTCAGGATAAAATAAACTATTCTCTAAAACAACCGGATTTGAAGGATAATAATTGGGATTTGTCGCGTAAAATAGGTCATAAATTAGTTTTAAATTTCTTACGAAATGCCAAAATCTTTTGGGATGCTTGTATATGCATACATATGCTATTTTGAGAGTATTTTAAGTATGAAAATATATATAGAGAAAAATTAGGTATCAACAGTTGCCCCTCTTTACTCGAGGAGGATGAAAGAATTGTCGGGTAAAGACAAAATGGCCAATTTTTACCGAGGTTGGCGATTGTGAAAGAATTCTGATCGCGCTCTGGTTTCTGAGATGTCTATATATCCCTGGTTTTACAGGGATGAGGTCATATGTAGTTTTGGAACCAATGTTGGGGATTAAGACAGGAATGGGCGCGATGGTCTAATTTGAGAAAGGTTATGCAGTCGAGCGGGTTGCAGAAAATCAAAGCGGAAGTGCTCCTGCTGAGACGGTTGTTTCCTAGCCGGTGTAACAGTGGATGAGCGGTGCGGTGTATATTGTGCATAATTTAAATATGATGCAAGTTTTTGTTGGACCACGGATGTTGTCTTCGGACGGTTAGGATGACGTCTTCGGACTATGATGTCCTGGGCCATGAAGAGCATAAAAGTAAAGATTTGCAGGCCATGAAATGATGTTCTCGGGCTATGCATATGGTGCCTCCAAACTATGACGCCTTTGAATAAGTTGACGATTTTTAGCCCATGAAAAGGTGGCAATCTTTCAGCCAAATGAATGCAAGGGTGGCGATCTTTCAGCCAGAGCAAGAATTTAAATTGCATGTGGTGATATTTGAGTCGTTCGAAGAATAAAAGTGGCGATATATCAGCCATACAGGAGACAATGCTTAGTCTCGGAAGGCAGACAGGTAGCCTTATGCATGAAGGAGGTAGTGCTTAACCTCGGAAGGCAGAAAGTAGCCTTATGCAATGCAGACGGAGACAGATTAGTCTCGAAAAGTAGATAAGTAGCCTTATGCAAGATGGAGGAAGTGCTTAACCTCGAAAGGCAGAAAAGTAGCCTTATGAAATGCAAATGGAGAAAGAGTTTAGTCTCAAGAGGCAGATAAGTAGCCTTATGCAGTATGTAGGTAGTTCTTAACTTCAGAAGGCAGAGAATAGCCTTATGCGAAATGCAGGTGGAGATAGAGCTTATTCTCGAAAGGCAAATGAATATCCTTATGCAAGACAGAGGTAGAGCTTAACCTCGGAAGGCAGATAAACAGCCTTATGCAAGATGGAGGTAGCGCTTAACCTCGGAAGGTAGATAAATAGCCTTATGCAATGCAGAAATTGTAAAGGGGCAGATGGTAGCAAATTCTCTTAGTTGATAGATGATTGTGATATCGTGACTTTGGGGATGTGGGGTGCAGATAGTGAACTTGTGAATGAGCGATCGTCATGAGACTTCCAACCTTAAAGAGTACGAGTGTGTGAATGTATTCAATAACTTGCGACCTGGAGTACATGCATTCAAAGAAAAATCGTGAGTTCTGTAGAGGGGGAAGATTAGTTCATACCCCCTGGCACTTGACTTTACACACCATTGGGGTAACACTGCTAATTGACAGTGATGCAGATGATATTTATGCATGATTTAGTAAATACGATGTAAGTATAAATTGAGAAAAAACGGTTTTATTTTTGATGAACCAACAAATGCAACGTCGTTCTAAGACACGACCACCTTGATTGTTCCGAAATTTTGAGGGTCCACCTAAAAATTTTGCCCCTGTTTACTGCGTTGACGCTAGCTGACGGCTGTACTGAATAACTGAAAGCAGATCGGCTCTGGAATTTTGAGGGCCATCCTCAAAATTCTGGCCTAGTTTACGGGGTCGGCGTTGATGAAGAGACTGATAAATTGACTTTGGAATTTTAAGGGTCCTCCTCAAATTTCTGCCCCAGTTCCAATATCGAGAAAAATAGAATTTTATTAAAATGTGACCGAACCGATAGGGCTGCCTACGTACCCCCTCTTAAACGAGAATTAGGTCAGGCATAGTTCAAATTGCATCATGAAAGAAAAGCATACGATCAAATGTAATATCGTTTCACAGCGTCTGAGTTGATTGGCTTAGGCCATACTTCTCCATCCATTTCTACGAGAATAAGGGCTCTTCCAGTTAGAACCCGATGAACCATGTACGGAACCTGCCAATTGGGAGATAATTTCCCTTTGGCTTCATCTTGATGCGGAAATAGTTTTATCAATATCAGCTGTCCTGGTGTGAATTTCCTTGGTTTAACTCTCTTTTTGAAGGCTATGGACATTCTATTCTGGTATAATTGACCGTGACAAACTGCATTCACCATATTTCCGTCTATGAGGGCTAATTGCTCATAGTGACTTTTGACCTATTCTGCATCATCTAACTCTGCTTCTTGTATGACCCTCAAGCAGGGAATTTCTAACTCGGCGGGGATGACCCCCTCTGTACCATAGACCATCATGTAGGGAGTGGACCTAGTTGATGTGCAGACCATGGTATGATATCCCAATAAGGCGAACGACAACTTTTCATGCCATTTCTTGTGCCTTTCAATCATCTTCCTTAATATCTTCTTGATATTCTTAGTTGCGGCTTCTACAGCTCCATTAATCTGAGGTCTGTAACCCGTAGGGTTCTTGTGTTTAAACTTGAATGTTTCACATATTGATTTTATCAGGTCGTTGTTGAGATTAAAACTATTGTCGGTGATGATTGATTCCGCAATTCCGAACCGACAAACCATACGGTCGCGAACAAAGTCTGCTACACAACCTTCTTGGTCACTGCTTTGTAGGATGCCGCTTGCACCCATTTTGTGAAGGAATCAATTTCCACAAAGATGAACCTGTGCCTATTTTACGTAGCTGGTTTTATTGGTCCAATAACATCCATTCCCCAAGCGGAGAACGACTATGGTGAGCTTGTTGACCTAGAGACACTTTATTGATCCTATACTGGATGCAGTCTGTTTCCATAGTCATCCAAAAATACTCTGCTCGGAGTATGTTCTTTTCCAAAACAAAACCATTCATATACGGTCCGCAGGTCCCTACGTGCACTTTCTCAAATAGTTTGGTTTCTTCTCTTTCCTCGACACATCTTATTAATCCCAGATCGGGAGTTCTCCGATACAAGATTCTTCTGATGTGAAAGAAGTAATTGGATAGCCTCCGGAGTGTGCGTTTCTGAGTAGCATTGGCAAGTTCTGGCTATTCTCTTGTTGTAAAGTATTTTCTGATATCATGGAACCAAGGCTTTCCGTCGACTTCTTCCTCAACATGAGCATAATAAGTCGGTTGGTCGTGAATCTTGACCTGGATAGGATCAATAAAGTGTGTCTTGATGCTGGATCATAGATGATTAAGTGGCTAAGGCGTCAGCAAACTCATTCTGTATTCTAGGAACGTGCTAGAATTCCGTCTTGCTGAATCTCTTCCGCAAATCCTGTATATGATGTAGGTAAGGGAGTATCTTGGAATTGTTGGTTGCCCATTCTTCTCGAACCTGATGTATGAGTAGTTCTGAGTCTCCGATCAAAAATAGTTCATGAATGTTCATATCAATTGCCAGTTTGAGTCCTAAGATGCAGGCTTCATATTCGGCCATATTGTTGGTGCATGCGAATTTGAGCTTGGCGGATACTGGGTAATGCTGACCGTTTTCTGATACCATGACTGCTCCTATACCGACTCCTTTGAAATTTGCAGCTCCATCGAAAAACATCCTCCAACCATCATAGGATTCTACAATGTCCTCTCCTATGAAAGTTACCTCTTCATTAGGAAAATACGTCTTTAGAGGTTCGCATTCTCCTCCTACAGGATTCTCGGCGAGGTAATCCGCCAAAGCTTGTCCTTTGACTACCTTTTGTTTAACATAATTAACGTCGAACTCATTTAACAGTGTCTACCATTTGGCGAGCTTGCCGGTAGGAATGGGATTCTGGAAGATATATTTCAATGGGTCCATCCTGGATATGAGATAGGTGGTGTAAGCACAGAAATAGTGCCTCAACTTCTGAGCTACCCAGGTTTGAGCACAACAAGTGCGTTCTAATAAGGAATATCGAGCCTTGTACGGGGTAAACTTCTTGCTGAGGTAGTAGATGGCTTGATCCTTCCTTCCCGTATCATCATAGTGTCCCAAAACACAACCAAATACTCCATCCAATGCTGCAAGATAAAGTAATAGAGGTCTCCCTGGCTCGGGTGGGACCAAAACTAGCAGCGTTGACAAGTATTCCTTGTTTCTGTTGAAAGCCTTTTGATAATTGTCAGTCCATTTAGTGGCAGAATCCTTCTTTAGCATCCTAAAGATGGGTTCATAAATGGTAGTGGACTGAGCTTTGAACCGGCTGATATAGTTGAGTCTTCCCAGAAAACTCATTACCTTCTTCTTGCTCTTTGGCGGTGGAAACTCTTGAATGGCTTTGACCTTTGCCGGATCCAATTCTATTCCCCGGCGACTCACAATGAAGCCCAATAACTTTTCGGCGGGGACTCCGAATGCACACTTGGCGGGATTCCGTTTCAGGTTATATCTCCTCAATCTGTTGAAGAACTTCCTCAAATCTTTCATGTGATCTATAGCTTTCTTGGACTTGATGATGATATCATATTCACCTCGATTTGTTTATGTATCATGTCATTAAAGATAGTGGTCATGTCCCTCATGTAGGTACAACCAACATTCTTCAAACCAAACTGTATCATTCTATAACAATACATGCCCCATGGCGTGATGAACGCCATTTTCTCTGCATCTTCTTCGTCCATCCTATCTGATGGTATCGATCAAAACAATCCACGATCAACCGCAGCTCATATTTGGCGTAGTTGTCAATCAAAACGTGTATATTTGGAAAAGAGTAGTCGTCCTTAGGACTGGCCCAGTTGAGATCCCAGTAGTCGACACAGACTCTAACTTTCCCGTCTTTTTGGTACTGGAACGATGTTGGCTAACCATGTTGGATACTCTACTACTCTGAGAACCCTAGCTTTGACTTGCTTGATAACCTCTTCTTTTATTTTCAGACTCATGTCTGGCTTAAATTTTCGGAGCTTCTATTTTACTGGCGGGCGCGCCGGATCTGTCAGCAACTTGTTAGCCACAATGGATGTATTGAGACCTTTCATGTCATCATAAGACCATGTGAATATATCCTCATACTCCAATACGAACTCGGTGTACGTTTTCTTTTCTGATGGCGACAAATGCACGCTGATACGTGTTTCCTTAACATTCTCTGCATCTCCCAAATTAAGAACCTCAGTTTTGTCAAAGTTGGACTTAGGCCTGTTCTCAAAATTCTCGACTTCTCTAACAACCTCTTTTGGTATTTCGTTCTCTTCTGAATCTGTGTCCGTTTTTTGCATTACCTCATTGCAAGTCACAGTCGTTAGTTCATCATCAAATATGTAATAGTAATGCTGTGTAAAATAAAGCAATTAATAGAGAAAAGTAATAAGAGCGAGATATAAAGATAAACTTGGAAAATGCATTTGATTAAATTCATAACTGTTTGAAACATCGGAGCTCTTTTCAAAAGTAAAGACAATTCAAAAAGTAAAATCAATCTAAAAGTAAAATGTGATGCATAATGCGTCATTTAGCCTTGCTACCCCGAAGCTCTTCGGGCACTGGTGGTCCTGACTGACCAGTTGGTGAGGAGTTCTCCTCGGTTCATAGCTTGAATGGAAGGGCCTTCCTCCCCTTCCTCCTTGAAGATAACACAACAATCCATATCATTCTCCAGAAACAGGTTCTTCATTGCGTCCAGTGCCTCGTCTTCCTCTGATCCATATATAAGGTTGGCTGGCTGAAAGGTCTCCTCTAGCAGAGGTATGAGGTGTTCCAATGGATAGTAGGGACTGTTCCATAGTGGTGACCAATGATTGAACTCCTTCCAGTTGTACTAATATCCCAGGCCGAAGGTGGTACCATGCTTCTTCAACTTGATCGGCTTGGTGATGCCCTAGAGATTCTTGCCAAGTCCTTTTTCGGGCTTGTACCTGCTCCAATTCAGAATAATCTCAATTTTTTCATCCCACCACTTGTATTTTTCTATGAGGTTGACTCGCTCAATGTGATGCTATGTTTCTCCACCTATTTTCCTTCTTCCCCCAACCTTGGGATGGTTTATCGACTGTATATAGGGTTTCCACCGTCGCCATGAATGATCACTTCCTGATGATTCCATTCAAACTTTACAGCTTGATGCAGGGTTGATGCCACAGCCCCATCGGCGTGAATCCAGGATCGCCCGAGCAATAGGTTGTAGGATGATGGGACATCTATAAGTTGGAAGTCCAAATCAAACCAGGTGGGTCCCATCTGTAGGCACATGCTAATTTCTCCAATGGTGGATCTTTGAGATCCATTAAAAGCTTTAACATTGATAGCTTTGTCATTGATCTCGTGCAGTCCTTTCCCCAATGTCCTGAGGGTAATTAGCGGACAAATTTTAAGGCTGGATCCCCGTCGACCAGGATCCTGGTGATGAAATAATCTTTGCATTGCGTAGTGATGTGCAATGCGTGTTTGTGAATAAGCCCTTCTAATGGTAGCTGATCCTCGTAGAAGATGATCTTATGGCTTTCCAGTACCTGCCCCACCATATTCGCCATTTCGCCTCCTGTTTTGTTGCTGGGAACATAAGCTTTGTTCAGTATTTTCATTAAGGCATTTTTATGAGCCTCAAAGCTTTGCAGAAGAGCCAGAATAGAAATCTGCGCTGGCGTTTTGTTCAATTGCTCAATGACTGAATACTCTTTGGCATGTATCTTCCTCCAAAGATCATCGAGTCGAGTTTTAATAGCTCACCAGAGGCTTGCTTGCTGGACTCAGCTAAATGTTCTGGGGTGTATACCATGTCTTTCTTGGTCATGCCCTGTGTGGCGATTGCTTCCCCAGTATATGTCTTTCCCTTCCTTCTAACCTCAGTTGTGTAATCCCAAGGTATGGCATTTGGCTTTAACGGGGTTACATTGGTCATAGAAATCGGAATTGGAATCTTGGGAGGTAAACAGTAACTTCAAATAGCGCAGGTGCCTTTGGAATCCTGAATTCAACCTCAATTGATTTTGGCGCCTTTGTAAAAGGTGCTTCAAACTCGAACGATATAGACACATTTACCACATCACCCTTAGAGAGCTGAATCTGAACAACATTGGGATTCAGGGTAAATGCTGGCTTCTTAGGCTCATCTCATTTAGCTATCAAACCGGTTTACCCCTTGGGGTCCCAATCATATTCAATCTTGATCATATGGATGCCTCCACCCCTATGAGCAGGCATAGGGTTGTTTTGGACATTAGGAGCGGGCTCTTTTGCTATAATGAACTTGTTAACAATCAGATTCTGAATCTTATCTTTCAACGAGCGGCACTCGTCGATGGTATGGCCTTTCATCCAGGCATGGTATGCGCAAGTCTTGTTTGGGTTGATCCGTTGAGAGGGATTTTCTGGAGTTACGGCTAGGATAGGGGTAACGTATCCGGTTGCTTTGAGTTTTTCGTATGGATGGTCGATTGGTTCGGCAATGGCAGTGTATTATCTAGGAGGTTTACAATCGAAATTAGGCCTTGGCAGAGGAATGTTTTAGCGGGTAGGTGGTGAAGGGTAGTAAGAAGTTTGGGAGTTGTATGCTTGGTACACATGTTCGTGTTGGGAATATCTGGGTGAAGTGATTTGATATGTGGGTGGTGGAAGTGATTGGTAAGCGGGTGGTGGAATTTGGTAAGTGGGTGATGGTGCTTGGTAGTTTAGGGAAGGCTGATACGTGAGTGGCGCTGAGGGATAGGTTTGGTATTTCATAGGGGAATTGTTCCTTTGCGCAGCCACTATGGAATTTACATCCTTTTTCTTTGACGAGCCACCGGTTTGTAATGACTAGTTGGTAGCTTTAAATGCCTCGAGGTTAGTGACCATACCATTTTTTATGCCTTCTTTGATTCTTTCTCCCAACTTGATGATGTCAGAGAATTTTTGGCCCTCTATTAGCATCAGCCTTTCGTAGTAGTGCGGATCCTGAGCACAGACGTAGAACCTGTTCATTTGTTGTTCCTCCAAGGCCGGTATGACCTTAGCAGCTTCTTACCTCCAACGAGTAGCATAATCACGAAAGGTGACTGTGGGCTTCTTCTTTAGATTCTGGATATAGAACACATATGGTGTGCTCTCAGTGTTGAACCTAAATCGGTCCATAAATTCTGACGTCATGTTCACCCAACTTGTCCATTCCTTTGCATCCTGGCTAATATACCATGATAAAACATCGCCTTTCAGACTCCTCATGAACAACTTCATGCAGATTTTATCGTTCTTTCTGACTCCTACCAGCTTATCATAATACATTCTCAAGTGGATTGGGATCACTTGTACCGTCGAACATCTAGAACTTGGGAGGTTTGTACCCCTCTGGGAGCTCAACATCTGCTGAAAATAGAGATCTTCATAATTCAACCCTTCAACACCTTTGCTACCTTCAAAACCCTGGACTCGGCTAGTCAATTTCTTGAGTTCAGCGGGAAAATTCTAAATAAGGGAACCCTTGTCATCTGATTTGGGTGCACTTGTTATTCGCTGAGTGTAGTGGGGTATAATGTCCACAAAGATAGGGGTGTTATGGTCTTTTTTGGTGTTTTGCGGTTCGGGAATAAGAAGTGGAGTGTTATTTCATGTGTTGCAGGCTTAGTCCAGATGAGCAACAGTCTCCTTGGTAATTGTGGCATTCTAAGAAGTTTCCTTCAGTTCCTTTCTAGCGCTTGCATCTCCCATTTTGCCCTTTTCCTGTTTCTGGTAGGACTTGGAGGAGGAGGAGGTGGAGGGCCCTTTGATCTTGTTGAGTATGTTGATGGTGCTAGAATGCACAAACTAACCTTTGGGGAGGGGAATAAAAAATAAAAGAAAAAACAAAAAGGTAAAAAGTTAGCGCGGATTCTGAGAAATAAAATTGCGGTATTTAAATATGTTGTGTAGTAGTATAAGTCATTTCCTAGTTTGGGTTCCTCGTTGTGCCCAAGGTAGGTCTAGAGACAAATTAAATTTGGAGAACTTATAACGCGAAATGCCTCATTTTATCGATAAAAACAAGGCGACTCTTAAAACAACTGAATGATAAAAGATGTTACTAATGGCTAGTGGCCTAATTACATTATGAAAGCAATAAAAGATCCTAGCTATTTGGTCCCAGAAGGACCTTCCCCAGGTTGAATGTTCCCGTTGATTAGATCCTCCAGCTCGCGTAGATTTTCCAGCAAAAGTGCCTTTGCCAGGCGCTCTCCTTCACTTCCCTCGGCGTTTTGACACTCGTTGACTTTTTTCCTTACTTTTTCTTCTAATTCCAGCAAGATGTATTCCAAGTATTGTAGCTTCTCACTAGCCTTTGTGACTCTCTTTTTCCGTTCGTTGATTTGGTTGCTTGATGGGTGGTTTCTCCACAAAGTCTGCAAGAGTGAGGGTATATTGACCATACAGAAGTGGGGAACTTTGTCATTCATTTCCTGCAAAACGAAAGGGCTAAGACCTCACCCCCACCGTACTCGACTATTTAATACCAATAATTAGCCTAAGCATTAAGTTCTCCAAATAAATGCATGTAACATGGAGGTGTCTGTTGGGTTTCGAGGAAACCCGATGGACTTTTATTTAGGCTATCTTAAGGAGTCATTATGTGGAGAACATATCTGACTCTTTTAGGGTTGACCATGATGCATGAACAATTTAATGGAACAAGGTTTCTACATTTGAAGTGCTAGACAAGGTACCCTTGAGCGGACAACTCAAAAAGGAAAGGCGCGGAACCGTCAACTACACCGTTGATCGACTGGTTTTACCGCAAATATGCCTTTGCCACATTTAGGGGGTATAATATGGGAAGGGTGCAATCACTCATTATAAACCTTGATATAGGATTTGTTTTGGCACGAGTGGAATATGATATTGAGGAATGCATTTACAATAATGAAACAAATTGCGTGTACTTTTACGTTCGTAAAGTTAGGATTAAAATTAGTGCTAAAAAATTACAACAGAATTGATATAATAAGGCAATAAAAGAAGAAATTAAAGAAAAGAAAAACATGAAGAGCCAAGTTAGAAGTATTGATGAAATAAATGAAGACTGAAAGTAAATGCAATTAAGGAAGCAACGAAGTCGCAAAGCACGTAATGGTAAAAGCCTTAAAAAAATCCCCAGCAGAGTCGTCATGCTGTCGACGCTCATTTTTTCCAAAAACGGAGAAATTGGGTTTACGATATAATGGATGAAACAACTCATTTCCCTTTTGAGGAAGCGAGTTATGGAGTTTGAAGTGTCGCCTCCTAATGATTATAATGCATTAGGACTCTTAAAGAAATGAAAAAGATTTTTTGAAAGAAAACCAGAGTTTGGGTAAGGGCTTGAGATTATCTCGAGGGGAAGGTGTTAGGTACCCCTCAAGATCCACTAGTGTGGTTCTCGGCCGTGCTTAATTGAAACTTTAAGAAGAGTAGGAGTAAACAAGAAAAGTTTGCACATAGGAAACATAGCAAGTTAAAAATTTCAAAGAAGAAAGACAAAAGTTGTTTTGAAAAGAGGAATTTTGGTCGAGACATTAATCTAAGATAAAACATTAACAAAGAAGAAGAAAGGAGCCATAGTGTTAAATATAACATGGATCACTTTGGTGTAATACCCAGCAATAATTCTCACACAAGATATTAATGCACCAGTCATCATATCCATATTTTACCCTCCCCACCCCGTTAATGTATTTAAACGAGGTTAGTCTCGTTTTACTTATTACTTGCTAGTACCCCACCAACCTATCAGTCCTGGGGTGTTAGGACTTCTAATCCTAAAAGGGGAAGAAAGGGATGGGGGTTTTTCATGGAGTTTCAAAGGATAAAAGTCTAATTCGTCATTCAAAGTAGATACCAAGTAGGGGAGAGAACAAGAAGACAAACCAAGGCTCAAGGAAACCCCTTTTCAAAGACAACATATAGTTTAGCATGTCTTGCATATAGGTGTTGTCTTGACTTAAAAAAATTAAACGGCACACGAACCAGTTTAACACATAAAGTTGTATTAAAAGTCTTCATCAAGCAGGTCGGATCCGATTGTCAGGGGGTTGTTGTATTTTTAAAGCAAGTTACAGATTGAGATTCTAATGTAGGAGAGTGCAAAAGCAGAAGTGTGGGAACTTATCAGAGTTCAGAAAGGAAGTTTCAAAAATAGGTAGAATTATAAAAGCAAAAAGTACAATAGAGTTTCCATAAGTAATATACTTTTAAAGAGCGAGTTCGCAAACAATGTTTTTAGAGGAAACTTTGTGAGTAAAAATTCATAAAGTTGGAAAAAACAATTTCAGAAGTAGAAATACGGATTTAAAGAATTGCATACAGGTTTGGACGAGCTTAAAAAAACATTGAAACTGACTGCCAGATTATTCATATTTTTAACAGATTTAGGCGAGTTTTAAACCCTATAGGCAGGATATCTGTACCTTTATCTTACTGACTTGTTACTGCTTTTAAAACATTAAGGAACTGAGCATTAGATTACCCTACTATTTGCCTATCGTTTTATGCACTTCTTATAGGTATGATTTCTATATGCAATAGGTTATTTTATAGATCGTATAGGCAAGATGTCTACTGACTTACAACACATTAAAGCCCTATAGACATAATTTCTAAATGATTGAGTGAAAAGATGCAAGCCTATAAACATGATTTCTGGGAGATTTCAAGTATTAAGCCTATAGGCATGGTAGCTAGATGATGTGAAGCATTAGAAAATCCTATAGGCATGATGTCTAGATGCTTGAATAAAAATATTAAACCTATAGGCATGATTTCTATCCTTTAACTCACGCAAGTAATTTAAGCCCCTCCCAGACCCTTTACTAATATTTTTCCCAAGTTTTATTACAAAAATATTACACAACCAGAAATAAAAGACTAAAATATATCAAAACTACAACCAGATCCGAGGAAGCGCAATGCAACCTTAATGTCCAACACATGTGTTTTACAAAATCCAGATTCCAAATTCCATGGCCTTCTCTTACTCATAATGTTTTCAACGTTATAAGGAGCCTCAAGAACTCCACGCAATGCTTAACACTCTGAATATCATGATACCAACAGAGTAGTGCAGTGTGGAAATGCGAGCCCTCAGGTATCCAAGTTCAGAGGGAACTCAGTAAGATAATACGCTTAACGCTAGAGGGGGAGGGGTGAATAGCGTTTTAATAAAATTAGCGTAAACTTGCGGAATTTAAAAATTGCAGGAAATAAATAAGTGCGATAAGTAAATAAATTAGAACAAACGCACCGATATATCCTGGTTCACCACAACCCGTGGCTAGTCCAGTCCCCGAGAGACTCTCTCGAGATTTCCACTAACTTGTTAAGCTTACGGGTGCTTATCAAACCGTTACAACTTGAGGACACAAGCCTCAACAACCTTTGCTCGGAGATACAACACTCCAAGACTTCAACCAAGGAAACACAAGTTCCTTCTTACAACACAAGGGACTAACACTTCCCTTCAAGTGTACAAAAAACACTTAGCACTCAAACAAGACACTCCTTTAAGAGTAGATATGAGTAAAAAGAATACGCTCAAGATCGCAACAACTTTTGACAAGAATTTGGCTCTCAAAAGCCTATGTAATGAATATAAAATGATAAGCAATAAAGTATGCAAGCTTTAGCAATTGTATGATCAGTTGTTGTATGTTGTTGTTCTTAAAAGACTGAATTGAAGCTGTATTTATAGTTGAAAAACCTTGTATTACCGTTGCCTAATTGTCAATTAAGAGTTGCTGAAATTACTCAGTGACAATCGATTGTCAAGTTACCACAATCGATTGTTTGCCATTTCTTCCAAAATCAATCCCAGATTTTATGCATAACAATCGATTATATAAGATCAATAATCGATTACTGGCAACGTTCAAAAAATCCTTTCCAGATTTTACGTAAAATAATCGATTGTCAACAATCTACAATCGATTACTCAGCAACGTTCAAAAAATCCTTTCCAGATTTTAATTATATCAATCGATTATAGGAAATCAATAATCGATTACCTGACTGTATTTGATAATATTTTGGCAACGGTCAGTTATACAATCGATTATACTAAGTTAACAATCGATTATATATCAGTCTTGAAAATTCAATTTAGACACTGGCTCTTGACAATCGATTGTCATAAGTTCACAATCGATTATTTAATAACTTTGAAAAAGTCTGGAAGACACTGCCTCAACACAATGGATTGTCATAAGTTCACAATCGATTATTTTGTGACTTTGAAAAATCTGATGGACACTGTCTCTTCACAATCGATTGTCATTAGCTTCACAATCGATTATTTTGAGCTTTGAAAAACTTTGATGGACACTGCCTCATCACAATCGATTGTCATAAGGTTCACAATCGATTGTCATGCAGATTTGAAAAATCTGATGCTCACTGCCTTAACACAATCGATTGTCATTAGTTCACAATCGATTGTCAAGCAGCTGACTTAAACATAATCGATTATCATAAGTACATAATCGATTATCTTAGTCCAGATTTTAGAGGCGTGTTTAAAAATCATTTTGACAAAAGTAAATATGCATTATTTAAAATCATTTTGCTCTAAATTAAATATGCATGATTTGTTAAAAGTATTTTTACGAGAGAAGCCAAGTCTTGAGTTTAAGTTGTCGGATCAAGATCACAATTAAATACCGACTCATATAAAACTTAATCTCGATCTTTGTCTTGTGCTTGAATCTTGTTATATATTAATTTCGCGCTTGTGCTTGGACCGCATCATATGTCAATTTGCGCATAGTTTGTCATTCATCAAAACCTACAAATATGAACACACGTTTAGTATAATGCCTTGAGAACGTGTTTCCAACAATTTCCCCCTTTTTGATAATGGCAAACTTTAAGCGGGATATGCATATTAGGCAATTCATAATGACGATTCAAGACAAGTAAAGATATGCAACAAGTATATAGATATGCAATTTGTTCCTCCTCAATATATGAATTCCCCCTCAATTTATGCCGATAAGTATTGAGTGAGAGTGCATACCCGCTATCTTCCCCCTTTTGCCATTAGCAAAAAAATATAGAATAACCAAAAAACTTGTTTATTTAAAAAAACGACAATAATAACGCAAATAATGTCAAGACAATCGATTATTGATACTGGATAATCGATTATATAAAAGAAAAATTGATTGTTCTGTGCGTCAAGCTTTATAATTCCCCCTGCCTTTAGGGCGATACCTGCAAAAATACGTTAGACGTCTCCGACGCTCAAGTTAGAATACATGTGAGAGGGAAAATGGAATGCATGACTTAGATCAACGTGGAGTCAAGAATCCCGAGTTCAATACGAATTCGGAAGAAGGACTCTTTCTCTATGGGCTTTGTAAAGATGTCGGCCAATTGATCTTTGGTTTCAACAAATTCAATTTCGACATCGCCCTTGAGAACGTGATCTCTTATAAAATGATGTCTAATTTCAATGTGTTTTGTTTGCGAATGAAGAACGGGGTTCTTCGTCAAGCATATGGCACTAGTATTATCACATCTAAGAGGGATATGATCAAGACTTAGGCCATAGTCCAAGAGTTGTTGTTTCATCCAAAGGATTTGAGCGCAACAACTCCCCGCGGCTACATATTCAGCCTCGGTTGTGGACAACACAACACTTACTTGTTTCTTGCTAAACCAAGAAACGAGAGAGCTACCGAGCAAATGGCAAGTGCCACTTGTGCTCTTGCGGTCCAATTTGCATCCAGCAAAATCGGAGTCGAAATAGCCAACAAGTTGGCATGAAGAACCTTTGGGGTACCATAGGCCCACATTTACAGTACCAACAAGATACTTCAATATCCGTTTCACCGCAGTTAGGTGAGACTCCTTCGGACACGATTGATAACGAGCGCATAAGCACACGCTAAACATGATGTCCGGACGACTAGCAGTAAGATAAAGGAGAGAGCCAATCATACCTCGATACTTTTTGATGTCGACTTCCTTACCTTTCTCATCTTTGTCTAGATGATCGGATGTGCTCATGGGGGTTGCCATTGCTTTTGCATTGGTCATTTCAAATCGTTTCAGCAATTCTTTGCAATATTTCGCTTGGCAAGTGAACGTACCTTCTTTCATTTTCTTTACTTGTAATCCCAAAAAGAATGTTAACTCACCCATCATAGACATCTCAAATTCGCTTGTCATTAAATCGGAAAATTCCTTGCACAAAACATTGTTAGTAGCACCAAATATAATATCATCCACATAGATTTGAACTAATAAAATATCATTGTTTTTATGCTTAACAAAAAGAGTGGTGTCAACTTTCCCCCTAATGAAATCATTGTCCAATAGAAATTTACTCAATCTTTCATACCAAGCTCGGGGAGCTTGTTTTAAACCATAAAGAGCCTTTTTGAGTTTGAAAACATGATCGGGAGATTTAAAATCTTCAAAGCCGGGGGGTTGTTCAACATAAACTTCTTCTTGAATAACACCATTTAGAAAAGCACTTTTTACATCCATTTGATATAAATTAAAATTCATAGAAGAGGCAAAAGCAAGCAATAAACGAAAGCTTCTAATCTAGCTACGGGAGCATATGTTTCTTCATAGTCAATACCCTCTTCTTGATTATAGCCTTTTGCTACAAGCCTAGCTTTGTTTCTAGTGATTACACCATTTTCATCTAGTTTGTTTCGAAAAACCCATTTCGTACCAATTATGGTATGATTTTCGGGTCTTGGCACCAAATCCCAAACGTCATTCCGTTTGAATTGGTTAAGCTCCTCTTGCATTGCCAAGGTCCAAAATTCATCCCCAATTGCTTCGGAGATGGTTGTTGGTTCAATTTGAGAAACAAAAGCAGTATGTCCTAAGGTGTCTTTAAGGGAGTTTCGGGTACTTACCTTTTCTCCGACGTCGCCAATTACTTGTTCGAGAGGGTGATCTTTGATTGTCCTCCACTCGTTAGGCATTTTCGTTTCTTTCTCCAATTATGGCGTTTCCTCCGTTGATTGTTCCAAGATTTCATCTTGAATTTCCTTAGGAGTTTCTTCTTGTACTTTGTCCTTTAAACTATTTAAAATACCTGCAAGATCAGAACAAGAATCCTCTCTCGCCAAGCGAGCATTACTTTCGGAAAACACAATATGAGGGGATTCATCCATACTTTTGGGTTCTATTATTAAATACCCTATATGCTTTGCTATGTGAAGAATACCCAATAAAAATTCCCTCATCGGATTTGACATCAAATTTTCCCAATTGATCTTTTCCATTGTTATGAATAAAACATTTACAACCGAATACTCTAAAATGGGAGATATTTGGTTTCCTTCCCTTGTAGAGTTCATAAGGGGTTTTCATGAGTATTGGCCTTATGACTGCTCTATTTAAAATGTAGCATGCGGTACTCACGGCATCCGCCCAAAAATATTTGGGAATCTTAGCCTCTTCGAGCATGGTTCTAGCCATCTCTTCGAGACACCTATTTTTCCTTTCCACCACGCCATTTTGTTGTGGTGTTCGTGGAGCGGAAAAGGTATGCTCGATAGCGAGTTCGTCACAAAAGTCCGCAAAGAGATTGTGATCAAACTCTCGCCCATGATCACTTCTAATTGAAGTGACGGTTGTTTCCTTTTTTCGTTTTGAATACGTTTAAGAAAATAATTAAAATTCTGAAAAGCATCACTTTTATGGGCAAGAAATAAAGTCCAAGTAAATCTGGAATAATCATCAACAATAACAAAGGCATAACAATTTCTACCAAGACTTTCAATGCGAGATGGTCCAAACAAATCCATGTGAAGCAATTGCAATGGTCTAGTAGTTGAAACAATGTTTTTCGATTTAAAAGATGCTTTTGTTTGCTTCCCTTTTTGACAAGGATCACAAATAGAGTAATTTTCAAATTTCAAATTTGGAAGACCAACGACTAAATTTTGTGAAACCAATTTGTTCAAAAGGTGCATGTTGATGTGAACTACTCTACGATGCCATAACCAAGAATCATCCTCTTTGCTCATTAAACAATTTACATATTCGGGTGAAGAATTTGCAAGATCAACCATATAAATGTTATCCATTCTAAAACCACGAAGGATAATTTTAAAATCGCTACGTCTAAAAACTAAGCATTCATCCGAATCAAATAAAACAAGATTTCCCTTGTCACATAATTGACTTATGCTCAAGAGATTATGTTTTAAACCTTTCACAAGTAATATATGCTTAATGGAAGAAATTTCATCCTTACCGACCGATCCGATACCGATAATCTTCCCTTTGTTGTTATCACCAAAAATAACACTTCCCCCTTCCTTGTGTTCTAGTTGAAGGAATTTGGATTCGTCTCCCGTCATGTGCTTGGAGCATCCACTATCAAGGTACCACAGTACACTTGATCCCTTCAAACATACCTACAAAACAAATTAATGAGTTTTAGGTACCCATGCCATTTTGGGTCATTGGGGGTTAGGCAAATCATAGTGATGTGATTGAGTGTTATGTCTATGTCGTGTAAAACAAGCAGGAGCAATATGTCCAATACGTCTACAATAATGACAAGTCACGTTAGGATTATTCATCCTTCTAGGTTGATAGTAATTGGACGGACGGAATTCATTTGCTCTATTCTTGACAATATAACTATTGCGCAAATCATGAAAAACATTTCTCCTACCATTTGCTCTAGGATATGCATCATTTTTAGAATAGTTGTTTCTAGGTTGGAAGTCATTTCTAGGTGTTCTAAAAGGTTCAAAACCCTTTCTAATGTTTGGCCTAGAATGTGCATTATTTCTAGCATGATTATTTCTAGGTTGCGATTGATGAAAACCTTTTCTAGGTTTGTTGTATCTAGGATGAGCATTTGTTTTATTTATCCTAGGTTGAGCCTTAGGTGGTTGGGGGTTGGCTTCAACTTTCTCTTTAGGCTCGTTTCTAAAACCTATGCCATGCTTGGTTGACTTCAAATTAACAAGTACTTCATTCAAATTTTTATGAGAAGAGTTAAACTTATCTAAGGTGCCCTTAAGCCTTTCTACTTTATTTTTGAGATGCATGCAAGAAGTACAATTTCTAGAACTTTCAGGCTTGTCGGCGCTTCTCTTGCCAAAAAATTTGTTTTCCTCTTTCAACTTCTCATTTTCTAAAATCAGTTTTTCCAATTCCTTTTCTTTAAGAGAGAATTGTTTTTGAAAATCTTTTTCTTTTAAAGAAGCATTTTCTTTTATACTCTTAGCAGTTTTTGAAGCTCTAATAAATTTGCTATACAACTCATCAAAAGCATTTTGCATTTCTTCAAGGGAAAAGAAATTTTTGGAAGAAATTTGACATACCTCTTCTTTGTTGTCTTCTTGTGCCATAAGACAAAAATTTGCGGCTTCGTCTTCTTCTTCCTCACTTGACTCGTCACCGGAGTCGCCTCCCCAAGATATGTATGCTCTTTGCTTCTTGAAGGGTTTCTTCTTCTTTTTAGCATTTGGGCAATTTGATTTAATGTGCCCAGTTTCTCCGCACTCATAGCACTTTATTTGATCTCCTTGCTTTTTGCCCTTTCGTTCATACTCTTTTCGCATGAACTTTTGAAATCTCTTGATAACGAGTCCGAACTCGTTGTCTGCATCCTCATCATTTTGAGGTTGGCTTGTGCTTGCCTTGAGAGCAATTCTTTGCTTCCTTTGATCATCAACAAGAGGGTTAAGTATAGTAGATTCATAAGTTTTAAGATTACCTCTTAATGCGTCGATGGTGACATTTGTAATGCCAATGGATTCTTGAATCGCGTCGGCCTTGGATCGCCATTCCGGAGTGAGACTTCGGAGAATTTTTCGGACAAGTTCCTTATCCGTGAAGGTCTTCTTAAGAGCATGTAAATCATTTACGATTTTTGAAAATCGTTCAAACATCTCATCGACCTTTTCGCCTTCCTTCATGTGAAACAATTCATATGCATGGGTTAGGAAATCAATTTTAGCTTCCCTTACCTGGTCCGTACCTTCGTACGTAATTTCCAGCTTGTCCCATATTTGCTTCGCCGTTGTGCAACAAGATATCTTCCTGTAATCATCAGCATTTATAGCACAATATAATAATTAATAGCTTTAGCATTATTTTGCACCTTTCGGATATCATCCGCATCGTATTCATCTTCGGACTTTGGGACCCATTCATTTTCGACCTTCTTGGTTGGAATTTGTTCTCCATTCATTATGACCTTCCAAAGATGAAAACTATTTGTACAAATATTCTCATCCTCTCCTTCCAGTATGTATAATTTGTACCATCGAATAGCGGTGGTCGGGTGGAACATTGTCCTTCACCTATTCCTGCAAAAGAATCACGAGTAGAAGCCATGGATGTTTCTCTCAAACGGTTAAGTCTTCAGAGAGTTGGGCTCTGATACCAATTGTTAGATAATACGCTTAACGCTAGAAGGGGGGGGGGGTGAATAGCATTTTAATAAAATTAGCGTAACTTGCGGAATTTTAAAATTGCAGGAAATAAATAAGTGCGATAAGTAAATAAATTAGAACAAACGCATCGATATATCCTGGTTCACCACAACCCGTGGCTAGTCCAGTCCCCGAGAGACTCTCTCGAGATTTCCACTAACTTGTTAAGCTTACGGGTGCTTAACAAACCGTTACAACTTGAGGACACAAGCCTCAACAACCTTTGCTCGGAGATACAACACTCCAAGACTTCAACCAAGGAAACACAAGTTCCTTCTTACAACACAAGGGACTAACACTTCCCTTCAAGTGTACAAAAAACACTTAGCACTCAAACAAGACACTCCTTTAAGAGTAGATATGAGTAAAAAGAATACGCTCAAGATCGCAACAACTTTTGACAAGAATTTGGCTCTCAAAAGCTTATGTAATGAATATAAAATGATAAGCAATAAAGTATGCAAGCTTTAGCAATTGTATGATCAGTTGTTGTATGTTGTTGTTCTTAAAAGACTGAATTGAAGCTGTATTTATAGTTGAAAAACCTTGTATTACCGTTGCCTAATTGCCAATTAAGAGTTGCTGAAATTACTCAGTGACAATCGATTGTCAAGTTAACACAATCGATTGTTTGCCAGTTCTTCCAAAAATCAATCCCAGATTTTACGCATAACAATCGATTATATAAGATCAATAATCGATTACTGGCAACGTCCAAAAAATCCTTTCCAGATTTTACGTAAAACAATCGATTGTCAACAATCTACAATCGATTACTCAGCAACGTTATGCTTTCCAGATTTTAATTAAAACAATCGATTATAGGAAATCAATCGAATACCTGACGGTATTTGAAATATTTTGGCAACGGTCAGTTATACAATCGATTATACTAAGTTAACAATCGATTATATATCAGTCTTGAAAAATCAATTTAGACACTGGATCTTGAAAATCGATTGTCATAAGTTCACAATCGATTATTTAATAACTTTGAAAAAGTCTGGAAGACACTGCCTCAACACAATCGATTGTCATAAGTTCACAATCGATTATTTTGTGACTTCGGAAAATCTGATGGACACTGTCTCTTCACAATCGATTGTCATTAGCTTCACAATCGATTATTTTGAGCTTTGAAAAACTTTGATGGACACTGCCTCATCACAATCGATTGTCATGCAGATTTGAAAAATCTGATGCTCACTGCCTTAACACAATCGATTGTCATTAGTTCTCAATCGATTGTCAAGCAGCTGACTTAAACATAATCGATTATCATAAGTACATAATCGATTATCTTAGTCCAGATTTTAGAGGCGCGTTTAAAAATCATTTTGACAAAAGTAAATATGCATTATTTAAAATCATTTTGCTCTAAATTAAATATGCATGATTTGTTAAAAGTATTTTTACGAGAGAAGCCAAGTCTTGAGTTTAAGTTGTCGGATCAAGATCACAATTAAATACCGACTCATATAAAACTTAATCTCGATCTTTGTCTTGAGCTTAAATCTTGTTATATATCAATTTCGCGCTTGTGCTTGGACCGCATCATATGTCAATTTGCGCATAGTTTGTCATTCATCAAAACTTACAAATATGAACACACGTTTAGTATAATGCCTTGAGAACGTGTTTCCAACAAACTCTAGGGCCCTAAAGCATGGCTTACCAAAGGGGGCAAGACTTAGGAACTAGGAGTAAGTGTAAAGTGAGAGAATAACCCTAGAAGGAGGTGGTCATACCCAGCAATGGCATAGACTGGTGCACCCCGGACCTCTTGCTTAGGTTCAAGCAAATAAGAGCAGACTTTAGAAGTCAGACTTGGGCCTGGATGGTTATTAGGACACTACCAGACCCTAGTCAAAGCAAAGCACATAATGGAAGAAAGGAATAGGGACTGGTTTGAGTGAAGGTTTGAGAGAACCTGGTCCCAAGTGATAGATAGCAATATGCTGCCACCATGACCTAGAACAGTACTCACACACAAGGGGTTTAGAGGGAAATAGATTCACATAGAAAAGCATTAAGGAAGCATTAAGGAAGGATAAGAAAGTATAACAGAGCTAAAGGTGTAGAAGCATGAAGAAGGAGCATAACAGACTAAGGTATAGTTACATAATGCAAGAAAGCATAATATAAACACATAGTGAGGGATATGTAGAAAAGGAGAAGTAAACACATAGTTTTGGGGGTATTATTTAACTAGAGGGACATACCAGTTGCAAATTTTAGAACAACAGAACAACCAAAGCAAGAAAACAACCAGAAAGTCCACTCAAACTTCAGCAAACACTTGAGAAAAGCAAGAAAGATTCCACAATCTATCCTTGGCTTTCGGCCGGCTAGATAAAGCAGTAGCACAATTGGTAGTAAAGAAGAGAGCTTTGAGTATGTGAGTGTGTTTTTTGAACTCAAAATTGTTCGTGTGTTTAAAGAAAATGAGTAGGGTATTTATACTTGAAAACCAAGCAAGTTATCAAGGCAAAAAAATAATTCACTATCAATTAAGATCAATCAGAAGAAGGGGAATTCCTTTAATTAAGGAGTTAGAACTTGAATGAAAAAGGGCAGAATCTTATTTAAGGAAAGAGAATCAAGTAACACATTGTGTATAACATGCGATAACGGGTAAATACATAAGGGAGGTTTCGAAATACGCATTTAGGTAAATAAGGCAAGAAATAAATCAACTAGTACATAGTAAATCAGGGAATCAAAGATTCAAAATCAATAATGAACCAAGTCATAAAATAGGTTCAAATTAGACAAGGAAAGAATCAATCAAGTTTGCATAATGGCTGTCTGAAACCAATCCCCAAAATTAGAGGTTATTTTGAAAGGGAGATGTCTAACTATAAAGAGGGCATAAACTTTAAACATGCAAGGCTGGGTATAATCAAAACAAAGTGGTCATGCGATCAATAATCAGTGAATAAAATGATAAAGCTAAAAGAGAGTATCAGATAGCATGAAAGAAATCAGATAGAAGGTCTTGCAAGGGTTAGCAAGAATTAGAGTAACATGGATAACATGAGATGAACATTAGAAATTAGGGCTTTTGAAATCAAATTAGTTCAGACAAGGGAAGCAAACCAATCACACACAAGTGTTCTTAAAACCCCCAAATTCTAGGGTTTCCGTTATTGATCAAATGTAAAGACGAAAACACACAAACCAGGAAACGTAAACTAAGAAAATCCAAAGGAACATAAAAAATTCTTGGAAACATAATGAGAGAAAACATAGTAGAAGAAATCACCAAGAAACCTTAGGAGGAAACATAGTAAAGGAAAACATATTGAAATCACAGTAAAAACACCTAGGAGTTATAGAAGAGCAAATACAATGAGAACACCACGTGAAAATCACAGTATAACAAGTAAAATCAAAGAAACCCTAAGTCTGAGAAGACGAACAGTTTTTGAAAGCACAAATTTGAAAAAGATGTAGGAAATCCTTTGAAAACCTCAGAAATAAAATGGGTTTAAAGAAAATCTAGAGAGAAATAAGAAACTTCGATGGCATAAGGTTTTAGAGAAACCATAGAAATGCGAGAGTCCTGGAAAAGGGGCTGGTCCGAGTCGAACGAGTCAGAGATGGACTCATAGGGCTAGGATACGCTGGATTCGAGCCGAAGATGGTCGTAGAACTTGAATCAAAAAAGGTACAGCTTCAACTCTTTGTGGTCAAGTCATGGGACTTCAGTAATCAAGCGTGGGGAGCAATAGGAGACAGGTGGGTGGTGAAACCACCATAGATTCAGGTCAGAAAGTGGACGGAGAAGATGAAGGGAACTCATCGAAGAGGATGGGAGGTGGAAGGTTCTAGAGAGAATAGTAGATAGATAGATAGAGACGAGAAAGGAAAATGAGAGGGGTATTGGAGGGTCGTTTGGTTTAATTTAGGAAGCGTAAACGCGGATCATTGATCTAAATGATCAACTGTCGAGATTAAATGGGGTAGGTGGGTCGGGCATGGCTTGGGTTTGGGCCAGGGTCCGATGGGTTTAATTGGGTTGGGAATTGGGGTTAGAACGGGGTGTAACTAGGGCTATAATTGAAACAGAATTGTGGCCAAAATTGAAATAGCCATTTTCCCCTTTTGAATTTCAAAAAATAGTAAAAGACATTAAAAATCAAATTAAAAGCACGGAGTTGGTAAAAAATGTATAAGTATTAATTTTAAAATATTGGTATTTATTTCGTAACTAAAATTTCTATTAAATCAGGAAATGGGCAAAATTATAAATTCATGCAATTTAATTTTAAAAATACCAAATGGACTCGTAAAATTATGCAAAAAATCATGTAAATTATATTGTTTAGCAAATGTCTGGATAAAATAAACTATTCTCTAAAATGCCAAGTTTTGAGGGATAATTATTGGGATTTGTGGCATAAAATAGGCCATAAATTAGTTTTAAAATTCCTTAAAAATGCCAAAATTGCGATGCTCATATATGCATACATATGCTACTTTGAGAGTATTTTAAGTATAAAAATATATATAGGGAAAAATTGGGCATAAACATGCCCCAAATCCTTCTTCACGAACACGATAGCCCTCCCGCGTTCGCGAAGAAGGAAACCAGAACTGGAAAATATTGTTTCCTAGATTTAGCTTTCGGCGTTCCGAAACGCACCAGAGCCCCTCGGGACCCCGTCCCACTACACAAACAGGTCTATAATTATAATACAGACCTGCTGGAACTCCCCAAAAGTGTAAAATAATGACAAAATCAAGAATCACACCCCAAAACCCAATTGAATCAAATTTAAACTTTAAGTTTCGAAATCGCTCTGTATCATACTTAGACTACTCAGAATGATACCAAATTTTGCGTGCAAGTATTAAATGACACTATGGAATTATTTCGATCTCGAAATTCCATTCAGACCTCTATATCACCAAAATCTGCTCAAAACCAAATTTAAAGAACTTCAAAGGCTTTAAAGTATCAATGTTAACTATTAGGCGCCAAAATGCTCCTGGATCCGAACATATGCCCAAGTCCGAAATCATCACACAAATATATCGGAACCGTCAAATCCTAATTCTGAGGTCATTTTGCTCAATATGTTTACCGAAGTTAAACTTAGCCTTTATGCTTGCTCCTTATATAAGTATCCACTAATGTAGGCTCCCTTCAGCTCGAAATCATATAGGGCTTTTGTGGAGTCTTTGTGAAGTCTTTTAGGTAAGATATGTTTTAGTTCAAATGGGTTCAATCTTCCCTTAAGCACTTCATTTGATTCATTTTTGCACACTTTCTTGACTCGTTTGAGTATTTCACTTATTTTCAAGGGGTTACAGGGACACATTATGACTCTTTCTTATGCAATTTAAAATATTTCTCCTTTTTGTTCTTTTTTCACACCTTTTCACAATTGTTTTCGTTGAATCCCCTTTTCATTCTTATTCACATTGATCTTTCTTTTTGTCTTTTTCTTTTGTTTCTTTTTCATTGCCTTTCTTTTCTTTTGCATTTGTACCTTTTACCACTTTGTTTCCTTTCTTGTACCCCCAACAACTTAGACATTTTCCATTACTGGGTGCCAAGAGACGATATAATTAAGAATGGGTATAGGCTTGTAGCATTTCTTCTTGAAAGAAAAAAGGTTCAAGGCTCAAAAGGGTTAACTAGGGATCATTTCTTTGGTAGGCCATGTAATTGTTCAACTTAGCATTTTGGATCAAGGAGAGCCTATAATCACTTCTCAAGTCAAATTTCACCTAGGATTTTGCCTCAACAAACATTCAAGGCAAGTTCTAGACCGTCGACTCAGGACTTAGACTCGCAATTCGTATTCTCACCACACACTCAAGGATTGCGAAAGACATCGAGTCGAGGGCCCACAACGACCATAGTTACGATTCAAGCGCGCAATGGTCCAAAATGACAAACATGATGATTGTTTGGTCAACACAAGAGTCTCGAGGCAACGAATTTCACTATCCTAAACATCACAAAATGTCTTTGATCATGGGATCAAAGGAAAATGTGCTAGGCCCAAGTGAAGCTTTGCCTCAGGTACCCTTAACAACGAAATATCAAAAAAGAAAATCAAAAATGGACTCAAGCCCTTAAGAAGGTTGTCACGCCATCTATCATTGGGAAGAGCCACCAGGTTCTTTCTGTACTCCACCCTTGGAAAGAACCACGGAATTAAGAAAACCAAGGGCTTATTGAAAATTCCAAAAACGAAACAAAAGGCTACGAGCCTATCAATAAAGCTAAAAACAATAAAATTTGCGAAAAATAGAAAAACAGAATTTATATGCACAATAGGAGAGTAGAACATACAATGGGAGATGAATATATACAGAATGTAACTTTTTATATACAGACCAAAACCGAATAAAAAGTACGAGAAAAGTAGCTAAAATGAAAAGTTATGTACATACCAACTAGAAAACAAATTAACAAAATATACAATGAGTATCAATATGTACAATCATCCAAATAAACAGTAGGGAGCATCCCCACGAATAAGAGCTGGCATTGTCCCCAATGCCAACTACCAAATAAGCATAATAGACAAAATAAAGTATATAGAAGAGCTCCCTAAGCCTGGTTCATCTGCATGGGATCTTCAGTGGTCTCGTGATCCTCTATATAAGCGGGAACCTCATACTGATTTGTGGCCTGCTGCTGCTTTGCTGATGGGACAGGGGCCTGCTCCTGGACCGGCTAAACATCAGGTGTATCACTAGAGGGAATCTCTTGAGTCTCTGCAAGCTCAATCACTACACCCTTTGTACTAGGAAGCTTCTTCTTCTTCCTTGGAGGCCTGGGTGCATGCTCCTGCTGTGGCTCTGATGCTGCTACTGAGGAGCTGAATCCTCAAATAACATGTCTAAAGGCAGCTGATCTACCAATAGCTTGTCCACGTCCGCTCTAAGCACCTTCACCGACTCCTTAGATGCCCTTGACTTTCTCATATTTTCATGCGCCTTGCAAGCTCCTCAGAACTTTGCCATGTGAATCTGCTGCTTTTGTCAAGGTGCCTTGAGTCTTCATAATCTTTTCCTAGTTGGCCAGGAGCTTCTTCAATGGATCTTCAATAGACTGAGGAATTTGAACAGTGGACGGTGCTGAATGGGCCTCAACTGAAGTAGCCAATGTAAACAACTTGGATGTTGCAGCTGACATCCAGTTGTTTAAACTGTCCAAAGTCTTGGATAACTGATGGGTTGTGAGAGGGTTGGTCCGGGAAGAAGGGACTGTCAGGCCAACTGAAGAACTAGGACCCGCAGAAGAGGAGGGCACATCATCAGTAACAGTGGCAGCTGGAATGGAGGGGAGCGCAGTCGAAGGCTTAATAGCAGATTCTAATGCAACCGGCTCCTCAGACTGGCCAGTTGGGGCAGAGGTGGAGGCCTTGTGCTTTTTCTCCTTAGGGTTGTCCAGCCCCTGAACACTGAACCATGAGAACGGGGACAGTGGGCGAACTTTGACATTGTAGGACTTCTTCTTTACCTCTGCATCCCGGAAATACATGGTGAGGGTGTTGGGATATGGATAGTTCCAATTACTGTTTACCCCCATCGAAGTGATCGCCTTGTATGTCACATTCCCCATATTGATAGGAAAGCCAGTCATGATAGAGGCAATAAACACAATGATCACATCCAACTCGACCTTACATGAATGTAAGAAGAGCGGATTGCTAACACCTTTTACCCGAATAGTGGTTCAGGATCGATTTTCCACAAGGAGCTTGGAATGGAGTTGGATTGTCTGTTTAGTCTAGAAATGCGTTTGTGCTTCTAGTTGCACTCCTAATATTTTTGGGCTTTCTTTTATCAACTATTATTATCAACTAAGGACTAAGGCTAAATTATACTTAGATAATATTGCAAGTTGTAACTGATAGGGAGAAAGGCACTAGGGTCGTGGCATCACCTAGGTGGTTAACTAATGGGTAGAAACTACTAATAGTAGATTGACATATTTGGTATCACCATTTAGCCATTACACAATTGTACCCACTCTCACACCTCTCGGTAGAGAGCGATTTTGCCCAATTGACTCTCTCGAGACCAATTTGGTAGGCCAGTTAGACCAATCAACTAGGGTTCAAGTAGAGTGATTAATCTCTCAAGGTTTAACCCATTAGTTTGGACTACCATTTCTCATGGGTCCATCCCAATTCCTTGTTGGGTAAATTTTGGGGTCATAGACTCTCTTTCTCAAGAAAAGTCAAAACCCACTAAGCTAGAATCAATGTTTGCAACCACCAATCCTTATTTAAAGCATAAAATTAACCCAAATAACATGTACTTAATATCAATCTATCATTAAAAAGTAACACCCATCAGTTACCCACACTAGGGTTGAGCCTCAACCCTAGCTAATGGGTTTAGCTAGACATAATTAAAGAAGAATAGATGAAGAACTAAGCATATTAATTAATTACTAATAATAGATCACAAGAATCTATCATAAAATTAAAGCTAAGGTGCCAAAATGGCTATAATAATCGACTCTCACGAGCTCAGCTGCTTTAGAACATAAAACTTAACCTAAAAATGGTAAAATATTCTACTTATAGTAGGCTGAAAAAACTGGATAAAATTGTCCCTGCGGGGTCAATGCGGGCCGCACAATCATGACCGCGACCATACTGGTTGTTTAACTATCATTGCTTCATTCTCTGAAGTGACTGGCGCAGACCCGAAGAAGTGTAATGCAGCCGAATAAAGCTGTAGCGCAGTCTGCGTGGTAGTGACTGCGGCCCCGTGGCTTGACATTGTCCAAAGCTGGATATCATCTGAACTCTGTGGCGCAGACCGCGTGGCAAGATGGTGCAGCCGCATGAACTAGAAGCGGGCCGCATAAAGTCAACCGCGACTGCGTGCACTCAGTCTCAACTTGTGCCCTCTCTGAACTCTTTGGTGTGGCCGCATGCACAGTTTGACGGACCACACCAAGCTCTGATTTCCACCACCGCATTGGTCTTTTGACACTTGAGCAGGTTTCACTCCGTTTTGAGCCAATCTTTGACATTTCGTCACTTTGTCGCTCAAACCTGTAATTAAGAACAGCCTGTAAGCATTTTAGGACTATGTTGTAGCAAAATATACTAAAAGCATAGGCAATCATAGGCATAAAACATGTTAAAATCCTATTTATCAGCTCCCCCAAACTTAAACCTTTGCTTTTCCTCAAGCAAACAAAATAAGACCTATCCGTTAAAGGGAACATCCTAGTAATTCCAGCTTATCCTAAAATAACCTCAAAAGCATCAATTGGGACTAACAATTTCCCTCAATACGAAAGCATCATTAACACATTTTAAACTTTGAAAACTTGTAGATCAAGTGTGACACAAGAGCATCAAGAGGTGACACATATCATCAAGGAACTTCTCTCAATTACTTTGGTCATTGTGGAACCCAAACTCACACATCCTCAACTCTCCCAAACTGAACCTCACCTATTAGATTATTGATACACAAACTGAAATTGATGGAATTTCACTCATCTATCTCAAGAAAAAGGTCACAAGTCTGGCTCTAAGTACCATATGCTTTCCTCTTATGTATGTATCCACTAATGTAGGTTCCCTTGAACTCAGATCATATAGGCTTTTGTGGAGTGAAGGCTTTTGGGTAAGGGTAGGACATGTTTTTGTTCAAGTGAGTTTAATCTTTCCTTAAGCACTTCTTTTGATTCATTTTGAAACACTTTTTTGACTCGTTAGAGTATTCAGTTCTTTTTCAAGTGGTTAGAGAGACACATTGTCACTCTTTCTCATGAAATTCAACACATTTCTCCTTTTTCTACTTTTTCCACACCTTTTTCACTTTGGTTTTCTTTGAATCCCCTTTTTGTTCTTATTCACATTGGTCTTTCTTTTTTGTCTTTTCTTTCTTTTTGATTGCCTTTCATTTCTTTTGATTTTGTACCTTTTACCACATTGTTTCTTTTGTTGACTCTCCACCCAAACTTAGACATCTTCCATTTACTCAAGGGAAGATTTGGGTGCCAAGATAGAATCTCATTAATAATGGGTATAGCCTTGTAGCTTTGGTTCATGAAAGAAGAAAGGTTTAAGGCTCAAAAGGGTTAACTAGGGAATCATGGCGATGGAATTGTTCAACTTAATATTTGGACCAACGAGAGCTTATAATCACTTCTCAAGTCAAATTTCACCTATGATTTTACCTTAACAAACATTCAGGGCAAGTTTTAGACCATCGGCTTGGGACTTGGACTCACAATTCGAATTCTCACCACACGCACTCAAGGATTATTGCAAAAGATATCGAGTTGAGGGCCCACAATGACCTTAGTTACGATTCAAGCGCAAAATGGTCCAACACGACCACATGATGATTACATGATCAACACAAGATTCTCACGACCACGACTTTCACCATCCTAAACACAACATTATGTCTCTAACCATGGGATCAAAGGCAAATGCGATAGGCCCAAGTGAAGCTTTCCCTGAGGTACCCTTAAAAACGAAATATCAAAATAAAAAAATGGACTCAAACCCTTAAGAAGGTTGTCACGCCATCTATCATTTGGAAGATCCACCCTATTCGCACAACACTCTACCCTTGGGAAGAACCGTGGCATTAAGAAAACCAATGGCTTATTGAAAATGCCAAAACCAAAACAAAAGGCTACGAGCCTATCTACGATGCTAAAAATGAAATTTTTTAACAAAATAGAAAAATCGAATGAATATGTGCATTAGGGGAGTAATATATACAATGGGTGGGGGGTGAATATATACATAAAATAGAAAAGTAGCTAATATTATATAGTGACAAACTATCAAATCTAACAACATAAACTAAGTACCAACTATATATACATTCATCTAAATGTCAAATATAACAGTAGGGCGCACCCCCACGAATAAGAGCTAGTATGCCCTAAATGCCAACTACCAAAATAAGTATAAAATCATATAAAGGAAATAGAGGGCTCCCTAGGCCTGGTCCGTCTGCATCGGATCTTAAGTGGTCCCCTGGTCCTATGTGTGGGAGGGAACCTCAGACTGGTTTCCACCTGCTGCTGGGACAAGGTCCTGTTGCTGGACTGGTGAAACATCTGGTACAACACCGGAGGGAGTCTCCTGAATATTTGCTAGCTCAATCACTACTCCCTCAGTGCTGGGTAGCTTCCTCTTCTTCGCTGGAGGCCTGGGTGCCTGCTCCTACTGTGGCTCAGGTCCTGCTGCTGGTGGAGGGGCAGACTCCCCAAATAACAAGTCTAAAGGTAGCTGATCCGCCAATAGCTTGTTCACATCTACTTGAATTACCTTTACTGACTCCTTTGATGCCCTAGACTTTCTCATCTTCTTATGCTCTTTGGAATGCTCTTTCAGAGCCTTGTCCCGTGCATCAACATCCTTAGTCAAGGCATCCTGAGTCGCTATATTCTTCTCCTTGTTATCCAGGAGCGTCTTCAATGTTTCCTCAATGGATTGAGGGATCTGGATAGTGGTTGGGGCAGACTAGGCTGCAACTGAAGTGGCCAATATGGAAAACATTGATGTCGAGACTAACATCCATTTGTTCAAAATGGACAAGGTCTTTGCTAATTGCTAGGCTATCATAGGGTTGGATCTGGAAGTGGGGAGTGTTGGGCCAGCTGAAGAACTGGGACCCGCAGAGGAGGAGGGTATATCCTGGACAATGATAGCAGTTGGGATGAATGGCTCAACAGAGTCCTCTACTGCAACTGGCTTCTCAGACTGGTCAGTTGGGGCAGAAGTGGATGCTTTGCTTTTCTTGTCCCCTTTGGGTTGTCTGGCCCCTGAAAACTGAACCACGAGAACGGGGACACCGGCCAAACTTTAACATCATAGAGCTTTTTCTTCACTTTGGCATCCTCGAAGTACATTGTGAGAGTGCTTAGGTAAGGATAGTTCCAGTCGAGTCAATCCCAATCGACGCGCTCACCTTGTGCATCACATTCCCCACATTGATGGGGAAACCCTCCATGATAGACGCAATCAATACAACCTAGGGGAGTGGAATAGTCTGGTCATGTGATGTGGGGTCAAGTCTGTTACATACGAACGTCAACCACCCTCTCGCCTCTGTTTAGGTTCTTTCTCAAAAAAATTTCCCCACCTGTATCCAATCAGAAATAGTACCCGGATGAGCCAAATACTCTGCCAACCATTGGCGAACTTCCTCCTTCAAATCCAACTTCTCGCTGTACTTGGAGACATCCTCATCATTAAAACCCAAATGTTCATTCAGTGCTTGTCAAGAAAACGCGATGTTCTTATCTCGCACTTTAGTTGCAATTTAGCCCTCTTTGGTGTGGGCCACATTGCAACAGAATTCTTTCACCATGTGTTCATTGGCATCCTGTACCTCATCTTGAAGGAAATCCCACCCGACTTTGGTATGAAACTGTTCGTGAACTCGGGGGAGTATAGGCAATAAGTCCCGGGCGACTATTCTTCTATCTGCAATCACCTTCTTTTTGGGCCATATCTCTCAGAATTTATGAAAAGCCACCTTGCTCACAAACCGATCCTGCCACACTTCAGCCTTTCTAGTTCCATTATTGCCACTAACACCTGGCACACTGCTATCCGGGACCTCATAATCACTTTTGGTCCCTCCTGCTGCACTCTCCCCGGATTCTGAAGCTGTGAGGGAGGTGGAGTATTTGCCGCTATCTTCTTCTGAGCCATCAGATGACTCAGGTTGTGTAGTAGGTAGATCTCGGGATGGGACGGTGGGGGCTTGCATAGAATCAGCTGATATGTCCTTAGAGGGAAGGTACTCACTCCTCGACTGTTCCACGTCACTCACAACCTGTTTCCTTGTCTTTAGTTTTGGTCGGGGAGTGAGTTTGTTTAGTTTAGCTTTGCCTCCCCGGGAGGGGTCACCTTTTTTCGGGTTGTTTGGTGCCTCGTCCTCTTTCTTTAACCATTTACTAAAAACAAACACGTCTAACATTCTTAGTATAGGAAAGTGTAGTGTATCAACAGATGAAAACTAATATAGAATATAAAGAAGAAAAATTGCAGGCAGCTTATCAAACAAGAGCATCCCGGGCCGCGTGAACAGAGTTGTGGCCGCATGAGGGGGTGGGGGGCACCGCAAGCCACGTGATCATAACCGCGGGCCACAATAGACTCTCAACTAAAAGTATGCTTCTCTGAATCCCACCAACGCAGGCCATGTGAGAAGGGATACGATCGTGTGGGGTCCAACGCGGACCGCACAAATAGAGATGTGGCCGCACTGTGGAATTCTTAGCTTTCATAACCAATTCTACCATGGGCCGCGTGAAAAATGGACGCCGCCGCATCGGGGCCATGCACACCGTGTAAACAAGACCACGGCCATGCTGGGTTAAAAGTGAGGGGATAATTAGGGTTTTACACAAATACTCATTTTGTTCAAGTTTTTGCATCCTACATGTTTCCTACTGGATTACCCATCATAAAAGAGCATGCCTAGTGTCACACCTCCTTTTTCATTACACCGCAAAGGCATAAAAAAAATTCAATTAAAGGACAATCCATAATGGGATTTATTATTAAGATTTCAGAGTCTCCACTTGGGAGATTATTGGTGTTCCAAGTCACCGGTTGATTCCAGAGCTGAGGAAAATATGACTATGTTAACAGTCCGCGAACCAGAATCCGAGTAAGGAATTTTGTCAACCCGGGAGAAGATGTTAGGCATTCACGGGTTCTGTGGTTCAAGAACGGTCGCTCAATTATCATGTTTACCTTGTTTATCTAATTTTATTACATGATGAACCTATGTGTCGATTTTAACTTTTAATCGCTTTTTATTTAATTTTTTTAAGAAAGTTGAACGTCGTTTAAAACATGTCTTAGGATCGCCACATGAAATGCAGCCGCAATCCCATACACATTTTATTCAACATTTTGGGATTTGATTTGGGTCACCTTAAATGCACACCCGAGATTAGAAAAGTAATATTATTAAATACGCGCCTAAAGCAACTACGCGTCTACACTTTGCGGGGGCCATGGAATTTGCTAAATAGCGCGCCTCGGATTCTAAGGGTCAATACATAATTAATATGAAGGCCATGCAATTGATTTTACATGGCACGACACACCTCGATTCTATTTTAAAAGAGAACTCAAACTAAATTTTTAAGGGCCATAACAATATTTGCTAAGTATGGCACACCTCAACTAATTTTCTTAAAACTCCTTATTTTGAATCCGTGAGGGTCATAGACTATTGATCTCATTTACTTATGGCACACCTCGATTAATTCACGAACAAATCAAGCCCGACGCCAAAGATGTGACATTCAAGAAAGCATAGAGGACTACTATCTAACAAACAAAAGCAGAAATGATAATACTAGGGCAAAACAAAATGGTGTAGATTTTCATTATGATTAAATCTTGCATTTTCCAAAATCCCTTTCCCAAATCCACCGAGCATCACAGTCGCAATGACCGAACACTAGATCAAATAGTCCAATAATTGATAGGCAACAATGACATAAATAGAACCAAACATTCCATCCACATAAACTGAACGCCTAAGCTACCATTTTTGGATTGCAAACATAAAATTATCTTGCAAATCTATATTAAGACTAAATATCAGCTTTTCTAAATGCGACTCCAAATGTAACAACAAGTGTGCTCAATGCAAAAATTAGTAAAAGCTTCAATTATATAGCCCCATATTCAAACAGATCCAAGCCCAAACTGGTATGCGTATCCCAAAGAAGAGAACAGAACAATTTAAGCATCGAAGAGAACCGAACAGAAGGCGGCCTACATATTTTGGCACTTGAAATCACTTATACTAGAGCATTAGAGAACCAAATAGAAAACAATGTGAATGTGCATCGCTGATTCAGACTCATTCAAACAATCCTAAAGTAGGACAAATCATCCATTTCAACTCGAGAAGATCTTAACCCAAGAGATACTTCAACATGCTCAAGGCAAATAAGAAAACGACTGTTCAAATTAGCCTTTGTTAACTAAACATGCTCAAGGAAAATTAGAACAGTGAATATAGGATTCCAAATAACAAAATGACATATCAAATACAATTTCCAAATGAGAATCGAGAATAAATGCTAACTCGCGAATCCAATCTCAACTAAAATTAATTGCAGACCTATGTTTATATATGGATTAGCATAACTTTTATCACATTTCCCAATCGACAGCCAAACAGATACAAAAATGAGAAAGATATTGAACCTTCTTGCACGAAGCTTTGATTAATGTCGTTTGGAATCCAATACAAATGAATCTGGCCTTGAAATTAGTAGTAACAACAGCCAATAGATAGTAACTAGTAGCTACAAAAAGGACCTCGATCGGAGACATGTCGACTCAGATCCGACGAGATTTTGACCAGAGAACCTCGACAACAAGCTTGACGATAACCTCGCTTCCGAACACTCCACTGACCAACACTAACCGAGAACAAATCCAAGCTAAAAATCCGATGGAATTAAACTCAAAATTAAAGGATCAGAGAAACTAAAAATCAGGGGTTCAATTTCGCTATTATTTTCTCCTCTATTCCTCTCTTCGTTAGGCTACTGTTTCCTCCGGTCTAATTTTCGCTTTTGTTTCAGTTCTGGTGAGGTAAACTGCGGGTGAGAGGTTAATTTCCGGCAAATTGTTAGGTTCAGTGAATAGGTGATGGGGTCATATGGTATGAGCTCCTCGTTGAAGAGGATGCGATCGTGAGGGGTGGGGGGTCCATTTTTTTGTGTGCTCTGAGTGGGGAATCCGGTTTGTGTTTGTGCTGCTCCTCTCTGTTGTTGAAGAGAAGGGGACACGAAATTTCTGTGTCTCTAGCTCAGGGAAGGGTCAAGCGGGTCGGGTAGGGAGATTGGGCTGGCGGGTCATTTTAGCTTTTGGGCCTGGGTTTGGTAGATTTGGGTATAGGATTTGGCCCCAAATTCAAATTAAATTCTTCATTCCAATTTCCTTTCTTTTATTTTCTAATTTTCCCCTTTTCTTTTAATTAAAATATTTCAAATTAAAAATTCTACGTTATTCAAAAGTGTGAAATTAAACTAGTTAGCTAATTATTACTTAATCCTAAATTTTAAAAAAATCAATAAAAGGAAAAAGTGTATAAATGAAGCATTTTTTGTGCTTTTCGATTTTTATAAAACAACTAACTAATTACTTAATCCTAAAATGTGGGAAAAAATCTAAATACAATACATGGTATTTTTGGTATTTTTAAATTTTTATTGGAAATTAAATATGCACAATAATGCAAATAATTAACAATAAAATTGTAGAAATTGGAAAAAAATATTTTCTAATATTTTATGGGAGTAATTTATTTAGGGTAAAAATTACGTGCTCACAGTTGCCCCTCTTTGCTCGGAAACACCAAGAGTTTTCGGGAAAAGATAACTGAGCGGAAACGAACAGTTTTTGCCCGTTTGAATACTTCGTGGGAAGCATTTTAAAAAGATTTGAATGAACCTTGCTTCAGAGGTTTCCTACATATCCTTGGCTATAATGGAATCATGTCAGTGTAGTTCAGAAGTGAGTGAGATGATGGATTATGCCGATGTGGAGAGCCAGTCGAGGTACCGTTCCGCCGAGGTCCCGGTCCGCGGTCCTGCTATTACATCAAAAAAATCAAAACATGAAAATGACCAACTAATCATGTCAACTATGAGTTACAATATTCCTATCTATAAGCCTTCTGAAGCTTGATCTTGAGTCTTGTATGGTTCTTCATGCAGACTTTGGATTTGAACCTTGACAGTTGCCAGTTACAGGTGCTAGCTTATCCTTCTTTAGCTTATCGTATCAGAACAGGTATGCAATTCTTGTAACCTCGGCCATATCTTGAGCAACCCACATCTTTCATCAACTTCTGCATTTGGATTAACTTTAGCCTTTCTCTTTTTTTTTTATTGTGACTAACTTCTGTTGATCATCTTAGACTGTTGACTCGCATTCTTGCCGCGAGCTTCTTTGTTTCTAACTTGAATTGTGTTCTCTAGTGAATTCTCTTATTATCCAAGTAGGAGCCTGATTGCTAATACTTGCACTGTTTTTCCCTAAAGCTTGAGCTATTTTCCCTTGAAATCTATGCTATCTTCCTTGGAAACTTGAATTGCTTTCCCTTGGTTCTCCAGGTGGGTTTCTAATTACGTATATTTACACGTTTTTCGTTGAAACTTGAACTTTCTTCCCTTGTTCTCCAGGTGGGCACCTGATTGCCGAAAATTTCTGTGTTCCCTTGTTTTCCATGTGGAGTCCTGCAACCAAAACAAACAAAATTTTCTGCCCCAGTTTGCACTAGGAAGATTTGTGAGTTATTAGCAAAAATGTATGCCACTTATACAACTAATGCAATTATGAGAATAAACCGAAGACCAGACTAAGATGTGCGTCTCTTATGAGTAAAACCAAAAAATTGACTAGCAAATGCGTCTGCTAAATAAAACCTGAACGAACCAAACTAGGAAGTACATCTCCTAAGGATGAATTTAAATGACCAAGACTAGGAAGTGCGTCTCCTAGGGGTGAAAACTTCAGTGACTAATACTAGGAAGTGTGTCTCCTCATCATCACTATTGGTCCCACCTGTTGCACTCTCCCCAGATACAAAAGGTGTGGGGGAGGTGGATTATTCGCCGTTTCCCGCTACTGATCCATCAGACGACTCAAACTGTAAAACTTGTGCAGCTTGGGCTGAAGGTGGAGCTAGGATTTAAGGGGCTTGCCCTGAGTCAGCTGAGAGGTCCTGAGAAGGTAGGTACTCACTCCTCGACTGATCACCATCACTCATGACATGTTTTTTATTTTCAGTTGTGGTCGGGGAGTGAGTTTGTGTTGTTTCCTTTTCTTCCCATGAGGAATCACATCGTCCGGGTTGTTTTACACCTCGACCACTTTGTTTTACCATTTTCTTCAAGCAAAAATGTCTAACTTTGTTAGTTGAAGCACATGCAGTGTATTAGTTGATGAAAACAATTGTAGAATATCAGCAGGAATAATTGCAGAACACATTTCAGAATAGGTCACTGCGGAACGCGCCATCAGGGGTGCGGCCGCGTGGGAGGCACCGCGGGCCGCACTGAACAAACACCAAAAATAGCACCTCTCTGGTTCTCACCAATGCGGATCGCGTAAAATAAGGGCGCAGCCACGTTGAGCCAGCACGGACTACATAATTAGGGATACGGCTGCGCTGAGCAGGTTAACTTTTCAAGCAATGGGCCACTAGGGACCGCACCATAGTGCAACCGCGTCATGGCCATGCAGACCGCGAGAAAAGGACCGCGGGCCGCACTTAGGCTAATGTAGTGATTGAGTTAGGGTTTGACAAATTCGTCCATTTTTGTTCAATTTTTTGAGTCCTAGTTGTTCCTACTCTATTACCCAACATGAAAATCATATTCAGCATCCAAAAGCAGCATATAACTAACCTAATCATTGGATTCAAGAAAACATGGAAAAAAGAAGAAGTTACACTACAGGAAAATATTAAAAACTAAAAATAAACACAATTAATGATTATTGTAAGAATTGTTACCAGGAACAAGTAGAATGAACATAGACTAATTCAAGCTCATAAGAACGGTGTCACAGATGAACAATAAAAAATTAGAGCTGAGGTGTTCAAATTTGCCAAAAGTGTAAAATGAGGCCTTAGGTCTATATTTATAAAGAAGGGGCCACGTACTTACCCACCAGCGTAGCCGCGTGAAAATATTCGCGGACCGCGCTGGATTTAATTTTAACCCTTTGCAAGAAACAGCCCACGCGGACCGCACAATTGGGACACGACCGCGTGAGACCATCGCGGACTGCATTAACATGAACGCGTCCGTGTGAGCAAACTTCAGAGAGCATACGTCTTAAGCTCATGCCAGTGCGGACCGCATAAAGCCCACCGCGATCGTACTGGAAACTTCAAAGACTATGCATTTTTTACACTTTGTTTTGCACTGCTTCAATACAATCCCTGCAACATCTCAGAAATAGTTATCTCAAAAAGCCTAATCTACAAAGAAAATCAAAGAGAAAGAAAAAGTCATGGGTTGCCTCCCAAGAAGCGCATGATTTAATGTCGCAGTACGACGCATGTTACCATCATATCACTTAAAATGAATGACTGCCACCGCGTGCGCTATCATCAAAATTCCCCAAATAATGCTTGACACAATGCCCATTGACTTAGAAAACTTCACAATATTTATTCTTGAGATCAAATCAAATAGGGTTACACCAACAACTTCAAATGGACCACTCAATTTAGACTTGCGCTTTCCCGGGAATAACCTCAACCGGGAGTTGATAGAAGAACCATGTCACCAACCTTGAATTCCTTTCCCCGAGCATATTTGTTGTGAAGATAATTCATCTTGTCCTTATACAAGGACGAGCTGGAGTAGGCATGACATCTAAACTCGTCAAGATCATTGAGTTCCTCAACCCAAAGATTCACCGCAACATCCCATTCTAAGTTCAACTTCCTCAAGGCCCACATATACTTATGCTCCAATTCTACCGGAATATGACAAGCTTTCCCAAACACCAACCTGTACGGTGACATACCAATTGTGGTCTTGTAAGTCGTCCGATAGGCCCAAAGAGCATCATCTAATTTCTTCGACCAATCGCTCCTATTGGCATTGACAGTTTTAGACAAGATACTCTTAATTTCTCGGTTGGAACTTCTACTTGACCACTAGCTTGAGGATGATAGGGTGTGGTCACTTTGTGATATACTCCATACTTGGCAAGCAATGAATCAAAAGCCTTGTTGAAAAAGTGAGATCCCCCATCACTAGTGAGAGCACGGGTCGTGCCAAACCTTGTAAAGATACACTTTTTATGAAATGCCACCACACTTCGGGCTTCATTGTTGGGCAAAGCCATGGCTTCAACCCACTTCGAGACATAATCCATTGCTACCAAAATATAAGTGTTCCCCAGGAGCTCATGAAAGGACCCATAAAGTCGATACCCCAAACATAAAAAATGTCCACCTCTAGGATTGTGTTGAGAGGCATCTTCTCCTTTTTAGAAATTGCACCGGCCCTTTGGCATTCATCACATCTCTTGAAAAATTCACTAGCATCTTTAAATAAGGAGGGCCAGTAGAATCCGCAACTAAGCACCTTAGAGGCCGTCCTCACTCCGCCATGATGGCCACAATAGGGAGAGGAATAACAACCCTCCAAAATTCTCAACTGTTCTCCTTCCAAGACACATCATCAAATTACACCATCGGTGCAAATCTTGAACAAATATGGCTCATCAAAATAAAAATCTAAGCTATCTCGCTTGAGCTTCTTCCTTTGATTAGAAGAGAGCTCATATGGGATTATACTAGTCCCAAGATAGTTGGCGACGTCGGCAAACCATGACATATCATGCATTGACCCCAGGAGGAGTTGTTCATCCAGAAATGCATCATTGATCTCAAGGCGGTCATAAGGCCTCCCCTCCTTCTCCAAATGGGATAAGTGGTCCGCCACTTGATTTTCACTCCCTTTTCGGTCACAATTTCTATATCAAATTCTTGAAGAAGTAACACCCATATCATCAATCTCTCCTGGAGTATTTCTTGGTCATCAAATACCTAAGGGCGGCCTGATCGGTATAGGTAATCACTTTGGCCCCCATAAGGTATGGTCGGAACTTTTCCATGGAAAAAAATAGCTAGGAATTCCTTCTCGGTGACTGTGTAATTGTGAGCCTCATTCATAATCTTGCTTGAGTAGTACACCGGATGGAACATCTTGTTGATTCTTTGGCCCAAGACCGCCCTCACCGCAACTTCACTAGCATTGCACATGAGCTCGAAAGGCAAGCTCTAGTTTGGTGCGGTAAGGATAAAGGTTGTTGTCAACTTGTGTTTTAGAATTTTAAACTGCTCAAGGCATTCGCGACTACATTCGCCTTGCCCCGATGATAAATACTGGTGATGTCGTAATCATTCAATAACTCAAGCCATCTGCGCTGCCTCAAATTGAGATCCCTTTGCTTGAACAAATGCTATAAGATGCGATGATCAGTGTAAACCTTACAGGATACCCCATAAAGATAATGCCTCCAGATATTAAGAGCATGAACAATCGCGACTAACTATATATCATGCACATGGTAATTCTACTCATGGATCTTCAGATGACATAAAGAATATGCAATAACTTTCTCTTACTATATCAGTACATAACCTAAGCCAACGTGCGATGTGTCATAATACATAGTATATGTCCCTGAACCTGAGTGCAAAAATAGACCTGGTGCTATAGTCAAATTTGTCTTGACTTTCTGAAAGCTCGTCTCACAATCATCGGACCAATGGAATGGAGCACCTTTCTGGGTCAGTCTAGTCAAAGGTGTTGCAATAGATGAGAAGCCCTCCACAAACTGGCGATAATAGTCAACTAACCTCAAGAAGCTCCTAATCTCAGTCATCGAAGTGAGACGAGGCCAACTTTGAACTATCTTAATCTTCTTGGGATCCACCATAATACTCTCGCCTGATACAACATGTCCCAAGAATGCTATTGAATCTAAACAAAATCACACTTCGAGAACATAGCATATAGCTACTGTTCCTGAAAAGTCTGAAGCACCACTCTCAGATGCTTGCTTGTTCTCCTCCATGTTTCGCGAGTAGATCAAAATGACATAAATGAAAAAACAATGACAATCGAATCAATGTAAGGCATGAACACCAAGTTCATCAAATCCATAAACACCGTTGGGGCGTTAGTCAAGCCGAAAGACGACACTAGAAACTCACAATGGTCATATCTAGTACGAAAAGCAGTCTTCGGATGTAACTGGTCAAATAAATCATCAATACGTGGCAATGAATACTTGTTCTTAATGTTAACTTTGTTCAACTGGTGGTACTTAATGCACATTCGTACAATCTCATCTTTCTTCTTCACAAATAAGATTGATACACCCCAAGGTGATATACTTGGTTTTACGAACCCCTTTTCTAGAAACTCTTCAATATGCTCCTTCAAATCTTTCGGAGCCATACGGTACGGTAGAATAAATATATGTTGGGTACCTAGAGCCAAGTCAATACAGAAATAAATATCATGATCTGGTGGTATGATTGGAAGATCAGAAGAAAACACATCAAAGAACTCCCAAACTACAGGCGCTGAATCAATCGCTGGAGTCTCCACGGTAGTATCCCGAACATAAGCTAGATGAGCCAAACAACCCTTCTCGGCCATATGTCGAGCATTTGGAAAAGAGATGACCCAACTAGTTTTACTGATAGATGAACCCTTCCACTCCAATATTGGCAACTCTAGAATTTCTAAAGAAACAATCTTGGCATGGCAATCAAGGATGGTGTGATATGGGGATAGCTAGTCCATGCCAAGGATGACGTTTGTAACGACCCGGTTCGTTTTTTCGAGAGTTACCCCTGTTTCCCATTTCTATTTTATTTGTGTTCTTCAGTTGTATTATGTCTTACCCATGCAGTTGGTTGAGGTTCGGAGTGGTCTTGGAGTGAATAGAGATACTTAGTCTCTTTTGTGAAGGCTTAAGTTGGGAAAGTTGACCGGATATTGAGTTATGTGTAAACGGTATCGGATTTGAATTTTGATGGTTCCATTAGCTCCGTTAGAAATTTTGAACTTCGGAGCACGGTCGGAATGTTATTTGGAGACCCGTGGTAGAATTAGGCTTAAATTGGCAAAAGTTAGAATTTTGGCGATTTTGGTCGGTAGTGAAAATTTGATATCGCAGAATGAAATTCCGGAAGTTGGAATAGGTTCGTTGTGTAATTTTTGACTTATGTGCAAAATGTTATGTCATTCGAATGTAGTTTAGCAGGTTTCGACAATGTTTGTGGAATTCAAAAGTTTAGAAGTTGTTAGGCTTGAATGCGAGTGTAATTTGATGTTTTGATATTGTTTTGAGTGATTCAAAGGTTCGACTAAGTTTGTATAATATTATGGGATGTCTACTGTTTTTTCTTTCACATACAACAACAGATTTGCTCCTACGAAATAAAAGGGAATTTAACTACTGAATTACAGAAAAAATTTCATCATTTATGCCAGATATATAAAAAATTTCTCCCACTTATAACGTGGATTCCTCGGATCGATATTGATGATATGTTCATTTAGTAAGAATATATGTATTATAGAGAAGCATATAATACATTCAAACATTACATGAGAATAATGCAATTAATACAACTACGTACCCAAATTTAATGCAGTGACTTATTGTAAAAGGAAGAAAAACGAATATCGCGCATCAAACCATATTAATTTAGTATGATTAAGCGGCAAATTGAAGTAAAATTATAAAGTACTCCATTAATAATGGTTAAGTAGTGATAAAATTTAATTATAGAAAACTAATTTTACTGATCCTTTGGTGCATGAACCAATGAATTGAGGGTAAGGATTTTCCACAGAATACATTTCAAAATTCGACAGAACATTGGTTTCGTTTCCCGCAGGCTTCTTCCTATTTTCTGGGATGTTTCATTTGTTTCCATCCCATGGGCTGCAGAACATCTTCAAAGGTCACATCGTTTAATTCTTTAGCTTTAATTTTTTACATAATGACAATGAAAGATGCATGCATGGTTGCCGCTCTTTCTATATTGTAACTAGTATACTTATCCGTGCGATGTGCGGATTGTCTTAAAAATAATTATAGTTCCATTATATAAGTATTATGTGGAAAAAATGATTATTCATATTCATATTCATATTCAAATCATCATAAATAGTATTTATTTCCAACTTTTTCACCTTTCGACTACACTTGTTGCATGCCAAGTATGACCATCCCCCGTCAAGTTCCAAATTAATCAATTTTGCCACAATCCAATAGCTGGATTCCTATTGAGTAAAAAATAAAGAATTATTCTAAATGAACAACATATAACATAAGGTAAATAAAATTAACAAAGTAAATTAAACTCACTTGCGTGCAGTGAACTAAATCCCTAATAGTTTTAAACAGTACAATTCCTTTGTCTAACTCATCTCTAATAGAGTAATTTTATTCAGAACTTGTTCGAGTTGTTCCCTCAATGTTTGATTGACGTGCCGCAAGTAATCTGCATAAGTCAAAAATTGTAATTTATATATACTATTGATATATTTTCTGTATATATAGAAAAGGATTATACACTTGATAAACCTGGATTTAAATTCAATACACTGCGACAACGTAAAATTTATCCATATCTTTGTCTGATACCAACAGCTACGCACTGAGTAATTACCTGTGTGTCAAATGAAATATGAAAAAAGAAATTGTGATTTCAAATAATTTATACAGTTAAATAAACAAATGCATGTAGTTTATGCTAAACCTCGATATTTTTGAGGTTTCATATGCTGGAAAACAACAATCAAAGGCTCATTGGCAGATTCTTTCAAGTGATGTTGAATTTGATCCACAAGTTCACTCCATAATGTTGCCATAATCCTGTTTCTCCTATACGGTTAATGGTAACGTTAATAAACACATATATATGTAATGTATCAATAAATTATTTTTTCTATTTTTGAAGTACTTACTGATCATCTTCAAGTACAACATTAGTAAGGAAACTTTGGTCGTCTCCCTGCTTGTACGTCTTGACATCTTCATAGGTCACAACCTGACCAACAACATCTATAAATATAAAAGTTAGTGACATACTTTGAGAAATAATATTCTTAACTTCATTTAAAAATTTTAAAAAAAATTACCGACTAATATGTCTCATCGACATCATGTTGATTTGTTAGTTGGTCAAAATGACACAAGTTAAAGATGTTCATATGAAATGAAGGATCATTTGTTTCCTCAACAAATGTTTTTTGAGTAAATGTCAGCTTCAACTTGTGTGTATAAGTCCTCAACTTCAAATTATTTGGTCCGACTACAAAGTAGTTCATTCGATATACGCGAAGTCCATATATCTTGTTCCTAAAAAGTTTAAGAACATACTTTCCGATTGTGGCATGTATACGATCACCCTGCAAATTCAGATTAATTATTAGTGCAAAATAATAAACACAACATATGTAAGAGCGTATATATTTTCATGAATGTGTAAAGTTGTTAAAAGACGTAATGTCACAAGCCAAAATGCTTCAGTTGCTGTATAGCAATTATGAAGGCAACATAAGCAGATACAAAGCTGAGAATTCCAAATTTGCCGAAGTTATATATTTTTAACAATACTTCTTTAATGGCAGAATAGTTCCTCTGCTATTTTGAAGAATAAATCAGCTTTTATGTAGAAACATGCAAGTTACCTGATTGTTAATATAAGGACAATCACTGTCTAAAGTTATACTCAACATTCGAAATGAAAAACGAAATTACACAATGGATTCCAGAGCAGTTAATGATCTGTTTATATGGAAGTCGAATTTTTTAAGTAATGCGGATGAAAGAATTTTCATATGGAATGCGACTACATTAGTAAGTATAAAACTATGACAAAGTTGAATATGTTACCTTAGAATCCTATAAAACCAATTCAATTGCAAACGGTATTTGCGGGTTAAAGCGATCCGGCATTATTAACATTTGAACCACTCTAACTTTGAGATTCCATTGCATCAAGTTGGATGATATTTGTTTGATATCATGAATTTGTGTGGCCATACTTGTAAAGTAATTGCAATGAGAATGTAGTAGATGAAATATGAAGTTGAAAAGATTATAAAAATATAAAGCACAAAAATCATGAAGTTACAGATGTGTATATAAAATTGGGATTCCGGAGTTGGAAGAAGAAGTTATTATCCCACGATCAGTCGTGGGATAATGGAGATGAAGTTTTGCCTTTTAGATGCAGACAGTTTTGTTTTAAAAAAAAATATGTATTAAAAAGTTTTAAAAAACTGAATGCAAATTGTGGATGGTATTATGGAGTAAAAAACGGAAACTTGCGAACTGGAGGAATGAATTCGTTGATTTTTAGAACCGCGATTTTACCTACAAATCAGCAAATTATGGAAAGCAAAAATTATGGGCAGATTTCGTGGAGTGTTTAGTTTTGTTACTTTGGTGATTTGTAGGGATACACTTGTATTTGTGTTTTCTTTTTTATGATTTACCTGATTACCAGATTTTTAGGAAGAAAAAGTAACAGCAAAAATCATTCGCCGCATTTACTCCAATATTGTGGAGTAATTACTGTTTTTATGTAGCTGATTTTTAGGGATGCATGTTATCTTTATTTTAAAATTTCTATAATTATTGGCAAGGCTCTTTTTTACTGATTTACCTGATTTTTAGGTTGCAAAAATAAACTCCAATTTTTTTGGACTCTTGTTTGAAATTGTTACATGTGGCAGCCTATTTAATGTACCACTTGACAGCATAATATTGATTTTCTTGTGTTATTCTATATTGAAAGATTATTGCTCTCAATTGTCTCTCTCCATCTCTGGCTTCTGATATACAGTTTTTGAGTCAAGCTCTACTAGAACTTCCATGGATAGTTCCATATATATATATATATATATATATATATATATATATATATATATATATATATATATATATATATATATATATATATATATATATATATATATATATATATATATATTAATATATGACTTGTAATATTATGGTCTAAGCGTAAGGGTTAAATGGAGTGGTAAGTACATATTAATCCAGGAGCGAATTCAAAATTTTAAGCTTATGAATTTTTATAACAATTTCAGTTTTTTGGTCCTACAGTCTATATGATATAAGACCTAAGAATTTGAAACTTCGAAATTATACTTTTTCGTCAAACAAAATTGTCAATATTAATTCACTATTACAACTTAAACAATATGTTAGTTAAAATAAACTTTTTTAAAAACGTCCTAGTAAAACATCATCACACAAAATGAGAAGGAGAGAGTAATACATTTCATGTAATATAAAAATATTTATGAGACTTTCGTTTTTACTTAGAGTACAAGTTTCAAACTTCTTAGTTTATATTTTCGAATACTCTGAATTAATTAACAATAGTATCAAGTCAAACTAAGATGGAGTAATTGCCTTAATTATTTAATCAAAAAATTATTTTCGCTTACTGGTGTTATGTTACCCTGTTTATGCTTATTCAATACTTTAAATAGTGTTAGCATGACACAATAAAGTTTAACTGATTCACTTTTTTTAAGCAGATTGAGAAATTTGACTGAATGAAATTTCCATTTCATAGCTAACAAACTTCGTATAACAACGATATTAGTAATATAACACAATAAATTCCAAAAACGCAAATATCGTCGATCGTAAAACAAACTATTATTAAACGCTAACTGTTCAGTAATTAATTACCTATGAGGAAATAATATTGGAATACTTGTACTCCTATGCTCAACCCTATGATGTGTTGAAATTTATCAAGTTCAACTCTAAGGTGGTGGATATCATATCAGGTTCGTTGGTGACCGAGAAATGAATTATTTTGATACTAAAATTAATGGTGAATATGGAATTTTGTTGAATGGCAATCCAGTTTGGGAGGTTGCTGTCCAAAACCAATCAATCTGAAACTTTACAGGTTTTTCTTTCATTTATAACACTACATTAAGTATATGCTTTATTTGTTCCAATTTACGTGATACTTTCGTTTTTTAATATTCAAACTTCTTAATTTTGATTGTTTATTTAGACATAGAGAGTGTGTTTGGTACGGAGAAAAAAAATCTAAATTTTTCATGTTTGGTTGGTTTAAATATTTTAGGAAATATTTTCTACAATTAAAATGATATTTTGCCTTTTAAAAGAATGGAAAACATTTTTAATAACTCTTTTCCAACATTTGCCCCATTCTCCGTTCCACCAACCCTTACCAACCCACTCCATCCCAACTCCACCCACCCCAACCGGCCTAACCCACCCTCGCCCCCACCCTAAATAAAATATTATTAATAGTGTTTTCTTTTCATAATATAGATGAAGTATTTTTTTCATTTCAATAAATGAGTATTTTCTTTTCACGATTATAATTTTTTTTTATTTTAACAAAATAAATACTTTCTTTTCATGAAGTAGAAAAATATTTTATTTTATTTTAATAAAATGATTTTGTAAAATGAATTTTCTTTTATTTTAACAAAATGATGTAGTAAAAATTTTTTTTGCAATAAAAAGAGTATTTTCTTTTGATGGTGTAGAAAAAGTATTTTCTTTCAACAAAAAAAAAAGGATTGTTTTAGTTATGGAACACAAATTTCAATGTTATTTTTGCATAAACAAGTAATGCAATACATTAGTTCCTTTGGGTTTGTATGAATTTTTAGATAATAATTAAATTATTAAAAAAATAGAGTCATAAAAATGTTACATCTTTGGGGGGGGGGGGGGGGAATTAGCATAAAAATTATTTTCTACTCTCTAACCAACACTAGAAAATATTTTTCATGAAAAGGTTTTCATTCACCAACCAGACAGGGAAAATAAATGATATAATCACACATTTTCCATGAAAATCTTTTGAGAAAATATTTTTCCTCGTATAACAACATATCAAGAATAGTGTATATATATTTGAAAAATAAACTAGCGTTTGGATGTAGATTTAATCGAAACCTACAAAAAGAGTTTTTAAAGTGGCGTTGGAATTTTTTTTTTAAAGTTGAATTCGTATGTGGACATGCAATTTATTTGAAAAAAAAGTTAAAATTTTATGAGTACAAGAAAATATTTCAGCCGATACATATTGTTGTTGAATGTGCCGAAGCAAATCAAGGTAAAACTTGTTGTTCCTTATTTATACCTCAAAGTATTCTTGAAATGATATGTCTATTCGGATTAGCCTTTGTCACGATCCAAAATCATTAAAGATTGTGATGGCATTGAACATTATTGTCTGTCAAGCCAACAATAAGTCTAAATTCTCATTGTTTAATATTTTTGAAAACATAGATTTCCTTCGATTTAACAAATAAAAGATGAAGTTTACATAATAAGTAATAGGGGTGTGCATTCGATTTATCGATTCAATTATTATCGATAATTACTTATCGATTATCGATTTGTACATATGCTTATCGTTATCGTTTCAATAAGGTTTCGATTTTTTCGATTTTGATTTATCGATTTAGGGGGCTTATCGATTCGGTTATCGATTACACCAATAAGAAAATTTGCGAGATTCCACGGAAAGTATATTCCTATAAACGCGCCTAATTTATATGGACAAAAAGAAGCTAAAATAAGACGAACACCATTTATAACATAAAAATTGTATCAACAAGCACATGCAACAAAACTAAAGTAAGGGATCAAATGTATGCCACCAACACTCCAACGGTATAAAAAAAATAAAATAAAACGAAATACATCATCACAGCTAATTTTTATTTCCATTAATTTGAACTTCATTCCCTTGATCTTTATCATTCCTTAAACGTGGTAGAGGAAATAGTAGGGTAAGGGACTTAGGGTAAAGGAAAGGGTATAGATAGGGAAAATGATATTGTATAGCCGCTTTCAAATTAGTAGCGGAATATATATACATTTTGTATGTTATATTAATCTACACAAATAGGTAATTACTTATTTTACAATGTCTACAGTCTAGGGGTGTGCATTCGATTTATCGATTCGATTTTGACCCTTATCGATAATTATTTATCGATTATCGATTTGTACATATGCTTATCGTTATCATTTCAATAAGGTTTCGATTTATTCGATTTTGAGTTTTTCGATTTCCATAACAAATAATCGATTCGATTTATCGATAAGTCGATTCGAATGCACACCCCTAATAAGTGATGATGTATTTCCAATATAAATACTAAAATAGCCCATACTCATCCCAGAACTCGGTGTCACAGGTGCATGAGCCTCTATTAGGAATTAATTATAACATACAATAATTGTCCGGAATACAATTTGGACATAAAGAAAGTACAATATCCTGAAGGAGACTTTGATGGCTGTGGGTCGTCTCGAGAGATGCAGCTCACCTAAGTTTCTGTATCAACTATGCAGCTGCTCCCACTAGGCCATTAGATATGCATGTACATGTGCAATAAAAACGCATATCAAGTGTAGTATTAGTACGAAAACAACACGTAGCAAATAAGTATCCAGTCTACTGTCGAACGAGTAGTGACGAGAAGTCGACTTCGACACTTACTAATGGTCCAATAATAATATACCGATAATAAAGTAAATAGAGAATTTTTATTAAAAAACGGTTGTAACTCAATAGTATGAAGCAAGTAAATATTTCTTTTATTAATAGGGAATTTTCAAATTCAATTTCATCATTTATACATTTATCTTAGGCCAAGGAGACAATATCATCAGTTATAAATTTGCAAGTAAAGTAATACAAGCATGCGTAAATTATGCCGAGGTCCTGCGATCCGGTCCAATAAATATTTAAACTATGCACTGCTAAAGGGTTGAATGGTGCGAACCAAAAATACATCTATTTAATCTACTGAGGCGTTCGACCCGTTCCATAATAGATAAACACATTCAAACAATCAATCAAGAATTCATCAAGGAACAAGTATCCAAAAAATAATAATTTCTCTTTGAAAAGTCAAGAAAACATCTTCTAGCCTTTTAGAAATTTATGTTTTAAGCATTTCACTGACAACAAGATTTTAAATATTACAAGTAAAGCATGCTTTTGGCTCCTAAACTACCCGGACATAAGCATAATAGTAGCTATGCACGGGCTCTCATCACCTCGTGCGTACATAGCCCCCACAAATAGGAGCACATATTTAATTATTTTACATATGGGGTTAAATCCCTCTTACAAGGTTAGAAATGAGACTCACCTCACTCCGAAGTTCCCTAATCGACTTCCAAGAACTTCCAACGACTAAAATTCATGCCCAACGCTTCAAAACTAGTCAATAATGGTGCAAACCCACAAATATATACTCAAACGCTCATAACAATTCGTATATCAATTCCAAAATCCGTTCGAAAAGTTGGAAAAACAGCCCTTGGGCCCACGAGCCAAAATTCTGAAATTTTTCGAAGATAAAGTTCACCCACAAGCACAAATATATAATTTACTCTCAATTTCATGACCAAATTTGTAGTAAAAAACCAAAATATCAATTTCTAGGTCCTTCCACCAAAATCTCAAAATTCTACTAATACATAATCAATATATTTAACTCATAATATGTGGGAATCACTTATCTTGATATAGATGATGAAGATGGAGCTCCAAAATCGCTCCAAGATTGGCTCACATGGAGGAAAATAAAATTCCAAAATCCCGTTTAAAATAACTCATTGCCTAGAAAATCCTTCTGCACGACCGCGAAAATACCCTCGCATTCGCGAAGGCCAAACTTGCACACTTCAGAATTTCCCTTTCGCGTTCGTGGCCCCACAGCCGCATTCGCGAAGGCTTAGCACTTCCAGGCTAGTTCCCTTCCTTCTTCGCGTTCGCGTAAGCTTAACCAGCCCTTGCTTTGCGTTTCGTCCTCTGCTTCGCATTCGCGAAGACCAAGCCAGCAACCCCAAATATTTCCTCTTCGCGAATGCGAGACATCCTTTGCGTTCGCGAAGAAGGAAACCAGACACCAGTAATTAGTGGCAGCTTTTCATCCAAATTCGATCTGAAATCACTCTGAAACACACCCAAGGCCCCAGGGATCCCTTCCAATCTCACAACTCAGTCCCATAACATAATACAGACTTGCTCGAAACCTCAAATCACATCAAACAATACTAAAACCATGAATGGCACTCCAATTCAGGCTTAATGAACTTTAGGAATTTCAAAGTTCTACTTTTGATGCCGAAACCTATCTAATCACGTCCGATTGACCTCAAATTTTGCACACAAGTCATATTTGACATTACGGACCTACACGACTTCCGATCCCGATATCAAAAAGTCCACTTCCGACTAATCTTCTCAAAAACCTTCAAACTTCTAACTTTCGCCAAATGACTCCAAAATGTCCTATGGACATCCAAATCTACTTCTAATCGCGCTCCCAATATCAGAATCACCAAACATACTATTCCTAGACTCAGAATCCCAATTGGATATTGATAAAACTGAAATGCACTTAAACTCAAATTTATAAAATTCTTCCAAAATGCTAACTTCCACAATAGGTGTCGAAACACTCCCGGATCATCTAAAGCTTGATCCGGACATACACCCAAGTCCAAAATTATCATACAAACCCGTTTGGATCCTTCAACCGATTCCAAGGTCGTGTAGGCAAAAATAACATTCGTCCAACTTAAATCTTTCAAATTGAGAATTTTCTTTCCAAATTAACTCCAAACTTTCCGGAATTCAATTCCGACCATACGCACGAGTCATAATACCTGAAGTGAAGGTTCTCATGGCCTCAAACCACTGAACTACGCGCTAAGATCTAAAAGGACTGATCGGATCGTTACAACCTTTTTTTCAACCCTACAAATTCATGTGTTTTTAAAAAAAGTGGCAAAGTTAATTTGTACTAGTATGCTCATGTGTCTTTGTTGGATGTTGGAGGAACTTGCATCTATTTCCCTGCCAAATAATATACCGATAATGTATTTTTTAAAGATATTGAAATTTCATGTCAAAACCTTTAATTTTTTCTTAATTCAGTTATTTCTAATTTCTTAAACAATATTATGAAAGGCTTCTCAACTGTTGGTTGTTTGGTTGTGTTTTTCTTCAATTTTTTATCTTTCATTTTTTGCTTTAATAGTGATTAAAAGTGTAGTTGTTGTAACAAACTGAGCGTGATTTTTTTTCCTACAACCATTAATTAACTTAATGTCTTGTCAATGAATAGTTGCTCTCTTCATCAGCAACCATAGAGATTGTTACAACTTATTAACAAAATATAAAATTAAAAATAATAAAAGAGCGTAATATAATGTCCAAAAACAGGCCAAGAGAGGGACGTGCGTTTGTCAAAATCCATAAAAGAAAACTAAATTTGTTGACATGAGAAGTAGCATTATTCCTTTAGAAAATAGCAAGTGCACGATATATCAGTGAAAAAGCTAGCAGTTTTCATAATTGTCATATAGTAAGTATTATTTTAGTTTGTTTATAAAATGTCACCAGAAAAGGGACCAGACTAAATGTCAAAAGCAGTAAGTTGATTTTTCAAGTTTCATGCTTTGACCTCAAGACTGCATCATTCGCATTTTTTCTTTCAATTCAAAGTCACACGCATTAAATATAGAATTCTCACATTAGAATTGAAGACAAGAGTGTGACCTAAGCAAACGTGCTCAACAGATTAATACTGAGGGGCAAAAAGTAGAAACCACTACGTTTACTTCTAACTTTTGCTTATCAGTTGAACTTGTAAAAGTTTTTTTGACGGTTAAAAGTAATTCTTTCATCTTTTTTCTTTTTCTTTTGTTGGACGTTGTTTGACCAAAAAGATTAAGCTTTTTGCTAAATTAATTAATAAAGAAAATAGAGGTTAAATCTTAGTCAATAATAATTACTCTAAATCTAAGTACATTGAATAAGAGAATGAGATATACTCAAACTTATAATCCTTTTTGAGATTATTGAAAGACAACAAACATAAACAACAAGCTTATATCTTTGACGTATTGTTCTGTAATGTTAGAAAAAAGAGGGAAAAGAAGGAATGCCATTAATAACTATGAGATCTATTATTACTGATTCAACAATGACGATTACAAAGATTTGCAACCAAGATCTAAACTTTTGCTTTATTATTGTTACAGATCTTCTCATATTCTTCTGTCCTCCCCTCTTGAGGGAGAGAGCCCTTTTTCATGCCTTCTTACCTCACTACTAGAAAATAGCTAATTTCTGTCCACATTCGACCGACATCGGTCGAAAATTTATAATTTCCGACCAATTTTCGACCGTTTTACATTATATGAAAGTTTGACCAAAATATTTGACAAATTTTCCGACTGAAGTCGGATGGAAAGTTTATTTTTATGCTGCCCATCACTTCTGTTGACGTTTGCGACCAAATACTCTTGATTCCGACCAATTTCGGTCGAAAATTCTTTGGCGGAAATCACCTGATTTATAGTAGTGCCTCCTTTATATATTATAAATATTCCCCTTTGTCCAACGGTATTTAGCCAGAATACTCTCTCTCTCTTGATTATACTTTACATCACTCCCCTTAAGTATTATGACATATATTTTGTTGTACAAGCTTTCTGATGGCTAGATATCGGTAGTGGCTGAACTACTCATCATTATTACGCCTTGTGGGTTAGACCACGATTTCGTCGACCCCTTACCATTCCTTTTAGCGCTAATCCACGTGTGATTAGGGTTTGAACCATACAGACCTGAAAGGCAAGCTTGTTCAATGATAGTAAGGACATTGCACTGGATAGTTCCACACTACTCCATTTGGGGTTTGCCATTGTTGGTGTTAGTGCATTTTAATATTAAAGTGCATTATTTTTTGTGAGATAGTGGTTATAAATTAGCAAGAAAGTGATCAATATTTAGATATAACTCTTGCAATCACTAATGCCATGATCTACCACTTATTACCCACTAAAGGTTATATTTTGTAACCACCAACTCATATTCTACTATTTTATATCTCACTATCTTATTATTTATTTCAAGGAAGAGATTCTACACCTCTAAATTGTGGTGTTTCTTCTTTGTGTTGTAGATGAAAAAAAATGGTTGTGTGTATGAAAAAAATGGACGTGGTTAGTGAAAAAGAAGGAGAAAATTAAAGTCTCCAACTTATTCTCTACAAAAGAGAATATTATTTTTGTTGAAGGAAAGTGTTCATTTTGCTGGAGCTTTGGACTAAATAATTTATCCAGAGTTTGTTCGAGTCATACGACGTTGTCGTGTTGTTATATCCTGGAGGGGGCAAGTCAAGAGAATTACTGCTGGACCGGTGAAAATGCTACCTTAATAGGCTTGAATCCCCTTAAAAAGAACGAGATATCCCTGCCTAAACCTGAGGAACATTTATTTATTTTTCTTCATCTTATTTTTCAACTGTAATTTCTTCTACCAACTGCTATTTTACTTGTTCTATTCTACTCGATCTTCTAAGTTCCTCCATTCAAGACCTAATGAAGGCCTAATCAGAATCCTGATTTGCCACATGTTTTCTCCTCTGGCCAGCCTCATTATTTTCTTGTATGTGTGTATTTTCTTCTTGAAATCTGTGAATCATTTCACATAACACTAACATAAGTGTCATATATGTTAGTAAATTAATTCTGGAAAAGATAAAAATAACATATAAATAAAATATAAAAATAAATAAAAAGTTAATTCGAGCCCATTGAATTTATAGTGTTCCCTTAAGAAATTTAATCCCCTCCTAGTACCCAAGATTATGGATTATGTTTTCCCAGGATAGAACGAGTCACACACCGGTGTAGTGGTACTTCAAACCCCTGTGTTTTAGCGAATACAAAGTTCGATAGCAAATCACACTTACTGTTGCTTTATTTGAAGTTAAACGTATGCGGAAGAAAGGAAAACTCAGAAAATCGCATGGAAATTCTGAGAGAATGAACTTGTATTTATAGCCAATGTTGGGCTAAAAATTGAAGAGGTGCAATTCTTCAGAATAGTTATTTATGCAAAATAGCCATAGCATAAATATCATAACATAAATGGCCAATTTATGCAATAATAAAATCGGGAATTAAAGAGGGAGGTTTAATTTTCAGTTACATAACTGAAAATGGATAATAAAAAATATTTAATATTCGTAGGATTTAATATTAATATTAGTATTTTGTTATTAAAATAGATATTCAATAATATTTCAGTTAATATTTACTATTAACAAATAAATTTGATCAAAAAAATTAATCAGTCGATAGATCATTTGACCAAATTTAAATCCAAATTTAAATTTGAATCAGAATCCAAAGCCGAAACCGAAGGCGAATCCGAATCCGAATTCGAATATGAAGCCGAAGCCGAGCCGAGCGAGCGACAACGACGGCAGAGCGAGGCTTGCCTTCTTCTCAACTCTTTAAGATCTAGAAGAAGAGCAATTACTTATATACCCATCAAAAACCTATTTCTCTTCTAATATGGGACAATGTCCTTTTGTAAAGAGGAAAACTTAAATTTTTACTTAAAAATTTAATTTCCATCCATTTCCCATTCACCCTCTTTTAAGCCATATTAATGCTTAAAAATCCAACAATCCCCCAAATGAAGGGGGAATGGCTATATCAACAAAATATGCATAAAAAACTACGTGATTTCAAGCAAAAATTAATAGCATCTGGATAAGTAGGTTTCCCTATGAACTTTCCGTAGGGAACTTATGTCGGATATACTCGGTCAATTAGTAGATTTGATATCTTTAAACCGTCAAACTTTGATGTATATGTAGACAACCATAAGTCACACAGCCAAGTCATAACCGTATTTTGTTCTCATTGTTGTGTTCGTTTCGGCCATGAACACTGCCTGGTTTCATATGTGCGTAGAGAACTGGCCATACAAAATTCTTCTTGAAGAGGATAACACTTCACACATACATAAGTGATTTCTAAACGTGTCATCCCGTAGATACACTATTTGATATACCCTGTATCAAATTTAGAAATCATTAAAAAGCCTTAATGCTTTATCCTTAGTATAGAACATTGTCTCTTCACGAGAATGGACCAAAATTTTAGTTGACAATGTTGAACCGTTATTAATAACTTTGCTTGATCTCCTTGAACCTAGATCTTGGGATCTCTAATCTTCTAGGTAGAGATACTGCCACAATGACTTGTTCTCGGCCATAGTCTCATTCCCATCGCTAATTTCTCAACTATCTCTTTACTTAGGCCTTTTATAAGTGGACCTGACACATTATCTTTTGACTTTACATAGTCAATCATGATAATTCCTCTAGAGAGTGATTACCTAACGGTTTTATGTCTTTGTTGTATATGACGAGATTTGGCGTTGTATATAGCGCTCCCAGCCCTTCCAATTGTCGCTTGACTATCATATTGGTGCCAATGGTTTGGGCCAAAATGGAATATCTTCTAAGAAATTCCGGAGCCATTCAACTTCTTCACCGTATTTATCTATGGCTATAAATTCAGTCTCCATTGTAGAGCGGGTAATACAAGTTTGTTTGGACGACTTCCAAGACACCGCTCCTCCACCAATAGTTAATACACATCCACTTGTGGACTTCGAAGCGGCTGAACCGGTGATCTTATTTTCATCACAGTATGCCTCAATCACTGCTGGATATTTACAGTAGTCCAAAGCAAATCCTTGGGTATATTCTAAATATCCCAAAACTTGTTTCATTGTCATCCAATGAGATTGACCTGGATTGCTCGTGTAATGACTCAATTTATTTATAGCACAAGCTATATCTGGTCGTATATAATTCATAATGTAAATTAAATATCCCAACACATGAGCATAATCTAATTGTGATATGCTTTGGCCTTTGTTCTTTGCTAATGCAAGGTTCACGTCAATTGGTGTCTTTGCAACTTTAAATCCTAAGTGCTTGAATTTTTCAAGTACTGTTTTAATATAATGAGATTGTGACAATGCCAAACCTTGATGAGTCTTACGAATCTTAATCCCCAGAATTATATCAGCATCCCAAGTCTTTCATATAAACTTTGCTAGTTAGCATACACTTAGTAGCATTTATGTTGGCAAAGTCATTGCTCTTTATCAACATATCATCCACATACAAGCAAACAATGACTATTTGATTTGGAACATTTTTAATGTACACAAATTTATCACATTCATTTATCTTAAAACCATTTGACAACATTGTTTGGTCAAATTTCGTGTGCCATTGTTTGGGTGCATATTTTAGTCCGTAAAGGGACTTAACAAGTCTACATACCTTATTTTCTTTACCTAGAATCACAAACCCTTTAGGTTGTTCCATGTAGATTTCTTCCTTCAAATATCCATTAAAAAGGCCATCTTAGCATCCGTTTGATGAATTTCAAGACCATATACTGCAGCTAATGATACTAACATCCGTTTGGACGTAATTCTTATAACTGGAGAGTATGTATCAACGTAGTCAAGACCTTCTCGTTTTCTATACCCTTTGACTACAAGCCTTGCCTTCAATTTATCAATAATGCCATTTTCTTTTGTTTTTCTCTTAATAATCCTTTTAGAACCCAAATGTCTATTTCCAGGAGGAAGATAAACCAATTACCATGTATAGTTGTTCAATATGAATTCTATTTCACTATTGACTACCTCTTTCCAAAATAATGATTCCGAAGAAGACATAGCTTCTGTAAATGTTTGAGGCTTATTTTCTAATAAGAAAGCCATAAAATCTGGTCCAAATAAAGTAGACGTTCTTTGACATTTACTACGTCTTGGATCCTCCTGATTAAATGTACTTTCTTTTTTTTCTTCCAGAGGTCATCTAGGTCCTTCACCAATCGACTCACATTCCTTTTTATACAGATTTATATTTTCAAAGAACACAACATTATTTGGTTCTATAATAGTATTATTATGAATGTGATATGCTTTAGTATTGGTTGCATATCCTATGAAAATACAATCAATGGTTTTTGGTCTTATTTTTAGCCTTTTGGGTTTAGGAACTTGCACTTTTGCCAAATACCCCCACACTTTAAAATAATTCAAGTTGAGTTTACTTCTTTTCCTTTTTTCATGTGGAATGGATTGTGTTTTACTATGGGGTACTCGATTTATATCCGGTTAGCCGTAAGAACGGCTTCCCCCTACAAGTTCTATGGAAAACCAGAACTTATCAATAAAGCGTTCATCATCTCTTTTAATAAACGATTCTTTCTTTTCGCAATTCCATTAGATTGGGCCGTGTAAGGGGCCGTTGTTTGATGAATAACTCCATATTTTAAACATATTTTCTCAAAAGGAGATTCATATTCACCACCCATATCACTTTTTATCATTTTGTTTTTCTTATTAAGTTGTGTTTCAACTTCGTTTTTGCATTTCTTGAATGCGTCTATTACTTCATCTTTACTATTGAGTAAGTAAACATAGCAATATCGAGTACTATCGTCAATAAAAGTTATGAAATACTTCTTTTCACCGCGAGATAATATTGACTTCATGTCGCAAATGTCTGTGTCAATTAAGACTAATGGATTTGAATTCCTTTCAACTGACTTATAAGGATGTTTAACATACTTATATTCCACACATATTTGAAATTTTGATTAGTCTCTTTCAAGCTTAGGCTATTCTTACAAGTTAATTATTTTCCGCAAGGTTTTATAATTTACATGACCAAACGTATATGCCATAATTCATTTGAATCAAGTAAGTAAGACGAAACTGAAATTTTATTATTATTCTCAACAACTATTACATTCATCTTCAAAAGGCCCTCATTAGGGTAACTTTTTCCTACAAATATTTTGTTCTTACTTATTACGACCTTATCGGATATAAAAATACACTTAAAATCATTCTTAACAAGAAGTCCAGCAGAGACTAAATTCTTCCTAATTTCGAGAACATGAAGGACGTTGTTCAAGGTCACCACCTTGCCAGAAGTCATTTTCAGAAATATCTTCCCACATCCTTCAATCTTGGCCGTTGCAAGATTTTCCTTAGAAAGCATCTCTTCGGGTCCAATAGGAGAATATGTAATAAAGGCTTCCCTAACAGCACAAATATGGCCAGTGGCTCCAGAATCAATCTACCACTCATTAGAATTTTCCACCATGTTGCATTCAGAAAGTATAACACACAAGTCATCAACATATTCATGCTTTTCAACCATGTTTTCTTGACCCTTCTTATTGTCTTTCTTCGGAGCACAACACTCTGTAGATTTATGTCCAGCTTTTTCATAGTTGTATCAATTTTCATTGAACCGCTACTTACTTGGGTTGCTTTTCGGTCCAGAAGCTTACTTCATCTTTCTCTTATTTTGAGAAGTATCATCAACAATGTTTCATCCAATTACTATTTAGTTTCCACGACCTTTTTTCTAGCAGCTTTGTTGTCCTCTTCGATTGTCAACCGATCAATGATATCTTCAAGTGACATGTCCTTGCATTTGTATTTGAAGTAGTGTTTGAAGTCCTTCCACAAAGGAGATAACTTCTCAATCATCTTTGCTACTTAGAATGCTTCATTGATGACAAGACCTTCAATGAAAATTTTTTGTTAGTAAAAATAATAAAATTACTACTTTCAATATCAATATTAATTCAATTTATACCTTCAACAGGGAGATCGTAAACCAGGACTTGGGTAATAACAGACTTGTTATTACCATTTTGTAGTCCAAAAACTTAGCGGCACAAATTTTTTCAACCCTGCATCTTCAGTTTTGTATTTCCTTTATAGCACAATCCACAATTATTTTGAAGTCTCCGTGCCACTGTAGAAGTTATAAAGATCATCTTCTAGTCCTCTAATAATATAATTGTTGCACAGAAAATCAGAATGCTTCCATGCCTCAATCACAAGAAAGTGTTTATTCTCTAGAGCAGAACATGAACATCTTCTTTAATGAACTTCTGCAGACTTAAAGTAGTCAGGCAGAAGAATATCTTGTGTTGCCACGGCTTGAAATCAAGCCCAGAAAATTTTTAGGGCTTTTCCGCCGATGCCAATGACGGTGTTCGACTTGTTAACGTATTGACAGTCACCATCGAAATAGCTTGGTTTCCGTTGTCATTCGTCATTTCTTAAAAGAATGACACAGACAATCGTTTAGTAAACGTTTAAAACTGGAGTAGAAAATCACCATGAAGGCTTTAATCTTCAAGGCAGGAGTAGAAAAACCACAAAGATTTTAGACTCCAGAACAGTAAGTATAACACAAATACAGAAAATATATTAAATTCCTCATGTTTGTTAGTAAATTGTATTTGTAAAATAATTCTAAAAAAGATAAAATAACATATAAACAGAAAATGAACGAAATAAAAAAGTTAATCCGAGCCCACTGAATTCACAGTATTTTCTTAAGGAATTAATCTCTCCTAGTACTCAAGGTTATGAATTATTTTCTTCCGGGATAGAACGAATTACACACTAGTATAGTGGTACTTCAAACCTCAATGTTCAGCGAAACAATGTTCAGTAGCAAATCACACTTAGTGTTGCTTTCTTTTAAGTTAAAAGTGCGCAGAAGAAAGGAGGAGAACTCAGAAAATCATATGAAAATTCTGAGAGAATGGACTTGTATTTATATAGCCAATGTTGGGCTGAAAACTGAAGAGATGCAACTCTTCAGAATGGTTGTTTACGCAAATGGTCATAGCATAAATGCCATAATATAAATGGCTAATTTATGCAATAGTAAACTGCGAATTGAAGAGGGAGGTTTAATTTTCAGTTACACAACTGAAAATGGATAACGAAAAAATGTTTAATATTTTATTGGATTTAATATTAATATTTTGTTATTAAAACAGATATTTAGTAACATTTCTGTTAATATTTACTATTAACAAATAAATTTGATCTATAAGATTAATTAATCAATAAATTGATTGAAGCCGAGGCCGAGCCATGACGGCGCGAGGCTTGCCTTCTTTCAACACTTTTAGAGCTAGAGGAATAGCAATTACTTATATACCCATAAAAAATATCTTCCTCTTCCAATATGGGGATAATGTCCCTTTGTAAAAGGGGGAAATTTAAAATTTGTATTTCCTTCTATTTCTTATTCACCTTCTTTTAAGCCATATTAATGCTTAAAAACCTAGCAATATATATTGCAACAGAGAAGAGGAGCTTCGAAGTTAATGAGTCCTATTTGGTATGGAAACTTCCACCGGAAAAGTATGGATTGAAACCAGAACACCCTTTTGAGGAAGACTATGCATCTTGTCAAATGGCTATCTTGCCTCATAATTTCTTCACTGAGCTGATAAGGGTAAAATCCAAAAATATTGGATTATGGAGAATAAAAAATTTAGCTTCAGGCGTGTTAAAGATACGGTCTTTAAGGATATTTCGTCCATAACGTGATAAATAAAATTAGGCGCATCCCTCAAGATTTAACAAACCCTTATAGTATAACTAGAAGCAAAAACAACAAAGATTAATCAGAAGAAAACCCACCACAAAAAAATAGAAAAAAAGCTTTTACTTTTTCCGTCACTCACTTTTCAAGATGTAAAACAGAAGTAGTATAAATAGTGCAAAAGAAATGCACACTCATATGAAACCGTCCTAGCCATAAAGGCTAAAATTCAAGCCTACAAAAGACGTTAAAATTCAAAGCCATTAAAGCTATAAATGGTCAATTATTCTTTTAACAGTAACGTTCAAATTACCGCTAAGGAGCATTCAATAATCAGATTTTTTCTCCAATTGAATTCAAAATTAAACTAAATTTTTAATTACAAATATCATTAAGATAATAATTATAATAATTACTCATAATATAATTGTAAGAAAATAAAACTAAACATAATTTTGAAATATTTCTTTTTAAGATATCAAAAATATTTTTCCATCAAAATCTTGTTCAAAACAACACTATCGAAGTGGTAATGTTGGGAAGGAGGAATCGAATTCGAGGACAACACCAAATTGGAAGCTGATGTTGTCATACTTCCAACTGGTTTTGATGGGAAGAAAAGGCTCAGAGACATATTACCAGATTCCATTTTTTGCAGTCTGCTAGAATCCCCCTCTGGCATGATTCCATTGTACAAGTAATTAGGCATGCTCTTGCCCTAATATTAAAGTTTGGCTTTAGGTCACAAATTTTATTGAGCCGCATCATATAGTTGATGATGTATACTAAGAAAAAAATATTTTCCAATTCCTTAACAGGGGAACAGTTCATCCATTAATTCCAAATATGGCTTTTGTTGGTTATCTTGAAAGTGTCTCGAACCTGCATTCAGCTTAGATACATTGCAGATGGCTGTCACGACTTTTATATGATCTATTTAAACTAGCCCCTGTTGAGAAAATGCTGGAACAGGTAACACAGGAGATGGAGATCATGAAGAGGACGACAAGATTCTACAAGAGAAATTGCATCTTCGCTTTCAGTATAAATCATAGTGATGAAATCTGTGAAGAGATGGGATGGCAATGCTGGAGAAAGAAGAATTGGTTGGCTGAAGCGTTTAGTAGATTCATTCAATAAATCTACTAAATTTACTACTTATATTAAGTTTTGTTATGAAATATTATACTTTGTAGTGGATGTCTATAACTCCTAAAAAAGTTACTCCCACTATTCTTCTCCATTATGTAGATAATCCCCACTACTTCTCACTATTATTGTTGTAACTCCCATACCTTCATAATTTACCCATGATCTTCCTCCATGATCTCAAATACTTAATGACATACTTATGAAATTCTTTTGGTATACCTATATGTTGTACTATAAATAGAGGATGAAAACTCATTTTGTAATACACTTGGATACATGGAAGAAATATATTCTCTTCTCTTTTTCTCTCTACTTTGTTGTCTATCTTTTTGTTTATTACTTTGAGCTAAGTTTTGTAATATGTTATCAGTACGAAGCTCTACTATCTCAAGAATCTCTTTGAGAAAATTAAGGTATTTTTTCTCCTCCTAATTTTTGTTTTAAAATTAATATTAAAACAATTTAATCAATGATCAAATATCGATATGTACCTTAAGAGTTTTATCAACTTGACAAATAATCTGTATTATGATTTTAAAATATATAACTTTAGATTACACATTCTATCTATATGCTTTAGTGTGATTATTTCATAAGTAAATGTTCTGTGCTAGCTAGAATTTATTCGTTTATCAAAACATTAGACTTTGTTAAATGTTGGACAAAAACAGTACATATAGCAAAATATTGTACACAATGAGTAACTAGTGTCGTAATCTTATCTATGTATACTACAGTGATTTTTGCGTTCTTCAAAGACATTATACTATAATACTACAAATTGTTTCCTTACTATATTGCTTACAATTATAAGTATTGTGCTTGTGTATATTCAACAGTTTTTGTACCCATGGCATTTATTTGTGTAGTCTACATTATGGCACATTTATTTTTCACATGGAATTGTTGCACTGTCTAAGCTGTAACTAAAATCATATTTGTCTTAAAACTTTGCAAAATTGTATGCAATATTGTAAAAATTACTTATTAACACATTTAGACATATACATGTATAGAACTATATTTGGTGTCAATTAACAATACATGAACACGTTTTGAACTTTGAATGTATTGCAAGTTGTCACTGTGAATCAGTACTTAAGGCATGACTATGTATATTATTTTAAATTATTTGTTTAATTGATTCATGTACCACACATACGATATTCAAAGAGAAGAAATATTTCTCTCATTTAAGTATGTGTAAGGCAGATGTTACTACAATTTCTGGTAGTAGTAAATTGATTGAAGGCTCCGGAAGAGCAACTATAACTCTGCCTAAAGGAACAATATTTATCATAGAGAATGCAATGTTCTCCTCCAAGTCTAAGAGGAACTTGTTGAGTTTTTAAGATATCATTTAAAATGGATATCATATTGAGACAATAGATGAGAATAATCTTGAATATCTCATCATTACAAAGAATGTCTCTGGCCAAAAGAGGGTTATTGAGAAGTTCACATCTTTATCTTGTGGCCTGTATTGGACAAGAATTAGTGCAATTGAGGCACATTCTACCGTAAACCAAAAGGTTACTGATTCCAATACTTTCGTACTTTGGCATGATCGAATGGGACATCCTGGATCAATTATGATGAGATGGATTATAGAAAACTCAAATGGGCATCCATTAAAGAATATAAAGATTCCTTTAAATAATGAATTTTCTTGCACTTCTTGTTATCAAGGCAAGTTAATTATTAGACTATCACCAACAAAGATTGGAACTGAGTCACCTGCGTTTTTGAAACGTATACAAGGGGACATTTGTGGACCTATTCACCCACCTAGTGGGTCGTTTAGATATTTTATGGTCTTAATAGACACATCTTCAAGATGGTCTCATGTGTGCATATTGTCATCTCGCAACCTTGCGTTTGCAAAATTAATGGCACAAATAATTCGATTACGGGCACAATTTTCCGATAATTTAATTAAGTCTATTAGACTAGATAATGCTGCTGAGTTTTCATCCCAAGCATTTAATGATTATTGCTTATCAATTGAGATAAAAGTGGAACATCCTGTAACTCATGTTCACACTCAAAATGGTCTTGGAGAGTCTTTAATTAAACGTCTGCAATTGATAGCAAGACCGTTACTCATGAAAACGAGGCTGCCCACTTCGATTTAGGGTCACGCCATTTTGCATGCAGCAATGCTAGTTCGTCTCAGACTGATAAATTATCACAAATATTCCCATTTGCAATTAGTTTTGGGTCATGAACCTATTATATCCCATTTAAGAATTTTTGGATGTGCAGTATATGTGCCAGTAGCACCGCCATATCGCACCAAAATGGGTCTGCAAAGAAGGTTAGGAATATATGTTGGGTTTGAATCGCCCTCCATTATTCGCTACCTCGAAACATTGACAGGGGATTTGTTCACTGCACGATTTGCAGGCTGTCAATTTGATGAGACACTTTTCACAAAATTAGGGGGAGAAGTTGGTGGTGAAACCAAACGGGAAATTTTGTGGAAAAATCCATCATTATCTCACCTTGATCTGCGTGCCTCTATTTATGAAAAAGAGGTGCAAAAGATTAATCATTTGCAAAGAATAGCAAATCAAATGCCAGACGCATTTACGGATTTGAAAAGGATAACAAAATTACATATCCCCGCAGAAAATATGATAGCACTATGTAATAAGTCTGAAAGAAGACAAATTATTACCGTGAAGGTATCAATAGATATGGACATGGCAATAGACGAAATTATAATCGTCATCATTGTGATAATGAGAATAATAAGGATTCTCAAAATATTCCTTCACTCTGTGAAAGTAATATATGTCATCGATTTGACATGAGATTTTATACAGCACATATAGATGATTATGATCCATTCATGGTGTGAATGTGACAACATATGATTTATGAATACATATTCATTATTGGAAGAATATGAACATGCTATTGGTATTGAATATACCACACTCACCTCTAGAAGGAGGGTTGAGATGATATAAGAAAATAATGTCATTATTATGGCATGAATGGTCATTAGTCACGTACCTATTGTACGCCAAAATATTTTGGCAATATGATTATTAAAGGACAATAATAATGCAAGAAACATAATTTGCATATAATTTTGACATGACCATAATGGTACAACTTTAAGAGCCAATTATATTATTTTGGAGAAATATAATTGATTACCAATAAGGTATTGTATTGTAGTAGGTCTCAAAGAAACTTATTCAGTTTCCAAAGTATATGCGAAGCGATTGATTATATTGAGACTATAAATAAAAGAAAGATTTGATATCTTCTATTACTACAACTTGTAGCATGATAATATGCATGTGAAAAGCTACCAGCTTTATTCTCCAATTTGTACTATACAAACAAAAGAATGCCACAATAAAGTGGATGTTTATTGATATAAAAACCCATATTATAATAAACTTAGAGTTTATCGATAATTGCACATGTCATGATGTAAACCTGAATTTTATCAATATTGATAATTTATTCAATTAGCATTCGGGTTAGCCATATCAATTTAAGTATGATGTGCAACAATAATAGAGAATTCACATGGGTAAATATTAAAGAACTAGAAAGTTCTTTACGAATTCTCTTATATTACTTGTTCTCATTAATTAATTGACCAACTAAAGTTGGGGTTGAATCCCATAAATTCTGGAAATATCAAAGGCGAATATGGGCCCATTCGCCTGCCATGTATACCACTTATGATGCATCTATGATATGGTTACATGTGCGATTATTATTAACCTGCAACCTGGCCGGTACTTGCGAGGTAACATGCTCAGCAATCTAATTTCGAGCATAATTTCCAGATTTTCTATTCAAGATAGTTCATTTTGATAAGTTGGTTTACATCATAGTTGGTTTAGCAAAATAATTTATTGAGTGCCTCCACTTAATAGCTAAATTATTGCTTATGAGAACAAAGTTATCTATATCAATTTGATATACGTTATACACGAGAGTATATTATATTCTCCCCTCACAAGTGGTTAAGGGTCAGGAACCAAATAATTTCATCTTATTATTATTGATGTGCAGTGTATATTAACATGATAATGCACAAAGATGATTTTCCAGAGTTGAGGAAACAAGTTAGTTTTTCTAACATGAGAGGGAGACATGATAAACACTTGAGAAAAAGTTACATGGAACGAATTATCATTTGTATATATAGATCCTCGAATATCATAATATGAACTTGAAGTTCATAAAAAGATAATTCAATTGCAACATATTGCAAAGCATGCCATACGCATTTGCTGACCCAAAGAAAGTAACTATATTCTCACTGCAAATGCTCATATTAAGTCCTAGAAGGACAAAGTCTTTGATACGCTTAAAGCGTATAGACGAATCGGTTTCAAAAAGAACTTCTTAATAAAGAAGATGAGCAAATGATCAAAATGATCATAATAAGGAGGCAAGTGATCTAGAAGATCACATGGCATAACACTTCATAAAATCTCATGAGAGATTCAGGTACCTGAATATATGAATGAAGAGATCTCCATGTTATGTCTTTATGAAAATTTACTGGAACCGATATAAAATGTTCGTCGACGACATCTATGATAGCGCTAAATATCGATGAGGATCTTAAGTTTGTCGAATACAAACAAAATATTGGCCAAATGGAAGAGATACAATTCAAGTAGAATTGATTCCATATGAAAGCCATGTAGTTTTGGACATGTAGTTCGAATACTTGAAAGTATAAAGTCAATGGTATGTGTAATCCGTTTTTTGGTATTTTATACGTCTAGCATGACATGAAAACTTGATATGCATCTAAAGTCTATAATATGGCTTATATGACTCAACTTATATGACAATCCATAAAGGATTTAAGTTGCTTGAAGCATCTATAATTCTTGATCTTGAGGTACCACTTCCTCAGTGAAATTTATGCACAAATGTATCTTGCTATAACTATAAGCATGATAATATGATAGCGATGATACACTTATGGAGATATTGAAAAGCCATTCCACGATATTTGTGAAGACATTATATATCTACCACGAGTTATGATTTCAAGGTGCAAATATTCATTATAGTTAATATGGCTGATTTATTTATCAAATCTCTACCAACGATCTCTTGAAGATGGTGCACAAGATTGGAATGCGAAGGCTCAAGAATGTGAATTGATGCTCTTTCAGGGGGAGTTAATGCGCGTTGCACTCTTTTTCCCTTACAAGGTTTTGTCCCACTGGGTTTTCCTTGCAAGGTTTTTAACGAGGCAACAAAAATGCATTTTGTTAGATATGTGTACTCTTTTTCGTTTTCTAGAATTTTTTTCCATTGGGTTTTATTTTAGTTAAGGTTTTAACGAGGCACATTATCTATAGACATCCAAGGGGGAGTGTTATGAAATATTATACTTTGTAGTGGATGTCTATAACTCCTAAAGAAGTTACTCCCACTACTTTTCTCCATTATGTAGATAATCCCCACTACTTCTCACTATTATTGTTGTAACTCCCATACCTTCATAATTTACCCATGATCTTCCTCCATGATCTCAAATACTTAATGACATACTTATGAAATTCTTTTGGTATACCTATATGTTGTACTATAAATAGAGGATGAAAACTCATTTTGTAATACACTTGGATACATGGAAGAAATATATTCTCTTCTCTCTTTCTCTCTACTTTGTTGTCTATCTTTTTGTTTATTACTTTGAGCTAAGTTTTGTAATAAGTTTATAATTCTTATATAGCTAATTAAGCAATAATGCATTAAACTAATCAAAAAGGAGGAAAAGATGAATAAAACTTAGATACTTCATACTACATACGAAATGCTATGCATGAAATGACAAGTTAATATTTCAAGATTGCACGAGTTATTCCATTCTCATTTGCAATTTAGTAGATTGTCCTGTAATTTATGTGACTATATTTACTAAATGGGTCCACTGAATTTTGTAATTTTGGATCGATATTGCGCTTGAATCAACTTACGTAGTCCTTAACTGATACTCTATAGAGCCAATAGTCCTGGCTGTTTCACCAACTCTGAAATCTGACTCTTCACTGGGTTGGCCAGCTGAGTTTTTTGGCTAAGTGAAAAAACTTAATCGGGCGTTAGCCCAATATATTTTTGAGAAAGGTATATTTTTGAAGAATTAATCCAAATAGTTGTCACATAATCTTTTAAATTAAAAATAATCGATAGATATATAATATATGTATAATTCATATATAATATGTGCATAATTATATATAATCAATGTATGATCTTTGTATACTGGCTAGAAAAAGTAAATAGTGAATTTGGCCGGCTATTTGTGTAACAATCCCTATTTTTAGGGGAATCTTACATAAATGTCCATAAGTTCCAACATACCAACCCCTAGTCATTAATTACAGACTTACCAAAACTAAGCGTATATAAAAACAGAAAACTCAAATAAATAGTTCTTTCTCTCTAAGAATCACACCCAAAGATCTCCTTTCATATTTTTAAGCGTGATCATCAATCAACATTAGATGCAAGACAGAAAGAAAATCACATGGATGAGATAGCAAGCAAGGTGACAAGATACAAATATATATGTATATATATATATATATATATATATATACAAATATATATATATATATATATATACAAGATTCTAAAATCTAAGCAAAAAAGAACCTTTTTCAATGGGTATGGTTAAAATTCATTGAAAACATATAGATAAGTTAATATACAAGTTTTGAGAAAGATTGGAGGTGACTGATTTGGTATCAAAATTCTTAGTTAAAATCAAGTTCAAAAAATTCTTTTGCGCTACATGCATCAAACATGTATCACACATATATTATACACACAAGTATACACATTTGATACAAATACGATACATATATGATTCACAAATGATACACAATGTGATACACATTATTTTTTATATGTTCATTTTCAACTTATATTTTCAATTCAAACCACATCTAAACTCCGCTAAATCATCCCAAAACTAAGATTCAAACTCTTTATGATGTACCCAATCTATTTTAATAACATTCACTTAAGAGAAAGTAAAATTTTGAACTTTTTTGGCTCCAAATAGCTAATTGGTCAATATTAGCAATATTTACTTAATTGGTCAATTCTTGTAATAAGCTACTTATAAGTGGACATAGCTGGTAATTTCCCTTTATTTTAGCCCTTTCCAAAATAATAATCAATAATATGTGTATACATATTTTATATTGAAAATGGCCTAAAATACCATTTACTATATAACATAGGACATCAAAGCCCTCAGTTAAAAGTTGTCCCCTTAAATGCCCTTGCTGTCTATAAATGGGTTAAAAATTCCCTTATCCACTAACAGAATCCACATGGAATTACATTTCCCTATTTAAAAATTCCAATCCTAATTTAAAACGTAGAAGGGCATTTTAGACCCCTTTCAGATTGTACAAGGTCATATATGAGTCAGTTATAGTAGTCAATTCTCAAGCACTTCACGCCATATGAGTTTACTCATACACCTATTTTAGACCCTTCATTGATGTCTTTTTTCTCCTATTAATTGGGTCACCTTGGCGATTTCGAGTTAGGTTCATAAGTTTAATTATTTTTCATCTTTATCAGTTTGTTTTGAGATTTCTCTAAGACAATATCACAAAATTCGAGTAGCTTAAATGGGCTTAAGTGCCCGAAGCATGAGGTATTTAATTCGTTTAATTATTTCGATTTGACGGTAATTTATTTTTCTTTTCTTTCTTTGGTTTTAGGATGAAAAATGTTGCTATTAGTAATGGCAAGATGAGGAGCTTCCTCCTATAATTTAAAATCTCATACCCAGCTTAAAGAAGGGGAAGGAAGCTCTAATCCGTGAAAGAAATGTACTCCAAAGGAAAATCGCCGATCTTGAGAATGTTATGATGCTCGTTGATCATAGATGAATATAATCATTGGAATTGGAAAGAAATGTTCTAACGAAGAAAGTGGTTGATTTAGAGTACTCGACTCTGTGTGATGCTAAATATCGGAAGAAGACGTTGATTTTCTTTTGTGTGATATTGGGATGTTTTGTTATGTTCTTTGCATTAGGGGGAAATGATATGCAATGTTAGTGTTATTGTGGCTTAATTGTTGTATGTAATGAAAATTTATGTTTTGGTGCAAGGATTCAATGAAGACATTCCCATTCATTTGAATGTTTCTGTCTATGATTGAGTTACTTGTTGTGATAATTAGTTTGTGTCTATGATTGAATTACTTGCTGTGATAATTAGTTTGTTGGTCTCAAATATGTGTGTAATAAACTGATATGGTGTGAAGTGCTTGAGAATTGACTGCTATAACTGACTCGTATATGACCTTGTACAATCCGAAATGGGTCTAAAATGCCCTTCTATATCTTAAATTAAGATTGAAATTTTTAAATAGGCAAATGTAATTCCACGTGGGCATTTTTGAGCCCATTTTTAGACGGTAGGGGCATTTAAGGGGCCAATTAACGAAGGGCTTTATTTCTTATTTTATATAATAAAGGGGCATTTTAGGCCCTTTTCAACATTTTATATAAGTATAATATACGTATTTATTTACTTTTAGCTAGAGAATGCAATTATTTTTATTTGCCCAATATTTTATAGTTAAGATTTCGCTCACCATCATTCGGTGCAATTGTAGGTCATTGACACTGGACCGACCTAGTTGTTGATGATACTCTAGAGTCTAGACCACTATACAAAGTTGAAATATTTTTTGTTCGGAAAAATAAATGTAGAAATAAACAGAAGAAAAAAAGACTTGTATGCCTATTGGTTAAGGATGAAATGACTGAGGCCTAATTTGTTTGCACTTAATAGTGGTCTGAATCTTAATCATTCAGATATGAGACATTTAATATGTTTGTTTTTAAAGTTTAAATCTTAATTATTCTGATCTTAATCATTTAGTATGTTTGTTTTTTTACTTCATAATCACTTAATGAGTCTGAATAGGTTTGTATGATTAAGATCTATAATAGAGACGTAATTTCATTAAGATGCTATCACATATTCATTATTAAACCGTCACAGCCTACCATTATCAACTACCACTATGCCAGCGCTACCATCATACTCAACCAAAGGGGCGAAGCTACCTTTAATAAAGGGTGGTCAACTGACTACCCTTCACAGAAATATTATGAAAATTTACATTGTGTATATAAGTAAAATACTGATTTTAGATGTGTGAATTATATATTGAACACCCTTTGCCGAAATTTTTTTTGGTTCTTTCTAATTTGAACACCCTTGAAAATATTCTAGCTTCGCCACTGATCAACCACCACGCCACCATCATCCTCAATCATAGCCTCCATTATCGACCATCACCACCACTCCGACCACCATCATTCTCACCCACAATCGACACTCATCTGCCTCAACTACAACAAATGACCAACCCATCACCATCAACAACCACAACCGGAGCTGCCCATCATTATAACCTACCACTACCGACGTACCACCTTCCTCAATCACAATTACTACCACCACCTAACATTATTAACTATCAAAACCCACCACCACCATCCTCAATCATAATCGCCACCACTACTAGCTGCTAGCATGAACCACCATCATCAACCAAAACTACCAGCAACCACCGCCTCTAGTCGACATTCGCCCATTAGCCATCACCACTAACAACTATTATATTTTTAAAAATTATATTTTTGTTAATAAAATATTAAATTAGTTAATATTTCATTTGAATTTTATGCTTATTAATTTGCAAATAAAGATAAATTTTGTACATTCAGATTTTAAAAATTAATCAGTCTTAATTGTTTCTATTCAGATCTTAATACACATCTTAATATATTGAGATGTGTATTTAGATTCACATATCTTAATCTTAATACACATCTTGATATTCAGCTATATATTCAAATTCATACGTATTACTCTTTAAAAAAAACAAATGAGGTCTAATTATCCTTCCCCTTTTTCTTTTTTTCTTTTTTTGGGGGTGGGGGGGGAGTGGGTGGGGTTAGTAGTAGGGCATTGCATTATTATAACATTAGTGCAACGAGTAGGGGTGTTTATTGGGCGGATTGGACGGCTTTTTACTCTAACGATTTGGCTTAACGGTTATCGGCTTTTAAATGTATTCATCCGTTAGCCACCCGATAAGATATCGGGCGGATTGGTATCGGGTTAGCTCTTATCGGGCGGTTACTGGGCGGTTTATCGGTTTAATACCTAAGGGCTCAAATGTATTCTGTCCGAACACTGCATTCTATTTATAATGCAAGGCTGCAAGCTCAGTAGCTCACGCCTCACTGTCCAGTTTAGTACATCAGCTATGCCTTGTTCAATTTTAAGGCACAACTAATTTTTTGGTTTTTCCAGATGCGATCACTTGCAAAGAATAAAGAGAGCCCTCCAGATGGTTTTATGTGCCCCGGTGGTTGGAAGGTTTTGGTGGAATACTATGATAGTTTGACTCCAGCCGGGAACGACAGAGTTCCCGATTCTGTCCCAATTTGAAAGTATCATCACTATCAAAGTGTACCCCAATGTGTTTGGGGAAAAACCTTAAAATGTAATATGGCTCCTGATTTGGTGCACATTCCTCTCAAAGGACAAAACAATAATAATAGTGAGGCACTGGTATTGTGTGAGAAAAGTTGTCTCCATCTTGTAAATCATTAGTGCCAAACATGGCACCTTAACTTTGTCGACACATCTGTTTGCAGTTGTATCATAGGTTGTGCTGTCATGAATATGGATTTAAGGTTTTCTGTTATATATATTTTTATATTTAATATATATAATTATATAAATAAAAATAAATTATATATATATATATATATTCTTAACGGGTTAACGGATTACCCGTTAAGAAAATTGAATAATCCGCCCCCAATTCGATAAGCCGTTAATAAAAAAATTTTAATCCGTTCCCCGTCCGTTAAGCCGTTAAGCCGTTACCATTAAGCCATTAAGCTTCGGTTCGGTTCGGTTTTCGGTTTCGGATCGGTTTTGAACATCCCTAGCAACGAGTATCACCAGGGTCCACTTTTCTGGCCGCTGCGTGCTATCGTAAATACACTTGTTGGAAATATTTCTAATAAAATAGTTCTATTTATAAAAATGTAGTCCTATTTTAGTACGAAAATTGTGTTTTTGCTACAAACAAACATCAGGATCAACGGGACATAAAAACCTTGGCGCCATAGACTTAATAGCCAGAGAAAAATAATAAATCCTCGCTTTCATTATCATCCATAAATAAATACTAACAGAAACTCCAGGCCTCTCATTCATCAGTTAGGAGAAAACAACTTACAAAATGGGGAATAAATATAATGGCCTCAAATTCAAACAGTACCTTCTCCACCATAACCTGACGCCAAAAAAAAAAGTATAAGACTAAATGGTGTTTGGTTGTCGCCCTCAATACAAATATTGGGTCCAACAAACAAATTCATAATCATTCCAACACTATAGCCCACTACTTCAAGAGATTTCTCTTGGGTTTAAAAGATCGGTGAATAGAAAATGGAAAGAAGAAAGTGAAGGGAGAGTGAGCATCCTTTTGTTTGTAGTGACCATAGGCTTGCGTTGCCAAAGATATTCTTGACCGCTTTATGCCCGAGGCTAGGAAGCTGTATTCTGTCAAGTTTATGACCATAGGCTTGCTTTGCCAAATCATTATCAGTTAAGATTATAGTCTCATGAATCTCATGACTCCATTTTGGAATCACATTCTAGGATAATTGTATCATAACCATTAGAATGACACCACCGTAGGCCTAAAAATGCAGCCTTAGCTTCTGCCAAATTACTTGTGGCACTCCCCAAACTTTGTGAGAAAGTCATAATCATATTACGCCTGTGATCTCATAAAATGCCCCCAGCCCCAATCATATTATTACGCTATTTGCTACCATCTTGTATTGGGGGAAAAAGTGAATAAATTAAAGATGATGTGGCATGACATGTGGACTGGTTAAGTAGTCAAAGCGTAACAATTGAGTAAAAGGCATAAGTAATAACAGATACGGGAAGAGAAAGTTAAACATGCACGAGAAATAGTTCAGACACGAGTCTCGTACCAATTCAAGTCATTTAAAGCCAACAGATTAAAAGGCATTGAAGACATGAATCTAATGATAAAAAGGAGTCCAAATTCAGTATTAAATATCTGATATGTTGGAAAATTGGCATTTAATAGGAATGATTGTGTAACGACTTATTTAATGTCATTTATTACTCATAATTGTCTCATTAAAGCTGATGTTACATTCCTTTACCTAGAATCAACTATAAAAGGAAGAAGTCTCATCATTTGTAAGGAAACGAAAAACTCACTAATATCATACTGAAATACAAACTCTTTACTGGTTTATTCTTATTCTCAAAAAGCTTATTATTTTATTTTGGTCTCTTGATTATCAGTAACTCGAATTTTCATCTTAAATTCTAAGCTTTGAACAAAATATTATTTTTTGGTTAAATAAATTGGTTCCGTTACCGGGAATCTGATAATCTATTTTTTCTAAAATTACATTCTATCCATTGTTAATATCATGTGAAACAACAACGAAGACAACAATCAAGAAAATCAGATCCATCAAGTGGTGGGAGATGAATTCAATGATGCTCTTCCTCAAGCTTCTCCACGTGGATCTCGAGAAGGAACTCCTAATGATTTATCTGAACATGCTAATGAAGGAGGTGAAACAAGAGATGAGCTTCTACAAAAAATAATTGATGCAGGAATAGACAAAGCTTTGGAAGCTTTAGTTAGTCGATTGCCTGCTGTGCCAACAACGGCAAATAATAACACGTTGGAAAACCCCCGCTCTGGTCTAGTTAATTCTGGTAATGGAGCAACCCCAAGGGATTCACAAGAAGGAGAACCAGGCAACTCAGGTAATTCTCACCTTCAAAATTTAGTACTAACCTTGCAGAAACAGCTCAAGGAGCAAAATGAGCGTATTGAGCAAATTCTTGGAGTCCCGCCTGTAATAAAAGGAGTAAACGTGGACAAATAATCACAACAACCTTAGAAGTCAAGTGCTTCTCCCGTTCAAATTCTGAAAAAGAAATTCAAAGTGCCTGACATCCCGAATATGATGATACAACAGAACCACGTGATCATGTAACTGCATTTACAACAGGCGTGAAAGGCAACGACTTGACCAAACAAAAAATTGAATCAGCACTGGTAAAATTTTTTGGAGAAACACTCACCATAGGTGCATTAACCTGGTATTCTCTTTTACCTGAAAACTCTATAAACTCTTTTGCTGAGCTTGCAGATTCTTTTATAAAAGAACACTTGGGAGTTTAAAATGTCGAGAAAAGAATGGAGGATATTTTTAAAATCAAACAAGGGAACTCTGAACTACTCAAGGATTTTGTTGATAGATTCCAATATGAAAGAATGACTCTACCCCGTGTTACAGACAATTGGGCAGCGATAGCTTTTGCAAGCAATTTGAATGACAAAAGTTAGAAGCCATGAGAAGGCTTAAGGAAAGCCTCAGTAAATTTCCTGCAACCACTTGGAATGATATTTATAATAGGTACAGTACAAAGCTCAGAATTGAAGAGGAAACCGTACCTCAGCACCATCGTGAAGAAAGGAACAGATTCAGGAGGTCAGAGGCTGAAAAAAGATCAGGTAAAATAGATATGATCCATATATGGGACCTGCAGGAAAAGATTCAAGATCGAAACAGAATAACCAACGATATGATCAAAGGCCAAGAAACAGGGAGACCGGCTCTTCATCCAGGATTAGAGGTGATCGAAATAATCAGGAGCCACGAGATGATGATAGGAATTTAATGGCACGATTCGGTAGTTATAGTTTCAACGTAACTAATTCTGAGATCGTAGCTATTCTGAGGGGTATGGGAGATAAGGTACGGTGGCAAAAAGAGATGCGGTCAAATCCAAACAGGCACAATCCAGACCATTGGTGCCAATTCCACAATGATCACGGGCATAAAACATCGGAATGCAGATTCTTACAAAGTGAAGTGGACCATTTATTGAAGCAAAGATATCTCACTGAGTTATTTAGTGAAAAGGGAAAACAATCTTATATGAAAAATAGGCAGGAACCACCAAAACCACCATCCCCTAAGAGAACTGTGAACGTCATTAGTGGAGGATAAGACATTTATGGGGTTAGGTATACATCCTCAGATAAGGTTTCCAAAGTAACGATCACACACAAGAAGCGAGTGAGGCAGACCCTAGAGCACGAAAGCATAAATTTTGATGACGCAGATACAGAAGGAGTGATTACTCCTCACAATGATGCACTGGTAATATCTTTACTTGTACATGAAACTAATGTAAAACAAGTTTTGATTGACCTAGGGAGTTCTACAAATATCATCTTATTAAGGGTGTTACGGGAAATGGAAGCTGAAGATAAAATGATACCTAAGCCGCATACCTTGTCAGTCTTCGACAATTCAAGCGTGGTAACAAAAGGAGAGGTAATTCTAACAAATTTTGCTGTAGGGGTTGTCAAAGAAACCAAATTCCAGGTAGTTGATATGGAGATGACCTACAATATAATCATGGGGAGACCATGGATCCATGATATGGATGTTGTTCCATCAACTTTGCATCAAGTTATTAAGTTTCCGTCAACGTGGGGAATCTGTCAAATTCGAGGGGATCATCAAACAACCAGGAGAATCAACGCTGCGATTGATACAGACACCGTAAATAAAGAAAAATAGTAATTAAAGAAAACATTTGAGGGTGTTGACAATTAAAAGTCAATTGAACAAGAAAAATTAGATTTAGACTCGAGACCCTATGTGAATCAAGAACCTGAAGAAAATGAGAATACTAAAACAACAATAGAGGAGCTCGAGGATGTGGTACTATTTGAACAGTGGCCTGAACGAAAGGTTTATGTAGGAGCCAACCTAAGTCCTAACATGCGAGGTATGGTAATTCATCTTTTAAAAACTAATGTAGAGTGTTTTGCTTGGTCCCATGCTGATATGACAGGGATACCATCGGATGCGATGACTCAAAAACTCAACGAGGATCCATCTTTCACACCAATAAAGCAAAAATTATTAAAGATTGGGTCGATCCGCGAGGTAAAGTATCCTAATTGGTTAGCCAACACAGTGGTCGTACCTAAGAAAAATGGTAAGTGGCGTGTTAGTGAGGATTATACTGATCTAAATAACGCCTGCCCAAAAGACTCTTTTTCTTTACCGCATATAGATCAATTAATTGACGCAACTGGAGGTCATGAACTTTTAAGATTTTTAGATGCACATTCAAGGTATAATAAAATTATATTGGATCCCGATGATGAAGCAAAAACTTCTTTCATCACAGACAGGGGGACTTACTCTTATAAAGTAATGCCCTTTGGTCTCAAAAATGCTGGAGCAACCTATCAAAGGTTGGTTATCAAAATATTTCAAGAGCATTTAGGAAAAACTATGGAGGTATATACATAGACGATATGCTCGTCAAAACCCACCATTCTCACGATCATATTTCTCATTTATCTATTACATTTGAAATTTTACGGAAATTTAACAAGAAACTCAACCCGAAAAAATGTGCACGTGGAGTTGCCTCAGGTAAATATTTGGGTTTTCTTGTTTCTAACCATGGCATTGGGGTAAATCCTTCTCAGATTAAAGTGATAGAATATATCCCCGATATCCTTACCAATAAGAAGGAGGTACAATGATTAACGGGAAGAATCACAGCCCTGGGAAGATTTATCTCAAAATCTTCAGAAAAATATTTTAAGTTCTTCTCTGCTCTCAAAAAGCAAGACCATTTTGAATGGAATGAAGATTGTCAACAAGCCCTTAGGAACTTGAAAGCTTACTTGTCAAATCCTTCGCTGTTGGCGAAATCAAAGGAAGATGAAACATTGCTCATCTACTTGGTGGTAACAGAAGTCACAGTAAGTGCTGTGTTGGTACGAGAGGATCAAGGTAAACAATCTCCTATTTATTATGTAAGAAAATCTTTATTAGATGCTGAGATATGATATCCACAACTAGAAAAGTTGGCACTAACTTTGATCATGACATCTAGAAAATTAAGACCTTATTTTCAATATTATCCAATTGTCATAGTTACTTCTTTTCCATTACGAAACATTTTGCATAAATATGAATAGTCAGGAAGATTAGCAACATGGGCCATAGAATTAAGTGAATATGAAATCATTTATCAGTCTAGGACTGCTATAAAATCCCAAGTTCTCGCTGATTTCGTTGCGGATTTTAGTCAAGGGATGCATTTAGAAGCAGAAAAAGAATTACAAGTTTTTAATGGAGCAAACCTGGGGACTTGGATTTTGTGTACTGATGGTTCATCTAATGTAAAGGGAGCAGGTTTAGGAATTGTTTTTAAACCACCTACGGGTGAGACCATTAGACATGCTATAAAATGTCACCCTGTAACTAACAATAAAGCAGAGTATGAAGGTCTGATTGCATGTTTAGAATTGGCACGGGAACTTGGCATCACACAAATCATATCAAAAGTGATTCCCAACTCATGGTAAATCAAATGTTGGGGACTTATACAGCCAGGGAAACATGAATGCAAGAATATCTCGAAAAGGTACAGGAACTGAATAAGCAATTCCAAAGTTGGAAAGTAATGCAAATCCCAAGAGAGGAGAACACAGAGGCATATGCTTTAACTAATCTAGCATTTGCGCTAGACATAGCAAATGATGAAAATGCTTCAACCATACATTTATTTCATTCCGTTCTCGAACCTGACAAGAATGAGGTGAATTTTAATCATTTAACATGAGATTGGAGAAACGAAATAGTTGTTTTTTTGCAGCATGGAACCATTCCTGATGATAAAACAAAGGCTCATGCACTTCTTAAGAAAGCTGCTCGTTATTGTTTACATCAAGGAAACCTTTACCGAAAAATGTTTGGTGGACCATTAGCAAGGTGTCGACCTTATCAAACAGTGTATGTAATGAGAGAAATACATGAGGAACATTGTGGAAATCAAGCAGGAGGCAGGTCACTAGTAAAAACATTGATTCGAGCAGGATACTATTGGCCTAAGATAGAAGAGGAAGCAAATCATTTCGTGTCTAAGTGTGATAAATGTCAAAGATACGGTAACAATATGCATAGACTAGTGAATTATTACCCCTTTTGTATCTCCTCGGCCCTTTATAAAATGCGAATGAACATCATAGGTCCATTACCACAGGCAAAAGGTCAGGTAAAGTTTCTACTTGTACTTACGGATTATTTCACTTAATGGGTAGAAGAAAGAGCATTCAAACAGACACGAGAGAAAGAAGTCAAAGATTTCATTTGGAGAAACATAATATGTCGCTTTGGGGTACCAAAAGAAATCGTATGTGATAATGGTCCACGATTCATAGGAGCATAAATCACGGAATTCTTTCAAGGTTGGCAGATTAAAGGATAACATCAACACCATACCATCCGGTAGGCAATGGGCAAGAGGAATCCATAAACAATGTCATAATCAATAATTTAAAGAAACGATTACAAGATTCAAAAGGTAATTAGATTGAAGTATTTCCCGCAGTATTATGGGCGTATCGAACAACAACGAAAACAAGCACAGGAGAAACACCATTTTCAATGGTTTATGGAGCGGGGGCCTTAATACCAGTTTAAATAGGGGAACCAAGCACACAGTACGTTCAAACAACGGAAGAATCAAACAATGAAGAGCTATGAGTGAACCTTGATTTTCTCGAAGGAAGAAGAAGAGCTGCATTAATAAGGATGGCAGCTCAAAACCAAGTAATTGAATGATACTATAATAGGAAAGCACATCTCAGGTTCTTCAAAATTGGGGAATTTGTGCTCAAAAAGATCTTCCAATCTAGGAAAGCTGCTAACTCAGGAAAGCTAAGTCTGACGTGGGAAGGACCATACAAACTCCGTGACATTGTAGGGAAAGGAGCATACGAGTTGGAAACAATGGACGGCAAAGTTTTACCTTCACATTGGAATGTTATCCATCTAAAGAGATATTACTTCTAAGGGAGTGGCCACGACCAAGTATTACCATGTTAAATTTTTTCTTTAAATTGTTAAAATTTTCTAACAATTTTAGGCGCTAGGCAAAAACCCTAACTCGTGCCAAATGATGAGTCATGACCTGCACGGCAAAATGGAATACTCTTAAATTTCAAGCCAAGGGTTACATAAATCTGATGGAAATACACACGATTAGGCAATCTTCATCTATAATCATACCTCCGAGTCCCATATATTTTTCTGTTTCAGGAAAAGGACCAAATTAAAATAAACAAACAAGTGCTCATGGCTTCATAATTCACCGCTCAAACACTTGGGGGAGTACATATTATGCACAGACGCGTGCAGAAAAAAATATACGAGTATCACAATATACGAATATCGAACAAAAGTTGGTCAAAGTTTTGGCAAGATTCAGCCACAAAAAGACAAGTGTTGAGAGGAAGTTATGAAGTCTTCAACATTCAGCACAAAACATTCATCATAATGTTTAACAACAGAGTATCTCTCAAACTCACAAATGAAGTCACTTCTCAAACCCTTCCTAAATAGTAAAGATATGGTTATGACTATGTATTGAAACAGGATATGAAGAAAAACCTTGTCTATTTTATATCATGAAAAAATCTGTTACAAGAAAAACAGTTACGAGAAAGTTCTAAATGTATTTTAATATATATAATAGTCGAGAAACTTATTAAAGTTCATGAATAAAAACCTATCAGAGTTGTTTCATACAAAACATGTGTATTCCTATTTCTTTCATTGTATTATAACACCATTATGAAGTTGAGACGTCTTCTTCATTGAGTTTCTATAAAATAAAAGGGCCCTCTTTTATAAGCCTCATGTTGATATTCCATGAGAAGAATCATAGAGCATTTTAAAGGCTAAAATGCTAAGCTATTCTATAAGTCCTAAATAAGTAAATAGGCAAGAATAGAATATAAAGAAGTACCCATAAAACTTCATAAAATAAAAGACTAAGGAAAAACTTAGTCATGAAAATATTTGTTTTACAAATGGCCCATTATGGTAATTGGGGACTTCATCAAAAGATCCCGTAAAAATTACCAAGGGATGACATCAACAATCACTAAAAAAACATAACACATTTAACTAGTCACTAAAGGAGTAGGAGCTTCAGAAGTTGTAACTTCACTTTTAGAGGCAATAACAGGCGCGGTAACAACTTCTGAAGGAGCAGCAATAGGAGCAGTTTCAATTGAGCTTGAAGTGATAATATCATCGAGGAAAGCAAGAGTCACGGGAGTTTCAATTCCCATAGATTGTGTCACAAAAGTTTCACCCTCGGAAGCTGGAATCACAACTTCAATTACCTTAGTAACTCCTTCAGAATTCAATAACTCTTCCGTTCTAGGAGCTTTGAGTGCAGGAGAAGGAGTACCAATAGGTTGTTGACTTTTCTCGATAGTATTAATGACTTTGGCTAATTCAGATTGCAAGTCGAAGTTTTCTTGTGTAGCCTCCATCAGAGCATAACAACAAGAATTTAGAAAAGCCCAACTCACCTCTATGTTGAAATTTTCTTCAAGTGCATTAAATTCCTTCTCCAGAGCCTCATATTCCCTTTCCTATATAGCAAGATCATTTTTTGTTACTTGATGTTCAGCTAAGTGAGAATCTAGGAATGCTTCAAGAGAGGCATGAGAACTTTCCAAGGCACAAATTTTGTAAGAAGAAAGCCTTAAGTCATTTTGAGCATAAGTTAAGCTTTGAGCTAACTCCCCTGCGTATTCTTCTTTCTTCTCCATCAGTACCTTAAGCTCTCTAATCTCTTCATTTCCTTTTAATAAAGAACACTCCAAAAGCTTTTTGTCCTTTTTAAGCTGGCCCCAAGAAGCATTGGCAATTCCTAGCTCAGAAGATAAGCCACGTTTTTCTTGCTCCAAGTGAGACTTACTCTCTTGTAACTCGTCTATGGTCCCTTGGGCCTCTCAAATTTTTCTTTCCAGTTTTCTGCCTCAAGCAAGGCATACTCGGCTATTTTCCTAGCCTCAGAGATAGCCTTTGTGGACGGTCGCTCCTTCTTCTCCAACATAGAGACTTTCCCTATCAGCTCAGTTCCAATAAGATTAGCCTACAGTTGTAAAGCATATAAGTGAGAACTTAGAAGGAAAAAGAGGGAATGCATTCAAGTTCAAGAAAATTACTTTTAAAGTTGAATGAACTATGCCATTCATCAAAGTATAACAATTATGGCTCTGCATCTTGTTCTTATCAGTCTCTCCAATAAGAGGTTTGAGCCAAGTATCATCTCCACCAGATTTTTTAAGAGGCTTTGATTGGCAGGGACTTCGAGTGTGACACTCTTCATAGTCATTCCTCTATTGCTGGAACTTACCTCTATAGGTTGGACAGATTAAGAGGGAACAACGAAAGGGGGAATAATCGAAAATGTAGAAATTGACTCAGGAACGGAAGTAGAAGCAGTTAAAACTGGTGAAGGAACGGAAGCAGTCAATGTTGGCAAGGAAACACTTATTGTCACAACCCTATTTCACCAATCGTGAACCTATCATGACGGCACCCAGTCATTGGGACTAGGTAAGCCTGACACATTGCGAAAATTCAACAGTCTTTGCAGAAACGGTGAATAAAACATAAACAACATAAGATAATGTATAGAGTGTCGCCTAGCACATACATGTCGACTCAAAATAACGTAAAAAACACATCCAATACCCGGAAACCCACGGGCAACACATGCTAAGAGTAAAGTATAACACATGGCTCTAACATCCAGAAGTGTCTACAACGAGTGAATACATGAATGAAACTAATAACTAAAGGCAGAATAGAATGAGAATCTTCGGCTCTGCGGACGCCGCAGATGCATACCTCAGGCCTCCAAATGCAGCTCCGAAAACTCTAATAGCACGCCTGACCAGAAGTACCTGGATCTGCACAACAAAAGTGTGCAGAAGAGTAGCATAAGTACACCACAGCGCTACTCAGTAAGTGCCAAGCCTAACCTCGATTGAGTAGTGACGAGGAAGGTCAAGGCCCCAACTGAGGTAGACATAATAATAAATATGAAATGAAATAACAGTAGGAATTACGCAATCTCTAATATCTAATAAACAATAAGAAGAACGGAATAGACTATATTACAATTCTACAAAGCAAGAACAACCATTACAGACTATTTATCATCGGGGATATCCTGGTATCCCTAGGATCTCCCGGTATCCTCATCATACACACAAGGTATCTCCAAGTATCCCAAGGATCTCCCTGTATCCTCATGATATAAGCAAGGGATCTCAAGGTAACCCGAGAATCTCCCAGTATCCTCATCATATAGGCAAGGGATCTCGAAGTATCCCGAGGATCTCCCAGTATCCTCGTCATATAAGTAAGGGATCTCCAAGTATCCCCAGGATCTCTTAGTATCCTCAGTTAATCACTCCTACTCTGGCAATCTCTTAGTATCCGCCGGAAAATCAATCCCGCACTGGGGATCTCTTAGTATCCGCCAGTCATATAATCCAGTGCCGGGGATCTCTTGGTATCCCGCGCTTCCAAACCTTTTAAAAAAATACGAACAGGGGGAGATCCCGGGATGCCGTCCCATAGTCCCAATAGTAAATACACCACAATAAACCAATATTTAACGGCAATGAAGCAAAATGCGAACAAACAAATAAAATAGAGAATCTAGCATGCATCACAAAAAGGACAAATAGTGCAATGTAATAAAATAAGGCAATTAAGTTGCTAACATGCTTTTCAAGAGAAGACAGATATTACAATTTAGTCAAATAGATCAAATAAGTTACTAACATGTTTTTCCTAAGTAAAAAAAAATGAAATTTCATTTTTAACAATTAAATATGTGAAGAAATACAGTCTAAATAAGCCAAGTAAGGTGAATTTTCAAAAACTAGCACAAATACATGCCCGTCACCTCGTGCACATGGCATTTAAACAATGACAAGGATATCCTAAGGGGAAAGGTCCCCCACACAAAGTTAGTCAAGCTACTTACCTCGAATTTGTACAAAACCGCTAAGAAACAATGCCCTTGCCACGTGTATCCGAATCCGAGTGGCAAAAATCTATTCAAACCAATTACACATTGTAAATAACATCGCAAGTAACGGATTACACTGTTAAAATTAAAGCTAAGGCGCGAAAATAGTGAAATACCAAAATGCCCCTCAGGCCAACGTCTCGAATCAATTTTCTTTTACATTTTCAGAAACCTCGTACTCTCACGAGTCTAACCATATAAAAATCTCCCAGATCGGAGGTCAAATGCCCTTTCAAATCATCAAAGTTAAGTCAAGAACTTTACCCCAATTTTTATTCAAAATCCGAAATTAAAGCTTGAATTTGAGATTAGATTAGTGGGTAATAATCATAAGAGAGTAAGGAATTGTTACCCAATGTTTCCCTCTAAAAATTCCTCCAAAAATTTCCCAAAACCAAGCTCTCTAGCTTGAGTTTTTGTAAAAATGGAAGAAGGGTTCATTTTGAAATGTTTATATCTGCCCAGGTCACTTGTTCAATGCTATCGCATAAGAAGGCGCGACCACGTAGAGTAAAATTGAAGGCCTGGAAAAATGGTCTATGCGAAAGTAGAAATGGTCGTGGAACTGCAGAGAAAGGACAAGTGATGCTAAGCGATCGCGACCTGGGTCACGCGATCGCATAGAAGGAATTTGTGTCTGAGTCACCGGCTCAGCTAACTCAATGCGAACGCCGAAAGGGAAATGTGATCGCAAAGAGGGGAAAGGCAAAGCTATGCGATCGCAGACACAAAATTGCAATCGCATTGAAGGAAATTGGCCCCTCTCAAGAATGCACTATGCGATCGCGATGTGGGAATACGACCGCAAAGAAGGAAGTTCTGCAACATCTATAGCAGAAAATCTGCTATGCTTTTACAACACAAATTGTCCCGTTGGGCATCCGAAACACATCCGAGGCCCCCGGGACCTCAACCAAACCTACGAACATATCCCATAACCTCATTCAAACTTGTACCTATCCATAAACCACCTAGAACAACGCCGTAAACTCGAATTAATCAATGATTTGAACTTAAAAACATCAAAACTTAACTAAACTCGCTTTCGATTAAAAACCTAACCAAAACACGTCTGATTGACCTAAAATTTTTCACGCACGTCCCAATGATATGACGGTGCTATAGCACTTTTCGAAATCCCATTCTGACCCTCGTATAAAAAATTCACTATCGGACGGAACTTCAAAATTCTAACTTTCGGCATTTATATTCTAAATGAGCTTCGGGCATTAAAAATACATTCCGAACATGCTCCCAACCCCCAAAATCACCTGACGAAGCTAACAGAACCATCAGTTTTCCATTCCGAGATCGTCTTGTCACGTTTTTTATTACAGACCGTTTTCTAACACTTAAGCTCTCATTTAGTGATTAAGTGTCCCAAAACACTCCGAATTCTATTACCGAATATCTCGGCAAACCAAAATAGCAGAAATAAGCTTAGGGGAAGCAGTTAATGGGGGAACGGGGCATAAGGTCCAAAGACGACCGGCCGGGTCGTCACATCCTCCTACACTTACACATTTGTTCATCGTCAAACGAGCATAGAGAACATACCTGAAGTAGCAAAAAGATGAGGGTATCGGTTGCGCATATCCCGCTTGGTCTTCCAATTTACCTCCTTGGCCGGCTGACCCCGCCACTGAACCTTTAGTGAAGCTATATCCTTTGACATGAGCTTTCGAACCTGCCTATCCTATATTGCCACTGGCTCCTCAACATAGGACAAATCATTGTCCAACTGGACTGAAGTGAACTCCAACATGTGAGACGGGTCACCATGATACCTCTAAAGCATCGAAACATGAAACACTAGATGAACCCCGGCCAAACTGGGAGGTAAATCAAGCTCATAAGCAACCTTCCCAACCTTCTTCAAAATCTCAAATGGACCAATAAACCTCGGGCTCAACTTTCCTTTCTTTCCAAACCTCATGACGCCTTTCATAGGTGAGACCCGAAGCAAAACCCGCTCACCAACCATAAATGAAACATCACGATCGGTCAGCATATCTCTTCTGTCTGGACTGAGCTGCACGGAGTCTGTTCTGAATTACCTTAACCTTCTCAACCGCATCCTGAACAAAATCAGTGCCCAATAACATGGCCTCGCCTGACTCGAACCAACCCACTGGGGATCTGCATCTCCTACCATATAAAGCCTCACAAGGCGCCATATGAATGTTGGACTGATAACTGTTATTGTATTCAAACTCAGTCAATGGCAAGAACTGATCCTAAGACCCTCTAAACTCAATCGCGCACGCACGGAGCATATCCTCAAGAATCTGAATAGTGCGCTAGGACTGCCCGTTCGTCTGAGGGTGAAAAGTTGTGCTCATGGTCACTCTGGTACCCAACTCATGCTAACGGCTCTTTAGAACCCTGATGTACACAGTGAACCCCTATCTGAGATGATAGAAACTGGAATGCCATGCAGACGGACAATCTCCCTGATATAAATCCCTGCTAACCGCTTTGCTGAGTAAGAAGTACACACTGGAATGAAATGAGCGGACTTGGTCATCCGATCCACAACAACTCAAATAGAATCAAACTTCATCGCCATCAGAGGGAGACCGATCACAAAATCCATAGTGATATTCTCCCTTTTCCACTCCGGAATCTCTATCTGCTGGAGTAACCCTCCCGGCCTCTGATGATCAGCCTTCACTTGCTGGCAGTTGAGACATCTAGCAACAACTCCACTATGTCCTTGTTCATCCGCCTCCACCTGTAATGCTGCCTTAGATCATGATACATCTTTGTGGCACCCAGGTGGATGGAGTACCGCGAGCTATGGGCCTCAGTCAATATCAACTCCCAACTATCATCAACATCGGGCACACAGATCCGCCCATACATCCTCAACACCCCATCATCTCCAATAGTCACATCCTTAGCATCGCCATAATGAAATGTGTCCCTGAAGACAAGAAAATGAGGTTCATCATACTGCCGCTCCCTGATACGATCAAACAATGAAGACCGAGAAACCACAGAGGCTAGAACCTGTCAGGGCTCCGAAAGGTCCAATCTCATAAACTGACTGGCTAAGGCCTGGACATCCATTGCCATAGGTCTCTCTGAAGCTGGTAAATATTCCAAACTCCCCAAACTCTCCGCCCGACGACTCAAGGCATCGGCTACTACATTGGCCTTGCCCGGGTGATAAAGAATAGTAATATCATAATCCTTCAGTAGCTCCAACCATCTCCTCTGGCGCAAGTTCAGATCCTTTTGCTTGAGCAAATGCTGCAAAGTCCGATAATCCGTATAAATCTCACAAGGCACACCATACAAATAATGGTGCCAGATCATTAAGGCATGAACAATAGCAGCTAACTCAAGGTCATGGACATGATAGTTTTTTACATGCACCTTAAACTGTCTGGACGCGTAGGCAATCACACTACCGTCGTGCATCAATACCGCCCAAGTTCAACTCGTGAGGCATCACAATATACCGTATAGGACCCCGAACCAGTAGGCAAAATCAGAATAGGGGCTGAAGTCAAAGCCAGCTTGAGCTTTTGGAAGCTCGCCTCACATTCGTCTGACCACTGAAAAGGAGCACCCTTTCTGGGTCAATCTAGTCATAGGGGATGCAATCGACGAGAACCCCTCCACAAAACGATGGTAATACCCCGCTAGGCCAAGGAAACTGCGGATCTTTGTAGCTGAGGATGGCCAACTCTGCACGGCCTCCACCTTCATCGGATCTACCCGAATGCCCTCACTCGATATGGCCTACAAATGCCACGGAACTCAACCAAAACTCACATTTTAAAAACTTTGCATACAATTTCTTTTCTCTAAAGGTCTGAAGCACTATCCTCAGGTGCTGCTCATGATCTTCCTGGCTCCGGGAGTATACAAGAATATCATCTATGAAAATATGACAAATGAGTCGAGATAGGGCCTGAATACACTGTGCATCAAATGCATAAAAGTTGTTGGGGCGTTTGTCAGCCCAAATGACATGATAAGGAACTTGAATGACCATACTGTGTCCTGAAAGCAGTCTTCGGGATATCCGGATCCCGAATCTTTAGGTGGTGATAACCCGAGCGCAAATCAATATTAGAAAACACCTGTGCTCCCTGAAGCTAGTGAAATAGATCATCAATACGAGGCAAAGGATATTGGTTCTTCACTATAACTTTGTTCAACTGAAGATAAACGATACACATGCGCATAGAGCCATCCTTTTTCTTCACAAACAAGATAGGAACACCCCATGGTGAAACACTAGGTTGAATAAAACCCTTATCAAGCAATTCCTATAATTGATTCTTCAACTCCTTCAATTCATATTAGGCCATACGGTAAGGAGGAATAGATATGGGCTGAGTGCCCGGCGACAAATCAATACCAAAATCAATGTCCCGATCGGGTGGCATGCCCGGAAGATCAGATGGGAACACATCGGGGAAATCCCGTACTACTGGAAGAGAGTCAATAGAAGGGGTATCGGCACTGACATCTATCACATAGGATAAATATGCGGCACACCCCTTCTCAACCATACGCTAAGCTTTAAGAAAAGATATAACTCTGCTGGGAGTGTGATCAAAAGTACAACTCCACTCAATACGACGAATACCTGGCATAGCCAACATCACGGTCTTAGCGTGACAATCAATAATAGCATAATGGGGAGACAACCAGTCCATGCCCAAGTTAATTTCAAAATCAACCATATCAAGTAATAAAAGATCTTCCCTGGTCTCAAAACCACGAATAGTAACCAAACACGACCGATACACGCAGTCAACAATAAGGGAATCTCCCACGGGAGTAGAAACATAAACAGGAGAGATCAAGGTCTCTCGGACAGTACCCAAACGCGGAGCATAATAAGATGACACATAAGAATAAGTAGAGCCTGGATCAAATAGAACCGATGCCTCTCTATGACTAACCAAAATAATACATATGATAAAAGAATCAGAGGCGACAGCCTCGACACGAGCAGGAATGGCATAAAATCTGGCTCGGCCCCTACCTCGGGGGTGACCTCTATCTCCCGGATCTCCGCCCCTGGCTGGCTGGGCAGGTGGGGTGGCAGCTGGAGCTGGAACAAGGGCCTGAGAATCCCACTGGGCACTCCTCTCGAGCCTAGGTAAATCCCTTACTACATGGAGGGTATCCCCGCACTGATAACAAGATCTGGGAGGGCGCTGTGGTTGTGACTGACTGGACCCACCCCTGCTAGACTGACCTCTGGAGGTACCCCGCACAGGAGGCGCACTAGAAACTGGGGGTGCATAATAAGGCTTTTGAGATCTGGGAGGAGCTGGACTACTACTGGGTGAAGGAAGAGCTGAGTGAACTGGGCGACCTGTATATCCCCTACCATGACGTCCTGCTCCTGAAGTATGGGTACCAGAGAAATGACCAGATTTTCGAGACCTCTTGGCCTCTCTCTCCTCTCTCTTTCTGACATGCATACCCTCTATCCTCCTGGCTATACTCACCACCTGTTGATAGGGTATATCCATCTCCATCTCTCGTTCCATGCCAAACCGGATGGAAGGAATAAGACCCTCGATAAATTCTCTTACCCTTCACGAACAATGGCCACCAAAGCAGGCGCATGCCTGGCCAACCTAGGGTAATGGATGGCATACTCAGAGACAGTCATAGGGCGCTGGCGCAAGTGCTCAAACTTCGTGTGCCATGCATTTCGGAGGCTCTGGGAAACAAACTCCCTCTGAAACATATCTGAAAATTGAGTCCAAGTCAGGGAGGCAGCCTCGTCCACACTGTCTAGCTCAAAAGTGCGCCACCAGTCATAGGCGGCTCCCCGAAGCTGGAAAGCTACAAAGGAAACCCCACTCGAAGGAGTAATACCCATGGTGCAAAAATGCGGTGACAATCCTCCAAAAACCCAAAGCATCATCTGTAGCTAGTCTGCTGAAACTAGAAGGGTCATACTTCTTGAAACGCTCCAATCTACAGTGCTTAACCTCCGAAGCAGGTGCCCCATCCTCGGGCTGAACCGACACTGTAGGCTAAACATGAATAATATCTGGAATCGGACCCATGTAACCCTATGCTCTAGAGTGAAGGCTGCGGGAGTCTGGGCTCCTCCCCCGACCTAGGACATAGCTGCAGGAGGTGGAAACAACTCTGACTGCGACACGGTGGTATATATACTCATAAACTGCGCCAATGTCTCCTGAACAACTGGAGTAGTGGTGGCTGTGGGCATCTCTTTTGCCTCTGTCATGACTGGGTCTGCTGGTGGCACCTCGGCGGCTCCTTGCGCAGGTACTCTGGCTGCACTCCAGGCACGTCCACGACCCATGCCCCGGCCCCTGCCCCTAGCTGCTGCAAGAGGGGGTGCGGGTGCCTGATCGTCCCGGGTCGTGCGTGTCCCCACCATCTGTGATAGAATAGAAGATGGAATTTTATAATTGGTATAAAAAACATAGCACGATAAGGAATTCAATAAAGTGACGATTTTTCCCAAATAGTTACATAGCCTCCCATAGATAAGTACAGACGTTTCCGTACCGATCAACGAGACTCTAAATAACTGGCCTGTGTCCGTTGACTCCTATGAACCTAGAGCTCTGATGCCAACATGTCACGACCCTAGTTCGCCAACAGTAAACCTGTCATGACGGCACACAGTATTTGCGACTAGGTAATCCCGACACATTGCGGAAATTCAATAATCTTTGTGGAAACGATGAATAAAACATAAGAGCATAAGATAATGTATAGAGTGCCGCCTGGCACATACATGTTGACTCAAAATACCGTAAAAAAAACCTCCAAGACCTGGAAACCCACGGGCAACACAAACAAAGAGTAAAGTATAACACATGGCTCAAACATCCAGAAGTGTCTACAACAAGTGAGTATATGAATGAAACTAATAACTAAAGGTAGAATAGAAGGAGACTCTTCGGCTCTGCGGACGCGGCAGATGTATACCTCAGGCCTCCAATGTAGCTTCATAAACTCTAATAGCGTGCCTGACCAGTAGTACCTGGATCTGCACAACAAAAGTGTGCAAAAGAGTAGCATGAGTACACCACAGCAGTACTGAGTAAGTGCCAAGCCTAACCTCGATGGAGTAGTGACAAGGAAGGTCGAGGCCCCTACTGAGATAGACATAAGAATAAATATGAAATGAAATAACAGTAGGAAATACGTAATCTCGAATATCTAATAAACAATAAGAAGAACGGAAAAGACTATATTACAATTCCACAAAACAAGAACAACCCTTACAGACTATTTTTCATTGGGGATCTCCTGGTATCCTGAGGATCTCCCGGTATCCTCATCATACATACAAGGGATCTCCAAGTATCCCGAGGATCTCCCAGTATCCTCATTATATAAGCAAGGGATCTCCAAATATCCCGAGGATCTCCCAGTATCCTCATCATATAAACAAGGGATCTCCAAGTATCCCGAGGATCTCCCAGTATCCTCATCATATAAGTAAGGGATCTCAAAGTATCCCAAGGATCTCCCAGTATCCTCATCAAATAAGCATGGGATCTCCAAGTATCCTGAAGATCTTCCAGTAACCTCATCATATAAGTAAGGGATCTCCAAGTATCCCGAGGATCTCTTAGTATCCTCAGTTAATGAGTCCTGCCTAGGGGATCTCTTAGTATCCGCCAGAAAATCAATCCTGCACTAGGGATCTCTTAGTATCCGCCAGTCATATAATCCAGTTTCGGGGATCTCTTGGTATCCCACACTTCCAAATCTCGAAACAAAATCCGAACAGGGGGAGCTCCCGCGATGCTGTCACGTAGTCAAATAGTAAATACACCACAACAAACCAATATTTAACGGCAATGAAGAGAAATGCAAACAAACAAATAAAATCGAGAATCTAACATGCTTCACAAAAAGGACAAATATTGCAATTTAATCAAATAAGGCAATTAAGTTGCAAAGATGATTTCCAAGAGAAGAAATATATTACAATTTAGTCAAATAGATCAAATAAGTTACTAACATGTTTTTCCTAAGTCAAAACAAATGAAATTTCATTTTTAACAATTAAATATTTGAAGAAATACAGTCTAAATAACCCAACTAAGGTGAATTTTCAAAAACTAGCACAAATACATGCCCGTCACCTCGTGCACAAGGCACTTATACAATGACAAGGATATCCTAAGGGGAAAGGTCCCCCACACAAAGTTAGTCAAGCTACTTACCTCGAATTTGTACAAAACCGCTAAGAAACAATGCCCTTGCCACGTGTATCCAACTCCGAGTGGCCAAAATCTATTCAAACCAATTACACATTGTAAATAACATCGCAAGTAACTGGTTACACTGTTAAAATTAAAGCTAAGGCGCAAAAATAGGTGAAATGACCAATATTCCCCTCAGACCAACCTCTTGGAATCGAATAATTTTGACATTTTTAGAAACCTCGCACTCTCAAGAGTCTAACCATATAAAAATCTCCCAGATCAGAGGTCAAATGCCCCTTCAAATCATCAAAGTTAGGTCTTAGAACTTTTATCCCAATTTTTATTCAAAATCCGAAATTAAAGCTTGAATTTGAGATTAGATTAGTGGTTAATAATCATAAAAGAGTAAGGAATCGTTATCCGATGTTTGCCTCTAAAAATCTCTCAAAATCGAGCTCTCTTGCTTGAGTTTTTGTAAAAATGGAAGAAGGGTTCATTTTGAAATGTTTATAGTTGCCCAGGTCATTTGTTCAATCTGATCGCATAAGAAGGGATGCGTTCGCATAGAGTGAAATTGAAGGCCTGAAAAAATGGTCTATGCAAACACATATGTGGTCCTGCGATCCCAGAGAAAGGACAAGTGATTCTACACGATCGTGACCAGGGTCACGCGATCGCATAGAAAGAATTTCCGCCTGAGTCACCGGCTCAGCTAACTCAATGCGAACGCGGAAAGGGAAATGCGACCGCGAAAGAGGAAGGCAAAGATATGCGATCGCAAACACAACATTGCTATCACATTGAAGGAAATTGGCCCCCCTCAATAATGCACTATGCAATCGCGAGAGTGGGAATGCGATCGCAGAGAAGGAAGTTCAGCAACATCTGTAGCAGAAAATCTGCTATGGTTTTACAACACAAAATGCCCTGTTGGGCATCCGAAATACATCCGAGGCCCCCGGGACCTCAAGAAAACCTATGAACATATCCCATAACCTTATTTGAACTTGTACCAATCCTTAAACCACCTAAAACAACACCGCAAACTCGAATTAATCAATGATTTGAACTTAAAAACTTAACTAAACTCGCTTTCAATTCAAAACCTAACCAAAACACATCTGATTGACCTAAAATTTTGCACGCACGTCCCAAAAGACTTGACGGTGCTACAACAACTTCCAGAATCCCGTTCTGACCCTCGGATCAAAAATTCACTATCGGACAGGAACTTCAAAATTCTAACTTTCGGCATATATAGTCTAAATGAGATACGAGCATCCAAAATATATTGCAAACACGCTCCCAACCCTGAAATCACCTAATAGAGCTAACTTAACCATCGGTTTTCCATTCCGAGGTCGTCTTGATACTTTTCTGATTATGGACCATTTTCTATCACTTAAGCTCTCATTTAGGGACTAAGTGTCCCAAACCACTCCGAATTCTATTACCGAATATCCCGGCAAACCAAAATATCAAAAATGAGCTTAGAGGAAGCAGTAATGTGGGAACAGGGCATAAATTCCAAAGATGACCGGCCAGGTCGTCACACTTGTGGTTGGCAAAAGAATAGAGGAAGTAGGAACGAATGAGGAAAGAGGGGCTTCATCACAAACAGGGTCGAGCTCGCCACTCTCAAAACCACTATCAAAGAGACGCTGAGTTGATTTATTAGTGTCTCTCGGCACGGTGTCCTCGTCAGAAGGAATCAAAACAGGCTCGATGGTCAATGTTTGAGAAGGAGTATCTTCAATTTCATCATCATTAATGGCTCGTCTCCTGACTCTTGGCCTGGCTATTAAGGAGGTACCTTCTTCTTCCTCATTCTCAGAACCTTCTCACATAGTTTTCCTTTTTGGAAGCAAGGCTCAATCTTTGTCCAAATTAAGTGCAGCGTTAGAAGACATGCGAATGGCCATAACTACATCAGCTGCCATTCCTTTAGGCCCGAAGCCTAATTAAAAAGAAGGATACACAATCAAAATTAAGGAAAAGGTGCTTAACATGTAAAAAAATGTGTAAAAAGTGCATACCGTGGGTTTTTACTTTCCAGCCATGTAAAAGAGAAATTGATTTCCAAGTTCTTTGCTCATTAGGAGCAATCTTCAAAAATTTGAGTCTACCCAACCACAGAAGTTGGGAATAGGCTCCACATCTCCCATAGTTGCTACAAAGGCCAAAAAGAGACGAATTTAGAAAAAGAATCGAAATTCTCAAAAGCAGGTACGGTAAATACAAGGAAACTTACGTGCAAAATTTCACTTCTCAGGGAAGGGAATATTTGTTTCACCAAGCAAGTCCAACGTACGCAGAAAAACATAACAGGTATACCATCCATGATATTTTTCATCTTCAGGGCTTACCAAAACCTTCCTGCTTCTTGCAGTTAAGGTAAAAACCCCATGGCGAATTAAATTGGGATGGTATAAGTGAATAAGGTGAGAAAAAGTGAAACTGACATCGGCTTTGGTAGATAAGTATCTCAAACAAGACACTGCTCTCCACACAAGGGGATCGACTTGGGCCAAGAAGATTTTAAAGAAAAGGCAAAAATCAAGAATGACTGGGTCAATCGGAGGCTTAAAACCCAAAGTAAATAGGTAAGTATAAACAAAAGAGTACACACTTCTAAAAGAAGAAATTCTTTGATTTGGGGAAGGAATTGACATTCGGAGACTATTTTCCAGTTACAATCTCTTCTGATGGTAGGGATTGTAAGTTCGATCACTAAGGAAAGATAAGTGTCAGTTTTTTCTAAATTTAAAAATTGCTTTTGAAGAGACTGTCTATCACTCACAAAAAACAAATCACTGGGTACGATTTCATCAACTAAAGGTTCTCGAGAAGAATCAGGAATTTCTTTACCTTTAGAAGAAGCAGTTTTTGGGATCGAACTCCTAGAAGGAGAACTAGAAGAGTCGCCACGAGTAAATTCGAACCCCTTTCGAAGGTTACCTCCTCTGCCTCTTCTATGTCTAACGGGGGCATTGGGGAACTGGTCTAAAATTGGAACTCTTTTATGGGTAGGTTTTGGAGACGCCATTGTTAAGAAAGGTTGAATCAAAAGAGAGCAAAAGTAAGGAAGAGAATATTTGCTAAAGATTTATGATGAAGAAGACAAAGGAAGAAAAAGGTTAAGTATGTATATAATGGCAATCGTTAAACTTAGAAGTGTAATGATGGAAAGCCAATAATAAAGGCAACTATCACTTCATGAATAGTTGGAGTGAAGAAGCCTTGAAAAAGGGTGTAAAATAGCATAATCAATTAGAAAGTGATACATGGACAAAACATTAAATGGAAAAGACAACTGAGACATTAATATTGTCATACGCATTGATTATGGCAGAAATTTTCTTTTTTATGAAGATCCACTTTCCAATTATTTAATTAATAAATAAATGGAAAGTGGGGGGACTATCTGTATTGGGAAAAAACTGAATTTAAATTAAAGATGACGTAGCATAACACATGGACTGGTCAAGTAATCAAAGCGTAACAATTGAGTAAAATACATGAGTGATGACAGATACGGGAAGAGAAAGTTAAACAAGCACGAGAAGTATTTCAGACACGAGTCTCGTACCAATTCAAGTCATTTAAAGCCAACGGATTAAAAGGCATTGAAGACATAAATCTGATGATAAAAAGGAGTCCAAATTCAGTATTAAATACCTGATACATTGGGAAATTGGCATTTAATAGGAATGATTGTGTAACGGCTTATTTAATGTCATTTATTACTCATAATTGTCTCATTAAAGCTGAGGTTTCATTCCTTTACCTGGAATCAACTATAAAAGGAAGAAGTCTCATCATTTGTAAGGACATAAAAAACTTATTGATATCACACTGAAATACAAACTTTTTACTGCTTTATTCTTGTTATCAAAAAACTTGTTATTCTTTTTGATCTCTTAATTATCAGTAATCCGATTTTTCATCTTAAATTCTAAGTTTTGACCAAAATCTATATTAAGCTTGACCCGACCATATAAAAGTTTTTCCCAACTTACAGGAACACATATAATCTTTATTGTTAAGGCAATAGAGTTTATCATATATACTATGTCATGGGAGAAATCCCTCTATAGAAATGTTATGTTAAAAATCACCCATCTCAAATGGGAAAGAACCTGGAATCGAACTCTTGTAAAAGAAATATTAATATCTCCCTACCTTGAAGCACATCTAGGCTTTCACAATTCCCAACAAATAACAATGGGGTGATTTTCAAGTTTACGTGAAGTACCTTGTTATTGGATTGAGAGATGCTATTCGGCCAAATTCAGCGTGGCCCAAATATGATCACATCCGTAAAATACCAACAAAGTCCTTGTTTCTCTGTTTGACTGAATGGCCCTTTTTTCCCTCTAAAATGTTTTCCTCCAAAGTTAGTTAATAACTTTTGATTATTCCAAAAGATTGATCCCATAAATAATCATTATCTCAGCATACCAATGAGAAGCCTTCGTATATACGCTCAAGACGTATTTTTTTAAAATACAGTTATATTTTTCAAAAAATATAATTACGAATTTTTGTTAAATACAATTATATTTTTTTTAATTAAATGCAATTTATACAGATGGGAAGATCAAAGGTCTATTATGTATATATCATACCATATACTTATGTTAAGATAGCTTTCATGAAACACATAATTCACCACACTTCCCTTAAACTAAACATGAATACTAACCAAGAAACTAGTTTGGATCCATTAAACATGAATAACAGTGATCAACTAAGGAATGTATTACACACATCATTAGGGCTGAATTCGAACGTCAGTTTGATGAATGAAGATGAATCAATCGACATTTATTCAGGCGTCAACTTCAATGATGGAAAAAATCCTATTAACGATTCTGCTGCTCCTGATGATGATGATGATGATGATGATGATGATGATGATGATGATGATGATGATGATGATGATGATGATTGTTACGGCCATTATTTAGAGGAAGAAGGAGAAGTTGGAGAGGACATGGAAACGCCTAATGAGGTCAGTGTAGAAGAACTTATAACTGGTCCAATTACTGGGATACGGTTCAGTAGTAAGGATGTTCTGTTTGATTTTTACAAAGAACATGCATGATTATTGGTTTTTTGCATTGTCAAAAGAACATCCAACAAAAATTGTGGTGATATTGTTAGGCATGTGCAATATGGTTGTGATAGGTCTGGGAAACCAAGGAATAAGCATGTTACTAAGAAGAGGAACTGCTGTGCTAAAATAAATGGAATTTTGGAGGATAATGGTTCATGGCGTGTTTCAAAGGTGGTAAAAAAAGTATAATAATCAATTCGAACCAGCACTATCGCGATTGATGGCTGGACACAGATCGCTTAGAAAGTCTCTTAAGAGAACTCTTGCGGCCAAAGATATTGCTGGCTTAAGACCCTAAAAAATATAAGAGTTGTTGAAGTACTGCTGGTGGCCCCAAAATTCTGGGTTGTACACCAAAGGACTGTAGAAATTATATCTTGAAAAGTATAAAGCTGTAGTTGCAAGAAGGGGATGCACAATCATTACTCAAGTTCTTCAGTGACATGCAACAAAAGATAGGGAATTTTACTACTCCATAGATAGTTTTGGTCGAATTCGTAATGTCGTATGGATTCATTCACACTCTAAGGTTGTATATGAGGAGTTCCATGATGTAATATTCCTTGATACCACATACCTTGTGAATCGATACAATATGCCATTTGCTTCATTTGTTGGTGTCAATCAGCATAGGCATTCCATACATTTGGGATGTGCTCTTATATCTAGTGAGGGTATAGCTAGTTACAAAATGGTGCTATCTACATGGCTTTGGGCTCTAAACAATATTCATCCATTACCTATCATGACTGACCAATGTGATAGTATTAAGGCTTCCATCAGTGCTAGGATGTCAAATACAATACATAGATATTGTATATGGCACATATTCGCAAAGTCGCCTACAAAGTTAAACAGAGTTCCTGATGCAAAGATTGCAAACAGAATTTAAGGATTTAGTCCTTGATAGCATTAACGTTGCTGAGTTTGAGAGACGATGGACTGATTTTATTGAAAAATATAACTTAGAGGAAAGGGATTGGTTTTATAATATTTATTTGGAGAAGGTGAAATGGGTTCCCGTATACCTAAATGACCACTTTTGGGCTGGGATGTTGTCCACACAAAGAAGTGAAGGAATGCATGCTTTCTTTGATGGATTCATCACTCGGCAAAGCACTTTGAAGCTATTTATTCAGCAATATGAGTTAGCCATAAGAGCTAAGTTCGACAAAAAATTGGAAGCTGAATATAGGTCAAGGTGCTTTGAACCAAAATGTTTATCTGAATTTGCATGGGAGGAAAAATTTCAAACATGTTATACTCGTGAAGTGTTTGAATTTTTTCAAGTAGAGTTAAGGGAACTGTACCACTGTGAAATCAGCTCCTCTGAAGACCATCAAGCAACAGCTAGGCTGGAGAATTACATTATCTCAGATTATTCATTCATGAGTTTTAACACTATAGATCCATTTGTATTCACAGTTGAATATACACCTATTGGCGAATATCTAAGTTACATATGCAAGTGGTTTGAAACAAGAGGTATTCTATGCTGCCATATACTTAAGGTGTTGTCTCATAAGAGGATTAATAACGTTAATGAGAGGTATATATTGAGAAGGTGGAGAAAAGTTGTTGTTCGTCCGTTCTTGAAACGTTTCTTTCTTGGAGGTTACCCAAGTATGACTTCTAAATACATGATGTACATGGAACTATTAAAGCATTTTGACCGGGTTTGTGATATTGCATTAGACACTGAAGTGATGATGCGATATATTAAGTATCATTTGAACAGATTGGAGCATGGCCTTTTGAATTCGGATGATGATCAAATGATTATTCCAGATTGGGAATTTGAAGATACACCTGATGGTGTGGGTGAGGGTAGGGGTAGGGGTGAGGGTGAGGATGAGGGTGATGGTGAAGGAAGAAATATAAGAGATCCTAGATACGTACCTTATCATGGACGTCCAAGGTTGAATACATATAGAGGGCGAATTGATTCATACTTTAGAAATTCATAAAACAGTGATAGAGACCGTGGTAGAGGCCGTATTAGAGGCCGTGGTAGAGGTGGTGGTAGAACTGGTGGTAGAGACACTGATAGAGTCCGTGGTAGAGGCCGTGGAAATACTAGGCTAGCGGAAGGAATTGAGGTAAATTATAACAAATTATTATTATATTTTTTCCAAAAAATACATTGCTTATTAGTGTTAGTTACTCTATACAGCAAAATGATGTAACAGTACAAGCACAAAGTAGCTTGCCTGATCTTAATGATGAACCAGACTGGGATATAGAAGACTTGACCATTTAGTTTGAGATGATTTAAGATTGAATCTTATTTAATTTGATTTGATATAGATTTTTTTATTTTTTTGACGTTGTTTTGTAATAATTTAAACTTGTGATATCATTGTTAAATATTTTTTCATTTTAATGTTACATCATTTTATCGGACTACACTAACAAAATGTGATTAGAAGTGAAAGAATTCATAATTAGTTCAAAGTAGGGCTCGTTTGGTTGAGGTAGAGGCATCCATAGTTTTGGTTGATGTTAGCTGAATTGCAATTATTTCAGGGGAAATTTGGTGTTAATTGACTTGCATTTATTTTTTGGTTAACAACCCTATATTGAACTAATAACTATTCACATTCCAACTATATAGTTAGAGTTTGCAGTTAACGTAATGAAATGATACCAAGTGATATATAAATTTGATAACTGCCAAGGATAGGAAAATCAAAAGATTCCGAAATCAAAATACACATTACATAACGAAACTGGAAAATAAAAGCACATATTTCCGATTAGATAAAGCTTAGAAAAGTTAAAAACTCACAAACTGGGAAGAAAAAACATAACTAGTTAATGTCAACAGGATCTTGGAAAGTTCCTCGGCCAGTCACGTGCAATTGGAAGATAACACAGAATTCTGTAATTTCGACCAACTCAAAGTTAATTAACCAACCCCGATTGATGTTATTTTCTATCACAAAATATTTCCAACCGTCTTTGAACCATCTACGTTTACCCATGTTAATTTTCATCAACCAAGGCTGGCCATCATAGTGATGAATCGCCGAGCTATGTGATTCAGGAAGGTGTTCGTAAAAACGTTTTGCAATATGCTGCAAACAAAAAGAAAAAAAAATTGAAATAATGCAATATGTATACTGTAGGTTGAGACATTAATAAAAAACAGTTTGTTCGATATTTTATTACAACCAGATCGGTTTTTTCAAACTGAATTTGGTTGAAACTCAAATTTTTTTATGTTACTTGGCTGGTTGAGAGATTTATTCAAAAAATTAGAAAAATAATTTCTTGGATATTTTATTACAACCAGATCTGTTTGTTTTAAAATGAATTTGGTTGAAACTCATTTTTTTTGTTGAAACCATATGTGCCCCTTTTCAAAAACCAAATTGAAACATCACTTAGTTTGTTTCTGATTCTTTTGTAAAACCAAGTCGAAAATCACAAGCATTTAGAAAAATAGAATTTTAAAAGAAAAAAGAGCACATTTACCATATAATCTTGCGTTATGTATGAATCCTTCATCAGAGCTTCAAAAGATGGATTCATATCTTTGTCATATGAGGATCATTTGGTTCAAGGATTTTGGTAAGAGTTAGGGTTTAATAGTTATATGTGGTTGGGTATGGAGTTTGAGATCCGATGGACTATTATATATATATATATATATATATATATATATATATATATATATATATATATATATATATATATATTTATAGTGGTTGGGTATGGACTATTATATAAAGTGGTTGGGTATCTACTATTAAATATTTTTAGAATTTGATCTTTTAATTTTGCATGAATATGAATAGAATATCCTTTAACTATATCTTTTAAAAACTGTTATTATTTATGTGACCTAATGTTAAATATAAAATTACGGATATTTTGTTACTCCATAAACTTTTATCACATTTTCTCAAAGATTTATAAATTAATAAAAATAACTTACTATATGAAAAATAACATTAAGTCATTTGGTGAATTTAGTATGTAGGTGAACACAAAGCCATTGGATTTGGTAGGATATTTAGTAGACATAATTAAGTGTTCATAGTCTTTCAACTTGTTTCCATTAAACAAGATCACAATCTCAGTTAATGCAAAAGTAGAAAATTCAACTTAACAAACATACATGGCATTATGAAAGATTCACATGATAAGAAAATTTAAACTAGCCAACAAATATAATTGTCAAAACATGAACAGAATTGCTTAAAAAACCACAACTGCAACAAGCAATAAACCATGCCATATACCGGAATTTGTCCAAAAATGCAATATAACAGAATTGTTTAAAAAACATCAACAAGCAATAAAAGTGCATGGCATGGTTTATTGCATGTACCATGCCACGCACCAGATTGTATCAAAAAATGCAAGCTAACAGAATTGTATGAAAAACATCAATTATAACAGGCAATAAATTCATGTCATGGTACATGCAATAAACCATGCCATGCACCAGAATTTATCCAACAAATGATATTTATCATAATTATTTTAAAACCCCACAATTATACTAACATTTCAGTACAAATTCAGCAACATGTGATGCACACCAAAATTCAGAATTCAAAACTGCTGATCTGAGAACTTCATAATCTGTACTCGTCATGGCCTCGATTGTGATTTTTGCAAGAGCCGAAGACTTTGCCACAAGAAGATTCACCAGTTGCCTGTGTGGCCTTATCCCTCGAAGCCTCCTAATCACAATTTTTATGAGGTTGATAAATGTTATTTCTACAAAACTTGCTTCCAAATCAATGTAATCACGTACAATTGGTACAGAACAAGGTTTCACTTACAAAATAATCAAAAAGAAACACCAAATAATTTCAGCACCTAAAGAATTCACTATCTTAAGTAAACGTAAGAATATAACCAAATGATTAACTAATAGAGTAACCTTGATTTCCATAAGTTTTAAACATGGAAAGCTTTTCATCAAAGACAACTTACAGGCAGCATAATACAATTCACCGAGATATAGACCACAAAGGTAAATATTTTTGACACCGTCAACAAGAAAGGGGAGACTAGTCGGTACATCTCCTGCACCTGAAGGCAATAACTAGAAAGAACATCCCAAATAAAAATGATGTTACATAGGGCACAATATAATCCATCTATAAAAAAGCACTAGACTAAAGTTATGAAGCACATTTACCTTGAGGCCATGGTTATCCAAAAGGACATGCTCCACCCCAGATAAAGACTAAAGAACCCTAGAATAGTGAGGTATTGTTTCCAGGATGAAGCCTCCCCTAAAAGCAAGCGTGGCTTGTGCCAGAAGAGGAACATTTCTTAAACTAATATTCCATGCTCTGCTTGTGAAGTAAAGAGACTTCAATTTGGGGGCATCAACAAAAATGACACCATCCTGATCATATCGGATCATAAGCACCAATTGCTCGAGCAACAGGAACTGAGAGATGAAGGCTGAAAACAAATTATGCTCCATTGAAACATTGTACAACTTTAGGAAAAAACTAACCTCTCAAAACCTGCAAAGGGTGTTGGATGTTATATTGTACAATGTTCCAGAGATAGGTGCCTCAAACGCACACAACTGAAAAGTAATAAACCATCCAATTTGTAGGGTGTCCTACTATAAGGAAATTCGATATTGAGATGTTCAATACCACTTCGATTGAGGAACCCTAACAACTGGTTCAAATAAAAAAATTCCTCCGCATACGGAATTAAGAGGGTAAAGTTTTTAATAGGCCTTCGATGATAGTTCAAAATATGACAGATTATAGTAGCAAAGTAAGCAGGTTGGTGCATTCTCCAAAGGGTTCGATCAAGAGTTACCTGTGGAATTCTACACCAAGTATATTGCCATTTCCTACTTAAGATGCTTGTTCTAACAGCATTTGGTAAAGGCATCCGTACCAGAATATTATCAATAACATCATTAGGGAGGTTGCCTAGTATATCGAAGGGTAAATTTCTAATGCAGTTTTTTCATACGACTGGAGCCATTGTTAGACTTAGATAATAGGCAAAACTGAGAAGATGAGGTAAAACGAAAGTGAAGATTGCAATTATGGAAGAAGAAGATGAAAGAAACTTGTTGATAACTTGAAATTTTGAAGATGGGGCGCCAAAAGACCATGGACGGATCAACTCCTAAACCGAAGTCTAGGGGGTATCTATTAAACAATCCCAAGGTAGATATGTATAGAGCCCTAGTTTAGAATTCCAATGTATATAAATAAACGTCTAAAACGCATCAAGGCTATAATTGACTCGTTGGTTAAGTAAGTGTATATATTAAGCAGGCGTCTCGAGATCGAATATCACCTTTAAAAGGGTGTATTCTAATTTTTTCCAATCAAGCGAATTATTTGTTTAAAAAAGGGGTAAACTAGTAGTTACATTTTTTATCCACATAATTTACATATTGAAGAAAAAGCGGTTAAACCATTCTTTTTTTTAAAAGGTTAAACCAGTAGTTACATTTTTTATCCACTTTATTTACATTTTGAAAAAGGGTTAAACCAATATAAGTACATTCACTACTATGATTGTAGTAAGGTAATTACATCGTTGTGATTCGTAGTAATGTCAGCCGCCAAGATAATAGCCATTTATAGTAAGGTCATACGTATTGGCCTATAGCAACCATATAAGTCCATTCACTACTATGATTGTAGTAAGGTAATTACATCGTTGTGGTTCGTAGTAATGTCGAGATAATATCCGTTTATTGTAAGGTCATACATATTGGCCTATAGCAACCATATAAGTCCATTCACTACTATGATTGTAGTAAGGTAATTACATCGTTGTGGTTCTTAGTAATGTCGGCCATCTAGATAATAGCCGTTTATTGTAAGGTCATACGTAACGACCTATGGAAACCATATAAGTCCATTCACTACTATGATTGTAGTAAGGTAATTACATCGTTGTGGTTCATAGTAATATCGGTCGTCTAGATAATAGGCGTTTATAGTAAGGTCATACATATCGGCCTACAGGAACTATATAAGTCCATTCAATACTATGATCGTAGTCAGGTAATTATATCGTTGTGGTTCGTAGTAATGTAGGCCAACTAGATAATAGCCGTTTATAGTAAGGTCATACGTATCGGCCTATAAAAAATCATATAAGTCCATTCACCACTATGATTGTAGTAAGTAATTACATCATTGTGGTTAGTAGTAATTTCGGCCATCTAGATAATAGCCGTTTATAGTAAGGTCATACGTATCGGCCTATAGAAATCATATAAGTTCATTCACCACTATGATTGTAGTAAGGTAATTACATCGTTGTGGTTCGTAGTAATGTCGGCCATCTAGATAATAGCTGTTTATTGTAAGGTCATACATATCGGCCTATAGCAACCATATAAGTCCATTCTATACTATGATTGTGATAAGGTAATTATATCGTTGTGGTTCGTAGTAATGTCGGCCATCTAGATAATAGCCGTTTATAGTAAGGTCATACATATCGGCCTATTGAAACCATATAAGTCCATTCATCACTATGATTGTAGTAAGGTAATTACATCGTTGTGGTTCGTAGTATTGTCGGCAGTCTAGATAATAGACGCTTATCGTAAGGTCATACGTATTGGCCTATAACAACCATATAAGTCCATTCACTACTATGATTGTAGTAAGGTAATTACATCGTTGTGGTTCGTACTAATGGCGGCCGTCTAGATAATAGCCATTTATTGTAAGGTGATACGTATTGGTCTATAGAAACCATATAAGTCCATTCACTACTATGATTGTAGTAAGGTAATTATATCGTTGTGGTTCGTAGTAATATCGGTCGTCTAGATAATAGCCGTTTATAGTAAGGTCATACGTATCGGCCTATTGCAGCCATATTAGTCTATTCAATACTATGATTGTAGTAAGGTAATTACATCGTTGTGGTTCGTAGCAATGTCAGACGTCTAGATAATAGCTGTTTATAGTAAGGTCATACGTATCGGCCTATTGCAACCATATAAATCCATTCAATACTATGATTGTAGTAAGGTAATTATATCGTTGTGGTTCGTAGTAATGTCGGCCGTATAGATAATACATCGTTGCGGTTTCATAAGAATTCATCGTCTATGTATTTTCATTATTAAGGTCGTACGTATCAGCCTATATCAACCATATAAGTCCATTCACTAATATTATTATAGTCAAATAACCTAAGCTAATTATATCATTATGATTGCTAGTAAACTGGACCTTTTATATAATATGCGTCTATATAATTTCATTAATTAAGGTCATATATATTACCTTATTTATATAAGTAAATATATAATTATATATATTTTTTATTAATTATTATTAATTATAATATAAGGTAAATCATGATACTTTTAGGACTAATGTATTCTAGCTTCTTTTTTTAGGAGGGAAAACAAGAAGACATTTTTTGACTAAAATGTTAAATACAAATTTCGGAGGGGAGCAAAGGGAAAAGTAAAAATACAATTCGGGGGAAATTGAAAGTTTTTACTCTTTATATATCTCTTAAACACAAGAACAACATCTCCAACTCTCTAAACAAAGTAGATACCATAAACATGAATGCTAACGTATGGATTGAAAAAGAATTCTTTCCATGGTTTTGGATGAAGGTGCCCAAATCGTACATTAAGCGTGATTTTCTGGTAATTTTATTTTTCTTATATTTTCATGATTTGATAATTTTTTATTATCCCAACTAGCCATGAACCCTGAACACTATCTATATTATGTTCTTGCAGTTTATTTCAAAGAGATTATGTGGCTATCTTCCTCCTATCTCGATAAAAAACAATGCTTCAATGTAATGAGAAGGAGTGGGCTGTGATTCACAAAAGTATTGTTCATAGAAGACTCGTCAATGGATGAAAACAATTTGTTGTCGACAATAATCTGAATAAAGGGAATGCCCTTCTCAACTAGTTGAGGCTACATCAGGGGTTGTGATATTCTCTGTTGAAGATCTAGGATTAACTAATGCTTAACTTGATAATTTCATCTCTTTAGTTATATGTAATGACTTTAAATGGATCGTAGTATGATTGTTCTCTTTTGTAATAGATTAATATGATTGTTCTTTATAATATTATTTGTGTTTTTTCCATTTATTATTGTTATATATTTTTTTTATATCAAGAAGACTAATTTTTTATAAATAGCCAATTAAAATTGGGAAGTCATTAAACATTGCAGAAGTCCCCAATTTTTTTCTATCAGTTTACAAACAAGAACACGACTACGAAGATTATTTTCTTTTTTCCAAAAAAATTTAAAAATCGACATCAAAACCTAAACCTTAACGTAAACCTAAGCGAACCTAAATCAAAAGAGAACGTAAACCTAAATCTAAACCTAAATCTAAACAACGATCAAATAATCTTTGTAAGGACAGAATATGATGGAGTTACGCTACGCATAAAGAGTGACCATCTGTAATTTTCCAATTTCCATCAATATGGGTTAGTGGGGGAGTTATAACCATAATTAACTTCCCATAATTTATCCAAATATTAATTTACAAACAAAATATTTATATTAAACCAAAACACTCACGTGGGCCATATTATACAATATTTACATGGATTAATCAATTCTTCTAAGGTAAGACTATATGAGATAAAACCTATGAATAGCACTGGCAGAATTTTAAAAAATAAAATAAAGAGAAACTGTCAAAATCTGTATAAGCAGATGGATAAATTAAAGACATGCTTCTATAATTAATTGTAGTCATGGAGAAGTGTAATGGTGCATAGAGGAGTGAAATATACAACTGGAAGCTGTAATGGTTGCATGAAAGAGTGTAAATGGCTACTGGGAAGTGCAATGGATGCATGGAGGAGCGGAAGGGGTTGTTATTGGGAAGTGTAATAGTTGCCTAGGGTCTCTACAAAGAGACTTTAATTCCTACCGGGAAGTGAAAAGAGATTATAATCCTCCCTATATATTTTTCTCAAAATATGCTACACCTACATAAGACAATCAAACTACAAATACTACTAAGCATAACGATGGATAAGACCCCGACAAAGAAACCTACTAAACAGGCGCTGCATGACTGACCTATGAGTCATAACGTCTTGTACCAAGATCCGAAGCGTGATTACACAAAGCTGAAGCGAGAGGTTACATAGTTGATTGAGAAGGTGGTTTGTGATAGTAGCATTGATTACCTCAAGAGTGTCATGCTGGAAGAGCATCCCCTTACTCCGCTCTATACTATGCTTGACGATACGCCCACACCATCCGTCCATAGTAATGCTAAGAGCAATTCTATCATTGTTATCACTAGTGATACCGAGTCTGCCTCCAAGACATCAAAGTCTCTTTCAGTGAACCAGAATATTGAGTAGTTACGAAGATTTGTTTCGTTTCTTTTTATTATGTGTTTGTTCATCTATGATGTTTTCTACCCCCCCCCCCCCCATTATATTGATGTTTTTATTTGTCAACTTATGTAATTGTGATGTTATCACCCAATATTGTATTAATGAAGCAAATTATTATTATTATTGTTTGAATCTTTTTTATATTTTATGAACTTTTTCCAGATGATAACCTGGGGTCTTATATTTGCAAGAATAGAGTTTGATGATACAACAAAAGGGTATAAAAACCCTTCTAAAAACAGCGAGGCCTAATGAACGTTTGATTAAAATTAATAAAACAGTCCTATTGTCTTCAATATTCCAACTGTTATTTTGATGCCTAATGAAATGAAAGTACTAATAATAACATTTGTAAAGATTAATTAAGTACTCTAAATTTTTTCAATTAATTTTCAAAATTAATATAGCACATGAAACTTATGACAACTACACTTGAGTAATAGAAAATGTATTGTCAATAATTATGAAGATAGTTTAGTACTTCAAGATTCAAAATATAGCACATACTGAACTTATGGAGATAGTTGATGAGTACTTGAAGATAGTTGAGTGCTTATGAATGAATGTAGTAGGGATTAAAACAAGTTCAAAATGATAACACCTTGGCACTTACAAGGTTCCAGCAATATAGACAAATTAAAAAATTCAGTTTATTTAAAAATATTTTTTTAAAAATTTATATTCTTGTCTCATTCAAATACGGAGTACAAAAGACAAAGGTTTTGTCATCCTAAATACAAAAGCTTTGTCATCTATTCTACAGAGATTGAATGTGGCAACCAGTAACACATCAAACTTAATAATCAAATTGATAATAACAAAAATAAACAATAATCAAAGTAAACAGTTTTTTAAAATTTTCATCTCTATAAACATTCCAACTAACAACACAGATGATATAGCACTTGCCCCAACATCACTTTCATCAACACACGAATTTGAAGATCGTTCTTCACTATAAATATTTTCTTTTTGGAATTCATTGAATGCTGCTACTGCTTCATCGTAAGATTTGTAAGACTTGAAGATGATTCCTTTGAAACCTATAACCATAGGAGCACACTCACACGAAGTGTTTTATAATCCTGACTTTTTACCACGAAATACTATATACACCTTTGATGCCGATATATTATTAGCTTGAGATTCATTTCTAAACTCATTAAAAGATGATATGACTTCATCATACGTTTTGAAGGCCTTGAAGATGCTGCCCTTGACACCAATAACCATAGGAGCACACCGATACCAAGAGTTGTATAATTCATGCCTCTTACCATGAAACACTACATAAACTTTCGAAACATTATTCCTCTTCCCGTGGTCCATTCCTTAATCTAACCCTAAGAAAGATAAGAGATGAAGAAGGAGAAAACAAAGATAGAAAAATGGGGGCTGGAAAAGCTTTTTATGTTTTGCCAGATATATTAAGTGTTTAGGTTAGAAAGTGACCACTTTAATCATAAATATCAGTAGTATAAATTTTATACGTACTTTCTCCAATTTTTAAACGTATTTTCTCTAATATATTATCTGTATATTTTAGTGTATTTCGATTAATTGTATAGTATATGTAAATTTTAGTATATTTCGTTTACTTAGTATAGTATATATATATGTGCTTTATGGAAATTGATGAAGCATGCATCTTGGGAAGTAAGACAAATAAATTAGTGAGAGAGAACTATTGAAAAAATGAGTTTAAAACAAAAAATCTGTCAAAAGGTATATATAGAAAACGAAAAATGCACAAATATCCATCATATCCTTAATAGCCGTGCGAAGTTACCATTATACCCCTATTTGGGACGTTTGAGCCATTCTTGGTATGGCCAAATATATTTTTCGTATTGGATTTACAACTCCACTAGTTGCTAAGAATATTCAGAATAATGTTGTCTTCCCATCTGATTCCCAGTGGTGCGTCAAAGTGTATCCATGTATTTTTTGCCATCTATCCATTGAAATTCCCAATGTTGCATGTTCTCTACTTGTGGTATCCTACAATAGTTATATCTTGACACAATATTCTGTCTAAATCTAGAAATTATATCATTGATTACCCTTAATTAATCTCCATATCAAAAGGACATTTTATAAGGTAAGTATTTGTGCCAGACTCCCTTCAAAATTGGTGTAATGCCTCTTGACTGTCTTATAGCTTGCCATGCTGATAAAGTAAATAGACCAGTGGAGGAGGGCATCCAAACGACATTATGAGCGTAGTTAGGATCAGTGACGGAGGCAGGATCATTTTTTTTTTTTGTAGCTAATGAAAATTGAACCTATAATTTTACGAGACTTTTCTATTTCATCTCTAATGTCCAGAAGTTTTTTCCAAGCATGTGAGTTTTTTGGATTTTTTTTTTCTTGACACGGTAAACTCTGCTACAGTATTTGACTCTAAGGAATTCTGCCCACGAGGGCTGTGAAGTTCTGAATCTCCGCCATCTTGTCATAGAGAAGGAGTTGCGCTCATATCAACCAAGCTTCTGAAGCCCATGCCACCTTCCTCTTTTGTGCAACACATATTTTTCCATGAAATCCAATGGTATCTTTGTTTTTCATCTGATGTAACCCAATAAAAGCTCGCCATGTATTTTCCAATCTGTTTAAAAATAGTCGTTGGAGGCACCATTGCAACAAGTGTAAAGGTTGTGATTGAATAACATGTTTAATTAAAATAGCTCTGCCTCCGATTGATAATAGTTTACTTTGACATCCATTAGTTTTGCTCACAATTTTTATCACCGGATCATTAAAATAAGAGATTCTTTTTCTTCCCACATATAATGTACATCCTAGATAAGTGATAGAGAAGTTAATTTGCTTGAAAACAGTAATCACTTCAATCTCATTAATATGACTTGATTCAGCATTGGGCGATACTAGAAAGCAACTTTTCGCACAGTTAATAGATTACTCGGAACATTTCTCATTATTCTTCAGTTGTTTCATGATCAAGTCTAAAGAGTACGTGAATCCAAAGGTGAATATCATTACATCATCAGCATATGCTTGTCACAAACCAAATCAATGAGTCACAATAGGTATCCGGTACCTTATTCTATCGAGTACTTATAAAATGTATTTTTTCACATCATACTATCATAGATAAAACTGACCTGGAAGGCTGCCATGGAATAAGTAGAATGCAACATGTAATACTAACTTATACACAAGATATATGGGCCTATAAAACCAAAATAACCGCTCGTATACTGAACATAGGCCAATAAGGCCATACAATCCTTTACGCACATGACATCTGCCTACAAGCCTCTAAGAATACATATTTTTCATAAAGGTTAGGACAGATTCCCGTCATACAAAACAAATACACGTCTAGATTATACTAACCAAATAAACAACTCGGAAGCAAATGGAACGCACCAACATCTTTCGTTGAGCTGTGTGACGACCTAAAGGGTCATCACCGTAATTCTCCCTTTCTTTGTGCTTCTGAGGTCTTGAAAACCTCTTATTTAGTTTTTTTATTTACGTGCGCAGTCCGAGCGCGAAGCCGAAATTTTTTTATGTGAAAATATTTGAATTCTGTGTTAAAAACTATGAATTTTGATAATAATATTGCTATAGTTGACTTTGGTCAACATTTTGGGTAAACGGATCCGGACCCGTGATGTGACAGTACCAAAGGTTCTGTAAGGAAATTTGGGACACGGACGTATTTCAGGAATCGAAATCCGAGGTCCCTAGCCCGAGTACAGAATTTTTCTGTGAAATTGTTTTCTGAAATTGCTTAAGGAAAAATGAAAATGAGATTTGATCAAAAGTAATGGTATCAGGCTCGTATTTTTGGTTCCGATGCCCGGTACAAGTCTTAAACGAGCGTTAAGCGCTATTTGTAAAGTTTGATTGAAAACGGACATAGTTTGACGTGTTTCGGATAAAAAACTGGAAAATTTGAAAGCTTTGAACTTTTGAATGAAAATTATGAGTTTTGGAGGTTGATTCTTTGATTTTGATGTTATTTTGGCGATTTGATCACACGAATATGTCCGTTCAATGTTTTTGAGGTTGGGTGCATGTTTGAGTTGGAGCCCCGAGGGCTCGGGTGACTTTCAGATAGGTTTTAGGCTCATTTTGAAGCATTGTGACTGCTGGTATCTGCAGTCTTCGCATTTGCGAAGCAATCTTCGCAAATGCGAGCCTTCCCCTTTGGCCTGTTTCATCGCAAATGCGAGGAAAACCTCGCAAATGCGATCCCCCCTTTTTATAGAAAGTCTTCGCAAATTTGAAGAAATCTTTACAAATTCGATCCCTCCCTTTATAGCCCAGTCTTCTCAAATGCGAAGACATTCTAGCAAATGCAAACCCCGTTCAAAATCTGCCCTCTTAGCAGTTGCGAACAATTTCTCGCAATTGTGACATCCGCTATTCCTTCTGCATTCTTCGCAATTGGGAACAAAACATTGCAATTGCGACATCTGCTACTGTGCATCATATACTTACACAATTACAAGCAGCAGCAGCTCCCGCGAGAGGCAAGGGCCGATGCCGTGGCAGGGGCAGAGCCCAGCCCCAAGCACCAGTTCTAGAGGTGGAGCCTCACATTGACTTTGATGAGGAGGCTGCACCCCACCAGCTCCAGTGGGCCCAACTCAGGTCCCAGGAGGGGTGATGTTTTCCCCGAATCTCTAGGATGCTCTCGTTGGCATAGCAGGCTTTATGGACAGTGTCGCTAGAGCGGGTTTGCTTCCAGTAGCACCGGCCACTTCTCAGGCTGGTGCAGGGTTCCAAACTCCTACTACACGTACTCCGGAGCTGGTAGCTCCCCAGACTCAGGTTCCATAGGTTCAGACCCCAGTGGCAGCTCAGACATGCATTACAGCTCCGGCCGGAGATGGGACGGCCATGTCTTCCGATGCCTTGTGGAGACTTGATCGGTTCTCCAAGCTCTTCACCACCACTTTCAGTGGTGTTTCATCGGAGGATCCCCGGATTTCTTATTCAGTTGTCATGAGATCCTCAGATCTATGGGGATAGTAGAGACCAATGAGTCGATTTTTGCACCTTCAGGCTTGCAGGATTCGCCAAGATTTGGTTAAGGGATTATTGCCTATCTAGACCAGCTGGGTCTCCAGCTTTGACATGGGATTATTTTGCGGAGTTATTTTTGGAGATGTTTCTTCCCGTCACTCAATGGGAGGCACTTCGCAGACAGTTTGAGCACCTCCAGCAGGGCTCCACAACAGTTACACAGTATGAGACCAGATTTGTTGACTTGGCACGCCATGCAGTTGTGATACTCCATACAGAACGAGAGAGTGTCCAGAGGTTCATTGATGGATTGATTCAGTCGATTTTCCTTCAGATGGCTATGGGAGTTGGCAGTGATATTTCCTTTCAGGAGGCGGCCAATGCAGTCCGCCGGGTAGCGATGGCACTGGCTCGAGGAGGTAGTCAAGGTTCAGACAAGAGGCCTCGACATTCAGGGAGATTTACTGGTACCTCATATGGAGATAGGGATTCCTATGACAGAGGCCATCCCTCGAGACCCTTCCAGTCGGCACTTAAGGTTTCTCATGGTACTCCAGGCGCTGGTTGTCATCAACAGTATTATTCGGACCAGCAGTCCTTCAGTGCACTACCAGCCCCCATCAGTGCACCTCAACTTTAGAGCTTCATGGGAGGACATACTGGTCGACAAGGCCAGTAGTCACAACAGCCGAGGGCATCTTATGGTTGTGGTGACCCAAGTCATATTGTATGGTTTTGCCCTCGAGCCTAGAGTAGTTCTCAACAGTAGGGTCATCGGCCTACGATTCAGGCAGCAGATGATCCACAGGCCGCCCAACCAGCTAGAGGCGGGGGTAGGGATCATAGAGGTGGAGGTAGAGACCGTAGAGGTGGTGCTCGGATAGCAAGAGGCAGGGGTCAGCCCGCGGCATATCGTTCCAGAGATACAGTTCAGGGAGGAGGGAGCCAGCCCCATTGTTATGCATTGCCAGCCAGGCTGGAGGCCAAGTCATCTGATGGTGTGATTACATGTACTATACTGGTCTGTGATAGGGGTGCTTCAGTATTATTTGATCCGGGATCCACTTATTCTTATGTGTCGTCCTATTTTGATATTTGATCATGCCTGGTGAGGCTTTGGGTATTTGTTGTATATGTTTCCACACCGGTTGGTGATTCTATTGTGGATGACCGAGTGCACCGTTCTTGTGTGGTGGTATTTGAGGGTCTTCTGACCCGTGTCGACTTATGGCTTTTAGACTTGGTGGACTTTGATGTTATATTGAGGATGGACTAGTTGTCCCCGTATCATGCTATCTTGGATTGTCACGCCAAGACTGTGACTTTGACCTTGCCAGATTTGCCCCGACTTTAGTGGAAGGGGACCCCAGATCATCGCACCCGTAGTGTTATTTCTATGTCAAGGCTGAACGTATGATTGAGAAGGGGTGTCTAGCATATTTGGCATATGTTCGCGACTCTAGCGCAGAGGTTCCATCTATCAACTCTGTTTCTATTGTTCGGGAGTTCCCCGAGGTTTTTCCTTCAGACCTGTTGGGTATGCCGCTCGACAGGGATATTGATTTCTGCATTGATCTGGCTCCTGGCACTCAGCCTATTTATATTTTTCCGTATCGCATGGCCCCACAAGAGTTGAAAAAGTTGAAGGAGCAGCTTCAAGACTTGCTCGAGAAGGGTTTCATTAGACCCAATGTATCACCTTGGGGTGCACCAGTGTTGTTTGTGAAGAAAAAGGACAGGCCGATGATGATGTGCATTGATTACCGGCAGTTGAACAAGGTGCGATAAAGACAAGTATCCACTACCGAGGATTGACGATTTGTTCGACCCGCTTCAGTGTGTTAGAGTGTTCTCGAAGATAGATTTGAGGTCTGGTTATAATCAGCTGAGGATTAGGGCGTCCGATGTCCCTAAGACACCATTTCGTCGGTATGGGCATTATGAGTTTTTGGTCATGTCGTTTGGGTTGACCAATGCCCCAACAACATTCATGGAGTTGATGAACCGGGTGTTTTGGCCCTATTTGGATTTGTTTGTGATTATATTCATTGACGACATCTTGGTATACTCCTGCAGTCAGGAGGAGCATGAGCAACACCTCAGAGTGGTTCTTCAGACTCTGAAGGATAGTCAGTTGTACGCCAAGTTCTCGAAGTGCGAATTTTTGTTGAGTCCAGTCGCATTCCTGGGTCATGCCGTATCAGCAGAGGGTATTCAGGTGGACACGAAGAAGATAGAGGCAGTCAAGAACTGGCCTTGACCAGCTTCAACTGCAGATATTTGGAGCTTCTTGGGGTTAGCTGGTTACTACAGACGTTTCGTGGAGGGGTTTTCATCCATCGCAACACCGATGACTAAGTTGAACCAGAAGGGTGCCCATTTCAGGTGGTCAGATGAGTGCGAGGCGAGCTTCTAGTAGCTCAAGACAGGTCTGACCATGACATTGGTATTGGTTTTACCCACGGGATCTAGGCCTTATACTGTTTACTGTGATGCTTCCCGTATCGAGCTTGGCGCAATGTTGATGCAGAATGGCAAGGTCATAGCATATGCTTCGAGGCAGTTAAATATCCACGAGAAGAATTATCCAGTTCATGACCTAGAGTTGTCAGCCATTGTTCATGCCTTGAAGATCTGGAGACATTATTTGTATGGTGTGACATGTGAGGTGTACACGGATCACAAGAGCCTTCAGTACTTGTTCAAGCAGAAAGAGTTGAACTTGAGATAGCGGAGGTGGTAGGAGTTGTTGAAAGACTATCATGTTTCCATTTTATACCACCCGGGAAAGGCCAATGTAGTGGCTGATGCATTGAGTAGAAAGTCCGCCAACATGTGTAGTCTTGCCTATATTCCGGTCAGTCGGAGACCTATTCCCATGGATGTTCAGGCCTTGGCCAATAGATTTGTGGGATTGGATATTTTTGAGCCCAACAGGGTATTTTCTTGCACGGTTGCTCGCTCGTCATTGACAAAGTGTATCCGAGAGCGGCAGTTTGATGATCCCCATTTTGTGTCCTGAGAGACACAGTGCAGCGAGGAGGTGCCAGGGAGATGACTTTGGGAGATGACGGTGTATTGACTTTGTAGGGACGAGTGTGTGTGCCCAAAGTTGATGGCATTGAGAGTTAGGCCCATAGTTCTCGGTATTCTATTCTCCCGGGCGATGCAAAAATCTATCAGGATTTTAGACAACATTATTGGTGGCGCGGAATGAAGAAAGAAATTGTTGCATATGTGGCTCGTTGTCTGAATCAGCAGGATAAGTATGAGCATCAGAGGCCCGATGGGTTAATTCAGAGGATTGAGATTCCAGAGTGGAAGTGGGAGAGAATTACCATGGATTTTGTTATTGGCCTTCCGATGACTCAGAAGAAGTTTGATGCTATCTGGGTTATTGTTGATAGGCTGACCAAGTCAGCGCATTTTATCCCAGTTGCCACCACCTATTCATCCGAGAGGTAGGCTGATATTTTTATCAGAGAGATCGTTCGCCTTCAAGGGGTGCCCGTATCTATTATTTCGAACTGGGGTCTGCAGTTTACCTCGCATTTCTTGAGAGCGGTACAACATGATTTGGGCACTCAGGTCCAGTTGAGTACAACATTTCACCCCTAGAAGAACGCTCAGTACGATAGGACTATTCAAATTCATGAGGATATACTCCGAGCCTGCATTATTGATTTTGGAGGCTCGTGTGACTAGTTCTTGCCTTTAGCAGAGTTTGCCTACAACAACCGCTACTAGTGCAGTATTCAGATTGCTCCATATGAGGCGTTGTATGGTAGGCGGTGTCGGCCCCCAATTGGATGGTTTGAGCAAGGAGAGGCTCGATTATTGGGTACAGTTATGTACAGGAGGCCTTGGATAAGGTCAAGATCATTCGGGACAGTCTTCGGTCAGCTCAGTCTAGGAAGAAGATTTATGCAGATCGTAAGTTCATGGATGTTTCTTTCATGGTTGGTGAGCAAGTATTGCTCCGTGTATCGCCTATGAAGGGCATGATGATATTCGGGAAGAAGGCCAAGCTTAGCCCTAGGTTTATTGGCCCATTTGAGATTCTTGAATGTGTGGGGAAGGTGGCTTATAGACTTGCCTTGCCGCCTAGCTTGTCAGTCGTGCATCCAATTTTCATGTATCCATGCTTCGGAAGTATCACGGCGATCCCGCCCACGTGTTAGATTTCAGCACTGTCCAATTGGACAAGGATCTTTCATATCAGGAGGAGCCGGTAGCTATTTTAGACCGGGAGGTTCGACAGTTGAGGTCGCAGAGTTTTCCTTCAGTGCATGATCAGTGGAGAGGTCAGCCTCATGAGGCATCAACCTAGAAGTCCGAGTCTGATATGCGAAGCCGTTATCCCTAAGAATTCCCCGACTTAGGTACTTATTTCTTTTGTCCGTTCGAGGACGAATGTTTGTTTTAGAGGTGGAGGATGTGACGACCCAAAGGGTCATCACCGTAATTCTATTTTTCTTTTTGCTTTTCAGGCCTTGAAAACCTCTTACTTGGTTGCCTCTATTTGCATGCGCAGTCCGGGCGTGAAGCCCGAAAAATTTTATGTGGAAATATTTGAATTCTGTGTTAAAAACTATGAATTTTGATAATTTTATTGTTATAGTTGACTTTTGTCAATATTTTGGGTAAACGGACCCGGTCCCGTGATGTGATGGTCCCAGAGGGTTCGTAAGAAAATTTGGGACCCGAGTGTATTCCCGGAATCAAAATCCGAGGTCCCAGGCCTGAGTACGGAATTTTTCAGTGAAATTGTTCTTTAAAATTGCTTAAGGAAAAAATGAAAATGAGATTTGATCAAAAGTAATGGTATCGGGCTCGTATTTTGGTTCCGACATCCGGTACAAGTCTTAAATGAACGTTAAGCTCTATCTGTATAGCTTGGTTTAAAACGGACGTCATTTGACGTGTTTTGTACTAATAAAATGGAAAATTTTGAAAGTTTTGAACTTTGGAATGAAAATCATGAGTCTTGGAGGTTGGTTCTTTTATTTTGATGTTATTTTGGCGATTTGATCGCGTGAGTAAGTCCGTATGATATTTTTGAGGTTGGGTGCATGTTTGGGTTGGAGCCCGAGGGATCGGGTGAGTTTCAGATAGGTTTTAGGCTCATTTTGAAGCATTGTGACAGCTGGTATCTGCAATCTTCGCAAATGCGTGCCCTCCCCTTTGGCCTGCTTAATCCCAAATGCGATCCCCCCTTTTTATAGCCAGTCTTCGCAAATGCGATCCCCCCTTTATAGCCCAGTCTTTGCAAATGCGAACCCCGATCAAAATCTGCCCTCTTCACAATTGTGATCCATTTCTCGCAATTGCGACATTCGCTATTCCTTCTGCATTCTTCGCAATTGCGAATAAAACTTCACTATTGCGACATCTACGACTGTGCATCCTATACTCAGACGATTTCAAACTTTATTTTTCATTTTTTCAAAACCCAAACTTCCATTGGCGATTTTCTCGCGACTAATTCTCTCCCAAATCAGTTGTAAGTCAACTTTTACTCAATTTCTTCAATCTTTAACATCTTTTATCATGATTCCTTCTTAAAATCAAAGCTATCAATGGGTAAAAATGGGGAATTGGGAAGAACCTATGTTTTCTTAAAATTTGGGATTTGGACCTCAATTTGGGGTCCGACTTCAAAATAAATTGCATATATGAACTCGTGGGGGAATGAGTAACCCGTTTTTTGTTCGAACATCGATTTTTGACCACGTGGCCCCAGGGCATTTTGGAAATTTTTGGGTAAAACTTTGGAAATTTCATTCTTATACATTCAAATTGATTTAACTTGCATTTGTTGATACATTTGAGTATATTGTAGTTAGATTCGACCGGTTTTGAGGAAAATTCGAGGGGTATCTAGAGGCGTAAGTTGAGTTTGGAAGCTTTCGAGGTAAGTGTTTGATCTAACTTTTGCTTGAGGAAATAGGATTAGGATAATATTTTCTTCGTGCTATGTGGAGTCGGTGTATAGGTATGGTGACGGTTACCTATGCACCCGAGTCTAGCATGTCCGTGAGTCATAATTGCTATTAAAATTTCAAAAGAAGTAACAATTGCGATGATTACTTGTTAAATGAGATAATTACTTGTTAAATGAGCTATGAAGTGATAGTTGAGAAGTAAATGAGCTAAAGAAGGAATTTTGGTATTTTTCCCTTGCCGAGACTTATTGTTGAGCTATTTTCCCTTGCCGGGTAGTGCCGTGCAGTTGTTGATTCACTGATTTTCTTTCATTAGTATTATATATTCAGTTCCATTTCTTGTAAGTTGGAATTATAATTGATTTGTTACACTCCCAGCATGTCCCCTCCCCATTATTTGTTTAAATTTTGTTATCTTTTCGTTATTGCACATATATCTGTACAGGTTGATTTTGGTAGGTCCGGTTTAGCTTCGTCACTACCTCGCAGGGGTTAGACATGGCACTTACCAACATATGGGGTCGGTTGTGCTGATACTACACTTCTGTGCCTTTTTGTGCCCAGGTCAGGATACCGCTTACGGACCGCAGCAGTAGCTAGGGAGCGAGCCTTCAGTCCAGAGACTCCGAGGTAGTTTGCTAGCGTTTACGGGCCCTGAGACTCATCTATCTCTTCCTGTTTGTGTTATTGTATCAAAACAGACTTGCTATACATTTCTTTCAGTCTAATGTTTGTAGAACTCTGTTAGTAGTCCGTGAGTAAGGACACCAGATGCTGGGTAGTGCTATGTTATAGTCTTCCGCACTTTGTTAATATTTTTGTTAAAAGTCTTCTACGCATTTTATTTAAATATTTTGGTTATTATATTATTTAAATTGAAGTTTTATGAAATATTTTAAAAAGTTTGGCTTGCCCAGCTCATACAGTAGGTGCCAACACGACTCCCGATGGTGAAAAACATCCGATTTGTGACAAGCTGATAGCCTACTTTGAGGGCTCTAGACATGTCTATCGGGACCTGCTGGCGTGAAACGCAACATCCCCAGGTAAAAAGGGATATAAATACAAATAATATACCAAGTATGTAAGGCACACAAATAAGTACATAACAGACATGGAAGAAATATAGAGAAAATGACTCAACTTGTAAGTCTGGATAACTCTGTAATTCATGAAATAATTATTGTGTCATACATATGTGCATGGATGCCATGTCATGCGTAGATACAAATGTTCATAATATCTTCAAGATTCTGAGGTCATCATATCATATCATCTTAGCCATTATGGGCAAACTAATCAACGTATACCAGCTGATCAGGTGGTGGTGCGTATATACCACCATAACCGTTCCCATATCCCATATACATATAAATACGCGTATATAATACCATATGGTCATGGATCAATATGCATGTATAAATGCATGAAATGCATATGAAATACGTCAATAAAGAATCTCTGGATACGTAATAAGACCATCATGCCTCTGATTAATATCATGAAACAAATTTTATTAACTTGCATATTTTCTAAGACCCATGAACAAATGATGGAATAATATGACACATGGGAAATTCAGAACATAAATATTTCTAGTATTTCTTTGAATATAATCATTTATAGAAACTGTACATTTTCTCGTTTCGTTCGTTTCATATAAAATCATGCCAAAAAAAAAAAAATAACCTTAAAGATCGAAATATGGAACCATCCATATGAAATATAGCAATAACGTTGTTATCGCAAAATCATCTTTGTTCAAATTCTTTCTCAAGAGAATTAGGTTAACGTTATGCATGGAAGATTCCTGAAACTTTTCTTAAGAGTTGTTTAGAGTTAATGTTGAAATGGAAGGATTTTGGCTGAAATGTATAACATTATAATTGTATGGAAAGATTGGTTGGAGCTCTTGGAATTCACGTTACTAGTGTAAACGTGTGGTTGATATTCTTTTCATAAGACTTTAAATGGCATGACTAATCCATTTACGACTAAAATGTGCCACATTTTCAATTATAGATAAGAGTTACAATTTAGACAAGATTTTGCTGCCACGTTACCTTTCCTTAGTATTTATCCCAAAGACCTTAATTAACCATCCATCACTCCTTAATCACTTATTAATTCCCACTAATCTAATATTTAACCAATTACTCATATAATTAAAAATTATTTCAAATTACTTAAAGTGCTATTCATTTTTCACATACCTTATACACCTTACTATTACGGTCATGTGGTACCTTGTATGATACTAATCCACAAATATCGAGTATTTTAGCTCGGGCTGCATTTTATCCCAGTTGCAGACGCTCCAGTAGCACCAGCTCAGGCCCGGCTGTGTCTATTGTGATTCCAGCAGCACCAGCTCAGTTACTATGGTTGCAACTACTTCTCAGGTCGGGGGAGGTACTCAGACTCCCGTAGCTCGCACACTTGAGAAAGTTGTGCAAGGACTTCAGACACCGGGGGCACCTCCACCGCGGCCGGTTGCACCAACTCAAGAGTATGTGAAACTAGTTATGTCTGACGACGAGCTGTGTCGATTGAAGATATTTGGTAGACTTCAGCCTCCAACTTTCAGTGGTACTGAGGGTGAGGATGCCCAGGGTTTCTTGGACAAGTGTCAGAGGATTCTTCGTACAACAGGTATTCTGGAGACCAGTGGTGTAGCATTTACTACTTTTCAGTTTTCTAGAGTTGCCTTTACTTTGTGGGAGGCTTATGAGAGGTAAAGGCCTGTTGGTGTAGCGCCCCTTATCTGGCAAGAGTTCTCCGTTCTCTTTCTCGAGAAGTATGTACTACAGTCCCACAGAGAGGAGCTACATAGGCCGTTCGAGCAGTTGCATCAGCAAGATATGACTGTGACACAGTATGAGATATTGTTCTTTGAGTTAGTTCATCATGCGGTCTAGTTGGTTCCCACAGATCGAGAGAGGATCAAGAGGTTCGTTGATGTCCTCACATATCAACTTCGGGTTCTCATGACCAGGAGAGGGTGTCAGCTGCTACTTTTGAGGAGTTTGTTGATATTGCCCGCGAGATTGAGTTAGTTACTCGCCAGGAGCAAAAGGAGAGGGAGGCCAAGAGGCCTCGAGGACCTCGTAGCTTTGGTAGTGCTCCTTCGATGGGTCAGTTTCAGCACGGCAGAGGTCATCCATTCAGGCATGCTCAGCCAGCTCACCCAGGTTATCGTGGGGCATCGTCGGGTCATGGTTCTCACAGTTCTCATCATGGACATTCATCACTCAGTGCCCTTCCAGCCTAGAGTTCGTCCCATGCTCCATCAGCTTAGGGCTCTTCTAGGCCAGGTGTATCTGCTAGTCTTCCCGATGCTAGGGGTTCCCTTCAGTCCCCATCTCAAGCACCGGGGAGTTATTACGAGTGTGGAGAGTTTGGGAATTTGAAGAGGCAGTGTCCTCGTCTTCTTGAGGGCCCGTCTTAGGAGAGGGGTCAGTCCTCGACTTTAGATCCAATTACTTCACCACCCGCTTAGGCAGCTAGGGGTAGGGGTCAGGCATCTAGGGGTCACCCCACAGGGGGAGGTCGATCAGGTGGTAGTCAAACATGTTTTTATGCACTCCCAGCCAGACCAGATGTTATTGCTTCAGATGCTGTGATTACAAGTATTGTCTTAGTCTTCCACAGAGATACCTCTGTATTATTTGATCCCGATTCCACATTTTCATATGCGTCATCATACTGTGCCCGTTGTCTAGATACGCCTTGTGAGTCTCTTGTTTCATCTGTTCGTGTATCTACTTAAGTGGGAAATACTATAGTTGTGGACTGTGTATATCGATCATGTGTGGAGACTATTAGGGGTCTGAAGAACCGAGCAGATCGATTGTTACTCTGTATAGTGGACTTTGATGTGATATTGGGCATGGATTGGGTATCTCTGTGCTGTGATATATTGGACTGTCATGCTAAGACAATGATGTTGGCTATGCTGGGTGATACATGCATTGAGTGGCGAGGTTCGACTGATTTTGTCCCAGTAAGGTGATTTCATTTATGAAGGCCCAGCGGATGGTTGGGAAGGGTTGTCTTTCATACTTAGCCTTTCTGAGGGATGTCGGTGCAAAGACTCCTAGTATTGATTCTGTTCCTGTTGTAAGGGATTTTCCAGATGCGTTTCCTGTAGACTTGACGAGCATGCCATCTGATAAGGATATTGATTTTGGTATTGATCTGGTGCCAGACACTCAGCCCATTTCTATTCTACCATATAACATGGCACCAGCAGAATTGAACGAGTTGAAGGAGCAGCTTCAGGAACTCCTTGATAAGGGGTTTATTTGGCCTAGTGTGTCAGTTTAGGGTGCGCCTATTCTATTTATGAAGAAGAATGATGCATGATGAGTATGTACATTAATTACAGGCAGTTGAACAAAGTAACAATCAAGAACAAGTACCATTTGCCTCGTATCGATGATTTGTTTGACCAACTTCATGGAGCAAGAGGTTCTCCAAGATTGATCTCCATTCAGGCTACCACCAGTTAAAGATCAAGGACTCGGATATTCTTAAGATAGCTTCCAGACTCGATATTGTCAATATGAGTTCCTTGTGATGTCTTTTGGGCTGATTAATGCCCCAGCAGCGTCCATGCATTTGATGAACATCGTGTTTCGGCGTTATATCAACTGGTTCTTGATTTTTTTTTCATTGATGATATTCTTGTGTATTCGCGTAGTCAGGAGGAGCACGCAGAGCATTTGAGATTTGTGTTGCAGAGATTGAGGGAGGAGATGCTTAATACAAAGTTCTCCAAGTGTGAGTTTTGGCTTAGTTCAATGGCACAGTTCAGTGGCATGTGATTTCCAACGAGGGTATTCAGGTTTATTCGAAGAAGATAGAGGTGGTTCAGAGTTGGACCAGACCGTCCTCAGCCATTGAGATTCACAGCTTTCATGGTTTGGTAGGTTATTACCACCGGTTTGATCAGGGTTTTTCTTCTATCGCATCACCTTTGACCAAGTTGACTTAGAAGGGTTCTCCATTCAGGTGGTCGGATGAGTGTGATGAGAGCTTTTAGAAGCTCAAGACTGCCTTGATTACGTATCCAGTGTTAGTTTTGCCATCAACTTCAGGTTCATATATCGTGTATTGTGATGCTTCGAGAGTTGGTATTTGGTGTGTGTTGATGTATGAGGGTAGAGTTATTGTTTATGATTCTCGTCTGCTGAAACACCAGGAGAAGAACTACCCCGTTCATGATCTAGAGTTGAAGATTTGGTGGCATTATTTGTATGGTGTGTCTTGAGAGGTGTTTATTGATCATCATGGCCTCCAGCACTTGTTGAAATAGAAGAATCTCAATTTGAGATAGCGGAGATGGTTGGAGCTGCTAAAGGATTATGATATCACTATCTTGTACCATCCGGGGAAGGCCAATGTGGTGGCCAATGCCTTCAGTATGAAGGTGGTGAGTATGGGGAGTTTGGCGTATATTTCAGTTGGGGAGAAACCTCTTGTAGTTGATGTTCAGGCCTTGGCCAATAGGTTAGTGAGGTTGGATATTTTGGAGCCCAGTCGGGTATTGGCTTGTGTAATTTCTCGGTTTCATTGTACTAAAGTACATAGTTCACCATGATGATGCCCGAGATATGACTACTAGTGATGATGAAGTATTGAGGGTGCAGGGCCAAATATGTGTGCCCAATGTGGATGGGCTTTGGGAGTTGATTCTAGAGGAGGCCCATAGCTTGCAATAGTTTATTCATCCGGGTGCTCCGAAGATGTATTAGGATCTGAGAAAGCATTATTGGCAAAGGAGAATGAAGAAGGACAATATGGGATTTGTAGCTCGGTGTTTCAATTGTCAGCAGATGAAATATGAACATTAGAAATCGAGTGTCTTGCTTCAGAAAATGAATATTCCAAAGTGGAAGTGGGAACGGATCACCATGGACTTTGTAGTATTCTCACGGACTTTGAAGAAGTTTGATGCGATTATGTGGTTGTGGATCGACTGACCAAGTTTGCACACTTAATTCTTGTGTGTACTACCTATTCTTCGGAGCGGTTGGCAGAGATATAGTTGTGGGATATTGTTTATTTACATGGTGTCCCAGTTTCCATCATTTAAAATAGAGGTACTCAGTTTACTTCACAGTTTTGGAGCTCGGTACAACGAGAGTTAGGCACTCAGGTTGAGTTAAGCACATCTTTTCATCCACAGATGGATGGACAGTCCGACCGCACTATTCAGATATTGGAGGACATGTTGCGCACTTGTGTTATTGATTTTGGAAGGTCTTTGGATCAGTTTCTACCGCTCATAGAGTTTGCCTAAAGCAATAGCTATTGGTCGAGTATTCAGATGGCTCCATATGAGGCTTTATATGGGAGGCAGTGTAGATCTTCGGTCGGTTGGTTTGAGTCGGGTAAGGCTAGGCTATTAGGTACAGACTTGGTGCAGGATGCTTTAGACAAGGAGAAGGTGATTTAGGAGAGTCTTCGTACAACACCGTTGACACAAAAGAGTTATGCTGACAGGAAGGTTCAGGATGTGTCCTACATGGTTGGTGAGAATGTTCTATTGAAGGTTGCACTAATGAAGGGTGTTATGAGATGTGGGAAGAAAGGTAAATTGAGTCCTCAGTTTGTTGGGCCTTTTGAGGTGCTTCGAAGGATTGGGGAGGTGGCTTATGAGCTTGCTTTTCCACCTAGCCTATCGAGTGTGCATCCGGTATTTCATGTTTCTATGCTCTGAAATTATATTGGTGATCCGTCTTCGGAAGTTGGAGTAGGTCCGTGGTGTCATTTGTGATGTGTGTGCAAAATTTCAGGTCATTCGGATGAGGTTTGATAGACTTTTTGATCGAAAGTACAATTTGGATGTTTTTGGAATTCTTAAGCTTGAATGTTATGTGAATTTGGTTTTTTGATGTTGTTCTGAGGATTCCAAAGGTTGGAACAAGTTTGAACATGAAATTTTGGGGATTTGAAGCAAAATTTCAGGTCATTCGGACAAGGTTAGATAAGACTTTTTTATCAAAAGCAGAATTTGGATGTTTTTGGAACTCTTAGGCTTAAATCCGATGTGAATTTGGTGTTTTGATGTTATTCTGAGCGTTCCGAAGGCTAAGTGGACCATAGGTTGACCACGAGTTTTTGCATCGCGAATGCGGTCCCTTGTTCGTGTTCGTGTAGGTGTAGGATGTCTGAGCATTGCGTTCGCGTGGGGGATGATGTGTTCGCGTAGATAAAATTAGATTCAGTGAAGCTTGTGATTCGCGATCGCGATGAATGTCCTGCGATCGCAATTAAGTAAAATTAATAGCTGGGCAGAATGTTTAAAAAGGCTATTTTTGCAATTTTTTGCCTAAGTTAACCATTTTGACTCGGTTTTGGAGCTTCTTAAGAGAGATTGAAAAGAGAATCAAAGAGAACTTCTTGGAGGTATGAATTATGGACTTAATACTCTATCCTATTGTGATTTCTACCTAATTAAACATGAAATTTGGGCGATTTGAAGACTAAAATTGGGGAGTCAGGGCTTGAAAACTTGAGAACTTAATATTGGGATTTGAGGGGCTGTTTATGATCGGATTTTTGTATTTTTAGTATGTATGAACTCGTGGTAGGATAAGGATTTCGTTGATGTAATTTTTATCGAATTTCGAGACGTGGGGCTCGGGGTTGAGTTGGACCAATTCTGGGATATTTGAAATATTTTGACTATTTTCGCATGGGCTTCGTTCCCCTAGCATATTCTAATGTTATGATTCCAATTTTGGGTAGATTCGGCATAAGTTGAGGATGAGGCGAGAGGAAAAGGCGTCGCAAAGTAGTATTTCATCCGGTTTGAGGTAAGTAACCATTGTAAATATGGACCTGAGGGTATAAAACCCCGGTATTTCATATTATTTTGATAAATGAGGTGACACACATGTTAGGTGACGAGCGTGTGGACGTGCACCGGTAGGGATTGTGACTTGGTCCGTCCCGTAGCGACTACTAAGCTGCGTATTTGATTTGAAATCCTATGATATTCCTCATTTTAGAGATTGATACTATATCTTGGGTTGTACGCCATGTTTGGGGTGCCGACCTGTCTAGATCCTTAGGGGTAATTTTTACTATTTTCCTCACTTTCTTTTTTTGAAAGCATTGACCCAGTCATGTTTTACCGATATATTGTTTAAATCTGGTTTTTATCACTCTACTTCTTAAAATGTTGAAACTGTTTGGACTGAGTTTCCCGAAATTCCATTGCTATGCCTGAGTAGGTGTGAGGTTAATGAGTGAGAGAGGTTGAGGATCTAATGTATTATATATATTATGGATCGGTTTGCACACTGCAATAATATTATATGTATATATTGGATTAGGCTGCATGCCACAACGATACATATATGGATCGGGCTGCACGCCGCAGCCATATATATATTGGATCGGGCTACGCGCCGCAGCGATATGACGCTTTGGCTGTAGGAGCCCCTACGGAGTCTGTACACCCCATGTGAGTGTAGTCAACTATAAACTACGAATCGAGCTGCACACCACAGTAGTTATTATGATTATTACTATTATGAGATATTATTGAGCCAGAGTGTTGAATGTGAGTACTGTGTAACGAGAGTTGAGTCACGAGTGACTGAAAGGCTTGCCTGAGAGGCTATTCTTGCCTGAGGGGCCCATTCATGACCTTTTTTGTTGTTTTCACTCTTCTTTTATAATGAGCCTCTATTGAAAATTGCTAAGTAAATGATTTCAAAATATTTCAATTAAAATCGAAGTTTTACGAAGTAACTAGCTTTTAAACTGTTGAGTTTGACTTGATATTCAGTTGAATACCCTTATATATGACTTTTAATTGCTCGTCACCGCACTCAGACCTTATTTAATTTAGTTACTTACTAAGTTGGCATACTCACGTTACTCTCTGATCCTTATGTGGAGATCCAGGTTCTTGAGTGGCAGAGTGAGGGTCCGCAACATTTTCAAAGCTTACCGAAGACTACAAGGTTGTTGCACGGCGTCCGCAACCCTGCTTTCCTCCTTCCTATCTTAGTTTTATCCTTTTTAGACTTATTATGTAGTTAGATTAGGTTGTATTTAGAGGCTCTTGACTTATGAAACCGGATTGTTGGGATGTGTTGGTATATTTTTGTACTGTTTTTCGCACATTTCAGTGATTTATATATTTCTTACAAAAATTCGAGACTTAATCAGTTATAGAAAATAAATTTATATATATAAAAAAAATTCACTGTGTTTACTCATTAGACTGGCTTGCCTAGTATTGCGATTGGCGCCATCACGACCAGGGTATTTGGGCTCGTGACACCACCCTCCTTAATCACTTATTAATTCCCCTCTAATCTAATATTTAATTAATTACTCACATAATTAAGAATTATCTCAAATTACATAAAATATTACTTAATTTTCACATACCTTATACACCTTATTATCATGGTCATGTGGTACCTTGTACGACACTAGTCCACAAATGTCGAGTATTATAGCTTGGGCTGTATTATATCCCAACATGTCAAACTTGGACGAAAATTCATTTCCATTGACTTGCTTCCGATCTCACCTTCATGAATTTACTCATCATCTGTTTGAAATAGCATAATCCTTATAATCTCTGAATAACCTTTACCTTGGATTGATGTCAAATACCTTACGACAAATTCAATGTACAATACTACATGGTCAACATTATCATAATTTAATACTGCAAAGTGTAACATCCATGTAATGTTATACTGCAAGGCGTAATATTATCGTAATATAATACTGCAGGACGTAACATCATCATAATATAATACCACGGGACGTAATATCGTCGTAATATTATAGGGCATAATATAGACATAATATTGCAGGGCGTAACATCATTCCCCCTTTGGAACATTTATCCTCTAATATTAACTGATGCTCTTATCAGTTTCATAACTTATAGCTCTTGTGAATACCTTAATACTCTCCTTGGCATTTAAGCAGTTGTTCTGTGAATAAATCCAAAGGCCAGAGCATTCTCCCCTTTAGGTCTCTTTCCCATGCCATGACTTGTAGTCGGAATCCTTCTAATTTTGTAACAGTGGATACCTTATATCATGACCTTTATGACTCTAACTTTGTAAGTATGCTTATGCGTCTCTTCTTTCCTTTTTCATTCAATTTTTAGCTATTACCGAAGTTCTTCGCTTGGTATTTTGTGGAACTTACGAATATTGCTATATCTTATTTCATACACCCGGTTATCCATCCGTATGAGTTTACTGCTTCTAAGTAGGGCATACTATACCATAACTCTTACCTCGATTTCTTGTTACTAAGGTCTGCTACCAAATTACAGGTTACTTTTATTTCTTATCTAATACGTATATATCTATGTCCTCTAATGCTTCCACATTACTGTTCATCGTAAGAATGATCGGTTAATCTAATCTCATCTCATACTTTGTAACTTTTATCGATTCATTATTGATTCACCTCAACATTGATCCATAATCTACCCCCATAACTTAAACTTTTATGTAGCACAGCCGCTAGGGTTCATATTTTATCGGGGAACACTTGAAATGATTATACTGATCCACCTAGAGCACTACCATGCTTTCATAACCGTATCTCACAGCATCCCAATGTGATTCACCTTGCGTGGGTACTTTAATCATGTCCAATTCATTAGATCACTTTCTTTTTTTCGTCATATCATTACTCAATCGAAGGCCCAAACATCATCCTTTGTCAATAAAAATTACACCCCCATTGTATTACCAGGTAATAATTCCATCTTTTCTAAATGCTATTAGTCTTAAACTCCTTTGAGTTCATTCAGGTTATAGTCAGCTTTGTATAACTTAGATAAACCATCTGCTCTTCTTGTTTTCATGGGCTTAATATTGAGGACTTATTCATTTTTGTTACCTTCTCACTCACTCATTCTTATCCTTACTCGTGCCTTCTAGAACCTTGTCGCATCACCATACAATAGCTTGCAACCTACACATATATATTTATATTACTTGTATCCTTCCTTCAACTTCCTTGCACCATATATTTCTTTGTGTTATTTTGGAAAATCAAGTGATACATCACATTGTCTCTAACTGTTCTTTTACTTTCTTAACTATACCTCTTGATACCTAGAAACCAAAGGCTATAAGATATGCCTTTGATGATGCTGCTATCATGCATGGATATTGAATCTCAACGCTTCTAGTCTTTTACCTAAAGTATGGACTACTCTCATCCTTCTATGCTTGCGTATTTCGTACGCTTTTAACTTTTACCTTTACTTACTTTAAAATATCACCTCACATTCTTCTATCTCTCGTTCATAACCTCCATCCCACACAGGTATAAATCATATCCGTCATTTGAAGCTCTATTATAGTGCTTGTACCTCTAGTGTCTATTCAATCCGGTGGGACCTCCATACTGAATTCTTTTGAGGCTGGTATTTTTCTAACTGGTTTTATCTTAGAGCTATCATAGAATATGGTTGTTGTATTAGCTCTCTTTCACCTCTAATATTAAGAATGGTTCTCTATGTTCTCAATCATGATTCCTATAACTTCTGGTTCCAATAATCAGATTCCTGATTTACTTCGTTGATGTAACTCTTTAATTTCCTACTTCTTCTGATCGCTCATTATGTCGGCTTAAGTTATCTCCTGATCTGTGGTTCATGGTATTAGTTATTCTATTTAGCCTTTTATGGGCATTGAGGAATATGGATGATACAATTTATGACCTAGGTTCAATTCTTTCTTTTAACGTATACCAGAATCTTCTACCGCTGTATATGATGCACATATAAAACTATGAACCCTTAAGTGTGTTTATAACGTAACCAAATTTGGATCATTGATTGAATAATTTCTTTCGTTCCATCTTAACTTTCTTTCAACGTAAGCTATTATTTTCCTGGTCTTTCTGCCTCTTGTTGCATCCATACTTAGCTTATCTTAATGCCCACACATGCCAGAGTTTTCGTGCAACTCATATGATCTCGAATATTACTTTTACTTTTACTTCCTGTTCCACTAGCCATGATAGGTGTCACTTTCCTTTGGAGTTCTTACAATGTTGTTGTGAGACTATTGTTACACGACCATTTCCTCTTTAGGTCGTTGTGCTTAGGTTGAATCCTTCTTCCTTATTTCCTCATCTAGTCATTTGATGTAATACTTAGGGAGAACCCTCGACTCCTGTAAAGCTGTGAGCTTATTGCAGACCTTTTGATGTCCTTCCTTGCTGATAATCATCCATAGTTGCTTACCTCCATGCCCTTGTACTCGTAAGGTTGCTTCTGAACAGATATTTTGACTGCCTTCCTAGTGTCACTTTCTTTTATCCTCATAACACTCATACGGTACCTTTGACTTGAATATATATCAAGTATTATAATGATATTATTCCGAGGCTAAATTCTCCATGTCAGGGTTTACTACATCTATCATGCATGATCTGCTGATTTGTCTGTAACTTCTTATCTAGTCATGACTAGGCTCTTTCTGAGTCAACTACTAACTACTCTTTGGCCAATTCTCATATCCATATTCCGCGTAATCTTTCATGGGTTATTTCTTTTATCTTAACTTAATGCACGTACTGGCTCCTTATCTATCAACAACATCCCAGGCAGGAACCCTTACTTCTTTTTCTTAACGTCGTGCTTACATAATATTCTGAAATAATAGAATATTTTTAACATTTGATCATCTTATCCCTTTCTTATTTTTATCGCATTCTTCCTTTATCATTCCATAGTTACTAGATCCACCTAATTCTAACTTAATGCCATGTCATTCCATATTCCCCCCTTTTGGGGAGTACTAAGGGTTGGAACCACGGCGATCTACCTATATATGTGTCATATTTTCATATTTGGTGTCTTTTCACAGTACGATGACGCTTACTCGCCTTGTGGTAATCCTTCTATACCAAGGATACCAAAATTCCTTACTCGCGAGGGTTACACTTACTATAACTAGCACATAGAGTCCCTTAAGTTTAACTTTTCTCACATCGCTTTCTTTAAGGAAGCATTTTCCTAAATGACCATCCTCTAAATTTCTCATGAATCTTCTTTTTTTTGTCCATTCTATTATCACCAGAACGCAATATGAAATTTTTGTGATGTCGACCATTTTCAAATCACCCAGTCCCTAATCATATTTAATTTTTCTTGTTCGCCAGCCTACATTAATTCTATTATTCTAGGGTCTAATTTTTCTTTCTAGTAATCATGTTAGAGTCACGAACTTATTTCTTGAAATGAGGATGTGACTTTATGGCCTATACTCTTCTGTTATCTCAAGTCTTGCACCTCTCATCCTTTCCTTCACTTGACTTTTGACTCTATAATAGTGACATTTATTTGATCTACTGTTATCATCCATGCAACACATTTTACTCATAATGATTCAGTAACTCTCTTCATATTTCCCACTAACATTTATGTCTATCACTTTATTTTAAAAACGCAAACAAGACATTCTTTTACTTTTAGCTCCCCTTTCTCCACCCATTTTCTCTTCGGGTTGCCTATCTTTATAATTTTTTAATACTCTATTCTTCATATTTATTTGTATTTTTCTAGAGTGCACCATCTGGGTGTCTCACAAGGAAATATATTGGCTAATTTGAAATGCCCTTCAAAAATGCCAACTAAGACAAACAATCCATTCACCATTTTGGGTTACTCTAACCCCAGTCGGATCCTGATATCCATTACTTCTCTTAAACTATACTTGTTAGCCCACATAGACTATAGTTAAGATGGTTGTGGTCAATTATACATACCTCTGTTACGGTTGAAGGTAACTCAAAAGGTTTATATTCCTATGCCTGAATTGTAAATACTAATAATCTTCATTAACTGGGCGCATCGTACCCTTCTTCATCTTTCTTATTTCACTTATTGAAACTTGTATCTATCTTCTAAATCTCTCATTCCTTTTTCCGTAAGAGTGGATAGACATTCTTTCCTTAGGGATCCATATCAATAAGCTTACACATCTTAGTATACACATGATCTGCTAAATACCTCATATTTATCCAGCATGATGCAAAAATTGACTTCCTCTTACTCAACTCTTCCACAACTATATCTCTTACCAACCGTCTTCTAGATATAGGCGTCGTCGTATTATAAATAGGATAGAGTTTAGGAAATGGAGTTCTTACAACTGAGCTCTACCACACGATCGATAGTAAGAAGCAAGAGTGACAGTTCTAAATGCCATTTAGCCTCTTACTTATAAGTGTGGTGCACGACACACCAATAGACTAGACTCTACTAGATACAACTTGTAGACTCCTTAGGACAGAACTGCTCTGGTACCACTTTTGTCACAACACAAATCGATGGGCCGAGCCGGGCACCCAGTACCTTACTCAACCGAGTACCTACAAAATATATCTTTTCATGTCATACTATCATAGATAACTAACCTGGAAGGCTGCCGTGGGAAAAGTAGAATGCAACATGTGATATCAACTTATACACAATACATACTGGCCTATAAGACTAAAATAACCGCTCGTACACTAAACATAGGCCAACAAGGCCATACAATCGTCTATGTACAAGACATCTATATACAAGCCTCTAAGAAAACATAATTTTCATAAAGATTGGAACAGAGTCCCACCATACTAAATAAATACACGTCTAAATTATACTAACCAAACATGCAATTCCGAAGCAAATGGAGCGCACCAACATCTTCCGCTAAGTTGATAGCCTACTTGGAGGGCTCTCGATCTGTCGAACGAGACCTGCGGGCAAGAAACGCAGTGTCCCTAGGGAAAAAGATACGTCAGTACGAATATTGTACCGAGTATGTAAGCACATAAATAAGTACATAACAGCCATGAAAGAAATATAGAATAACATGCAAGTCTGGATAACTCTCTAATTCATGAAATAATTATTGTGTCATACATATGCATATGAATGCCATATCGTGCATAGGTACATGTGTTCATAATATCACCAAACTTATGAGGGCATCCCATCATATCATCTCGGCTACTGTGGATAAAATCATTAACGTATACTAGCAGATCAGGTGGTGGTGCGTATATAACGTCATAACTTTTTTCATATCCCATATTATACATATAAATAAGCGTATATAATGTCATATGGTAATGGGTTAATATGCATGTATAAATACATGAAATGCATATGAAATACGTTAATAAAAAATTTCTCGGTACGTCATAAGACCAACATGCCTCTGATTAATACCATGAAACAAACTTTATCAACATACGTATTTTTAATACCCATGAACAGATGATAGAATCATATGACACATGGGGAATCAATAACATAGCATCTCTAGTATTTCTAGAAATAGAGTCATTTATGGAAATTATGAATTTGCTCATTTCATTCGTGTTGAATAAATCATGCCAAAAAGAAGGAAAAAATAGCCTTAATATACCTGAGTCGATTCTCTTAACAATTTCACTAACAGACATTACTTGAGATAAAATACGTGACGAAAAAATTGAAATAAGGAATAATCTGTATGAGATGTATCAAAACAATAACGTTGCTATTGCAAAATCATCTTTGTTCCAACTCTTTCTCAAGTGAATTAGCTTAACGTTATGCATGGAAGCTTGTTGAAACCCTTCTTAAGAGTTGTTTAGAGTTAATGTTGAAATGGAAGGCTTTTGGCTGATATGTATAACATCACAAATATATGGAAATCTTGGTTGGAACTCTTGGAATTCACGTTACAAGTGTAGGTAGAGTGTGGTTGATATTCTTTTTATAAGACTTTAAATGGCATGACTGAGCCATTTACGACTAAAATGTGCCACATTTTCAATCATAGATAAGAGTTATAATTTGGACAAGATTTTGCTGCCACGTTACCTTTCCTTAGTCTTTATCCCAAAGACCTCAATTAACCATCCACCACTCCTTAATTACTTATTAATTTCCCACGAATCCAATATTTAACCAATTACCCACATAATTAAGAATTATCTCAAATTACTTAAAATATTACTCACTTTTTACATATATTATACACCTTACTGTTATGGTCATGTGGTACATTATATGACACTAGTCCATAAATATAGAATATTTTAACTTGGGCTGTATTTTATCCCAACATATCAAACTTGGACGAAAACTCATTTCCTTTGACTTGCTTCCGATCTCACCTTCACGAATTTACTCATCATTTGTTTGAAATAGCATAATCCTTATTATATTTGAATAAACCTTTCCTTGGACTGATGTCAATTACCTTACGACAAATTCAACGTACAATACTACAGGGTGCAACATTATCGTAATTTAATACTGTAAAGCGTAACATCATCGTAATATAATACTGTAAGGTAATATTATCGTAATATAATACTGCAGGACATAACATCATCGTAATATAATACTGCAGGACGTACTATCGATGTAATATTGTGGGGCGTAATATATGTCATGACTCAAACCGATGGGTCGCGACAGGTGCCTGAGTCTTTCCTGTCAAACACCCCTAAGCACGCGTCTAAGATATGAACCTGAATAACATCTGTTGAATTATAAAAATAACATACATGTAGAAAATCTTCCGTCAAGGCATATGTACATATACAGTCAGAATACAGTAGGCGAGCCGCAAGGCTGCTACAGACAACTATACATCCAGAATTGAAAGCCAAGGCCATAAATAATCCAACTAGAAATATTGTCTACATACCTCTAATAGAAATATAACTGTACAAAGGCAGGACTGAGACACGTCATACATATATATATCAATCCTCGGCAGTGTATACTTGTTCTTTCTCGTCACCTTTTTCAACTGCCGGTAATCAATGCACATCCTCATCGACCCATCCTTTTTCTTCATGAATAACACTGATGCACCATAAGGTGATACACTGGGTATAGTAAAACCCTTATCAGGCAAGTCCTGAAGCTTCTCCTTCAACTCTTTTAATTCTGGCGGGGCCATGCGATACGGCAGAATGGAAATAGGATGAGTGTCCGAAGCCAGATCAATACAGAAATCAATATCCCTGTCGGGCTGTATACCTGACAAGTCTGAAGGGAAATCTCGGGGAATTCCCCAACAATAGAAACAGAGTTAATAGATGGAACCTCTGTGTTGGAGTCGTGAAAATACGCCAGATGTGCTAGACACCCCTTTTCGACCATACGTCGAGCCTTGACATACGAAATAATACTACGGCTGGCATGACCTTGGGTCCCTCTTCACTCAAGTTGGGGAAAATTTAGAAAGGCCAAGGTCACGGTCTTGGCATGACAATCCAAAATGATATGATACGGGGACAACCAATCCATCCCCACTATGACGTCGAAGTCCACCATATCTAAGAGCAATAAGTCGACACGGGTCTTAAGACCCTCAAATACCACCACACATGAAAGATGCACTCGGTCGACCATTATAGAATCACCAATCAGTATAGACACATATACAGGAATACCCAAAGCCTCACTAGGCATAATTAAATAGGGTGCAAAATAGGATGACACATACATATACGTAGATCTTGGATCAAATAACATAGAATCACCCCGATCACAGACCAGAATAGTACCTGCAATCACAGCATCTGATGACTCGGCCTCTGGCCTGGCCGACAAAGCATAACAACGGGGTTGGCCCCCCCTCCCTGAACTGTGTCCCTAGGGCAATCGACTACTGGCTGACCCCTACCTCTGGCGGTCCGAGCTCCACCTCTACGGTCTCTACCTCTATGATCCCTACCCCCGCCTCTAGCTAGCTGGGCAGCCTGTGGATCACCTACTGCCTGACTCGAAGCTCGAAGGCAAAACTTAACAATGTGACTCGGGACACCACAACCATAACATGCCCTCGGCTGCTGGCCCTGTCGACCTGTATGTCCTCCTATGAAGCACTAAAATGGCAGTGTACTGATGGAGGCTGGTGGTGCACTGAAGGACTGCTGATCTGAATAACAAGGTTCAGGACCACCACCGTCTGAGGTACCATGAGAAACTTGAAGTGTCCACTCAAAGGGCCCCTGAGGGTGGCCTCTGTTGTATGCATCCCTACCTCCAGATGAGGTACCACTGAACCTACTAGAATGGAGAGGCCTCTTATCTGACCCCTGACTACCCCCTCGTACAAGTGCCATCTCTGCCCGACGGGCCGCATTGGCCGCGTCCTGAAAAGAAATATCACTACCAACTCTCATGGCCATCAGAAGGCGGACCGGCTGAATCAATTTGTCAATGAATCTTCGGAACCTCTCTCTCTCTCTGTAGGGAGTATCACAACTTCATGGTGTGGCAAATCAATAATCTACTCTCATGCTATGTATATGTAATAGAGCTCTGCTGGAGGCACTCAAACTGCCTACGAAGTGCCTCCCGCTGATTGACGGGGAGAAACTTCTCCAAGAATAACTCCGTGAATTGATCCCATGTCAAAGATGGAGACCTTGCTGGTCTAGATAGGCAATAATCCCTTCGACAAATCTTGGCGGACCCTGCAAACCTGAAAGTGCAAAAAATCGACCCCGTTGGTCTCCACAATACCCATAGTCCTGAGGATCTCATGACAACTGAATAAAAAATCTTGGGGATCCTTCGATGAAGCACCACTGAAAGTGGTGGTGAAAATCTTATAGAACCGATCAAGTCTCCAAAAAGCATCCGAAGACATGACATGGCCGCTCCATCACCGACCTGAGCTGTAATACCTGTCTGAGCTGCCACTGCGGGTTGAACCACTAGAACCTGGGTCCGAGGAGCTGCTTGCTCCGGAGTACGCGTAGCAGGAGTCTGAACCCCTCCTCCAGCCTGAGAAGTGGCTGGTGCTACCGGCAACAGACCTGCTCTAGTGACGCTATCCATAAAGCCTGTTATACAGACTAGAGCATCCTAGAGATACGGGGAAAAAATCACCCCTCATGGGACCTGAGCTGGGCCCACTGGTGCTACTGGGTTTGGAACCTCCTCATTAAAGACAATATGAGGCTCCACCTCTGGAACGGCTGCCTGGGGCTAAGCCCTGCCCCTACCACGACCTCGGCTCCTGCCCCTCGCGGGAGCTGCTGCTGGGGGCTCTGGCTGCTGCGCGGTAGAAGAAGACGCACGTGTTTTCGCCATCTGCGAAAGAATAGAGTAGAACGACAATCATTATTTGAGACACTAAATCGCACGACAAGAGTGAACAAATGAAATTTTCCTAACTCATTAGCCCCTAGGGGATAAATACAGATGTCTCTGTACCAATCTCTCAGACTCTACCGAGCCTGTCCATGAGTTTTGGGACCCAAGTAACCTAGGGCTCTGATACCAACTTGTCACGACCCGGATTTCCCCCATCAGGAGTCGTGATGGGCCTACTGTCGGAGCTAGAAAAGCCAGCTTAAACATACATTTTTCAACTTTTATTCAACAAGATAATAATGATAAATTATAAATTCAAGAGGAAGTCTCAATTTAATATAAACCAAAGGAAATGCAAGAAAAATTAATATCAACCTCTACCCAAGATTTAGTGTCACAAAGTTCACAGACTACTATGAAATTCTACAAATAAGAGTCAGAAAGAAAATACATAGAAAGTCTGTTTCGATACTATGAAAATAAACATAAGTAAAATAGATAAGACTCAGGGCCCGCACTCGCCAGCGAACTACCTAGGAGTCTCTGGACTGAAGGCACGCTCCCAATCTACTGTTGCTGCGGTCCGTAGGCTACTCCCAAATATGTGCACAAAAAGGGCACAGAAGTGTAGCATCAGCACAACCGACCCCATGTGCTTGTATGTGCCTGACCTAACCCCGGTGAGGTAGTGAAGAGGCTTGATCGGGCCTACCACAATTAACCTGTACAGATATATGTGCAATAACGAAAGATATACATAATTTAAACAAATAATGGAGAAGGGACATACTGTGGGGTGTAACAATTTAGATATAAGACCAACAAACAAAAGATGGAAAATGAATAACTAACATCAATAAAAGAGATAGCAAGTAAATCAACGACTACACTGCACCGACCTTCGTTCTTTTGCTCTCAATTCTCACCAAACTGTAAAATATAGTGCACGGTATCGCCCTTCGTGCTTTTCCTCACATAACTCTCATATCAAGGCACGGAAAGACCTTTCTGCTCAATTAATCAATACACGGCACGGAAAGATCCTTCATGCATAATTATCGAAACATGGCACGTAAAGACCCTTTATGCATAAGTATCAAACATGGCACGGAAAGACCCTCCGTGCATATCGCTCTTCCTCGCCCAATCACTGGTCACAATGAATCAGGGAAAGGAATATACAACAAGATTAAACATCCCGGTAAGGGAGAACAAATCAATAGTAAGTCTCATAAAGGGAAAACAAGCCAACCTTAAGTCCCGGCAAGGGAAGAAAATACCACGCTTCCTTCTTTAACTCATTTGCTTCTCAACTATTACTTCATAATCAACTTAACAAGTAATCAACTCAATTATTTTACATCTTTCGAATTTAGAAGCAACTACGACTCACGGTCATACTAGACTCGGCGCATAGGTAACCATCACCATACCTATACACCGACTCCACATAGAACATAGAAAATAATGTCCTAATCCTATTCCCTCAAGCCAAAGTTAGATAAAAAACTTACCTCGTAAGCTCCAAACTCAAATCACGCCTCTAGGATATATTCACCCCTCGAATTCGCAACAAAACCGCTCGAATATAGTCATAAGTTACCAAAATATATCAACAAATGCTAGTTAAATCAATTTGAATGCATAAGAATGAATTTTCTAAAGTTTTGCCCAAAAATTTCCAAAATGCCCCCGGGTCCACGTTGTCAAAACCCGAGGTTCGAACCAAACCCGGTTACCCATTCCCACGCGAATCCAAATATATGATTGGTTTTTAAATCCGACCTCTAATCAGGGTCCAACTTCCCAAATTTTGAAAGACTTAAGTCCAACCCACAACCCCAACTTTTCATTTGTGAAAACCTTTTATTGAAGTTAAAATAATGTTAAAAGATGTTAAGGAGTAAGGAAATTAAGTTACAAATTACTTACCAATCTTTTTGAGAAGAAAAGTTGTATGGAAAATTGCTCCTTAGGTTTTGGGTATTGAAAAGTCGAAAAAATGGTTGAAACTTTTGGGCTTTTATACCTTTCAGAGGACCGAGCGCGAACCGCACAAAAATGTGCTGCAGTCGCGCCGAGTGGCATGAATAACTGGGGCTTCTCTGAACCCCTCGCAGCGCAGACCGCACTATTTTGGTGCGCGGCCATGCTGGTTAGACAGAATCCCTAGCCTGACTCAGACACACGGACGACACAGAAGTGCCTCGCGGCAATGTGGCTCCAGCGCGGACCCCGGGGAAATGACCGCGGCCGCACTGGTGTCTGCAACACCAAGACATGCTTTTTTATAAGCCTAATACCTCCCGGGCCTCACCCAAAACTCACCCGAGCCCTCGGGGCTCCAACCAAATACACACACTAACTCAATAACATCCTACGCACATAGTCAAGCGACTAAATCGCTAAAATATCATCAAAATCAATAAATGAAACCTCAAAGTCATCATTTTCCTTCCAAAGTTCATAAACTTCCAACTTCAGATATTTAGGTCCGCAACACATCAAACGACGTCTGATTTTTACCAAATTTCACTAGAAGCGCTTAAACAATATATGAGACTTGTACCGGGTGACGGAACCAAAATACGAGCCTGATGCCTATATTTTCTAACTCATTCTCAGTTTAATTTTTCATATCATTTTCAGATAAACAATTTCTTTCAAAAAACTCGTACTTGGGCCTGGGACCTCGTATTTCGATTCTGGGAATACGCACGGGTCCTATTTTTCCCTACGGACCCTCTGAGATCGTCACATCACGGGTCTGGGTCTGTTTATCCAAAATGTTGACCGAAGTCAAATATATATATATTGTTATCAAAATTCATAGATTTTAACACAAAACTCATATATTTCCACATAAAACAATTTCGGCTTCGCGCCCGGACAGCGCACGCAAATCGTAGAAACCAAATAAAAGTTTTTAAGACCTCGAAAGCACGAAGATATAGAGAATTATTGTAATGACCCCTTTGGGTCGTCATATATATATATATATATATATATATATATATATATATATATATATATAGTACAACCTTCACGAATTTAGTCATCACTTGTTTGAAATAGCATAATCCTTAAAATATTTGAATAATCTTTTTCTTGGACTGATGTCAAATTACCTTACGATAAATACAACATACAATATTACAGTGTGGAACATTATCGTAATTTAATACTGTAAAGCGTAACATCATCGTAATGTAATACTGTAAGGTAACATTATCGTAACATAATACTGCAGCACATAACATTATCTCAATATAATACTTCGGAACGTACTATTGATGTAATATTGTGTCACGACCCGGATTTACCCACCATCGGGAGTCGCGATGGCGCCTACTGTAGAAGGTAGGCAAGCCAACCCCTTATTAATCCTTTTCACAATAACCTTAATCTAAAGCAAATTAAATACTAAAATAATTAATTAAAAAACGCGGAAGACTTTTAGCAATAATAGAAATGACAATAATGCAGAAATTAACAGCATACATCTACCCAGTATATGGTGTCACTACTCACGGACGACTAAAAGAGTACTAAAAACAACAGTCAGAAAGAAATACATAACATGTCTTTTTTATACAATTAAACAAACTGAGAGAAATAGATAGAGGAGACTCGGGGCCCGCGAACGCCAGCGAACTACCTCAGAGTCTCTAAACTGAAGGATCGCCCCCTGACTACTGCTGCGGCCCGTAGGCTGTGTCCTGACCTGTGCAAAAAAGGCACAGAAGCGTAGTATCAGGACAATCGACCCCATGTGATGGTAAGTGCCCGACCTAACCTCGGCGAGGTAATGACGAGGCTAAACCAGACCTACCACAACCAACCTCTACAGATATATGCAATAACAAAAAGAGAACAAGAATTTAAACAAATAAAAGGGAAAGGGGACATGCGCGGGAGTAGCAGTTCAATTATAACTTCTACAATCAAGAGATGGAACTGAATAAATAATAATTAAATAAGAAAGTCAATGAATCAACAACTGCATGGCATCACCCTTCGTGCTTTTACTCTCATTCCTCACCAAAACGGTCAAATATAATGCACGGCATCACCCTTCTTGCTTTTACTTTTATTTCTCACCAAGAATATCAAATACAAGGCACAGAAACACCTTTCATGCTTTTACTCTCGATACACAGTGCACGGCATCACCCTTCGTGTTGTTACTCTCAATAAACAAAGCATGGCATCACCCTTCGTGCTTTTACTCTCATATACATAGTGCACGACATCACCTTTCGTGCGTTTACTCTCTCTTCCTCAGCCAATCAACGGTCAAGCAAAACATCCCGGCAAGGGAGAATAATTCAACAATGAATCCCAGCAAGGGAATACAACTCAAAAATAGGTCCCGGCAAGGGAAAAGTACCAAAAATTCCTCTGTAGTTCATTTACTTCTCAACTTTCACTTCATAGTTCATGTAACAAGTAAATTGTCACAATTGTTCACTTCTTTTGCATTTTTAATAACAAATGTGACTCACGGTCATGCTTCACTCGGGCGCATAGGTAACCGTCACCATACCTATACACCGACTCCACGTAGTACATAACAAATATCAACCTAATCCTATTCCCTCAAACCAAAGTTAGATCAAACACTTACCTCGAAAGCTTCCAACTCAACTCACTCCTCTAGAATAGCTCTAGCCCTCGAATTAGCCTCAAAACCGGTCTAATCTAACCACAATTTACTCAAATGTATCAACAAATGCTAGTTAAATCAATTTGAATGCATAAGAATGAAATTCCCATAGTTTTTACCGAAAATTCCCAAAATGCCCCCGAGCCCACGTGGTCAAAACTCGAGGTTAGAACTAAAACCGGGTTACCCGTTCCTCTACGAATTCATATATGCAATTTAATTTGAAATAGGACCCCAAATGGAGGACCAAATCCCCAATTTTATGAAAACCTAGGTTCTACCCCAAATCCTCATTTTTACCCATTGAAAGCTTTGATTTAAGTTGAAATCATGATAAAAGATGTTAAAGTTTGAAGAAATTGAGTAAAAGTTGACTTACAAGTGATTTGGGAGAGAAAGAGTCGAGAGAAAATTGCCAATGGAGGTTTGGGTTTTGAAAATATGAAAAATGAAGTTTGAAATAGGTTAAGTATAAGTTGCAGAGTTGTAGATGTCGCAAATGCGATATTGATTTCGCATTTGCGAACTAGGCATAATTAAAGGGGACCTCGCATTTGCGAGAAATTGTTCGCAAATGCGAAATGGGTAGGGAAAAGGAGGAACTCGTATTTGTGAGAAATGGTTCGCATTTGCGAACCCATGGCTTAGGCGGGGGTAGTCACATTTATAAGATTTGACTTCGCATTTGCTAAGTCTGGTTGCAAAGGGGGAGGATCGCAATTACGAGATGAATTTCGCATTTGCGAAGACTGGCCAAACAAGGAGGGTCGCATTTGCGAGATTATTCCTCGCATTTGCGAAGAAGTTGGAAAAAGGGGGGAGTTCGCATTTACGAATAAGTCTTCGCAAATGCGAAGATTGCAGATACCAGCGGTTAAAAATGTTTCAAATGAGCCTAACACCTATCCGAATCTCAACCGAGCCTTCGGGGCTCCAACCCAAACATGCACCCTACCTCAAAAACATCCTACGGCTTACTCGTGCGATCAAATAGCCAAAATAACATCAAAATCAAAGAATCAACCTCCAAAACTCATGATTTTTATTTCAAAGTTCAAAACTTTCAAATTCTCCATTTTTAGTCCGAAACATGTCAAACGACGTCCATTTTCAACCAAACTTTACAGGTAGCGCTTAACGCTCATTTAAGACTTGTACCGGGCATCAAAAAACAAAAATACGAGCCCGATACTATCACTTTTGATCAATTTTTATTTTCATTTTTCCTTTAGCATTTTCAGAAATCAATTTCACATAAAAGCTCCATACCCGGGCCTAGGACCTCGGATTTTGATTCTGGTAATATGCCCGGGTCCCAAATTTCCTTACGGACCCTTCGAGACCGTCACATCACGAGTCTGGGTCCGTTTTCCAAAACATTGACCAAGGTCAACTATAGCAATATTATTATCAAAATTCATAGTTTTTAACACATAATTCAAATATTTCCACATAAAAATATTCCAGCTTCGCGCCCGCAATGTTTATGCAAATAGAGGCAACCAAAAAGGGGGTTTTAAGGCCTCAGAAGCTTAAGGAAAGGGAGATCTACGGTGATGACCCTTGGGTCGTAACATCCTTCACCTCTAAGACAACCGTTCGTCCTCGAACGAAAAAAAGAAAGATTTACCTGAGTCGGGGAATAGATGGGGATAACGACTACGCATATCAGACTCGGACTCCCAGGTTGATTCCTCAGGAGGCTGACCTCTCCACTGGACACACACTGAAGGAAAACTTTGCAACCTCAACTATCAAACCTGCCAGTCAATAAATAGCTACCCACTCCTCCTCATATGACAGATCTTTGTCCAATGGGACAGTACTGAAATATAACACGTGGGTGGGATCACCATGATACTTGTGAAGCATGGATACATGAAAAATTGGGTGCACAACTGACAAACTAGGCGGCAATACAAGTCTATAAGCCACATTCCCACACGGTCGAGAATCTCAAATGGGCCAATATACCTAGGGCTGATCTTGCCCTTCTTTCCAAACCTCATCACACCCTTCATAGGCGATACACGAAGTAATACCTGCTCACCAACCATAAAAGCAACATCCCTGACCTTACGATCTGCAAAACTCTTCTGCCTAAACTGAGCTAACCGAAGTCTGTCCTGAATGATCTTGACCTTATCCAAGGCCTCCTGTACCAAATTTTTACCCAATAACCAAGCCTCTCCCGGCTCAAACCATCCGACTGGGGACCGGCACCGCCTACCATACAACGCCTCAAATGGAGCCATCTGAATACTAGAGTGGTAGTTGTTATTGTAGGCGAACTCTGCTAAAGGCAAGAATTGGTCCCATGAGCCTCCAAAATCAATAATGCAGGATTAGAGCATATCCTCAAGAATTTGAATAGTCCTCTCGGTCTAACCGTCCATCTGAGGGTGAAATGTTGTACTCAACTGGACCTGGGTGCCCAACTCATGCTGCACCGCTCTCCAGAAATGCGAGGTAAACTGCGGACCCCAATCCGGAATAATAGACATGGGAACAATGAAGGAAAACGATCTCCCTGATATAAATCTCAGCATACCTCTCGGATGAATAGGTGGTGGAAACTGGGATGAAATGCGCTGACTTAGTCAGCCTATCAACAATAACCCATATAGCAAAACTTCTTCCGAGTCATCAGAAGGCCAGTAACAAAATCCATGGTGATTCTCTCCCACTTCCACTCAAAAAGTTCAATCTTCTGAAACAACCCACTGGGCCACTGATGCTCGTACTTAACCTGGTGACAATTCAGACTATGAGCCACATATGCAACAATGTCTTTCTTCATTCTACGCCACCAATAATGTTGTCTCAAATCCTGATACATCATCGCGGCGCCCGCGTGAATAGAATAGCGAGAACTGTGGGCCTCCGCTAAGATCGACTCTTGAATACCATCAACGTTGGGCACACAGACTCGCCCGTGCAACCTCAATATGCCATCATCTCATCTCCTTGGCACCTCACCTCTGCACCATGTCTCTCAGGACACACAAATGGAGATCATCAAACTGCAGCTCCCGGGTATGCTCCATCAATGACGAGCGAGCAACCGTGCAAGCTAACACCCTGCTGGGCTCAGAAATATCCAATCTCACAAATCTATTGGCCAAGGCCTGAACATCCCAGGCAAGCGGTCTCTGGCTGACCGGAATATATGCAAGACTACCCATGCTGGCAGATATTCTACTCAATGCATCGGCCACCACATTGGCCTTCCCTGGGTTGTATAAAATAGAAACATCATAATCTTTTAACAAATCCAACCACCTCCGTTGTCTCAAATTCAACTCTTTCTGCTTGAACAAGTACTGAAGGCTCTTGTGATTTGTGTACACCTCACACGTCACACCATACAAATAATGCCACCAGATCTTCAAGGCATGAACAATGGTTGCCAACTCGAGGTCATAAACTGGATAATTCTTCTCGTGGATCTTCAACTACCTCAAAGCATATGCTTTGACCTTTCCATTCTGCATCAACACTATGCCAAGTCTGATGCGGGAAGCATCCCAATATAAAGTATAAGGCCCAGATCCCGTGGCAAGATCAATACCGGTGCCATAGTCAGAGTTGTCTTGAGCTTCTGGAAGCTCGCCTCGCACTCATCTGACAACCTAAACTTGGCACCCTTCTGAGTCAATCTAGTCATCAGGGCTGCGATGGGTGAAAATCCCTCCACAAAACATTTGTAGTAACCAGCTAACCCTAAGAAGCTCCGAATATCTGTAGCTGAAGCTGGTCGAGGCCAGTTCTTGACTACCTCTATCTTCTTCGGGTCTACCTGAATACCCTCTACTGATACAACATGACCCCGGAATGCTACTGAACTCAACCAAAATTCACACTTTGAAAACTTGGCATTCAACTGGCTATCCTTCATAGTCTGAAGAACCAGTCTGAGGTGCTTCTCATGTTCCTCCTAACTGCGGGAGTATACCAAGATATCATTAATGAATACAATCACAAATAAATCCAAGTAAGGCCTGAACACCCGGTTCATCAACTCCATGAATGTTGCCGAGGCATTGGTCAACTCAAACGATATGACCAAAAACTCAAAATGCCTATACCGAGTACGAAATGTTATTTTAGGGAATCCTTAGCTGATGATAACCAGACCTCAAATCTATCTTCAATAACACCATGGCACCCTGGAGATAGTAAAACAAATCGTCAATCCTCAGCAGTGGATACTTGTTCTTTATGGTCACCTTGTTCAACTGTCGGTAATCAATGCACATCCTCATCGACCCGTCCTTTTTCTACACAAACAACACTGGTGCACCCCAAGGTGATACGCCGGGTCTAATGAAACCCTTATCAAGCAAGTCTTGAAGCTGCTCCTTCAACTCTTTAAACTCTAGCAGGGGCATGCGACACGGCGGAGTAGAAATAGGTTGAGTGTCATGAGCCAGATCAATACAGAAATCAATATCCCTGTCGTGCGGCATACCCGGCAGGTCTAAAGGAAAAACCTCGAGGACTTCCTGAACAATAGGGACAGAATAGATAGATGGAACCTCTACGCTGGAGTCGCGAACATACGCCAAATATGATAAACACCTCTTCTCAACCATACGTCGAGCCTTGACATACGAAATAACACTACGGGTGGCATGACCTGGGGTCCCTCTCCATTCAAGTCGGGGCAAATTGGGCAAGGTCAAAGTCACGGTCTTGGGGTGACAATCCAAGATAGCATGATACGACGACAACCAATCCATCCCCAATATAACATTGAAGTCCACCATGTCTAAAAGCAATAAGTCGACACGGGTCTCAAGACCCTCAAAGATCACCACACAAGAACGATGCACTCGGTCAACCACAATAGAATCACCAATCGGTGTGGACACATATACAGAAATACCCAGAGCCTCACTAGGCATGATCAAATAGGGTGCAAAATAGGACTACACATAAGAATAAGTAGATTCCGGATCAAATAATACTGAAGCCCCCATCACAGACTAGTATAGTACATGTAATCACAACATCAGATGACTCGGCCTCCGATCTGGCTGGCAATGCACAACAACAGAGCTGGGCCCCACCTCCCTAAACTGCATCTCTAGGATGATCTGCTTTGAGCTTACCCATACCTCTAGCTGTCCGAGCTCCACCTCTACGATCTCTCCATCCACCTCTATGATCCCTACCCCCGCCTCTAGCTGGCAGGGCGGCCTGTGGATCACATGCTGCCTGAATCCTAGGGCGAGGACCCTGCTGCTGAGAACTACTCGAGGCTCGAGGGAAAAATGTGACAACATGACCTATGTCACCACAACCATAACATGCCCTCGGCGGCTGAGATTGCTAGCCTTGTCGACCGGTATGTCCTCCCCTAAAGCTCTAAAGTGGCGGTTCACTGATGGGGGCTGGGGGTGTGCTGAAAGACTGGTGATATGAATAATACTCTTGATGGCCACCACCGCTTGGTGTACCATGAGAAACCTGAAGTGCTGACTGGAAAGGTCGCTGGGGATAGCCTCTGTCATTGAAATCCCTACCTCCATATGAGGTACCACTAAATTTTCCAGAATGTTGAGGCCTCTTGTCTGAACCCTGACTACCTCCTCGAGCCAATTCTATCTCCACTCGGCGGGCCGCATTGGCCACCTCCTGAAAAGTAATATCACTACCAACTCTCATAGCCATCTGAAGGCGAATGGGCTGAATCAATCCATCAATGAACCTCCGGACCCTCTCTCGATCTATAGGGAGTATCACTACTGCATGGCGTGCCAAGTCAACAAATCTGGTCTCATACTGTGTAACTGTCACGGAACCCTGCTGAAGGCGCTCAAACTGCCTACGAAGTGCCTCCCGCTGAGTGACGGGGAGAAACTTCTCCAAAAATAACTCTGCAAACTGATCCCATGTCAAAGCCGGTGACCATGCTAGTCTAGATATGCAATAACCCCTACACCAAGTCTTGGCGACACTACAAGCCTGAAAGTGCAAAAATCAAGCCCATTGGTTTCTACTATCCCCATAGTCCTGAGGCCCATTGGTTTCTACTATCCCCATAGTCCTGAGGATCTCATGACAACTGTATAGAAAGTCCTGGGGATCCTCCGATGAAGCACCGCTGAAAGTAGTAGTGAAAATCTTGGAAAACCGATCAAATCTACACAAAGCATCCGAAGAGATGGTTGTCCCATCTCCGTATTGAGCTATAATGCCTGTCTGAGCCGCCATTGCGGGCTGAACCAATGGAACCTGAGTCTGGGGAGCTACCTGCTCCGGAGTACGTGTAGCAGGAGTGTGAAACCCTCCTCCAGCCTGAGAAGTGGCTGGTGCTACTGGCAACAATCCCGCTCTAGAAACACTGTCCATAAAGCCTGCTATGCGGACAAGAGCATCCTGAAGATCCAAAGAAAACATCACTCTTCTTGGGACCTGAGGTGGGCCCACTGGAGCTAGTGGAGCTGAAACCTCCTCATCAAAGTCAAGATGAAGCTCCACCTCTGGAACTGCTGCCTGGGGCTGAGCTCTGCGCCTATCACAGCCTCTGGCACGGCCTCGGCCCCTGCCCCTCGCTGGAGCTGCTACTGGGGGCTCGGGCTGCTGCCAGGAAGAAGAAAACGCACGTCTTCTCGCCATCTGCGAAAGAAAATAGTAGAACGACAATCAATATTTGAGAAACAGAATCGCACGACAAGAATGAACAAAGTGAGACTTTTCCTAACTCTGTAACCTCTGGGGGATAAATACAGACATCTCCGTACCGATCCCTCAGACTCTAGCGAGCTTGTCTGTGAGTTGTGAGACCCAAGTAACCTAGTGCTCTGATACCAACTTGTAACGACCCGGATTTACCCACCATCAGGAGTCGTGATGCAGCCTACTGTCGAAACTAGGCAAGCCAACCCCTTATTAATCCTTTTCACAATAACCTTAATCCAAAGTAAATTAAATACTGAAATAATTAATTAAAACATGCGGAAGACTTTTAGCAATAATAGAAATGACAATAATGCGGAAATTAACAACATACATCTACCTAGTATCTGGTGTCACTGCTCACAGACGACTAAAACAGTACTAAAAATAACAGTCTGAAAGAAATACATAACATGTATGTTTGATACAATTAAACAAACTAAGAGAAATAGATAGAGGAGACTCGGGGCCGGCAAACGCCAGCGAACTACCTGAGAGTCTCTGGACTGAAGGATCGCCCCGTGACTAAAGCTGTGGTCCGTAGGATGTGTCCTGGCCTGTGCACAAAAAGGCACAGAATCGTAGTATCAGCATAGCGGACCCCATGTGCTAGTAAGTGCCCGGCCTAACCTCGGCGAGGTAGTGACGAGGCTAAATCGGACCTACCACAACCAACCTGTACAGATATATGCAATAACAGAAAGAGAACAAGAATTTAAACAAATAAAAGGGAAAGGGGACATGCGGGGGAGTAGCAGTTCAATTATAACTTCTACAATCAAGAGATGGAACTGAATAAATAATAATTAAATAAGAAAGCCACTGAATCAACAACTTCACGGCATCACCCTTCGTGCTTTTACTCTCATTTATCACCAAAACGGTCAAATATAACGCACGGCATCACCCTTCGTGCTTTTACTCTCTTTTCTCACCAAGAATATCAAATACAAGGCACGGCATCACCCTTCGTACTTTTACTCTCGATAAATAGTGCACGGCATTACCCTTCGTGCTTTTACTCTCAGTAAACAGTGCACGGCATCACCCTTCGTGCTTTTACTCTCGTATACATAGTGCACGGCATCACCCTTCGTTCTTTTACTCTCTCATCCTCGTCCAATCAATGGTCACAACCAAATGGGAAAGGAAAGTATAAATAAAAAAAAAACATCCCGGCAAGGGAGAATAATTCAACAACGAATCCCTGCAAGGGCGAATAGTTCAACAACGAATCTCGGCAAGGGAGAATAATTCAACAATGAATCCCGGCAAGGGAATCAAACTCAAAAATAGGCCCCAACAAGGGAAAAGTACCAAAAATTCCTTTTTAGTTCATTTACTTCTCAGCTTTTACTTCATAGTTCTTGTAACAAGAAAATTATCACAATTGTTCAGTTCTTTTTCATTTTTAATAACAAATGTGACTCACGGTCATGCTTGACTCGGACGCATAGATAACCGTCACCATACTTATACACCGACTCCACGTAGCACATAACAAATATAAACCTAATCCTATTCCTTCAAGCCAAAGTTAGATCAAACACATACCTCGAAAGCTTCCAACTCAATTCACCCCTCTGGAATAGCTTTACCCCTCGAATTCGCCTCAAAACCGGTCGAATCTAACCACAATTTACTCAAATATATCAACAAATGCAAGTTAAATCAATTTTAATGCATTAGAATGAAATTCCCAAAGTTTTTACCGAAAATTCCCAAAATGCCCCAGAGCCCACGAACCGGGTTACCCATTCCCCCCACGAATTCATATATGCAATTTGTTTTGAAATCGGACCCCAAATTGAGGTCCAAATCCCCAATTTTATGAAAATCTAGGTTCTTCCCCAAATCCCCATTTTTACCCATTGAAAGCTTTGATTTTTAGTTGAAATCAAGATAAAAGATGTTAAAGTTTGAAGAAATTGAGTAAAAGTTGACTTACAAGTGATTTGGGAGAGCAACAGTCGAGAGAAAATCGCCAATGGAGGTTTGGGTTTTGAAAATATGAAAATTGAAGTTTGAAATTGGTTAAGTACAAGTAACACAGTTGCAGATGTCGCAAATGCGATATTGATTTCGCATCTGCGAACTGGGCAGAATTAAAGGGGACCTCGCATTTGCGAGAGATTGTTTGCAAATGCGAACTGGGCAGGGAAAAGGAGGAACTCGCATTTGCAAGAAAAGGTTCGCAGTTGCGAACCCATGGCTTAGGCGGGGGTAGTCGCATTTGCGAGATTTGACTTTGCATTTCGAAGTCCGGTTGCAAAGGGGGAGGATCGCAATTGCGAGACGAATTTCGCATTTGCGAAGACTGGCCAAACAAGGGAGGGTCGCATTTGCAAGATTATTCCTCGCATTTGCGAAGAAGAGTTCGCATTTGTGAATAAGTCTTCGCAAATGCGAAGACTGCAAACACCAGTAGTTAAAAATGTTTCAAATGAGCCTAACACCTATCTGTATCTCACCGAGGCCTCGGGGCTCAAACCAAAACATGCACCCCACCTCAAAAACATCCTACGGACTTACTCGTGCGATCAAATCGCCAAAATAACGTCAAAATCAAAGAATCAACCTCCGAAACTCATGATTTTCATTTCAAAGTTCAAAACGTTCAAATTTTCCATTTTTAGTCCGAAACACATCAAACAGCGTCCGTTTTCAACCAAATTTTACAGCGCTTAACGCTTATTTAAGACTTGTACTGGGTGTCGGAACCAAAATACGAGCCCGATACTATCACTTTTGAACAATTTTCATTTTCATTTTTCCTTAAGCATTTTCAGAAATCAATTTCAATGAAATGCTCCGTAGTCGGGCCTGGGACCTCGAATTTCGATTCCGGGAATACACCCGGGACCCAAAATTCCTAACGAACCTTCCGGGACCCATACATCACGGGTCCGGGTCCGTTTACCCAAAACATTGACCAAGGTCAACTATAGAAATATTATTATCAAAATTCATAGTTTTTAACACAAAATTCAAATATTTCCATATAAAAATTTCTGGCTTCGCGCCCTGACTGCGCACGCTAATCAAGGTTACCAAATAAGGGGTTTTCAAGGACTCAGAAATACAAGAAAAGGGAGAATTACGGTGATAACCCTTTGGTCGTCACATATTGTGGGGCGTAATATCTGTCACGACCCAAACCGATGGGCCGCGATGGGTGCCTAAGTCCTACTTGTCAAACACCTCTAAGCATGTGTCTAAGATATGAACTTAACATTTGTTGAATTATGAAAATAATATACATGAAGGAAACCTACCTTCAAGGAATATGTACATATACAGTCAGGATACAGTGAACGAGCCGGCAAGGCTTCTATAGACAAATATACATCAAGAACTAAAAGCTGACAAGGCCACAAATTACCCAACTAGACATACTGTCTACATACCTCTTACAGAAACATAACTGTACAAAGGCGGGATTGAGACACGCCATATATATGTGTGTGTGTGTGTATATATATATATATATATATATATATATATATATATATATATATATACAAACGTGTCGTACCAAAATCAAAACAGCTCTGAATCAAGTGGAGCACGCCAAATCTCACTGATCAGGGATCCTAAGGAGGGGGGCCATCAGCTTTCCTACTTGCACCTACGGGCATGAAACGCAGGCCCCACGAAATAGGGCGTCAGTATTAAAAATGTACTGAGTATGCAAGGCATGAAAATTAGTACGTAAAAGATATAGATGAAATATGGAATAAACAAACACATCTTTAAATTGGAATAACTTTGTAAATTATAAAACGATTATAACGTCATGCACATGCGCATAAATGTCGTGTCATGCATAGGTTTGGGTGTACATAATATCATCAAGCCACTGAGGGTATCCCATCATATCTTCTCGGCCACTATGGGCAACATCATCAACATATACCAGTTGATCAGGTGGTGGTACGTGTATAACGCAGTAACCTTTTTCCCACATCCCATATACATATATTTATATATATACGTGTATATAACTCCATATGTTTATGGGTCAATGCACATGTATAAATAGGTGAAATACATGAAAAATACGTGATAATCTCAATATTTCTTTCGGATAAACTTTTTCAACTACGTATTATTCTGAGACCCATAAATAGAAGATAATAATAATTTTCATGGAAAATCAAGAATATAGACACCCCTAATATTTTTATGAATAGAGAAACTTATGGAAACTATGCGTTTACTCGTTTCTTCGGTATAATTTGGATCATGCCAAAAGAAAAAAGGGATGGCCTTAATATACATGCAGTAGGAAAAACTCTGTATAATATTCCGTTTGAAACCTTCGTGGATTTAACTTAGAACCCAAAAATCGGATTAAGCTTATGCGCTTTGAAATTGAGGAAAAATCATGCTTTCATTCTTTGAAATTTGAACGAAATTTCTCCTGATGAAGCTTTTGTTTTGATACGAAATTCTTCTGCTTCAATGTTTTCCTTTATGAAAAATTAGCTTCCAACCTTTCAAACTAAGAATGGAATCCTTCTTGCTTTGTTTTTGAAATGAGTAACGTTACTTTGTGTCCTTATTTGTTCCATATTGAATTATAAGACTTGTATATGTGTCTTGTTTTGAGATAATTATTCATTTCTAGGTTGCCACTTAGGCAATGTGTTAAGGCTCAATAGCATTCAAAAAATACTGAGTCGGTTATAAGTAATCACAATCAAATATATTAAGTGATAATGTAACAAATTTTGGGTTATCTGAAACATACCCAAGATTATGTTCTGTATTATAATAAATATGCCTCCGTGATCGAGGGATATAATAATGCAAACTGGATTATCGGATCTTCTGAAGTTAAATTCGCAAGTTGATATGTTTTCATAATTGGGGATGGAGCAGTATCTTGGAAATCATCCAAACAAACGTGCATTGCTCGTTTTACATAGAATTTGAATCCATAGCTTTAGATAAGGCCGGTAAAGAAGCTGAATAACTTCGGAATTTCTTGAAAGGTATTCCATTTTGGTCCAAACCATTGTTACCCATACGTATACATTGTGATACACTACAAGAATTCCTGTAAAAAGCGACCAAATTTGGTCAATGGGAAAAAGCGACCAAAGTTGGTCGCTAAACTAGCGAAAATAATAAAATAAATTGTAAAAACAAAATAACGACCAAGGTTGGTCGCTAAAGTAGTTAAAATATTGACTGCCTTGGTCAAACTTGCTTGGTCAAACGTTTACTGAGATTAGCGACCAGTCTTGGTTGCTAAAGTGGGATCTGCTTACAAAATTTTAATAATTATATTATTATTTTAAAAAAATAATAAAATATAAATATATATAATATAAAATTTGCGACCAACGTTGGTCGTTAAATAAAGGCAAGAAAGGTAGCGACCAATTTTGGTCGCTTAACGGGGTCCCAGTTATTCAATTTTAATAATTATATTATTAATTTAATTATTATATGAAATCTAGTTAAATCTCAATTAAATTTAGCAACCAACTTCGGTCGCTAAACTAAATTCATGAATAAATAGCGACCATATTTGGTTACTTTTCTGGTCAATTATGGTCGAAATTAAAAATTACTTTTGTTTACTATGTAAATAATATAAATGTAAGTCATTAATACTTTTGTAATACAAGGGATGAATAGTACAACAAAGCGGCATGTCTGTCTATATATACAATATATGTAATTATGCTATATTATGCACTAAGTATAAGTGTATGAGGTAATACTGTATCGAATACAGCTTATATATATGTAGTATATGTACTTACGCTATATTATGCACTTTGTATTATTGTATTAGGTAATACCCTATCGAATACAGCTTATATATATATATATAATATATGTACTTACGATATATTATGCACTAAGTATAAATGTATGAGGTATTACGGTGTCGAATACAGATTATATATATATATATATATATATATATATATATATATGTACTTACCATATCGAATACAACTTTTATATATATATATATATATATATATATATATATATATATATATATATATGTGTGTGTGTGTGTGTGTGTGTGTGTGTGTGTGTGTACTTACGCTATACTATGCACTATGTATAAGGGTATTAGGTAATACCGTATCGAATACATCTTTTATATATATATATATATATAATATGTTCTTACGCTATACTATGCACTAAGTATAAGTGTATGAGGTAATATCGTATCGAATACAACTTTATATATATATATATATATATATATATATATATATATATATATTTGTGTGTGTGTGTGTGTACATACTCTATACTATGCACTAAGTATAAGTGTACGAGGTAATACCGTATAGAATACAGCTTATATATATAATATACATGTACTTACGCTATACTATGTACTAAGTATAAGTGTATAAGGTAATACTGTATCGAATATAGCTTAATATATATATATATATATATATATATATATATATATATATATATATATATATATATATATATATATATATATATATATATATATATATATATATATGTACTTATGCTATACTATGCACTAAGTATAAGTTTATTAGGTAATACCATATCGAATACAGCTTATATATATATAATATATGTACTTACACTATACTATGCACTGAGTATAAGAGTATACGGTAATACTGTATCGAATATAGCTTATATATATATATATATATATATATATATATATATATATATATATATATATATATATATATATATATATATATATATGTGTTGAATAAATTAAATTATATTAAATTTAATTAAATTTAATTGGATTTTTTAATTGAATTAAATTAATTGAATTAAATAAATATAAATTTTTAGTTGAATTATAATTAATTTAATTTTCTTTTGATATAGCGATCAATGTTGGTCGCTATTCTATGTAAACAGTCAAAATTTAGCGTTCAACTATGGTCGCTATTTTGGTCAAAATAGTCAATACATATTTGGTACCAAAAATAGCGAGCAAGGTTGGTCGCTTTTTGAAAAAACAAAGTTAATAACGGGTTTCCCCTCCCATTCTCTTATTTTCTTCAAAAAAATTTCCAAACCCTCTCTTCTCTCTCTCTCACACTCAACCCCCACCCCCTTCCGTCTCCCTCCAGTCGCAGCGCCACCGCCACCCGCCGCCCGCCGCCGGCAGCAGCAGCTCTGTCAGTGTCCTCCACTGCCCTGCTGGTAGGTTTCTTTCTCCTTTATTTATTTTTTTCAAGATAGACTTATTTTGATTTGTTTATTTCCTTCTAGTTTGAACCCTAAAAATTAATTGTTCTTAGCTAAATTAAATCTATGATAATTTTTAGTAGCTAAAATATTTGGTTTTACCATTTAATTTGGGAAAGAAATGGTTTGAAGAGAAGAAACCCTAAACTTTTAGGGTTTATGATTTTTTTCTTGTGAATCGAACTTTTAGTTTAATCTTGATCAGCTTGTAGGTAGATATTTAATATAGACACGAGATAGTATATATATTTGGATTTTCTCTTAAAGTTCAAGACAATGTTAATTTTTAAGGCCTTAAGCGAATTATTATGTGGCTCTTGTTTGAGTACAACGAGTCACCCACATAGAGGATAACTAACATTATCCATGTAATAATGTTTGAAATAACAATGAGTTAAACCTTTAGGATAAAACTAGTTTAGTTATAAATAGAAATATTAGGATATGACTTGAAGCTTTTATGATAAAAGTTGAACTTTTAGGATGTGACTTGAGCCTTTTAGGTATGAGTTGAAGCTTTAGCATATAAATTGAAGCATTTATGTATGAGTTGAACCTTTAGGATATGACTTGAACTTTTGTGGATATGAATTGAACCTTTTAGGATACGAGTTGAATTTTTAGGATATGAATTGAACCTTTTAGGTATGAGTTGAAGCTTTAGGATATAAATTGAACCTTTTAGGTATGAGTTGAAGCTTTTAGGATATAAATTGAACCTTTTTCATGACCCAACCCCGATCGTGATGGCACCCAGCCCTAAAGCTAGGTAAGCTTGACTAAGTATCACTTCCAATTTAACATTTAGTCTCAAAACCAACAATTTAAGAATATCATAGTAATTTTAGAATAATAATCCAAAAACATTAATAGAGTAATAAGGACAAATACGGAAAACCGATAAACACCCATAAGATCTGGGGTCACGAGTCTAGAGCCTCTAAACAAAATTGGATAATAACATATGAATAGAAATAACAAAATCTGAGATGTATGTAATAATAGTAAAATGGAAAAATGAAGAGCAGCCAGGTCCTGCGAACGTCATGCAGCTACCTCAACGACTCTGGAAATATCTGGAGACTATGAGTGTCAGCTAAGACTCTGGTGTATCTGAATCTGCACACAAGGAGAAGGGAGTAGGGGTGAGTACTACCGACTCAGCTAATAATAAGCATAGAAAAATGTCTGAAAGTAAGAAATTCACAAAATGCCACAAAGCAAACCTAAATCTAACAGTCCTATTCCTTTGCTACGAACTAACAACAAAACAATATCAAATATAACAGTCATGTATCAGATAAAGATGCAATGCAATGCACATGAATACGCTGCGGAGTGCAGCCCGAGCCATCCATATTTATATATCGTTGACGGCGCTCAATGAGGGTGTGTACAGACTCCGGAGGGGCTTCTTCAGCCCAAGCGCAATATTAATATATAACTGTTACGGCGTGAAACCTGAGCCATCCTCGGTCCACAGTATGCATGTAAGTCACATAACAGATTCAATCTAATTCTTTGCTAGTTTCAAATTATTAAGGTGAATATAATTTAATTAGTCAATTTTAGAAATAAGGTGACTTTGCATTTAATACAATAATTAAGCATAGGACTGAGATCAATAATTTGCAAATCATGTCATCACATAGATATTTACCCTAGTCGGGTACTACAGGTCGGTACAAGGCTTCAAACATGGCATTAAGCCCAATTGTCAAAAACACAATATGTGTATCAGCCGCCAATAATTTATTTTCAGATCTCGGGATGGACCAAGTCACAATCCCCAACCATATACCATCCTGCACATGCCTTGGGATGCGATTCACGCCCTAACATAGCATCACGATGTGATAAGCCAGGGTTTCAAACCCTCAGGCCATCATCTATACAAACTACTCACCTCTAACTGGTGGTAGATTGGTCCGCAATGCCTTTCCCCTTTGAATTTGCATCTACGAACATCGAATCTAGTCAAAACTACAACGAATAGGTTATTATAGGCTAAATAAACATAACCCAATCGAAATAATTCGAAAAATACTAAAAATCACGAAGTTGGTAAAACCCAAGCCCCGGGCCCACTTCTCAAAAAATTCTTAAAATCACACCTTTGTACTCCTCGTCTCGCCACGAGTTCGTACATATAAAGTTCACCAAAAACGGAGTCCGTTTGACCCTTCAAATCCCCAACATTCGTTTCTAAAAACTAAGCCCTGGTTCTTAACAATTTCATGGAATTAAGGGTTGATTCTTCCTAAAAATGGTGTTTTTAAGTCAAGAGACTTTCCTCTAATCGATACCTGCTGAAAACACACTTCAAATCGCTCAAATAGCTCCATTGGTTGCTTAAAAATGGAGGAAAATATGTTTAAGTCGCGGGTGAAATAACCCTTAAAACATTCTGTCCACCTAGTGGTTTACTCTATGCGATCGCATCCCTAGTCCTGCGATCGCACAGAGCAAAAATCCAGCCCACCAATTTCCTCTTATGCGATCGCATATCTACCCATGCGATCGCATATCACTGAGCCCCACAACTACGCGATCGCACTGACCTCTACGCGACCGCACGGCACACAGTCCCATACCTATGCGATCGCATCATGTCACGGCCTGGATTTACCCACCATCGGGAGTCGTGATGGCGCCTACTGTCTAATATAGGCAAGCCAACCTTTATAATCATTTTTACAAATTTAAATCTAAAACAAACCAAATACTAAAATAATTAATTAAAACATGCGGAAAACTAGCAACATATCTTTACCCAGTATCTGGTGTCACTGCTCATGGACAACTAAGGAGTACTAAAATTAACAATCTGAAAGAAATACAGCATGTGTCTGTTTGATACGAAATAAACAAACTAGAAAAGACAGAGGAGACTCGGGGCTCGCGAACGCCAGCGAACTACCTCAGAGCCTCTGGACTGAAAGATCACTCCCGATCTAAAGTTGCGGTCCGTAGACTAGGTCCTGACCTGTGCACAAAAAAGCACAGAAGCGTAGGATCAGCACAATCGACCCCATGTGCTGGTAAGTGCCCGGCCTAACCTCGGCGAGGTAGTGAAGAGGCTACACTGGATCTATCATAACCAACCTGTACCAATATATGCAATAACAAAAAGAGAGCAGGAATTTAAGCAATTTAAAGGGGAAGGGGACATGCTGGGTGAGTAGCAGTTCAATTATAACTTCTACAATCAAGAGATGAAACTGAGTAATTTATAATTAAACAGGAAAGCCAATAAATCAACAGCAGCACGGCATCACCCTATGCTTTTACTCTCATTCCTGCCCAAGGTAGTCAAATATAATGCACGGCATCACCCTTCGTGCTTTTACTCTCACTCCTCACCAGAAATATCAAATACAAGGCACGGAATCACCCTTCGTGCTTTTACTCTTGATAAACAGTGCACGGCATCACCCTTCGTGCTTTTACTCTCATTAAACAGTGCACGGCATCACCCTTCGTGCTTTTACTCTCTCTTCCTCTCCCAATCAATGGTCACAACCAAACGGGGAAAAGGAAACATATATAAATCAAGGCGAAATATCCCGGTAGGGGAGAATAATTCAACAATGTGTCCCGACAAGGGAGATACAACTCGACAATAGGTCCCGGCAAGGAATACAACTCAACAAATGATCCCGGCAAGGGAAAAATACTATAAGTCCCTCCTTAGTTCATTGAATCCTCAAATTTCACTTCATAGTTCTTGTAGCAAGTAATTATCATGATTTTTCACTTACTTCAAAATTGAATAGCAAAAACAACATCATGATCATGATTGACTTGGGTGCATAGGTAACCGTCACCATACCAATACACCGACCACACATAGTACATAACAAATAACTACTTAATCCTATTCCCTCAAGCAAAATTTAGATCGAACACTCACCTCGAAAGCTTCCAACTCACTCACGCTTTTAGAATAGCTTTACCCCTCTAATTCGCTTAAAAACCGGTTGAGTCTAACCACAATTTACTCAAATGTATCAACAAATTCTAGTTAAAATAATTTTACTCAAAAATTCCCAAAATGCCCCCCAGGCCCAAATGGTCAAAACTCGAGGTTCGAAACAAAACCGGGTTATCCCTTCCCCCACGAGTTCATATATGCGATTTGTTTGGAAATGGGACCCCAAATGGAGGTCCAAATCCCCAATTTTATGAACTTAGGTTCTACCCCAAAACCCCAAATTCTCATTTGTGAAAACCTTTGATTGAAGTTGAAATTATGTTAAAAGATGTTAAGGAGTAGGAAAATTAAGTTAGAAATAACTTACCAATCGTATTGGAGAAGAAAAGTTGTTTGAAAAATCGCTTCTTAGGTTTTTGGGTTTTTTTTTTGAAAATGGAAAAAGACTGAAATTGTTGGAACTCTATACCTTTCTGAGGGCCTGGCGCGGACCGCACAAAAATGTGATGCGGCCGCGCCGAGTGAGGGAAAAGTCGGGTCTCTCTGAACCCTCCCACCGCGGACCGCACTAATTTGGTGCGCGGCCGCGCTGGTCATCCTAAAATCTCATGGCCACAGACTCAGTCACGCGGGCCGCACTATTTTGCATCGCGACCGCGCGGCTCCAGCGCGGACCGCACAAAAATGGTTGCGACCGCACTGATGTCTGCACATCTGAACTGTTCTTCCTCTAAGTGAAACTATTCCCGACCACCTCCGAATCACTCTCGAGCCTCCGGGGCTCTCAACCAAACATATACACTAATTAGCATACTACGGACTTACTCGTGCGATCAAATCGCCAAATAACATCAAAGTCAAGGAATCAACCTCCAAACACATAAATTCTCATTTCCAATTTTCCTTAAGCAATTTCACAAAAAAGCTCCGTACTCGGGCCTAGACCTCGGATTTTGATTCCGCGAATACGCCCGGGTCCAAAATTTCATTACGGACCCTCCGGGACCGTCACATCACGGGTCCGGGTCCGTTTACCCAAAACATTGACCAAAGTCAACTATAGCAATATTAGTATAAAAATTCATATTTTTAACACATAACTCAAATATTTTCACATAAAAATTTTTGTAGCTTCGCGCCCAGACTGTGCACGCAAATCGAGGTAACCAAACAAGAGGTTTACTAAGGCTTCAGAAGTGCAAGAAAAGGGAGAATTACAGTGATGACCCTTCGGGTCAAAACATCCTCCACCTCTAAACAATCGTTTGTCCTCGAACGGACAAAAGAAGGAAGTACCTGAGTCGGGAAATAGATGGGGATATCGGCTCCGCATATTTGACTCGGACTCCAAGGTCGATGCCTCAGGAGGCTGACCTCTCCACTGAACACGCACTGAAAGAAAACTCTGCGACCTCAACTGTCGAACCTGCCGGTCTAAAATAGCCACTGACTCCTCCTCATATGACAGATCCTAGTCCAACTAGACAGTACTGAAATCTAACACGTGGGTGGGATCACCGTGATACTTCCGAAGCATGGATACATGAAAAATCAGATGCACAGCTGACAAGCTAGGGGGCAACGCAAGCCCATAAGCCACCTTCCCCACACGGTCAAGAATCTCAAATGATCCAATATACCTAGGGCTAAGCTTTCCCTTCTTCCAAAACCTCATCATGCCCTTCATAGGTGATACACGGAGCAATACTCGCTCACCAACGATGAAAGGAACATCCCTGACCTTACGATCTGCAACACTCTTCTTCCTGGACTGAGCTGACCGAAGTCTGTCTTGAATAATCTTGACCTTATCCAAGGCCTCCTGTACCAAATATGTACCCAATAATAGAGCCTCTCCCGTCTCAAACCATCCGACTGGGGGCCGACACCACCTACCATACAACGCCTCATCCAGGGACATCTGAATACTAGTATTGTAGCTGTTGTTGTAGGCAAACTCCGCTAACGGCAAGAACTGGTCCCACGAGCCTCCAAAATGAATAATGCGGGCTCGGAGCATAACCTGAAGAATCTGAATGGTCCTTTCAGACTGACCGTCCGTCATGGGGTGAAATGCTACACTCAACTGGACCTGGGTTCCCAACTCATGCTGCACCACCCTCTAAAAATGCGAGGCAAACTTCGGACCCCGATAAGAAATAATAGATATGGGCACCCCATGAAGGCGAGCTATCTCCCTGATATAAATCTCACTATACCTCTCGAATGAATAGGTAGTGGCAACAGAGATGAAATGCGCTGACTTCGTCAGCCTATCAACAATAACCCATATAGCAATAAACTTCTTCTGATTCATCGGGAGGCCAGTAACAAAATCCATAGTGATCCTATCCCACTTCCACTCGGGAAGCTCAATCCTTTAAAATAATCCATCGGGCCTCTGATGCTTGCTCTTAACCTGCTGACAATTTAGACAACGAGCCACATATCTAACAATGTCTTTCTTCATTTTACGCCACCAATAATGTTGTCTCAAATGTTGATACATCTTCGCGGCGACCGGGTGAATAGAATACCGAGAACTGTGGGCCTCCACTAAGATCGACTCTCGAATACAATCAACGTTGGGCACACAGAATCTCCCCTACAACCTCAATATGCCATCATCTCCCAAAGTCATCTCCTTGGCACCTCCCCTCTGCACCGTGTCTCTCAGGACACACAAATGGGGATCATCAAACTGCCGCTCCCGGATATGATCCATCAATGACGAGCGAGCAACTGTGAAAGATAACACGCTGTTGGGCTCAGAAATATCCAATCTCACAAATCTATTGGCCAAGGCCTGACATCCAAGGCAAGCGGTCTCTGGCTGACCGGAATATATGTAAGACTACCCATGCTGGCGGACTTTCTACTCAATGCATCGGCCACCACATTGGCCTTCCCTGGGTGGTATAAAATAGAAACATCATAATCGTTTAACAACTCCAACCACCTTCGCTGTCTCAAATTCAACTCTTTCTGCTTGAACAAGTACTGAAGGCTCCTGTGATCCGTGTACACCTCACACGTCACACCATACAAATAATGCCTCCAGATCTTCAAGGCATGAACAATGGCTGTCAACTCTAAGTCATGAACTAGATAATTCTTCTCGTGGATCTTCAACTACCTCAAAGCATATGCTATGACCTTGTCGTTCTGCATCAACACTCTCCCAAGCCCGATGCGGGAAGCATCACAATATACAATATAAGGCCCAAATCTCGTGGGCAAGATCAATACCGGTGCCGTGGTCAGAGTTGTCTTGAGCTTCTGAAAGCTCGACTCGCACTCCTATGACCACCTGAAATGGGCACCCTTCTGAATCAATCTAGTCATCGGGGCTGCGATGGATGTAAACCCCTCCACAAAACGTTTGTAGTAACCATCTAACCCCAAGAAACTCCGATTATATCTGTAGCTGAAGTTGATCGAGGCCAGTTCTTTGGGTCCACGTGAATACTCTCTGCTGATATGACATGACCCAGTAATGCTACTGAACTCAACCAAAATTCACACATTGAGAATTTGGCATACAACTGGCTATCCTTCAGAGTCTGAATAACCACTTTGAGGTGTTGCTCATGCTCCTCCTGACTGTGGGAGTATACCAGGATATCATCAATGAACACAATCACAAATAAATCCAAGTAAGGCCTGAATACTCGGTTCATCAACTCCATGAATGCTGACGGGGCATTGGTCAACCCAAACGACATGACCGAAAACTCACAATGCCCATACCGAGTACGAAATGCTGTCATAGGGACATTAGACTCCCTAATCCTCAGCTGATGATAACCAGACCTCAAATCTATCTTCGAGAACACCTTAGCACCCTGAAGCGGGCCAAACAAATATTCAATCCTCAGTAGTGGATACTTGTTCTTTATCGTCACATTATTCAACTGCCAGTAATCAATGAACATCCTTATAGACCTGTCCTTTTTCTTCATAAACAACACTGGTGCACCCCAAGGCAATACACCGGGTATAATGAAACCCTTATCAAGCAAGTCTTGAAGCTGCTCTTTAAACTCTGGTGGGGCCATGCGATACGGCGGAATAGAAATAGGCTGAGTGCCAGGAGCCAGATCAATACAGAAATCAATATCTCTATCGGGCGGCATACCCGGCAGGTCTGAACAGAACACCTCGGGGAACTCCCGAACAATAGAGACAGAGTCAATAAATGGAACCTCTGCGTTGTAGTCGCGAACATACGCCAAATATGCTAAACACCTCTTCTCGACCATGCGTCGAGCCTTGACATACGAAATAACACTACGGGTGGCATGACCTGGGGTCCCTCTCTACTCAAGTCGGGGTAAGTCTGGCAAGGCCAAAGTCACGGTCTTACTGTGACAATCCAAGATAGAATGATACGGGGACAACCAATTCATCCCCAATATAACATCAAAGTCCACCATGTCTAGAAGCAATAAATCGACACGGGTCTCAAGACCCTCAAATACCACTACACAAGAACGATACACTTGGTCGACCACTATAGAATCACCAAACGGTGTTAACACATATACAAGAATACCTAGATCCTCGCTAAGGATAATCAAACAGGGTGAAAAATAGGACGACACATAAGAATAAGTAGAACCCGGATCAAATAATATTGAAGCACCCCTATCACAAACCAGCATAGTACCTATAATCACAACATCATATGACTCGGCCTCCGGCCTAGCTGGCAGTGCATAACAATGGGGATGGCCCCCCACCTCCCTAAACTGTATCTCTGGGACGATCTGTTGCGGGCTGACCCCTACCTCTGGTTGTCCGGGCTCCACCTCTACGGTCTTTCCCTCCACCTCTATGATCTCTACCCTCAGCTCTAGCTGGCTGGGCGGCCTATCAATCAACTGCTGCATGAATTGTGGGGCGAGGACCTTAATGCTAAGAACTACTCGAGGCTCGAGGGAAAAATCTGACCACATGACATGTGTCACCACAACCATTACATGCCCTCGGCTGCTGAGACTGCTGGCCTTGTCGACTGGTATGTCCTCCCCTGAAGCTCTGTAGTGGCGGTGCACTAATGGGGGCTGGTGGTGCACTGAAAGACTGCTGATAATATTGCTGGTGACCACCCGCCTGGCATACCATGGGAAACCAGAAGTGCTGACTGGAAAGGTCGCGAGAGATGGTCTGTGTCATGAAAATCCCTACCTCTAGATGAGGTACCACTAAACCTGCCAGAATGTCGAGGCCTCTTGTCTGAACCCTGACTACCTCCTCGAGCCAATGCCATCTCTATTCGGCGGGTCGCATTGGCCGCCTCCTGAAAAGTAATATCACTGCCAACTCCCACAGCCATCTGTAGGCGAATGGGCTGAATCAATCCATTAATGAACCTCCGGACCATATCCCAATCTGTAGGGAGTATCACTACATCATGGCGTGCCAAGTCAACAAATCTGGTATCATACTGTGTAACTGTCATAGAGCCCTGGTGAAGATGCTCAAACTGTCTAAGAAGTGCCTCCCACTGAGTGACGAGGAGAAACTTCTCCAAAAATAACTCTGCGAACTGATCCCATGTCAAAGCTGGAGACCCTGCTGGTCTAGATAGACAATAATCCCTCCACCAAGTCTTGGAGGATCCCACAAGCCTGAAAGTGCAATAACCAACCCCATTGGTCTCTACTATCCCCATAGTCTTGAGCATCTCATGACAACTGTATAGAAAGTCCTTGGGATCCTCTGATGAAGCACCGCTGAAGATAGTAGCGAAAATTTTGGAAAACCGATCAAGCCTGCACAAAGCATCCGAAGTCATGGTCATCCCATCTCCCGCCTGAGCTGTAATACCTATCTGAGTTGCAACTGCGGGCTAAACCAACAGAGTACGTGTAGCAGGGGTCTGAAGTCCTCCTCTAGCCTGAGAAGTGGCAGGTGCTACTAGCAGCAATCCTGCTTTGGCTACGCTGTCCATAAAGCTTGCAATGCGGACAAGGGCATCCTGACTATCCGAAGAAAACATCACTCCTCCGAGGACCTGAGCTGGGCCCACTAGAGCTGGAACTTCCTCATCAAAGTCAATATGAGGCTCCACCTCTGGAACTGCTGCCTGGGGCTGAACTATGCCCCTTCCGCGGCCTCGGCCCCTGCCCCTCACGGGAGCTGATGCTGGGGGCTCGGGCTGCTGCGCGGAAGAAGAAGATGCACGTGTCCTCGCCATCTACAAAAGAACAGAGTAGAACAGCAATCAATATTTGAGAAACAGAATCGCACGACAAGAATGAATAAAGTGAAACTTTTCCTAACTCTGTAGCCTCTGGGGGATAAATACATACGTCTCCGTACCAATCCCTCAGACTCTACAGAGCTTGTCCGTGAGTTGTGAGACCCACGTAACCTAGTGCTCTGATACCAACTTGTCACGACCCAGATTTACCTACCATCGGGAGTCGTGATGGCACATACTGTCGAAGCTAGGCAAGCTAACCTTTATAATTTTTTTTACAAATTTAAATCTAAAACAAACCAAATACTAAAATAATTTATTAAAACATGCAAAAAACTAGCGACATATCTCTACCCAGTATCTGGTGTCACTACTCACGGACAACTAAGGAGTACTAAAAATAACCGTCTGAAAGAAATACATCATGTGTTTGTTTGATATGAAATAAACAAACTAGAAAATATAGAGGAGACTTGGGGCCCGCGAACGCCAGCGAACTACCTCAGAGCCTCTAGACTGAAGGATCACTCCCGATCTAAAGTTGCGGTCTGTAGACTGGGTCCTGACCTGTGCACAAAAAAGCACAGAAGTGTAGGATCAAAACAATCGACCCCATGTGCTGGTAAGTGCCCGGCCTAACCTAGGTAGTGACGAGGCTAAATCGGACATATCATAACCAACCTGTACAGATATATGCAATAACAGAAAGAGAGCAGGAATTTAAGCAATTTAATGGGGAATGGGACATGCTGGGGGAGTAGCAGTTCGAATATAACATCTACAATCAAGAGATGAAACTGAGTATTTTATAATTAAACAGGAAAGACAATAAATCAACAGCTGCACCGCATCACCCTTCGTGATTTTACTCTCATTCCTCCCCAAGGTAGTCAAATACAATGCACGGCATCACCCTTTGTGCTTTTACTCTCACTTCTCACCAGAAATATCAAATACAAGAGACGACATCATCCTTCGTGATTTTTCTCTAGATAAACAGTGCATGGCATCACCCTTCGTGCTTTTACTCTCATTAAACAGTGCACGGCATCACCCTTCGTTCTTTTACTCTCTCTTCCTCTCCCAATCAATGATCACAACCAAACGGGAAAAAGGAAACATATATAAATCAAGGAAAAATATCCCGGTATGGGAGAATAACTGAACAATGAGTCCCCACAAGGGAGATAAAACTCGACAATAGGTCCCGGCAAGGGACTACAACTCAACAAATGATCCCGGCAAGGGAACACAACTCAACAAATGATCCCGGCAAGGGGAAAATACCATAAGTTCCTCTTTAGTTCATTAAATCCTCAAATTTCACTTCATAGTTCTTGTATCAAGTAATTATCACGATAGTTCACTTATTTCAGAATCTAATAGCAAATACAGCATCAAGATCATGCTTGACTCGGGCGCATAGGTAACCCTCACCATACTTATATGCCGACCCCACATAGCACATAACAAATAACAACCTAATCATATTCCTTCAAACCAAAGTTAGATCGAACACTTACCTCGAAAGCTTCCAACTCACTCACGCTTCGAGAATAGCTTAAACCCTCGAATTCGCTTCAAAATCGGTCGAATCTAACCATAATTTACTCAAATGTATCAACAAATGCTAGTTAAAACAATTTGGATGCATAAGAACGAAATTCCCAAAGTTTTACTCAAAAATTCCCAAAATGCCCTCGGGACCACGTGGTCAAAACTTGAGGTTCGAACAAAAACTAGGTTACCCATTCCCCCACGAGTTCATATATGCAATTTGTTTTGAAATCGGACCCCAAATTGAGGTCCAAATCCCCAATTTTATGAAAACTAGGTTCTACCCTAAAACTCCAAATTCTCATTTGTGAAAACCTTTGATTGAAGTTGAAATTATGTTAAAAGATGTTAAGGAGTAGGAAAATTAAGTTAGAAATCACTTACCAATCGTTTTGGAGAAGAAAAGTTGATTGGAAAATCGCTCCTTAGGTTTTGGGTTTTTTTTTTTAAATGGAAAAAGATTAAAATTGTTGGACTTGTATACCTTTCTGAGGACCGGGCGCGGACCGCACAAAAATGTGCTGCGTCAGCACCGAGTGAGGGAAAAGTCGGGTCCCTCTGAACCCTTCCAGCGCGGACCACACTGATTTGGTGCGCGGCCACACTGGTCATCCCAAAATCTCATGGCCTCAGACTCAGTCACGCGGGCCGCACTGTTTTGCATCGGGGCCGCGCGACTCCAGCGCGGACCGCACAGAAATGGTTGCGGCCGCACTGATGTCTGCACATCTGAACTGTTCTTCCTCTAAGTGAAACTATCCCGGACCACCTCCGAATCACTCTCGAGCCCTCGGGGCTCTCAACAAAATATATACACTAATTCATGAGCATCCTATGGACTTACTCGTGCGATCAAATCGCCAAATAACATCAAAGTCAAGGAATCAACCTCCAAACACATAAATTCTCATTTCCAATTATCCTTAAGCATTTTCAAAAACAATTTCACAGAAAATCTTCGTACTCGGGCCTGGGACCTCGGATTTCAATTCCAGGAATACGCCCAGGTCCCAAATTTCATTACGGTCCCTCCGGGACCGTCACATCATGGGTCCGGGTCCGTTTACCCAAAACGTTGACAAAAGTCAACGATAGTACTATTAGTATCAAAATTCATAGTTTTTAACACAGAATTCAAATATTTTCACATAAAACGTTTTCCGGCTTCGCACAAGGACTGCGCACGCAAATCGAAGCAACCAAATAAGAGGTTTTCAAGGCCTCAGAAGCGCAAAGAAAGGGAGAATTATAATGATGACCCTTTGGGTCGTCATATATCACCCCTTACGCGATCGCATAGACCAAATTCTGAGCCCCCTTTCTTCCCTTATGTGATCACAATAATGCTCATGCGATCGCATAGAATAAAAGTCTGCTGCTCTTTTTAACTTCAAAAGTTGCCGTTAGCCATCCGAAATCACCCCGAGGCCCTAGGGACCTCAACAAAAACCACAGATATGTTCAATTACTTCATTCAAACTTGCTCGCAATGTAAAAATACTATCATAAACGTCAAAATCATCATTTTTCCTAGCTTCAAGCCTAAATTAAACTAAAACTTCTGAAACTTACATTTGATCCAAAACTCAACCTAAACACCTCTGAATGATCTAAAAATTTGCACGCATATCCAAAATCACCTAGGAGGAGCTACTACAACTGTCGGAACTCCATTCTGACCCCCGGATCAAAATCTCACCTATCAACCAGACTTCGCCAAAATTCTAACTTAGCCAATTCAAGCCTAATTTTACACCGGACCTCCAAATTCAGTTCTGATTTCACTCCTAAGTCACAAATCACCAGTCGTAACTAGTCAGATTATCGGAAATCCATTTTGAGTCTCTAACTCATAAGTCAATGTTCACTTGACTTTTCCAAACTAACCTTCTCATAAAGAGACTAGTTATCTCATTTCTATCCAAACTTCATCCGAATTACTTGAAACTCTCAAAATACATATATTGAAACATATAAAAGCATAAAGCGGGGAAAGAGGGCGGTAATTCACGAGATGATAGGTCAGGTCGTTACACTTTTAGTTTAAGTTTAAACTCATAGTATATAAATATAACTTTTAGGATATAAATTGAAGCATTTATGTATGATTGAACCGTTAGGATATGAAATGAACATTTTAGGTATGAATTGAATCGTTAGGATATGAATTGAAATTTTGGTTTATGTTTTGAAATTTTAGATTGCGAGAGGATTTTGTAGAAGAGGTTGATGACGTTATTAGACATGCAATAGAACTTACACCAAGAATAACTAAGATAAAGTACCTGGAAGAATGTGACTTTAATTGTTGTTCTCATTAGCGACATTGATGATGAGAATCCAATGGCATGTGTTTCACTAAGTGATGGTGTAGGTAGGAATTTAGTATTTTCTAAGTAGATAAAAAAAGAGCTTATAGAGTAATTCTCTACTTCATTTTCCATGAGGAAAAGAAGTTTAATTGAGAGTGACGAGGTTGATAGAGATGGAATGTGTTCCATCGGTCATGACGGTTCCCATAAAAAAGGGATCATAATACTGTATGATGACAAAGATTTTAGGAATCTTTGCACTCGACTTTCTTCCAACGTTAATAAATACAAGCTTAATGTGATATTGTGATAGTTCGTCGGATTCAGACGACGATTTGACGGACAGAAGTATGGAAATTTTGATAAAAAGAATTAGAGGTAAAACATTTCTCTTGCATTTTTGTTGGCAAGAAAAATGTTTTACCTCTAATTATTTTTATCAAAATTTCCATCCTTCTGTCCGTCAAATCGTCGTCTGAATCCGACGAACTATCACCAATATCACATTAAGCTTGTATTTATTAACCTTGGAAGAAACTCGAGTACAAAGCTTCCTAAAATCTTTGTCATCATAGAGTTTTATGATCCACGTTTTATGGGAACTGCCACAACCAACGGAAAACCTTCCATCTCTATCAACCTTGCCACTATCAATCAAACTTGTTTTTTCCTCTTGGAAAATGAATTAGAGAATTTCTCTATAACCTCTTTTATCTACTTTGGAAATGTTAAATCCTACCTTCACCATCACCTATTTTAAACAAATGTTGTTAGCTTCTAATTATCATTGTAGCTAATGAGATCAACAATCAAAAACATACCCTGTCAGGTACTGTATCCGAGTTATTCTCTGTATCCAAGCTCATCCCGAGTAGTAGTACAAAAAAGAGGTTGATGACAGTATTAGACATGCAATGGAACTTCCACCAAGAATAACTAAGATAAAGTACCTGGCAGAATGCTCCTTTAATTGTTATTCTCATTAGCAACAATGATGATGAGAAGGCAATGACATGTGTTTCAAATAGTTATGGTGTAGGTAGGAATTTAGTATTTCCTAAGTAGATAAAGAAGAACTTATAGAGTAATTCAATACTTCATTTTCCATGAGAAAAAGAAGTTTGATTAAGAGTGACAAGGTTGATGAAGACGGAATGTGTTCCGTTGGTCCTGGTAGTTCCCATAAAATGGGGATCATAAGACTCTATGATAACAGAGATTATAGGAAGTTTTGTTCTAAATTTTCTTTCAACTCCGATCCAACAAGTTTAATGTGATAATTGTGATATTTCTTCGGATTCAAAGACTGATTTGACCGACAAAAGTATGGAAATGCTCTTAAAAGTTTTAAGAGCATTTCCATACTTTTGTCGGTCAAATCAGTCTTTGAATCCGAAGAAATATCACAATTATCACATTAAACTTGTTGGATCGGAGTTGAAAGAAAATTTAGAACAAAACTTCCTATAATCTTTGTCATCATAAAGTCTTATGATCCCCGTGCTCCTCGCTTTATAGGAACTGACACGACCAACGGAAAACATTCCGTCTTTATCAACGTTGTCACTATCAATCAAACTTATTTTCCTCTTGGAAAGTGAAGTAGAGAATTTCTCTATTACATCTTTTATCTACTTAGGAAATGTTAAATCCTACCTACACCAAACACATGTCAATGCCTTCTCATTATCATTGTAGCTATAAAGATTAATAATTGATCAAAGTCACACCCTATCAGGTACTGTATCCAAGTTATTCTCTATATCTAAGTTCATCTCGAGTAATAGTACCACGAAGAGGTTGATGACGTTATTAGAAATGCAATGAAACTTCCACCAAGAATAACTAAGATACAGTACCTGGTGGAATGTGCCTTTAATTGTTCTTCTCGTTATAGCGACAACGATGACGGGAAGGCAATGGCATGTGTTTCAAATAGTGATTGTGTATGTAGGATTTTAATATTTCCTAAGTAGATAAAAGAAGAGCTTATAGAGAAATTCTCTACTTCATTTTCCATGATGAAAAGAAGTTTGATTGAGAGTGACAAGGCTGATGATAATGGATGTTTTTCCGTTGGTCGTCGCAGTTCCCATAAAATGGGGATCATAAGACTCTATGATGACAGAGATTATAGGATGTTATGTGATCAACTTTCTTTCCGGTGTGATCCGTACAAGCTTAATGTGATATTGGTGATATTTCTTCGGATTCAGATAATGATTTGACCGAAAAAAGTATGCAAATGCTCTTAAATAGAATTAAAGGTAAAATGTTTTTCAGCATCCTTCTCAACCAAAAAAATGTTTTACCTTTTTTTCTTTTTAAGAGAATTTTCCTACTTTTATCGATCAAATTATTATCTGAAACTGAAGAAATATCATCCAATATCATATTAAGCTTGTACGGATCAGACTTGAAAGAAAGTTGAGCATAAAACTGCCTATAATCTTTGGCATCATAGAGTTTGATAATCCACGTTTTATGGGAACTGCGACGACCAACGGAAAAATTTCCATCGTCATCAACCTTGTCACTAGCAATCAAACTTCTTTTCCTCTTGGAAAGTGAAGTAGAGAATTTCTCTATAACCTCTTTTATCTACTTAGGAAATGTTAAATCCTACCTCCACCATCACTTTTTTGAAACACATGTCGTTGCCTTCTTATTATCATTGTAGCTAATGAGATAAACAATTGATCAAAGACACACTCCGTCATGTACCGTATCCAAGTTATTCTCTGTATCAAATTCATCCCGAGTAATAGTACCACGAGGATAATCACCAAAGCCACCAGACAACTTTATGATGACAATGAAGCAAGATGAGCTATTCAATGAAACTTGTATTGTAAAGAAGAAGAAAGAGACTGATTCATAAAGGAGGGTCGAGCCTCGACTGCATACATGTAAGCCTTTTACTTTTCATTAAATATTTTGATTTGCTTTTATATAGATTATGAAATACTAATTCAATATAATTTTTCATATAGGTTCAATTTGCTTCACAGCTGACGTGGGGGAATTCATACGCAGTCAACGACCTAATGAACCGAGCGAGGAAATCCAACTTACAGAGGAGGATGCTGAAAGAACACATCTTCACTACTTTATATACTATTTTGTTAGTTCTAATTTACTATTGTGTTAGAACTAATTTAGATTGTGTTAGTTTTATTGTGTTAGAACTAATTTACAGACCAATTTACTATTGTGTTAGTTCTCGTTAGTTCGAATGGGCTTGTAATAAGCGTTAACTTAGTTTTTTAGCTTACTGTATTAGTTTTATTGAACTTTATTCTTTGTTGCTTTTAATTACTTTTTATTGTTGTTGTTGTTGGCATAAAATACCTATTTAGGAAATTGGTATGACTGACAGGTGGTGTAGCTGCAGAAACAGGTCATTTCTGGCAAAAATAATACACAGCAAAGTGACCAAAGTTGGTCTCTATTTGGTCGCTTTTCATGTTAAAAAAATTATGGAGAATAGTGACCAACATTGGACGCTATTTTCCCAGATTTCTTCAAAAAGCGACCAAGTTTCGTCGCTTTTTTTTTAAAAACAAAAAAACAAAATTTCGGGTGATATAGCGACCACATTTGGTCACTAGTTAAAAATTAAATTAAATTCATGTATTTAGGGACCAAAGTTAGTGGCTAAATAAGAAAAATAATTAAATAATTGAATAAAATAGCGACCAACATTGGTCTCTAGTTTCCATATTTTAAAATATAATATTTGGATTAGAGACCAAAGTTGGTCGATTTTTAATAATTTATAATAAATAAATAAATAATATTTTTTTATTTAGAGACTAAATTTGGTCGCAAAATTATATTATTAAATTAATAAAGAGACTAAAGTTGGTCTATATAGTCAATATCAAAAAAATGGATCCGTTTAGGTTAGAGACCAAAGTTGGTCACTAATTAGCGACCAACTTTGGCCCCTAAATAAAAGGGACCATCAATATAGCTACCAGGCATGTTTGGTCGCTTTTTAGCCAAAAAACGATTAAAGTTGGCCGCTTTTTGCGGTCGATTTTTGGCCAAATTCTAGTTGTGATAGTTAAGTAGCAATAGGCAGGACAGGGAGCGTTATGTATAGCGAAAAAATCTCACCACATACGACAGACACACAATACTTTAGGCTACTACTCTCTAGTGGTGTTATCATGATTGACTACGTAAAGTCAAGAGATAATATGTGATATGAATACTAGCATGATAAAAAAAATCAGAAAATAAGCACTGAAGCTGGTAGGGATAATTATTACCTAAGTGATACCAAAGGCCTATCTAGAAAGGCAGTTGAAAGATCATCAAAGGAAATGGAATTAAGTACTAGGAAAGTCGTCATAATGGTAAATCTACCTAGCAGACTGTAGATCCCAAGATCTAGGTTCAGGGAGATCAAACAAAGTTATGATTGACGGTTCAATATTATTAAATAACTCAAACCATTCTCGTGATGAAGATAATGTTCAAAAATCCGGATAAAGCATTAAGGCTTTTTTATGAGTCAATAAAGCTTCAAGCTTATTAATAATTTGCTAAGTATGGCAGGAAATGAGCATATAATGTCTCTAAGATTACACTTTTATAATTCACCTATGTGAGTGTGAAGTGTAAGTCGTTTCAAGGGGAATGAAAACAAAGGCTTATTCTCTAAGAACTCATAAAATCAGGCGATGTTTATGGATGAAACGAACACAATTATGATAATCATAGATGGTTAAGGATTGATTATATGACTTATGTTGTCTAGGTATACAATAAAGTTTGACAGTTCAAAGATATTTAATGTACCGATTGATCAAGTATATCTTATATAAATTCACTACGAAAAGTTCAAAGTAAAACCTACTTATCCAGATGCCATTAATCTTTTTATGTAAATCACACACGCGTTCGTGCATTCCTTTATCTTATAGCCATTTTTCATTCATGTGGAGCATTGATGTGATTAAAAGATTAGTGAATGGGAAATGGAGAGAAGAAAATAAAGGAAAAGTGAGCTCCCTTTTACTTTGGAAAGAACAAGTGTCCTTCATTGGTGGTGGAAGAAAAGTGAATGTGCTTATATTGAGAAAGCACTTCTCTTGGTGTTAAATAGACTGGAAAGAAAGTAAGCATCACGTCGTCGTTATGGTCACCGCTCGCTCGGCTCGGCTTCGGATTTGGTCAAAGATTGACTAATTAATCTTTTTGGATAAAAAATATTTTAATTATTTAATTAATTAATGAAAATTCAACCCGAGATAACCTAGAACCTGCGACGCGACCCGGTCCATTTCTTTCTCGAATTATTTTAAATTAATTTTTTCAGAATATTTTAAATGGAAATCGGTTTTCCCCTGTTCCAACAGCCATGGTGTTTCTAAAAGATTGTAATCCCTTCAGAGATAGTTTAGAAAATGGCTATAAATATACCTTGATCCTAGAATTTTTCCTTACGAAAATTTCTGATCTTATTCTCCTTCTCTTACACAATCAAACTTTTACTGTGGTTTATAATCTAAACAACCGGCGTTTTTGATACCAACACTAGGTGAGTTAAATCGTTCTATCTTGGGAGGATAATATTCTAACACCGCGAGTATTTAAGCAAAATAATTTTCTTAAGAACACACTGTGCATTCAGTGAGCTCGATTATATTCCGAAATTAAATTTTAAATTCAACTTCATTATTTTGACATTCTGTTGGTGCTAATTTTCTGTTCAGAAAATTTTTTGTTTCATTATTTATTATAATAATACATATTGATTAAAATTTATTTACACAAAAAAAAAAGGAAAATTTTCTTTTTTTACCACTAAAAATATAGTGGAACGATAAATTTCTCTGTCTATGACTAAATTCCTCATGTTTGAGCTCACGTCTTTAATAGGGAGCAAATTACCCCTAAAGATAGGATTTTTGGATATGAATCTCAATTAATCAGACACAAAACCAATGGAAACCCAAAAAAAATGTGTGGCTTTCTCCAACTTATATATTTTTAGTTGTTTGAAATTATTTAGCTTATCTTATTCCGTAAAAAGAAACTACAGGATTTAGTAGAAAATGCAATAACGGGTTTCACCACTATGGAATTTTAGAAAGAAAAATTGTAAATATTATAGCTATTAATGTTTGTAATACCTAAATCTTTACAATGCAAATGCTGCATTTTTTGTCTTTGTTGTTCTATATGCTTATAACGCACAGAATATGGCTTGTAAAAACAACAGCAAAGACGTCGCTCATCGTAGCTTGTTGAATTACTCCATATTTGCAACTTCATTTTCGTGCTTTGGAACTTATACTATATACTACTCGTTAGAAGTGGCTGGACTAGATTTTTACTAAGACATGCCAAAAATATTAAAAATTAAAATATATTAAATAGTTTAGAAAAGTCAATATATAATAAATATACATAAAACAAAAAATTTTATCTTCCGGGGTGTCAATCGGCAGGAAGAAATTACGTAGTGTGCTTGTATTTCCTAAAAGTTTTGTGGCTAAAGATAACATGGAAAGATATCAAAATTACAATGCATATCTAAATTAATGCAAATTGCAGCTAACCAACACGACAATCTAAACATCGGTTTACAAAAGGTAGTATTTAAACAAATTATATAAGTTATACACATAATATATATAATTTTTGTGGAAGACCAAGAATTCATGTGAACATTTTGGTAATTGTAAATCCGTCCATGTATGTTCTTATAATTAAGCTGTTTTCAAAGTATAGTAAGAATAGTTACGGGTAAAATTAGAACAGTCCGAATTCAAATGTACTAACTACATATAAAGTTAAAAAGCTGCACCGTCCAGTCTTGTCTGCCACAAGTTTTGAAGAGAAAACAGATAGTAATGCAAAAATAGATTAATAAGATTTAAAATATTGTCTGATGACGGCAAGTAGTCAGGGGTGTACATAGGTCGGATTGGTTCGGATTTTTTTATAATTATTAAATTAAATTAATTGTATCGGATTATTAAGTCTAAAGACAAAACTAAACCAATAAAACTCGGAGTTTTCGCTCTCGATTTTTCTCGGATTTTCGGATTATTCGAGTTTTTCCGGGTTTTCTCCCGTAAAATCTTTATAGAACAAAACATATAAACTATGCTTAAAATATTTCATTAGTCCAAGATACAAGTATATAAAGACAATAAAATTATGTAATATAATTATTGCTAATTAAAAAGCCATAATAAAAATAAACATAATCTAAGAGTACTAAATCATGTTAAAATAAGTAGACTAATAAGGGAGTATTAAATAAATGACTAAACGCTAAAGAAAAAATAAAAATAGGTTATGCATTTTTATCTAAATTATCGCAAAATAAAAAATAAATATTCAATGCATACTCGTTCGTAATATTGAATTAAATATCTTTTGTTACCATTAGTATTGATTTTATTTTGGCTTGGGGTTTTGTTAGCACTATTTAATTTACTAATGTTAATGGTTATAAAACTTATTAGAACATTCAAAAGTTCTAAGTGCAACCTTGAAATAATACCTCAAAAAATAAAATTATGAAATCTTTAAATATTTATAAATTACATCACAATAAATATATTTATGTATTAAATATATCTAGAATTTCTATATATGTAATGTCGGGTTGGTTTGGTTTCGGTTTGACTTTCTTTAGTTACAACCAAACCACACCAAGTATGGTCGGGTTTTTTTTCCAACACCAAACCAAATCAAACCAACCCATAGTCGATTTATTTTTCTCGGTTCGACTCGGATTATCGAGTTGGTACTTGTCGGTTTCCTTTATACACCACTAACTGAAAGTATACGTGTATTTTCTTCACAGAATATAGTTGGATTGATCAACTAATAAATGCTGCCAATACCGATTCTAATTTATCAGTTAAACAAAAGTAAAACAACATTAATAAAAAAAAAAAATATATATATATATATATATATATATATATATATATATATATATACTAAAATAGGATTATTACTAGTGTGCTCAATGTTTGGCTCGAATGTTAGTTATGTACTTTACAAGCTTAAAAAAAATAAAAAATGAATAACGGTAAATCGTAATCAAATATAATGAGACCTAGAGATGACTGTGATGATGTGATCACCGTAGAACTGATAATGCAGAGATAATATTAGTTTAGGAGAAAAGAAAGCAATAGAAATTGGGATAGAGAGAGAAGAGTATTATTGATAATAACACACCAATCCCTGTTACAATGTGAAGGTCCCCTTTACATAGTAGGAGACCTTCCTCGAAATAATCAAAGAAAAAGTACAAAAGTAGGTGGCTTCTTCCCAGTAAAGAAGTTAGACTCTAAATGACGTCGCCTTTGTTTTATTGGCAGGGTCGTGTCTTCACTCAGGTCAGCCATACCGCAACGGATGTACTCACTTGGCGTAGGGACGTCGAGAGCCAAATTTTACCCAATGCAGTTAGTCCCTCCGTTCGTTGGAGACGTGCTCGATGGCCATCTTCAATGGACGGAAATGCATACTTCATTTTTATGGAGCATCTGACCCTGCTCGAGATGCTCAAACTGATACCGCAGCTCTTCCCTCTCGGAGGGAGGAATATACCTGTCCAAGAAAAACTGAGTGAACTGATCCCAAGTGAGGGGGGATAACCTCCTGGCCTATTAAAAACGTAAGACTTCCACCATCTGCGGGCCCTGCCCTCTAATTGGAAATTGTTAAAGTATACCCATGTGACTTCAGTATCCTCATGTTGTGCAGTCTCTCCCTACACCTCTCTATAAAATCCTGAGTGTGCTCATGACGTTCACTCCCGAAGACTAGAGGGTGAAGTCTAGTCCATCTGTCAAGTAACTTCTGCAGATCACCATCCCCAACTGGCATGGCCTGGGGTGCCCCTGCAGCAACTAGCTGAACCCCATCTGCAGGTAGTGCACCACGAGTCTGATAAATGGCGGATGTACCACCTGGAGCATGAGTAGTAGAGGTCCGTGCTCCCCCTCCTGCCTGTGAGGTGGCTGGATCTGCTGGAAATAAACCAGCCTGAGTCATAGTGTCCATGAACCAGAGCATGCAGCCCATAACCTCCTGAAATCCCGATGTTGTCATGATATCCACCGGAATATGCTCAGCTGCTGGCGCCTTGCCTTGCTCCTCAACGATCAGGTCCCCGCAGGATCTGCTGGTGGTGCAACTGGAATAGCTCTAGGGCGTCCTCGTCCTCTACCACGAGTAGGTTCCCTCCCCCGGCTTCTACATCGACCTCTAGCAATGGGGGGAGCAACTCTTCCCCAGGTCAGGAACGTCAGCGATACGAGTCCTCACCATCTGTGAGAGAATAGAAATGAAAAATTAGTACATTAACCACTGCACGATAAGAAGTGAATAAAGAGTAGTCTCTCCTAACACCCTATACCCTCTCGAATATAAATATAGACGTCTTTGTACCAATCTAAAAGACTCTATTAGGTTTTGCCCGTAACATTGTGAGACCTACGTGAATCTAGAGCTCTGATACCATGTTGTCATGACCCTTTTTCACAATATGTCGTGATGGAGCACAACTACCTTACCGGGCAAGCGAATTTTGGAAAACATTTCTAAGTTTATCAATATCAACATTTTTTAAGAAGGGAATAAGCATCCCAAAAGGGTTTCAAGAACCCGAAACAGCAATCAAGTGGAGACATACTATTACAACCCAAAACTAGTCTACTAAAGTGTGTGCCAGAACCTGGTGTCACAGCTATGGGCAACTAGTAGAGAATATACAAAAATGAATAATATACTATCCTACTGTCTGAATCAGGATAGACAGAAAAGCAAAAGTACATAGATGACTTCTTCGGCTGCAGATTTTCAATGAGAGGATACAGCTCACCGTAGAAGTCCAAGGTATCCCACTGATGCGCGCCCGAATAGTAACCAGATCCACCTGCCTCTCATCCTGCACATGTAAGTACAAAAGCGTAGCATGAGTACATAAACATCATGTACCCAGTAAGTATCCCGTCTAACCTCAAAGAAGAAGAGATGAGAGGTCGACTTGATACTTACTAAGGTCAAATAATATGCGAGATTATTTATATGCATGGAAGCTACTAGTATTAACAAGTTCAAGTCAAGAGAGATAAGTCATTTCTTTTAAAGTATCATGATTTTTACAATTTCATGCTCAATGTCTAATAACAAGTAGTGTGAGTACAAGTTTCCACATAAGAATCATGCGCACATTATACAGAGGTGACGGTCTGAACCAACATAATGAAATGTGCACTTGCCGAGGGTCGACGGTGCACCTATAGATTCATATATTCATACCGAGGCGATTGACTCGATCCACAAATAACAAGCAAGCATCCAGAATGCATACGAACGCAATACATATTAAATTATGTCATACAAGCGTTCAACAAGTGTACAAGTTCACTTTTATTTTTCCTTCTAGGCCTTTATTATATACTAGGCAATCACATTAGCATGATGAAATATATATATTCATAGATATAGCATGATGTGGGCCTTAGACTACTCGGACAATCAATATAGTAATAGCTACGCACGAACTCTCGTCACCTTGTACGTACGTAGCCCCCACATTTAGCAACAATTATAGATTTTATTAATCCTAGGGTACATTTCCATCATACAAAGTTAAGAAGGAGACTCACCTCGCTCCGTAGTGTTCCTTCAATAACGAGAATAGGCTCCAACCTTAATTTGAAGCCGAATGAGAACTAACTAGTTAAATAAAGTAAGATCTAGTTAATACGTGCTCACAAAGTTGAATCCCAACTAATTAAATGATTTCCCAACCTTTCCCGCAAGTTTTCTAAATTCTGGCCCCGGTCCACGTGCCCAAATTCCGAGATTTTTCGAAGGGAAATATTCTCCATAACCTAAGGATTACTAATATGTAAATTTTAATTCACTACATAGTTAATTAGGTGGTTAAATCATAATTTTTCAAAACCCTAGTCTAGCTCAAACCCTTGATTTTATTTGATTATTATAGTTAAATCTATGTAACGTTCATGTATTTAAGCTAAGAGTGAGTAGGAATTACTTACCTTGTGATGTTATGTTGAAACCCTCTCTTTGAAAGCTTCAAATCGCCCCAAAAACGGATGAGAAATGAAAGAGAAGGGTTGGAGTTCGTATTTAATGAACTCTCTGCCCAGCGGTTTCCGCTTCTACGGTCAAAATTCTGCTTAAGCTGTGACCGCTCAGGCAATCATGGGGCCTCTTTTGCGGTTTGGAGAATCACTGAGCTGACCGCTTTTGCGGTCATGCGTCCGCATAGGCGGGACCTCTTCTGCGGTCATGCGTCTGCATAGGCGGGACCGCTTTTGCGGTCCCAAAAGCCGCACCTACAATTCCCCTTCACTTCTCCCTTTTCCGCATCTGCGTGATATGGACTTATGCGGCCTACACTTCTACTGCAAAAATGCCGCAAAAGCGGTTTTGACAGAAGCAGCAGAATGTGTTTTCTCTAAGTTTCTACTTCGCTCGAACCTCGACCATCTGACGCTCGAGGCTCCCGAGCCCCGCTCGAACATACTGAGAATTCTGAAATCACGAGACGGACCTAGTCGAACCCTCAATATTCCCAAAACAATATTAAATCAAGGAATCAGACCCGAAAACCGATTGATCAAACTTAATGAACTTCAAGTTCTTAACTTCCTATCAATGGGTCAAAACGCCCTTAGACTACTCGGTTGACACCAAATTTTACAGGTAGATCTTATATGATATTTTAGACTTGTATCAAGTTTCTGAACCATAATCCAAACCCGATGCCTTGGTTTTTAATAAATACTTAGATTATTTAATTCCTTAAAACTTTGATTTAATAATTTTACATAAAAATTCCGTACTCGGGCTAGGGACCTCGGAATTTGATTCCGGGCATACGCCCTGGTCCCACATTTTCCCATGGACCTCCCGAGATTGTAAAATCACGAATTCGGGTCCGTTTCCCAAGAAAGTTGATCGAAGTCAAACTTGGCCTTTTGAGAAAACCTCAAGGGAATAATTGATTTTATTTTTACTCAAAAATCTTCTAACTTCCGAACTGATCGCCCCTGCAAGTCATAATTTACCTAAGGAAAGCGTGGGAATTATGATTTAAGGGAACGGGGTTACAAATAGTAAAATGACCAGTCGGGTCATTACATTGTTTTTGGAGGAGGCACGTTGTGCTTCAAGTTCCGCCTCCGGTCGAATTTTAGCGCTGAAGTCGGCTATTAAATCATCCATAACTTGCTACTTGATGGCGGTCCTTGGAAGATATGAAATTTCATTCTTGCTGAGCTCAATGGCTTATATGGCGAGCCAGCTTGATAATTCAGGCTTGTGTAAGACGCTCCTCAATGGAATGATCGTAACAACTTTTATAGGGTGGCATTGAAAATAGGGTCGTAGCTTTAATAAAGCTACTACCAGTGCCAACGCCAATATCTCGAGGTGTGGGTACTGTGTTTTGGCGTCCACTAAGGTTTAGCTAATGTAATAGATAGGAGATTGCATACCTTTGTTTTCACGGACTAAGACGGCGCTAACGGCGACCTCGGATACGGACAGATATACAAACAGGGGTTCGCCTGGGCTCGCTTTGACCAGTAGAGGCGGCGAGGATCGGTACACCTCCAGATTTTTCAAGGTTTTGACGCACTCCTCGTTCCACTGTAGCTCTTGGTCCTTTTTCAACACGTTGAAAAACTTATGGAACCTTTCGGAGGTCCGTGAAATGAATATGGATAGGGAAGCTATCCGCCCCGTCAGCTTCTGCACTAATTTTTTGTTGCTTAATATTTCAGGGGAAGATTGCGTCTATTGCCTTTATTTGGTCTGGGTTGACTTCAATGCCTCGTTGTGATACGAAGAATCCTAAGAACTTTCCTGAGGCCACACCAAAATCACATTGCTCGGGGTTTAGCTTCATCCCATACCTTCTTAATATTTTGAAGGCCTCCTTCATGTGGTCGATGTGGTCTTCTTTCTTTGACGACTTCACTAGCATATCATCGATATAGACTTCCATAGTCTTATCGAGTTGTTCTTTGAACATCTTGGTGACTAGCCTCTAGTACGTGGCTCCCGCATTTTTAAACCCGAAGGTCATTACCTTGTAGCAGTATGTTCCTTGGTGAGTGATGAAAGTCATCTTCTCTTGGTCCTCCTCGGCCATCATGATCTGATTGTAGCCGGAGTAGGCGTATAAAAAGCTTAGCAGCTTGTGCCCTGCTGTTGCGTCTATTAGTTGGTCGATGTGGGGTAGTGGGAAAGAGTCTTTCGGGCATGCCTTGTTCAAGTCGGTGAAGTCTACACACATTCTCCTTTTATCAATTTTCTTTTTGACCATGACGACATTGGCAACCCGTTGAGGGTACTTTGACTCCATGATAGAGTCGTTGGCCAGAAGTTTGTTTACTTCTTATCTGACCGCTTCGTTGATAGTGTCGTTGAATTTTCTCCTCATTTTCCATACAAGCGGGTGTAATGGGTCAACATTCATCTTGTGAGTGGCGATGGCTCGAGGGATTCCTCGCATATTCGAATGGGAAAAAACAAAAAGATCTGCATGGTTAGTTAAAAATTCACGGTACTTACTTGGACTAGCGAAGCCGTGCCCTATGTAGGCTTTCTTAGTAGGATCGGCGTTATCTATTTGGACGGGGTAGAGATCCTGAACCGTGACCTTGGAGGCCTCCACGATGTCATGGTCTCTGATGGCATTTGTTGTCGGCTCGACCTTAGTTCCAGACATAGCTGATTGCTACGCTTCCGTGCTAGCCCCTTTGAGTTGTTTGGTGTGGCCACAATCCTGAGAAATTTTATAGCACTCTTGAGCGGTGCGAGGCTCACCTCGAATGCTGAATACTCCCCATGGGGTGGGAAATTTGATTATTTGATAGAATCTTAACAGGACCGCTCTCATGGCATGTATCCACGGGCGTCCGGTGATGGTGTCATATGTTGTTTCCTGGTTCATCACATGGAAAGTCGTTTCCAGCGTGACCCCTCCTGCTAGGACGGTTAGTAATATCTTCCAGGAGGTTTGTTCCACTGCATTATTGAAACCAGTCAGTGTTATACAGCGTGGTATTATCTTATCCTTGAGTCCCATTAGTACAAGGACCCTTGGGTGGATAATACAAGTGCTGCTTCTGTCATCAACCGTGATTTTTTTAAAATCCGTATCTGGGACATGCAAAGTAATAACTAAAGCATAGTAATGAGGTAAAGACAAACCGTTGGCATCGGAATTATCGAAGGTGATACTATCTTCGAAGTCGTCATACCGTTCGTGGATGATGGTTCGCTTCAAATTGTGCGTAGTAGTGAATTTGACGTGACTAATTGCCGAGTCGTCACCATATCCGATGATCATGTTGATTGTGCGTGTCAGTGATGGTGGTTTTGGTGGCCCATGGGGTTGTTCCTGTCGATGTGCAAAGTTAATTTTTCCTTTGTCACTGAGTAGTTCCCTCAGGAATCCTTGGTTCAGCATCCTGACCACCTCTTGCCGCAGGCCTATGTCTTCAATTTTGTGCTCTCGTTCCAGGTGAAACTCGCACATGGCATTTGATTTTCTTGTGGTGGGATCTGATTTCATCTTCGTGGGCCACTATACTTTGGTCCCCAGCTTCTCCAGTGCGTACACTATCTCTAAAGCTGACACACAAAAGTTATGTGCATATAATAAAGGAGGCATACCTCTGTCATTTCGTAGTGAGGCGACATGTCGATGTAGTACGTCTGCGTACCATGGTGGTGGTGGATGAGATGATCTGGTATAGGGTTGGTGCCTCCCCTATTAGGATGTGTGACATGTTCCCGTTGTCCTTCGTTGCGTCGGTCCCTCCTAATTTCTGGGTGTATTTTTGTTAAATATTGGGTTGGCCCGTTGAGTTCGTCCTCATCTGCACGTACCTCAGCGCAGTAGGCATTGTGGATTTCTTCCCTCGTGGTGGGATGATACTTCATGAGATGACTTATTAGTTTTTTGGTTGCCCTTGAGTCATTCCTGCTTAACCCTTTTTGGAAAGCGGTAGCCGCCATGCCTTCCGACACGTTTGGTACGCTCATCTTAACTCTGTTAAATCAGGCTAGGAAGTCCCTGAGTCCTTCTCCCGTGGTTTTTCGAACAGTGAAGATGTCATTGACTCTTGCTTATGCTTTCATTGCTCCCACATAGGCAGTGACAAACTTGTCCGCCATTTCCTCGAACATAGAAATGATCTTGGCCGGTAGCTGGGAGTACTAGGTTATTGCTCCTCCTGTCAGTGGTTTTCCGAACTTCTTCAGTAGCACGGATGGTACATGTTCTTTTGACAGGTCGTTACCTTTTACAGCCGTGAAATAGTGGATCAGGTGATCCTCGGGATGCATTTTGAAGGTTTTTGGGATGGAGTATGGTGCAACCTCTCTGTGTAAGGTTGTTCAACAAACCTCCCCACGTCACACTTTGGAAGTAGCTTGGGAGCACCAGGGATCTTGTCTACCCTCTCCTGATGTTCCTTCATCTGGTCACGAGGTGACTTGTTTTCGTTTTCCATTTCCTCCATCTTCTTGAGATGGATGTGAGCGTGCCACCGTTGGCTTGAGTATCAATGAACACATTGCTTGCTCGTACGATCTCGGGTTCGCTTTCAACTGCAGCAAGGTCCACTATTGGCATGCATCTGACGTTGTTTTGGGGTTACTTTTTAACCAAGCCTCTTAGAGTACTCATTAACCATTCTTCCAGTAACTTCTTGACCTCTGGGGGTGCTTCTTTAGTTGCAGATGTAGAAGCCTCCTTTTCACGTAAGATCGCCTGATCTTCAGGTGGGGGAGGTGGGATCTCCCCATTCAATATGGTGCTAGGAGTAGCATTCAAGACATCCTCTACACCGGCCTCGTTGAGAGGATCCATGAGGTCGGTTCTGACACCTGTTATCACTTTCATTCTTGTGTTGTTGTCAGACATCTTTTGTTTGTGTGTTGTAGAGGAGGGTTTTCGATGGTTCTCTAGGTGCAAATTATGGTTTTAATTCTCGAAATCCCCACAGACGGCGCCAAATTGTTTGACTCAAAAGTTAGCTATGTACTTTACAATCTTAAAAATAAAAAAAAAATGAACAAGGATAAATCGTAATAAAAAATAATGAGGCCTAGCTAGAGATGACTGTGATGATGTGATCATCGTAGATCTGATAATGCAGAGATAATACTAGCTTAAGAGAGAAGCAAGCGATAGAAATTGAGATAGAGAGAGAAAAGTATTATTGTAATAACACACCAATCCCTATTACAATGTGAAGGTCCTTTTTATATAGTAGGAGACCTTCCTCGAAATAATCAAAGAAAAAGTACAAAAGTAGGTGCTTCTTCTCAGTGAAGAAGTTAGACTCTAAACGACGTCGCCTTTGTTTTATTGGAAAGGCCGTGCTCTTTACTCAGGTCCGCCTTACCGCAACGGACGTACTCACTTGGCGTAGAGACGTGGAAAACCAAATTTTATCCAATATACTCAAGTAGACATGTGTCACGTAATTAAATATTCAATATTCTCCAGGAACCTTGATGGACTTAATAGGTTATAATACAATATAATATTGGTAATGATGGTAACAGCAACCCCGTTTAAGATAAATGGTTAAACAAATGGAGTAATGAAATTGAATCCAAAAGTAAATATGCGAATATCCAACTAAAGAAGGCAAATTAGAAATTCAAACATTTCTTATTATTAACTCACGCAACTGCCCTTTGATGTGATCTTTCCTTTTGTTCTCCTTTTTCCTTTGGTTTTTTTTTCTTTTAGATAAATAAGAGCAGCAACTACATACTTTTCATTCCAATTCCATCCGGAGAGATGGCGCCGTCATATGAGATCTTGTGGTTACATTCTCTGACGCTGTGAGTGAGTGAACGAGTGTGTATTCATATCCTCAAATTGAACAAGTGACTCTAATTGTCAGTTGGTGCAATTTGGTCCATTTCAACGAGTCCTGCTCTTACACGTGCACAGGGGCGGATGCAATTTGAAAACACTAGGTTCATCTTAATAAACTATAGTATTTTTTTGGCGTGGCGTACAAATTTAAGCAAAAAAAGTTCACCAAAATTGTAATAATAAATAATAGATATGAATTCATAACATTAAAATATAACAAATTTGAACTTATAAAACTTAATATTTGGATCCACCTTCGCATGTGCACCCAAATATCTTCACGACCCACTGCCAATTGTAGTGATGGAAAAACGGATAAAAAATATAGTTATCCATTCATATTATTCACTAAAATATGGATTGGATAGTGAATTTTTTTAAAATGGGTTTAATAAGAATAAAAATTATATTATTCATTTAGAAAATGATAACTAATAGGTTTTTAATTTTTTATATTTATAAAGCATCAAATTGGAGACTCATTAAGTTTGGAAGACTGAAATTTTTTTCTAAAATGATCACATTCAATATGGATCGGATCGAATAATTTATTATTAGTCGTTTTTTACGTGCCCGTTTGCCACCCTGGGGTACATGTAGTAACAGCCATAGGAATTTGGATCTTTTCCTTAGCATCTTCGCTCACGATTCCCAGCATCTAATCTCAGATACTTGTTACTGTTCCCTTAATTATTTCACGGCTAGCTCACGTTCATCACCCCAACTTCCATATATATAACGCTCCACTTTCTGCATTAACACAGAGAGAAAACGAAAACAACTCTAGCTATAGACTCTTTATTAAAGACATGAATACAATATTGGAATATCCGCTCGAATCTCTTGCTTTTAATTACTTGAGCTTTGGTTTCTTTACTGTCGTCAACAATGTTTGGGCATGGGTCGCCGTTATTACTGCTGCCGTTAACTTCTGGAGAATCAAAACTTCTTCAACTTTGCCCTTACCGGAGCCACGTGGGGACTATCCCGGTGCCCCATCGCCATCTCCACCGCCGCCTACGACCTCGGTACCAGCATGTTCATCATCACCGCAGGTTGAGAGGGTAGCAAAAGAACCTTCTTCAACAGTTACTACTGAGATGTACCCCGGTGTTTCTATGAACAAAGAAGAAGGAACAAAAGGGAAACTAACGGTGTATTTTAAGCAAGATGACGGCGAAAAATGTGACGTCGATGGAGACGACGGTGATCAGGACGGAGAAGACGGCGCCGTTGAAATGTGGTTTGAGAATTGGGAAAATTTATTGAAAATGAGAAATGGGGAAATGGGGTGGTATAGATGCCAGGACATGAAAGTAATTGACGGCAATGTAGTTAGGTTGTGGGACGGTTGTAGACGGCGGAATAAGGCGGAAACCACCGCTTCTCCGTTGGCGTAGTTAGTACTTGGTAGATTTATAGAAATGAATCAATGGTAGTAGGTTACTATATGAGTATTTAGTTGGGAATTTGCAATATATGAAAATTAAAGTTCTACGTATGTTCTAGTCAAAGCGTTCGTAATACTCCAATCTTGATAATGCAAACGCTGAAGTATTGGATAAGCTTTATGAGTTTGTTCTCCCTTCAATCTTTTCTTCATGTGTGGGATATGGTGAAGAATTTTAAGAAGTTTAAAAATATCGATTCTTGGAAGAAATATGTCTAAAAGGAAGGCTCTTCTTATATTTCATCGGACTCCTACTCATGATTTACCTCTAAATAATAAATGAATAATATTATGTTATTTATTAACAACATATTATATTTCAGATTTGCACATTTTTTTTTGGTGGTTATATGCTTTTATTTAATTATAATTTATAATAAAATTAACTTATATTTTATATCAAATAAAATATGTAAAAATTAATTTATAAAAAATATTCACCAAAATTAAAATATAAAACTAATATTATAAAGATATTACATGAACATTATAAGTAATATAAAATATGTAATATGTTAAATTAAAAGTGTTATATAATAAAAGATAATAATAAAATAATGATAAATAGTAATGGTGTTGGTGATAGTATTACCCCAAATTTAGTATAACACTATTCACACACCACAACGGTTCAAGAAATGGTGTTGGGTTCGCGTACCAAATCACATTTTTTTGCACCAAAATGGTGGTTGGTGTCAAAACTGGTGTTGGATTCGAGATGGTCTAAAAGTGACTGAGAACTGGGAAATCGGGATTGAAACATGTACAAACACAAACATGGCTAGCTCAGTAGAGTATTTTGCGTTAAAAAATTCATTAAATATGTACAAATATTAAATTTAAAACTCAATCAAGCATTAAAGTCGCAATTCTAAAATTAAAAATCGTGAAGATTGAAATCCAGGCTCATTTTTTGCATCTAGCTAAGCCAGGATGAATGAAGTTATTTCTTATTTGTGTTGTAGAGAATAATTGGTATCCAAAGGTACCGATCATTTGCAAGGGTGACTCAAGGTGAGGCTAGTAAAGTTTGCTTTAGGCTTTCAAATTTTGAGGCCTCAAAAAGTATTAATATTGGAATATATAATACTAGTTTCGTTTAAATAGTATTGAAATTTGTAGAAAAAAGTATAAAATCTGTATAAAAAAGAATAAACAAAAAATGTTTTTTTTTTTGCATTAAAAATATTATAGAACTTTGAATTAAACTGCTCAAATCTTCATATTAGTAAATAAAATATTTTATAACAAGATCCAAGGTAATATATTGCTAACATATGACTAACATTTTATTAAATAACTACACTATAAATAAGTATGGAAAAAATGAAAGATAACATTAAATTGCATGCATATATTTGTATAGGTTTATAAATCTTGGATTATTTCATTTTTAAAGTGCTACATTATCATCCAAAAGTTGAAGTCACTATGTATAAGCTTTTTGAGTCAAGTACACGAATCATAATGGTCTATTACGGCAAAAAATAACAAGAAAACTGAGAAAACAGAATTTTTGGAGCAGAGCAAAAGGATAAATTAAGCCGTATAAACTGTTGCACTGTTGGTGCATAATTTGTTTGTAGGTTGTGTAATCCCACTTGTAATTTCTTGCATAGTAGACTCAGCTTCATACCCAGGAAAAATTGTAGATTCTAGCTGCATACCATCCTCACCATTCCCCGAAAAGGGTGATTCACACAACTCAAAAAATTCTCAACATCGTAAGAATCAGTATCACTGGAGGCAAACCAACGCTCAGAAGTAGCATTCCATGCCTCATCTTCACCTTTGGAGCAGCCGTGATCGTGATATTTTGGCACCAAGAAAATGTATTCATCGTCCATCCCTAATTTGTAGAATAGAGAAGATTTAGCAGACCAAATAAAGGAAAAATGAGAAGAGATGAAGCTCATCTATGCAGAACAGCAAAGTCAGCAAACAAACAGCAACTCCACAACTTAAATATCACGTGTAATTCAGGGAATATGAAGCAAAAGAATAGAAGTTCCAACAAGCTTTAAAAATTCTCTTTTGTTTTTTGTTTTTGTTCTCTATTTTTGAAACTTTGTCATTTTCTAGATCTGTGATTTAATTTTTGAAGCTAAAATTTGTTTTCAGCGATCTTTTGGTGTGAGAAATGTGTAATTTTGGATTCTTATTAAAATTTAGATTTAGGCTTGAAAGAGTTGTAACTTGTATAGAACTTTAAAAATCTAATATTATTGATGAACTAATGTGTATATATACATGAGACTACTCTGCCAACAAGGAACTGGAAGATCCTAAGAGTAATCCTAACTTTTTGTGTTTGATAGCAATCTGCTAAGGATAAGTCCTGCAACATATCTCCTTAATATACCGCCTCAAGATGGCAATCTTTTGGTTTAGTAGAGATGTCGATCTTGTATTGTAGCCTCTCAAAGTCAGGACGTGGAGGAGGTTAAGTGAGAATATCCGCAAGTTGATCCTTGGTAGAAACATGAGTAACACGAAGAAAACCTTTCTTTACCAAGTCATGCAACAACAACAACTACCCAGTATATTCTCATCAGGTGGGGTTTGGGAAGGGTAATATGTAGACGAGCCTTACCCCTGCCCGAAAGGGCAGAGAGGCTGTTTCCAATCGACCCTCGGCGCATAGGATAAAATGAAAAGCTGCATTTAAACAAAGACAAAATTAGAAACAAAGGCAAGACAAAACAAAATAATAAAGCATAAGTAATCTCGCAGAAATAACGTAAATAATTATGTAAACATAAGAAACATAAATACAGTCGCATGCAATAATAACAAGCAGAAACTACCATACTAACAGCCATAAGGGGACATAAGCTAAAACACTAATCATCTATGAGTGACCCTACTATCCCACACCCAACCCCGGAAGAGGCGTACGAAGAACTCTATGAGCCCCTAGCCTACAACCCTGATTCTAGACCTCCAGACTCCCTATCAAAGGTCATGTCCTCGGTAACCTGCATTCTAGTCATGTCCTGCCTAATCACCTCTCCCCAATGCTTCTTAGGCCTCCCTCTCCCTCGCCGACCACCAACAATCTCCAGTCACTCGCAGCTCCTCACCGGGGCATCGGGACCCCTCCTCCGTACATGCCCGAACCACCTCAGCCTCGCTTCCCGCATCTTCTCGTCCACCGGGGCCACCCCTACCTTCTCTCGAATAACTTCATTCTTGATCTTATCTAGCCTAGTGTGCCCACACATCCACCTAAGCATCCTCATCTCCGCAACCTTCATTCTCTGAACATGAGGGTTCTTCACGGGCCAGCACTCCGCCCCATACAACATCGCAGGTCTAACCACGGCTCTGTAGAATTTCCTCTTGAGTTTGTGTGGAATTTTCTTGTCACACAGGACCCCTGAAGCAAGCCTCCACTTTGACCACCCGCTCCTATCTGATGGGTGACGTCCCCGTCAATCTCTCCGTCCCCCTGAATCACAGACCCAAGATATCGGACACTGTCCCTCTTGGCGATGGCCTGAGAACCAAGCATCACTTCCCTGCCTACCCCACTCGGCTCGTCGCCAAACTTGCACTCCAGATATTCTGTCTTAGATCTGCTTATTTTGAAACCCTTAGACTCGAGGGTCTGTCTCCATACCTCTAACCTTTCACTAACACCGGCCCTCGTCTCGTCTATCAATATTATATCATCAGCAAAGAGCATACACCAAGGCACATCCCCTTGGATATGTCGGGTTAGAGCATCTATCACTAAGGCGAACAACAGGGGGCTCAGCGCCGATCCTTGATGGAGCCCCATTACCACAAGAAAATGGTCTGATTCGCCACCTACCGTCCTAACCCTAGTCTTAGCTCCATTGTACATGTCCTTGATTACTCTGATATAGGCTTCTGGCACACTCTTCGCCTCCAAGCACCTCCATAGCACCTCCCTCGGGACCTTGTCATACGCCTTCTCCTTCTTTACCAAGTCATGCACAAAATGAAAATCAACTTCTAAGCGTTTCATCCGTGAATGAAAAACAGGATTGGCACTTAAATACGTGGAACCCAAGTTGTCACAATAGACTATTGGATGACTGATAGAAGGTATACATAGCTCCTTGAACAAATTCCTCAACCAACACATTTCAGCAGTGGAGGCGATAGATAGATATTCAGCTTCAGTAGATGACCGAGCAACATATTGCTGTTTTTAGAGCTCCAAGCAATTATATTCTTCCCAAGAAATATAATATGAGCATTTATAGAAGTACGATCATCACGATTTCCAGCCCAATCGGCATCTGAAAAAACATGAAGATCGAAAGGTGAGTTTTTGTGAAAGAAGTTGCCTTTGTCAATTGTTCCATGAAGATATCGGATTACTCTTTAAAGAGCTTGCCTATGCTTGACTATAGGTCGATGAGAAAACTTAGAGAGTTGGGTGGTAGAAAACGCTATGTCTGGTCTGGTCAAAGCCAAGTACGATATAGAACCTAAAAACATTTGATCTTCACGGGATCGCTTAAGTGTGCACTATCATCGCGCATCAGCGCATTGGTGGTAGCCAATGGCATAACAACTGGTTTCGCATAAATCATAGATGACTTTTCTACAATATCTTCAATATATTTCCTCTGAGATAGGAACAAGCCAGTAGGTATTCAGATAGCCTTAATACGAAAGAAATAGTCAAGGGCGCCAAGATCCTTAATAGAAAAAATGAGATCCGAGCGCTGTAATGAACTTGTCAACAACTTTTGAGCTATTTCCTGTAACAATTAAATCTTCCACATAGACAATGAGGTATAAAACAACCCGAGCAACAGAGAAAATAAATAAGTAATTATTAGAGGAGCACACCTGGAAACCCAAACTTAATAAATAATCAGACAAATCTTGATACCAAGCACGGGGGCTTGGTTGAGACGTACAATGATTTGCGTAGTTTACAGACATAATCTAGCCTATTTGTATCAATAAACCCTTTAGGTTGTTCCATATATACCCCTTTGGTTAAGGTACCGTGCAAGAAGGCATTGTTAACATCCAATTTACGAAGTACCAAACCTTGAACAAGAGTAGAGAGAATGACCCGAACAGTGGTGTGTTTCTCAACAGGTGAGAAAGTTTCAATATAATCAATACATGGCCGTTGAGTGAAACCTTGAGCAACCAAACGAGCCTTGTATTTGTCAAGACTGATGTTTGATTAAAAAGTTATATAAACACTTTTTAGGCCCAGGGACAATAAAAAATAAGGGACAATAAAAAATAACGAAGGTTTATTGGAATCAAGAGTAATATGAACTAGAGGAAATCGTTTAGTCGAGATCTGTGATAATAGTGAAGGTAGCTTAAGATGTAAGAACAATAAAGCAAGTAATAATCTTTTCACAAGAGAGAGAAAGACAGAGAGAGAGAGAGAGAGAGAGAGTTGTATATTCTTAATAGCAAAATACACATGAGTCCTTTACAAAGGGAAGGTACCCTTTGTATATTAAGGGACCTTCCTCGAAATAATCAAAGAAAAGTACAAAAGTTGGTGGTCTCAGTGTACGGGAGAGTCAGAGCTCCAAACGACGTCGTAATGAGTCATTTCACTCGGTCCGTCCGCTTACTGGAGCTGACCTTACTCGAGTCGACCTTAATTAGGCCGCTCTCTCCATTAAGGGCGTGCGCAGATGTCATGAGAATATATGGAACCAAATTTGCCCAATACAGATAGTCCCTCCGTTTGTTGGGGACGTAGCCGAAAGACGCCTTCAACGAACGGACATACGTGCTCGTCCTTTCTATAAATTTGGTCGTTCCTGTAGATACAGTGGAAAACGTGCGTGATCATATGCGGAGGGGTTATGCCGTTGACATAAAACCTCATTTCAAGGCTCCATTTTAGGATGACATCATCGATAACGCGAGTGATCATTACCTTTTCTCCCGAGGCGATTCAGGACATGACATGACGTTTTGGTTTCGCGCGCCGGTTTTCGAACCAAGCCTTTTCGATTTTCGTGCACCTTTCCTTATAAATAGAGGAGAGGTTGAATCCGACTCAACTTTTGAACATTTTAGAGAGTACTTTCTCAATCTTTTCCTCATCTTTTTCTGGAACTCGTTGATCTTTTCTTTTATAATCTTCATTCCCGGAAATCAAAACTTGTATCCCTAAAGCGCCTTTCTCTCATAACTTCCATCATGGCTAAGCGTCTCCACGATAGTACCAAGACCAAGGGTGACGCCCTCTCTAGGGTTTCGTCGTCCTCAGATGATGGGGAAGCCGAGGAGGTTCTCGTTCCTCTATCGACGGCCAATATACTTCCATTGGATATGGCTGCAAGGAAGGATTTTAAGAACCAGTGTAAACTTCCCCCTTGGGAACTCAGTGAACTGACGCCATCTCATTTGGCTACTCTCTGGGAGTCGTATGATATCCCTGACTACATCGAGATGGCTCCCGCTGGGATGGACTATGCCAATGTGCACAGGCCCGGGTATTGCACATTTTACGAGTATGCTTTTCGGATCGGGTATAGCCTCCCGCTCAATCCTCTGGCGGAGGAGCTTTGTCGTTTATACGGGGCGTGTCCGGCCCAACTTACTCCGTACACGTTGAAGGTGTGTAGGATTCTTACCACCTACGCGGCTAAGGCTGAGAAAGAGGTTACCGTTCACCACCTCTTGCAGATGTTCGGCGTGAGCTTTATGAGAGGATCAATGCTCCAATTAGTATGTCGGGGCAAGAAGAGTTTTGTGGCGAAAGATGACGACAAGGCCAGTCGTAAATTTTGGAAGAGATTTTTCTACGTGCATACCGAACATCTGGTGTCTAACCCCGAAGGGTTCCCGAAGGCATGGAACGCAGAATGTAAGCATTATTGTGTGTAATCTTTTATGGCAAACATATCTCGTTGGGTTTAACTATTGTAGATTTTTTACCTTTATGTAGTGACGGCTCGCACTCCTCGAAGGATTGACGACATCAGGTCGTGGGTGAGAGCGTTGATACCGTTTGCGGAGGAATGTCGTACCTGGCCCGAATTCCTCAAGCTCTATGGCCCGATAGGTAATGGCCTTGCTTGTTTTCACTTTCTATTCTGACTTGGAGACCCCCCTTCAATTTTCCTTGCTTGATTCACACATGTTTTGGTAGGCCGGGGCGCTTATAAGAAGGCGCAGAAGAATAAGAAGAAGAAGAAGACTGTGGTCGGCCCTTCTAGGGCGGTATCAGGTCCTGGCGAGGAGGATATGATCCTCGTAGGTACATCTAGGGGCAGTGTTTCTCCCCTATCAAGGCAAGAGGCCGCATCGGCGGTGGCTCTTGAGGCAATATCTGAGGTGGCACATGGGGCTTACTTGAAGTGACGCCCGAGGAGGTATCGGCAGATGTGCCCAGGACCGTCCCCGAGGTTCCCCCCGTAACGACGCCTACGATCGAAATGATGCCATCTGAACCAGACTCGCACCTCATAGAGGGGTACCTTGAAGAGGAAGAGTCCTTGGAAAGGAAGAGACGCCGGATTCGTACTGGCAAGGCGGTGGCCATACAGGTTAAGAAGGTTAAACCACCCCGCCCTGAATCTAGGCCATTATTTACGCTGATTCCATTGGCTCGGGGAGGTCCGCTCTTAGAATGGAAGTCGCTACTGACCTCCGCTCGGCATGTTCTCGAAACGGTAGATCGCGGGAGGACGCAAAAAGGAGGGGCGAGAGTGTGGATATGGCGAGCCCGGAGATCGCAATTAAGGGTGTGGGCAGAGAAAGCGGTTCCTTAGACCAAGTGGGAATGGTGGCTGGCCAGTCTTCCTGTCGCTTAGTGTTCCTAGCCATTATAATTTGTTTGAAAATTGCGAGGAGGCGGCCACCAGCATGACACTTTTGGTGCGGGTGCTGAGAGCGCGGCCCTGGCGGGGATCAACGACACGGACCTTGCCCGAAGAGTGGCGGGTGCGGCCTTGCAGGTATGTCTTTTCACATGATTGATGATTTTTTGTTTTGCATTTGCGGAGGGTGATTTTCCATGTGCTTACTTTTTGGTGTTTTTCCAAACTTATTTTTGAGGCAGAGAGGGGTCGACGCCTGAAGAAGAAGGCGGCCAAATATAATTGGTTGGTGTAGAAATACAATAGGACGTGTGAGGCGTACCAGACCTTGGTCAATATGTACAAAGAGGACCCTAACTTCAGGGTGATCCATGAGGGCTTCGTGCAGTCCGAGGAGCAGTTGAAGAAAAGGGTGGCTGAACTGGAGAAATTTAATGAACAACTCATGGCCGTTGTAGCTCGGACTGCAGAGATGGAGGTCCTTATTCAAGCTATGGACGAAGTATTAGAGCTCGATCGCGTAGTGACGAGGAGGTGGCGGACTTGCGCACTCGGGTTGCGGCCTTAACGGTGGAACTTGATGCCAAGAAGGCCGAGGTTGAGGACCTCAAGCGGGCTCTTGGATAGGCCGATGCATCTCGTGAGGCACATGAGATGTGGGTGTATGCAGTGGCCCCGCTGGTCGTACTTGAAGAATTTTTGGCGGTCGGGCAAGAATTCGATGCAGAAGTTGAGAGCCAACGCCAGTTGGTTAGAGTTACCCGTGAAGCGGCTGGTTATAGTCCCGAATCACCGACTCGGGAGGGGGGTAACTTTGCAGACGTCAACCGTTTGGAGTCCAGCTCTTGGATTTCCAAGGCGTATCCTCCTGGGAATGAAGATGGGCCACATGAAGGCCAGGAGAGGCAGGATAATCATAGGGGCGGAGGCCTTTAGGATCTTTTTAAATATGTTTGTAAATACTAATTTTTTTATCATGGGTGTTGACCCTTTTGAGGATAAAGATATATGACTTTTGCTATAGTTAATCTTTTCTGTTTTCTGGAACATTGTTGTAGTTTTTTGCCGTAGTTGAAGCTAAGTGGGCCATTCGGAGGCCTTGACCATGTCGAAATGATGGTCGTAGCCAAGTGAAGTTCGACGGCCATAGCCGTGTAAAATTCGACAGCCTTAGCCGTGTTAAAGTAATGTCCTTAGCCATGTAAGATTCGATGGCCTTAGCCGTGTAAAAATGATGGTTGTAGCCATGTAAAATGATGGTCTTAGCCATGTAAAACTAGACGGCCTTATCCGTGTTAAAATAATGGCCTTAGCCGTGTAAGATTTGACGGCCTTAGCCGTGTTAAAATAATGGCCTTAGCCATGTAAGATTCGACGGCCTTAGCCGTGTAAAAATAATAGTCGTAGCCATGTAAAAATGATGGCCTTAGCCATGTAAGATTCGACGGCCTTAGCCGTGTTAAAACAATGGCCTTAGCCATGTCAGATTTGTCGGCCTTAGCCGTGTAAAAATGATGGTCGTAGCTACGTAAAAATGATGGTCTTAGCCATGTAAAATTCAATGGCCTTAGCCGTGTTTAAACAATGGCCTTAGCCATGTAAGATTCGACGCCCTTAGTCGTGTAAAAGTGATGGCCTTAGCCCCTTCATACATTTGGAGATGGTCGTAGCCCATTCATCCATTTGGAGATGGTCGTAGCCCTTTCATCCATTTGGAGATGGCCGTAGCCTTTTCATTCATTTGGAGATGGCCGTAGCCCTTTCATCCATTTGGAGATGGCCGTAGCCTTTTTATTCGTTTGGAGATGGTCGTAGCCTTTTCATTCATTTGGAGATGGTTGTAGCCTTTTCATTCATTTGGAGATGGTCGTAGACTTTTCATTCATTTGGAGAAGGTCGTAGCCTTTCTATTCATTTGTAGATGGCGGTAGCCTTCTATACATCTGGAGATTGCACTAATCCAGTCCCTCTATCATGTCGGGCTTGGAGAGTACACGGAGAGGCTGATATGATACACTTGTACTCCAAACATCTCCACGTGTTCCCTTTGTCGCCTCGTTAAAAACCTTCCCGAGAAAACCCAATTAGGACAAAACTCGGGTAAGGGAAAAAGAGTACGACTTAGGGTACGCCTTTTAGAAGTGGAAATGTTTGAGGTGAGAGACGTTCCAGTTATTCTGGAGCATTTTTCCCTCCATTGTCTCGAGCTGGAATGCTCCTTTCCCGGCTGCCACTATGATCTTGTAGGGTCCTTCCCAGTTTGTGCCCAATTTTCCTTCATTTGGGTCTTTGGAGGCCAACGTCTTGGCTTTGAGGACGTAGTCTCCTACTTTTAGTGGTCTTACTCTTGCCCTTTTGTTGTAATATCTTTCGATTTGTTATTTTTGGGGTACCATCCTGATGTGGGCCATTTCCCTTTTTTCTTTGGCGTCATCAAGGTCTTGGAGTCTACTGGTGTCGTTTTCTATTCCACTGGTATGCGAATACCTTAGGCTGGGTTCGCCTACTTCGACAAGTATGACTGTGTCGGTTCCATAAACTAGTGAGTACGGGGTCTCTCTGGTGCTGGACTTGGGTGTAGTTCTGTGTGCCCACAAAACTTCAGGTAGTAGTTCGGGCTATAGCCCTTTGGCGACTTTCATCTTTTTCTTCAGTATGTTTAGAATTGTTTTATTGGAGGATTCCGCTTGGCCGTTGGCGGATGGGTGGTATGGCGTGGATATTATCCTTTTGATGCGCCATTTCTCGAAGAACTCTATCGTTCTTTGACCGATGAACTGCCGCCCGTTGTCACAGCTTATTTCTTTTGGGATGCCAAAGCGGAATATGATGTTCTTCTATATGAAGGCGATGACTTCTTGTTCGCGTATTTGCGCGTATGCACCTGCTTCCACCCACTTAGAGAAATAATCAGCTAAAAGAAGTAAAAATCATACCTTTCCTCGTCCTCCTGGTAGTGGGCCGACTATATCCATTCCCCATTTGATGAATGGCCAGGGGGAAGTGACGGAATGGAGGGGTTCTCCTGGTTGATGTATCATTGGGGCGTACTTTTGGCATTGTTTGCATCAGCGGACATACTCAGCTGCCTCTTTTTTCATGGTGGGCCAGTAGTAGCAGGCGCGTATGATGCACCGCACAAGTGCGCGGTTGCCGGTGTGAACGCCGCAATGACCTTCGTGTACTTCCTCGAGTACTAGCCTCGCTTGGTGCGGCCCTAAGCATTTGGCTAGGGCGCCACCGAACGCTCTTTTATAAAGATCATTATTGATCATGTAGTATCGCACGGCCTGTACTCGAAGCTTTTTCGCTTCCTTTTTATCGAGGGGCAATGTCCTGTCCTGCAGATGGGATATGAACTGGTTGCGCCAGTCCTAAGTCAGGTTTAAGGAAAGTACCTCGGTGTGGTCAATGGGTGAGTGGAGGAGCGTGACCACACTTTCTTTATTGAAGTTTTTGGTGGCTGCTTTCAGCTTTGCCAGGCCGTCCATTTCGACGTTCCGTGCTTGGGGAATTTGTTCAAAGCGGCATTCATCAAACATAGCCACCAATTTGCAAATTCTGTCTGGTACTTTTGTTGCCTCTGCTCTTTGACTTGATAAGTCCCAGTGACCTGGTTTACTAAGTTGGGAGTCGTAGTGGAGGAGGATTAGGCAAGCCCAATATTTGGTGGCCAGTTTCATGGCTGCAATAACGGACTCGTACTCAGTCTCATTGTTAGTCATTTCCGGGCATCGTATGGACAGGCGAATTGTTTTGCTCGTGGGAACCTCAAGAACGAGTCCCAATCCCAATCCCGATACGTTGGCAGAGCCATCCGTATAAAGGACCCATATGTCACTATTGGAGGATGCGCATTGCGCCTCGCGTTCTGCCTTTGGCAGGACTTCCGCGCTGAAGTCGGCAAGGACTTGCGACTTGATGGCGGTCCTTGGAAGGTATGTGATATCATGCTTGCTGAGCTCAACGACCCATCTAGCAAGTCGTCCTGAGAGTTCGGGTTTGTGTAAGACACTCCTTAAAGGGAAGGTCGTTACTACCCTTATGGGGTGGCATTGGAAATAGGGTCGTAGCTTCCATGAAGCTACTACGAGCACCATGGCCAGCCTCTCAAGGTGTGGGTACTGGGTTTCGGCATCCACTAATGTTTTGCTAATGTAATAAATAAGAGACTGCATACCTTTATTATCGCGCACTAGGACGGCTGACTGCAACTTCCGATAAAGCCAAGTACACCAACAGAGGTTCGCCTGGGTTGGCTTTGACCAGTAGGGGTGACGATGACAGATATGCCTTCAAAATTCTCAGGGCGTCGATGCATTCTTCTTTCCATTGTAGTCCTTGGACTTTTTTCAATACACCAAAGAATTTGTGGCACCTGTCGGAGGAGCGTGAGATGAACCTGGAGAGGGCGGCTATTCGACCCGTCAGCTTCTGCAATTGCTTTTTGCTGCTTAGTATTTTCGGGATGGCTTTTGAGGCCTTGATTTGGTCTGTGTGGACTTCGATGCCCCTTTGTGATACCAAAAACCGCAAGAATTTTCACAGGCTACGCCGAAGGCGCTTTTTTTGGGATTCAGCTTCATACCGTATCTCATTAGTATTTCGAAGGCTTCTTTCAGGTGATCGAGGTGGTCCTCTTTTTTCGACAACTTCACTAGCATGTCGTCAATATAGACCTGCATCGTCTTGCCGAGTTGCTCTTTGAACATTGTAGTCACCAGCCTTTGGTACGTGGCCCCTGCGTTCTTAAGCCCGAAGGGCATTAACTTATAGCAGTATGTTCCCTGGTGAGTGATGAAGGTCCTTTTCTCCTGATCCTCCTGGAACATCATGATCTGATTGTAGCCGGAGTACGCAATAAGGAAGCTCAACAACTCATGTCTTGCCATTGCGTCTATCATCTGGTCGATGTGGGGTAGTGGGAATGAGTCTTTCGGACATGCTTTGATTAGGTCGGTTAAATCTACGCACATCCGCCACTTTCCATTTTTCTTTTTGACCATTACGATGTTGGCGACTCACTCCGGATACTTGGATTCCCTAATGGAGCCATTAGTCAGCAGCTTGTCTACTTCTTCACTCACCGCTTCGTTGATGGCGACATTGAATTTTCTTCTTCCCTGCCGCGCGGGAGGGTATAGTGGATTGACATTTCAGTTTGTGGAAGAGAAATTCTCGTGGAATTCCTAGCATATCGTCATGGTAAAAAGCGAATAGGTCTGCATGATTAGATAGAAATTCACGATACTTATCTGGATTTGATAGGTCGTGCCCTATGTAAGCTTTCTTTGCGAGGTCGTTGTTGCTCAGCTGAACGGGGTCGAGGTCTTCGACCGCAGCCTTGCTAGCCTCAATGTCATCGGGATCTTTGATGGCGTTCTCTGTTAGGCGGACCTTAGTCCCCGACATGGCTTATTGCTATGCCTCTACACTCGCTCCCTTAAGTTGCATGGTGTGCGTGTAATCTTGAGCTATTTTGTAACACTCTTGGGCGGTGAGTGGCTCGCTCTGTATGCTGTGCACCCCCATGGGGTTGGGAATTTGATCACTTGATAGAAACTAGAGGAGAGTGCCCTCATGGCATGTATCTATGGACATCCGATGATGGCGTTGTATGCCGTTTTTTGGTTCATTACGTGGAAATTGGTTTCCATCGTAACTCCTCCTGCCAGGACGGGCAGCGTTACCTCGCAAGAGGTTCTTTCCACTGCATTGTTAAAACCAGTTAGTGTTATGCAGCGTGGAATTATCTTATCCTCGAGTCCCATTAGTGCAAGGCTCTTGGATGAATGATACATGCGCCGTTGGCATCGTCGACCATGATCCTTTTTACATCAGTATCTACTACGCATAAAGTAATAACTAAGTCATCATAATGGGGGAAAAACAAACCGTCGGTATCAGACTTATCGAAGGTGATACTATCTTCGAAGTCGTCATACTGTTCGTGAGCGATGGTTCGCTTTAATTTGTGAGTGGTGGTGAATTTGACATGGTTGATTGCTGAGTCAGTCCCCAATGATCATATTGATGGTGTGTGTTGGTGAGGGCGGCCTTGGAGGGCCGTGAGGCTGTTCCCGCCCGCGTGCGAAGTTGAGTTTTCCTTTGTCGCTGGATAGTTCTTTCGAGAACCCTTGGTTTAGCATCCGGACCACCTCCTGTCGGAGACCTATGCAGTCTTCTGTTCTGTGCCCCGTTCCTGGTGGAACTCACATAAGGCATTTGATTTACTGGTGGCGGGGTCGGACTTCATCTTCGCTGGCCATTGTACTTTTTTACCCAGCTTTTCCAGTGCGTACACTACTTCAGAAGAAGATACACAAAAGTTATGTGTAGACAATGAAAGAGGCATACCTCTGTCGTTCCTTAGTGGGGTGACATGTTGTTGTAAGGTGTCCGCGTTCCTTGGTGGTGGCGGATGCGAGGATCTGATATATGGTTGGTCTCTCTCCCTGTTGAGGTGTGGGACTTGTTCCCGTCGTCCCTCGTTGCATCGGTCTCTTCAAATTTCTGGGTGCACCGTCGTCAATTGCCAGGTTGGGTCGTTAAGTTTGTCATCATCTCTATGTATCTCTGCACAGTAGGCGTTGTGGATCTCTTCCCAGGTGGTGGGAGATATTTTATAAGGCGGCTGAGCGGTTTCTTGGTTGCCCTTGAGCCATCTCTGCTGAGCCCATTCTGAAAGGTTGCGACTGCCATGCTTTCGGACACGTTTGGTAGGCTCATTCTGACCCTGTTGAACCTAGCTAGGAACCCCCTGAGTCCTTCTCCTGGGGTCTGTCGGACAGTAAAGATGTCGTTGACTCATGCTTCTGCCTTCCTTGCTCCTGCGTGGGCGGTGACAAATTTATCTACCATCTCCTCGAACGTGGAGATGCTTTTGGCCGGTAGTTGTGAGTACCACGTTAAGGCCCCTCCTGTTAGCGTTTCGCCGAACTTTTTCAGAAGTACGGATGGTACCTGCTCTTTTGATAGATCATTTCCTTTTACGCCTATGACATAGTGAATCAGGTGGTCCTCGGGATCTGTGGTCCCGTGATATACCTTCAAATAGGTGGACATTTTGAAGGTCTTTGGGATGGGGTATGGTGCAACTCCTTCTGTGTAGGATTGTTCAATGAACCTCCCCACGTCTCGCTTTGGCAGCAGCTTAGGCGCACCTGGGATTTTGTCCACCCTTTCTTGGTGCTCCTTCATCGGGTCGCGAAGCGACCTATTTTCATTTTCCATTTCCTCCATCTTTTTGAGGATGGCTGTGAGTGTGCCGCCGTGAGCTTGAGAATCGACGGGCATATTGTTCGTCCGCAACCTCTTTACCTCTGGGGGTGCTTCTTTAGTTGTAGATGTAGAAGCCTCTCTTTCTCGTGGAACCACCAGATCTTCCGACGGGGAAGGTGGGTTTTCCATGTTTATCAGGGTACTGGGGGTTGTGTGTGGAGCATCTCCTCCAGCAGTCGCGTTGAGAGGGCCTATGAGATCGGTTCTAACATCCACGATAGCTTTCATTCTTGTGTTGTTCTCAGCCATTTTGGGTTGTAGAGAGTGATTTTTTGAAGCAAACAATAACTTTGATACACGACATCCCCACACACGCCGCCAAATTGTTTGACTAAATATTTATATAAACACTTTTTAGGCCCAGGGACAATCGAAAATAACGAAGGTTAATCGGGATCAAGAGTAATATGAACTAGAGGAAACCGTTTTGTCGGGATTTGTGATAATAGTGAAGGTAGCTTAAGACGTAAGAACAATAAAGCAAGTAATAATCTTTTCACAGGAGAGAGAGATAGAGAGACAGAGTTGTATATATTCTTAATAGCAAAATATACATGAGTCCTTTACAAAGGGAATATCACTTTTATATATGAAAGGACCTTCCTCGAAATAATCAAAGAAAAGTACAAAAGTTGATGGTCTCAGTGTACGGGAGAGTCAGAGCTCCAAACGACGTCGTAATGAGTCATGTCACTCGGTCCGTCCACTTACTGGGGCCGACCTTACTCGAGTCGACCTTAATTAGGTCGCTCTCTCCGTTAAAGGCGTGCACAGATGTCATGAGAATATAGGGAACCAAATTTTCCCAGTACAACTGCCATCAGCATTTTGCTTCAATCAGATTATCCATTTAGATCCAACTATATTCTTACCGGGGGACGAGGAACAAGGGTCCAAGTGCCTTGGTTTTTTGAAGCAGTGATCTCAACAAGCATCGTGTCATACCAATCAGCACCCTGAAGAGCATTAGTCACACTCTTTGGTTCAGTTTACGTGTAGGGAAATTAGGATGGTCAGACGCATTTACAGATGCCAAAAGACAAGGTCGGATGAGAGGCTTATGTATATTGTTCTATGAACGTGTAACCATGTGATGAGAATTTTGCGAAGGATGTGGAAGGGAAGCAGTTGATAAAGCCGGTGAAATAGAAATTTCCATAAGTTCGGGTGCTCCAGTTTATGCCAATGGTGAAGAGACTGGCAATGAAGATGGCATTGAGTGAGTGGAGAAGGAATCAAATAGAGACATTGGTTCCACAATTGTCACCGCAAGAGACCTATGTTCCTGTACACTTGATGAATCTGGTGAAGCAGGAGACAGAATATAAGAAGAACTAAGAGAATTTGTACCTTGATAACTGTTTGAAGTCTCCAAAGCCTTACATGATGGAGGAGTAAGAGATGGAAGATGCTGTTGGCTATGGAAACGGTTACAGATGGAAAAGGCAACAATCTTGAAGACAACTATAGATGGGCAAATTAATTCTCATAGATGTGCTAGACTCTAAATATTCCTTCTAGATAGTTGTGCTAAATAAGGCTGTACGAATAACGGTTTCGAACCGGAATCGTGACCGGAACCGCGGTTCTGACGGTTCCGCGGTTCTAAACGGTTCCGGTTATACGGTTCCGGTTCCGCGGTTCCGGTTCCGCGGTTCCGGGCCGGTTCCACCCTTTAGAACCGTGGAACCGGAACCGCCAGAACCGGAACCGGACCGGTTCAGGCGGTTCTAAACGGTTCCAAAGGGTTCCAAACGGTTCCGATATTAAAAAAAAAAAAAATTTTAAATTCGGACCGTTGGCGGAACCGTTTGGAACCGTTTAGAACCGCCGGAACCGGTCCGGTTCTATCCGGTTCCCAACGGCCATTTTTTTTAAAAAAATAAAAAAAAATTTTAAATTCTGAAAATCAGAACGTTGGTATTGCAGAAATAGCCGTTTGGCATTTTTAAAATTTAGCCATTTGACCCCTCAAATTTAATTTAACCCCAAACTTTATATAATTACACAATTTCCCATTTCTCAACTATAGATACCCCCTCATTCTTTCATTTTAATTCACCAATTCATCAATCTTACTCAATCTCTCTCAATCTCTCTCAAGCTCTCTTACAATCTTTCTGTGCAAGTGCTTAATTTTTGTTGCAAATTCGTGAAACATTGTGAAGTTGTTGAATTGAAGTTTTCAAGTGTTCAATTACAACGATTGTCAATTTTCAAGAAGTTGTTCGTCAATCCGGTAAACTCGTTTCAACTCTTACGTGCTAAGAATATTTGTTGTGTGTTGATATTTTCCTTAATTATAATTAGTATGGCATTTTCATTGAAAAAAATGTTCGAAAAAGGTACATCTAAATCCGGTGAAAGTAGTAGCCAAAATCCTACCCCTCCCCCGGCTCCCAGACCTAGAAAAGATAAACAAGTTCAAACTAGTAGCCAATCTAGAAATACTAATGAAAACTTAGGAATACTTGATAGTGATCACCCGTGTTTTCAATTTAGCGATGTTAATTTTCTACATGATATAGCAGTCGGTGATAGAATAGATGATGATATTATGAATTTGCTCTATCCTAATGCACCAATATCAGAGGGAAATGAGGGTGATGATGATGACGAAACCCAACCTCCGGTAGATTTAGATGATACACCTACTAGTCCTACTCCTAATGACCCAGAACACCCACCCGTACAAACTCCCACTTTTAGTAGACAACCTCGAAAACGTACAGAAACTTCATTAGTTTGGCATTTTTTTATTCAACTAAGAGATAAAGATAGGACTAAATGCAAAACTTGTGGTAAAGAACTTGTTCATAGGTATACGGGTGATCGTAGCGGAACAAGTAGTTTAGTTAAACATATATATATACATCCTAGCGATAAGGCTAGATATTTTCAAATGAAAGCGGAACAAGAAGGGAAGTCAAGTCCTGATACTACAATTAACCAAAGTACTGGTTCTAACATGGTTCAACCAGGAATAAACACTGTCACCGGAGGTATATTGTACTACGATCCTAATAAGGATCGTGAAGAATTAGCTAAAATGATTACTGTTATGTGTTTACCTTATTCTTTTGCTTCTAATCCTGCTTGGATTCAATATATTAGACGAGTATTTAATCCTACATATAAAGGTTGGCCTCGCGCCACAGTTAAGGCCGACATTTATAAATATAAGCATGAATATGAACAGTACTTGCGCTATTTATTTACTCATATAAGTAATCGTATGTCTATTACAACTGATATTGGTAGAAGTGGAAATGATTGTGATTATCTAACCGTGACCAGTCATTGGATAGACGAAGACTGGACCATGCAAAAACGCATTATAGCATATAGAATAATTAATTCACGGCACACAGGTAAGTTTATTGCTAGCACTGTTTATGATGTTTGTAGATATTTTTGTTTTAGTGATAGAGTAATGTCAATTTCCATGGATAACGCTAGTAGCAACACAACTGCAATAGGTATTTTAACTAGAAAACTTAATCCTGCTTTTACAAATATTTTCCATGTTAGATGTATATGCCATATTTATCATTTAATTGTTGGAGATGGTATGAGAATTTTAAACATAGAGAAAGAAAGGTTCCTAAACCTTGTCCGACTAGGTGGAACTACATGTATGAAAGCTTAGTAGTGGCGTACGAATATAGAAACCCAATAACCGCTACTTATAATTCTAGGGATTGTGAGGATGAAGATAATGATATGCTAACTAATCAAGATTGGAATAACGTTAAGATTCTTTTAGATTTTTTAGAACATTTTAGTGTAGCTACAACTGCTTTATCTGGCCAATATTATCCTACAATTTCAAACTGTTTAGTATATATTGCCGCACTTGCTAATTTATTTGCTGATTTTAACGAGGGAGGGGAAATTTATGAAAATGCAATATTTGAAATGAAAAAGAAATTTAAAAAATATTTTTTTCCAATCCCTCCTATTTTTGGTGTGGCTGCTTTGTTAAACCCTACTATGAAAGCAGGAGGTCCTAACTTTTGGTATACTAGTATTTATCAATGTTTAGATCTTTCACCAGAAGAAATGGCTACACTATCTGATGCGAAAGCATCAATTACAGTGAATGCTCAAACTGTTTATAATGCTTATAAACAGGCCTTAGAGCATGCTAGGCCTAATATTCCAACTCCTACTTCGTCCACGTCACAATCGTCTAAAAGAGTTAATGGCTTAACAGCTCTTAAATCGTGGACGGAGTTCAGGGGTACTCAAGGTGAGAATTTAGATGATATTTCCCATCTAAACGAACTTCAAGTTTATTTGTCGCAGGGGCTAGAGAATGATAATCCAGACGGATCTTTCGACCTTTTGGATTGGTGGAAGACAAGGGAAAAGCATTTTCCCGTTCTTGCAAGGATGGCTCGGGATGTTCTGTCCATTCAAGCGTCAACTGTTGCATCGGAGAGCGTATTTAGTCAAGCCAGACTACAAATAGGAGATCATAGAGCGTCGATGCGGGACAGCTTGGAAAAATCAGTGCTCTTCCGAGATTGGATCCGCTCTGAAAGAAGAAACTTTGGGCTAGCTGAATCTCAACCCGAAATAGATGAGTGCTATGAAGAAATGCTAGCAGAAATTGCTCAAGAATCATCTTCACCCGGAAGTGGTGATGAACAAGCTTCATTTCCACCACCGTCAACACAACCACCTCCAAACCTTGAAGGTTTTATGAGATTTGTTAGAAATAATACATAAATTATGATGTAACTTGTACATTGGCATGTCTTCTTTTAGTTTTTTTCCTTTTAATGGTGGTATTAGTACCATGTTGTGCTCATTCCATTGGGGGAAGGAAGACTAAGAAAGATATGCCATTTTGGTCAATAAATATGCTTTTTATCATATACTTGAATATATTTGTCTCAATATTTCTTTGTCTTTTACTTGTATATCAATCCTTGAATATAAAATATTTATATAACATATAATATATAACATACAACACATAATACTATTAATACTAACTACTACACAATATACATTATTTATATACAATATATACTACTTTACTACAACATATACTACTTATATACAAAATATACACTACTTATTTTGAATATATACTAATTTCCAAACACAATATATGCTATAGTAACAACATAGTACACCATATAAAAATATATTCTACAATATACTAATCACTACTATACAAGATATTTAATTAAAAAAAAAAAAAAAAAGGTCGGAACCGCCGGGAACCGCCTGGAACCGCCAGACCCGCGGTTCCGAAACCGCCAGAACCGGAACCGGGTGGTTCTGGAACCGTATGGTTCCGGTTTCAGCTCCGGAACCGCCAGAACCGGAACCGCCAGAACCGGGAACCGCCAGAACCGGGAACCGCCAGAACCGGAACCGTTTACCCAAATAGACCCAGAACCGGAACCGGATACAGCCTTAGTGCTAAATGGACAAGTTGTACAACCACAAAGTTTTGTCTTTTCTTATATTTGCCCATTCAATGTTGTATAAAGTTGTCATATGGCAACCAATAGAAAATAGGTACATAATACATCCTCTTTTGTATATATACGAATATGCACTGCCAATGAAAGACAGAAAAACTTTTTCCTCTTATTAGTCTCTTCATTTAAAAAACGGAGGACAATTTTGTTCCGGAGTCAATACGTTGAGGGCAGTTTTGATCCTTTTTCTTTTTGTTATATGTCCCAATTTTTCGTTCTTTATATGTCCCAATCAAAACGTGACACGTGGCATTAAAAAAATTCAAAATGAAATTCAAGATTCTGTTAAGGGGTAAAAATAGGCCACAAAGTTAACGGTGGGGGCATTTTCTTCGCCAAAGGTAAACGGAGAGCAATTTTGTTCCGGAGTCGATAGATTGAGGACAGTTTTAACCCTTAACCGTCAGAAGTATCACACTAAGGAGATTCATACTTTTCTACTTTCTTTCTCTCTTTTTTTCTCCAGTAACTTTTTCATTCTCTTTAAATCACGGGATCCACATATGAGGAAACTCCTGTTGATTCTCCCTTTGTCACGGATAACTCTCATCCTTTTTATTTACCACCTTCAGAATTACCAGGAGTTGTTCTTGTTAATGCTATCTTTGATGGTCGAAGTTATGCTGAATGGAAAAGGGCAATGCTTATAGCACTGTCAGCCAAAAATAAGGCTGGTTTTGTTGATGGAAGCACCACTGAACCAGATGTTGATTCTCCAAAGTTCAAATCATGGAGTCGTTGTAACGACATGGTCATCTCCTGTATTATTAATTCTCTCACCAAGGAAATTGCAGAGAGTGTGTTTTACTCGAAAACTACAGAAGAGATTTGGACAAGCTTAGAGGATCGTTTTGGACAGTGTAATGGAGCTCAGCTCTATCATTTACAAAAGGAACTGAGTGGACTCAGTCAAGGATCTAACAACATTGTAACTTACTTCACTAAGATGATGAAGTTATGGGATGAACTAGATACATTGAATACTTGTGTGACTTGCACTTGCAACTATGAATGTGGAGGAAAGGTTAAGTTGCACAAGGCATTGCAAGATAAAAGACTCATCAAGTTTTTGATGGGACTAAATGATGCTTATGGATATGTAAAAAGTAATATCCTTATGATGTCACATTTGCCTTCAGTTACTCAGGCTTACTCTCTTGTCATGCAAGATGAAAAACAAATGGAGGTCAAGGTCAGCACTCAATTTCCAGGAGACTCTTCTTCTTTCCTGGCAATCAAACACACAAAATATGAATCAAAATTTGGGAATACAGAAATGAGAAACATAAAAGGGACATTTGATGCAAGGAAGAACAACTCAACATGTGCTTACTGCAAGAAGCCAGGCCATGACAAATGCTACAGGATTCATGGATTTCCCCTTAGTTTCAAGTTCACCAAGCAGAGAAAGTTCCAAGGACAGCTTCATGGTCATTCCGCCTTCATTGGACAGGAGCATTCCTCTCAGAGGATGTGTGTTACCGAGAACATACCGGGTGCACCTGCTCTTTCCTAGGATCAGCTTTCTTAGTTCCTTCAGTTACTGCAACAGGTGAAGGTTGGACAGCTTAAAAACTTTTCTCCTGATGCCAATGCTAACCTTGCTGGTACAAAACTCTTAACCACCACTTGCATGTCTTGCTTCCTTGCTTTCAGTTCAGATTGTTGGATTTTTTACTCCGGTGCTTCAGAGCACATGAGTCACAACAAATCACATTACTACAAAATAGAGTTTTACTGGCAAATATTTAGTGTCCATAAATTAATTGCCGGTAATTTATTTTCATAACTCAAATATTAGCGGCATATATAGTTTTGTTTGGAAAAATCATACGATTACTGGCAATTAAAAACAAATGGACAGCAAAAATTATACTATTAAGTTACCGGAAAAAAGTTTTCAATATTTCATGTCCCTCCCGTTCCTTTTTCCGAAGAGAAAAAAGGCGCTAACCCATTTCTCCAAAAAGAATTGCAAACACCCAAATCCAAGAAGAACCCAAAATTTTCACCATACCCAACTATCCCTTTACTCCCACCATCTCAGGTTGCCGTTATGGTGTAGCCCAACTCACTACTGTCGTTCCTCTTTCTCTCTCTCTAGAAATTTCTTGAATTGACGGATCTGTGTAGTAACCGTCCTCTCGATCATTTTCCACGTGTTGTTTGTACAATCATCTTGCGACTATCGTGGTAAGCTCAATTACTCAAGAACTTTCGTTATTGATATAACATGTAAGTCATTTGATCTATCTATTAAATAGATGAATTCCAAATCCCTAAATCTAAATGTACTATCTTACTTCAATTTTAGCAAAATATAATTGAAAACTCTATTTTTCTATAATTGATGGTTCAATGGAATCGCACAATGCCTCTCGATTTGCTGTATTTTTCTTCTTTCTTGCTTTCAGCTACTTGAATTTACAATATTCCTGTAAAATTACTTTTGAGTTGATTTAGAAGTGCACTTATATAGGTCCCAAGGGAGGTGCTTGGAGGCGAAGAGTGTGTCGGAAGCCTACATCAGAGTAATCAAGGACATGTACGATAGAGCTAAGACTAGGGTTAGAATGGTGGGTGGCGACTCAAACCACTTTCCAGTGGTTATGGGGCTCCATCAAGGATCTTCGCTCAGCCCTCTCTTGTTTGCCTTGGTGATGGATGCTCTAACCCGACATATTCAAGGGAATGTGCCTTGGTGTATGCTTTTTGCTGATGATATAATCTTGATAGACGAGACGAGGGTCGGTGTTATTGAGAGGTTAGAGGTATGGAGACTCGAGTCTAAGGGTTTCAAAATAAGCAGATCTAAGACAGAATACCTGGAGTGCAAGTTTAGCGCCGAGCCGAGCGAAGTAGGCAGGGACGTGATGATTGGATCTCAGGTCATCGCCAAGAGAGACAGTGTCAGATATCTTGGGTCGGTGATTCAGGGGGGCGGAGAGATTGACGGGGACGTCACTCATCGTATAGGAGCGGGGTGATCAAAGTGGAGGCTTGCGTCAGGAGTCCTATGTGACAAGAAAGTCCCACAGAAACTCAAGGGGAAATTTTATAAAGTTGTGGTTAGACATGCAATGTTGTATGGGGCGGAGTGTTGGCCAGTGAAGAACTCTCATGTTCAGAGAATGAAGGTTGCGGAGATGAGAATGCTCAGGTGGATGTGCGGGCTCACCAGGTTAGATAAGATGAAGAATGTAGTTATTCGAGAGAAGGTGGGGGTGACCCCGGTGGATGAAAAGATGCGAGAAGCGAGGCTGCGGTGGTTCGGGTATGTGCGAAGGAGAAGTCCTGATGCCCCGATGAGGAGTTGTGAACGATTGGCGATGGTCGGTGTTCGGCGAGGCAGAGGGAGGCCTAAGAGGTATTGGGGGAGGTTATTAGGCATGACATGGCTAGAATGCAGGTTTCCGAGGACATGGCCCTTGATAGGAAAGTCTGGAGGTCTAGTATCAGGGTTGTAGGATAGGGGCCCCTAGAGTTTTTCGTACTACTCGCCCGGGATTGGGTGAGGCTTGGTAGGGCTATCCATAGATGAGTTGTGTTTTGGATTGTGTCTCCCTTATGGTAGTTATTTATGATAGTTATTATATGATATTATTGCATGCTATTTTATTTATGGTCCTTATGTTTAGATAATTATTTATGCTATTTCTGCTGGACTTACTAATGCTCTTTTGTTTTTGTTTTTGTTTTTCCTTTCCTTCACTAAGCCGAGGGTCGATTGGAAACAGCCTCTCTGCCCTTTCGGGTAAGGGTATGGCGCGTCTACATATTACCCTCTCCAGACCCCACTTTATGAGATTATACTGGATAGTTGTTGTTGTTGCTGCTGCTTTGCTTTATATGGATTGTCTTCGAATAGCCGTATATATTGCGATTGGGGGTAAGGTATGAATTTATGATTACTCACTTAATCTTAAGATTATAGTTCAATTCATGGATGATGACAAAAGTACTTTCTATTTGTTACTGTTATACTTCTATTAGTTTTTACTACTTCTGAAACCATGTTGCTTAATGCTAAGTGCAGATTGTGATTTACTGTGAGAATTTATATGTATCTATGTTGGTCTTGCTAGAAAGAAAAGATATTTCAATTTGTCTAAAAAGTTATAGTATAAAGTTACATTGTAGATCATGTATCAATTCATTAAACTAAAGTGGACCTACATAGAATATTCTATGAACTATTCTAGACTATTAGTGTTAAATTAGTGGTGAGCAATTGAGTTTTTGCAACAAAAAGAATTATTATTTAGGTCAAAGTTTAAGTTCATCCTTTTAGTACATAAACTAACATGAAAAAATATTTATTTTTAGGTTATGCGAGTTACCGCAGCAGTGTTGTCATAATTTAATCTTAGTAACCTCAACCATGTAAAATGCAACTGATTTTTAATACCTATCAAAATGGAATTAGCTATGGAAAGGGCTTCACAAGATTCTATACTAGGTGGCTCTCTCATAACTGAAGAAATGAAGTTATCTAAATTGATAATTTATTAAAAATATCTCACGAATAAAAAAATGAGTATTGCGTTAGCAGTCTTGAGAGAAGGCACACAATTCTTATTTATAGAAGAGAACGTTGTTACTGACTTCTTTCTTGCGAACATTCCTCTTTCTTATATAGTGCTGCCATTCATTTTCTTTGTTATTTTTTGGTTGTTTCATTAAGGTTACTTAACTGTTTTCATTGAAGTTGCCCTACCTTATTCACTTGGATTATCGACCAATATTTTATAATAAAGAGAGAATTGGTGCAATTGGGTAATACCAGATTTTTTGTTCTTCCCCTCCTATCGAATGAGATTATAGATTTCCTTTTCATTATCTGTAAATTCTCTTTATTAAAATAGTTAGAGACGTTCAGATTCAACTTCTCCTTTTCTCGATAAAAAATTAGTGCAATTTGAAATTGAGAAGTCTTTTAACATTTAAAAGGATATGGGTAATTTCAAATTTAGTTTCTTTTTGGAGCTTGCAACATATATTTTTACTAATGTAACTTAATCTATAGCAACAAATACATAGCTACTTGTCGTGTCACTTATAAAAAAAGATATAGATACTATTTTATAAACTGCATGCAAATCAGGTTCTTGTTTGAAGTCATTTGTTAATCACAGAACAAGTCTCCCTCAGTCACTGCAATTGTTGACCCTCTCTTCTAAATCCTCGCTTCTGTGAGTCAAATCACTCTCCTCATGAGTTTTTCCTGAAAACATGCAAAAGATCAAAGAAATTTAGAGAGAGAAAGTAGAGAGAAGGAAGAGCATCGGAAGAGTCTCGAAGAAGAGACTCAGATATTATTTCAGAAAAATGACCCCTTAGTCTTTGTACAAACGACCCTTCAGCATATATACAAAATAATCCATTACAGAAATAGCCTAATTACAGAAATAGCCTAATTACAGAAATAGACTAATTACAGAAATAGCCTATTAGGCTCAGATGTGACTCCCTCATTGACTCATAATGGTCTAAGTGTGGGTTTTATCATCATTGCCTTACATATATCTCAACACCCCCCCTCAAGTTGAAGGGGGGGAAACCACCATCAACTTGGACAAAAGAGGAGAAAGAGCAGTCCCAGATAAGGCCTTTGTCAATAGGTCAGCCAGCTGCCGAGAAGTGGTAACATGAGAAAGCTTGAGAAAGCCAGTGTGTAACAAATTGCGAACGTAGTGACAATCCACCTCAATATGCTTAGTACGTTCATGGAAAACTGGATTATTAGCAATGTGAACAGCAGCCTGACTATCACAAAAGACAGAAATAGGAGAAGGAACAGATACCCCAAGGTCTTCAAGTAAACGAGAGAGCCAAGTTAATTCAGCTGTAACTTTGCTTAGAGCTCTGTATTCAGCTTCAGCAGAAGAAAGAGAGACAACAGGTTATTTTTTCGACTTCCAACTTATTAAACTGCCACCCAATAAAACACAAAAACCAGTAATAGACCGTCTAGTATCAGGGCAAGCTACCCAGTCACTGTCAGAATATCCAGTCACAGAATAATCAGCATTATCAGAATAAAACAGACCCAAAGAAGGAGTGCCTTTAAGATACCTCAAAACATGCATTGCAGCAGACATATGTGGAACGCTTGGGCATTTAAGAAACTGACTCAGATGTTGCACGGCAAAGCATATATCAGGTCGAGTATGAGTTAAGAACAATAATTTGCCAACAAGACTCCTGAACTGGTCAGGAGCGGGCAAAATATCACCAGAATCAGCATGTAATTTGAAAGAGATGTCCAGAGGAGAAACAACAGGGGAAACAGATACACAGTCAAAGGCATGCAACAAATCAGTAACATACTTATGCTGATTCAGATGTATCCCACCAGGGACATGTTTTACCTCAAGACCCAAGAAATAATGCAATGACCCCAAATCCTTGATTTTAAATGTATCATCCAGGAAGAGTTTTAAGGCAGCAATCTCATCACAGTCATGCCCAGTTATTATAATGTCATCAACATACACAGCAACCACAACAAGGGAACCAGGAGTACCTTTTAAAAATAAAGAGTAATCATTCAAAGAGTGCCTGTATCCCCTGGAATGAAGAGCAGATGACAGCTTAGCATACCATTGCCTGGAGGCCTGCCTAAGCCCATATAAAGATTTCTTTAGTTTGCAAACCAAAGGAAGAGAAGAAGAAGAAGAAGGAGAGGAGGAAGCAAAATCAGATACAACCAAACCTGGAGGAAGTTTCATGTAAACTTCCTCATCTAAATTCCATGAAGGAAAGCATTATTGACATCAAGCTGAAACAATGGCCAGTGGTTCTTGACAGCCACAACAAGAAGGCATTTCACTGAAGTCATTTTAACAACAGGAGAAAATGTGTCTGTAAAATCCACACTCTCAACTTGGGTATCACCTCTAATAACCAACCGTGCCTTATATCTTTCAATAGTACCATCAGATTTGTATTTGATTTTGTAAACCCACTTACAGCCAATAGGTTTCTTACCTGGAGGAATATGCACAATGTCCCAAGTGTGGTTAGCATCCAGGGCATCAAATTCCTTTCTCATGGCATCCTGCCAAGCTGGGACAGATGCAGCTTGAGAGTAATACATGGGTTCAGATTCCAAATTGGAGGAAGAAGAACCAGAAAATGCAGGAAGTTGGTAGACATAATCCTTGAGGTAGGAAGGAGGGTTGTGGTGTCTAGTGGATTTTCAGGGTATGGTAACAGGCTGAGAGACAGGCAAATCAGGAGGAGGCATATTAGGATTGAAAGAAGGAGAAGCAGTGGATAGAGGTGAGGCAGGAGAAGAAATATCAGGAGAAGAAATAGCAGGAGTAGAGCAAGGAGAATCACTGGAAGTAGGTAATGTAAAAGTTTGTTCAAGAATGTCATCAGAGAAAGGAATAGGTGGAGGAGGTGAAGAAGGTGGAGGTGCAGTTTTAAAAGGAAAATGAGTTTCATGGAAGACAACATCTCTAGATACAAAGCATTTCTTAGAATTCAAATCATACAATTTGTAACCTTTCTTACCAAAAGGATAACCTAGAAATACACAAGAGTGAGCCCTAGACTTTAGCTTATCCCTTTGAGGGATAGGGACAGCAGCATAAGCTAGGCAACCAAAAGCCCTCAGGTGAGAGTAGGATGGAGGAGAACCATGTAAAATTTCATGAGGTGATTTATGGTGAAGAACTCTGGATGGTAGTCTGTTAATGAGGTAGGTTGCAGTTAACAAGCAATCACCCCAAAATGATACAGGCAAACCAGACTGGAAAAGAAGGGCTCTACAAATTTCAAGTAAAGATCTGTGTTTTCTTTCAACAACCCCATTCTGTTGAGGGGAATGAGGACAAGTGGTTTGATGTACGATCCCCAGCTCACTAAAAAAATAAATCCCTTCTGCACTGGAACCCAGTTCCAGGGCATTATCACTCCTGACAACCTGGACCATGGAGTTAAACTGAGTTTGAACATAGGAGATAAAAGATTTAAGTAAAGGGAAAGCATTACTTTTAGAACCCATCAAATGTGTCCAGGTGGCCCTAGAAAAATCATCAACTATGGTGAGAAAGTATTTACTGCCAAAGGAAGTAGAAGTATGATAAGGACCCCAAGTATCTACATGTATAAGTTGAAAGGGTCTAGTAGTGCTAATACTGCTATCAGGGAAAGGCAATCTGGTTTGTTTTGCCATAGGACAAATAGAACAAGGAAAAGGTTGTTTAGCAGCAAAGGGAAAAGATAAACCAGAAATATGTTTCATATTAGCAAAAGAGGTATGTGCTAATCTGAAATTCCATATGTAATTCATATCAAAAGTAGCAGCATCATTACAACTGGAAGTGTGTACAATTGAGGATGAGCTAAAATGTTTGTTATCAGAAACAACATCATCATTACAAACATTAAAAACACTATGCTCAGAATTAGAAGAGGACTTAGAAGAGGCAGAAGAGGAAGTAGGCAACCAAGAATACTTGTATAACCCAGCCTCCTCCTTACCAAGATCCAGAAGCCTCTTCAGAGAAAGGTCCTGTAACAGGTAAAGGAGACAAGAAGTTGGAGTGAATAAAACTAAACAATTTAACTGTTTCATCAATTTATGAACAGAAATCAAATTATGTTTGAAGGAAGGAACTAAAAGCACATTATGAAGAGTAAGGGAAGAAGTTAATGCAAATGAGCCTGTACATGTGACTTTTACTTTATAGCCATTAGGAAGGGTAACAAGGTAGGGGACAGTTAAAGGTATGATATCAAAGAGTAGATTTTTGTCATAAGTCATATGGTTAGAAGCCCCTGAATCAATGATCCAGGTGACAGAATGAATGTTTGTAAGCATGCACAATTTGGAATCAGAAACAAGACTCTCAGACAGCATAGTACCAGCAAAATTAGCAGAACACATGGGAGCAGGAGATTGATCATTAGAATCCCTTGAGAGAGTCTGTTGAATCAAATTCACAATCTGATCACATTGCTGTCTGCTCAACCCTGGTATCACAGGTTGACTGGCAATAGGACCCCCAAGAGGAACAGACAGATTTGAATTCCCATTATCATCAGACACACAATCAGGGCCAGTAGAAACATGAGCAGCTGCAGATTTCCTTCCCTTGGTGTAAGTATTGTTTTGAGGAAAACCATGGAGCTTGAAACACTTATCAATTAAGTGTCCAGACTTCTTGCAATATCTACAGAATAAGTTTCCTCTATTTTGCTCAAAGTTGACTCTGGGTTTGAAATTAGAACCAGACAATTTGCCCTGGTTGAACCCAGCAGGATGCCTGTCAGTATGAGCATTGAAAGACATAGAGTCTGGGCTGATATGAGAGACAGACTTAACTTGTCTCTATTTTTCATCATTGAGCACAATGTTATAAACACTGTCAAGGGAAGGAAATTGCTGCATCATTAACAAATTACTCCTTACTCCCAAATACGTTTCATTCAATCCCATAAGGAACTGATAGATCTTGTTTTCATCATCTTCCTCGATTATACCATTCTTGGCAGCACAAGTACACCTCTGTCCATGGTTTGGGCACATTGTGCCCAGTTCATCCCACAAACTTTTGAGTTTGTTGAAATATGAGGCTATATCAACCTTGGGATGTATGAGAGAGTTCCCTTTTAAGCTCAAAAATTTTAGTCTTATTGGGGGTACCATATCTTTTTTCAAGCTGAGACCACATACTTTGAACAGTATCAGAAAATTGAACACTATCAGCAATTTGGGATGACAGAGAAGAAGTTAACCAGGACATAACCAACATATTACATCTATCCCATAACCTCTGTTGGGTCACGTTAGTACTAGGTCGAGAAAAGGAACCATCAATGAAACAAATTTTATTCTTAGCAGACAAAGCCATAATCATCTTACGTTTCCAACCTCCATAACCACTACCCGAGAAGGGAGTGGGAACAAGGGACGCACCAGGCACATCAGAAGAATTTACAAACAAAGGGTTGGAAGGGTCTATAGAACCAGAGTTACCACCAGAACCACTACTGTTAGAAGCCATGTTCAAATGAATTAAATCGTTCACAAATATCACTAAAAATCAGTATTCACAACCCAAACAAATTATTCACAAATAGAATCAAACAACCGCACACAACCAAAGAATCACAACCAAAGAATAGGAACAATGTTACCGTCCTTCTTCGCAACCGGAGAAGATCGGCCTTTAACAACAGATAAAACCCTAGGTATGAACCCTAGGAGCAACCGTCAAAATTTTGCCGGAGATACCGTCAACGATGTCGGAGCAGTAACGATAACACCCAAAACATCCGCAAAAATGAGTATCAAACCACTGGATAGCAGTCAAACGACCGATTTGACCACCAGAAACCCTAAAGGTTGAAAACTCACCGGAAAATCTTCAAAAATTGTTCAACAATCAATTGAGCCGTTTAAGAGAGGAGAAACGGTCATAGATCGTGAAAAAAAAGGCTCAGAACAGGTCCAATCGGAGTCAAAACCATCACTGACCTTTCGATCTCAGAAAACCCCAAAATTTTCATCAGAAAACAGTTCAAACGAACTACTGATTCACACAAAAGTATCATCGGATTGCCCAATTCAACCCCAAAAGCTAGCTTATGAGGTGAGGATTGCCCAAGCCATATAAGGAGACCAAGGACCTCAAATCCCTCCGATGTGGGACAACTCAACACCCTCATCACGCCCAGATCTCTGGAGCGTGGACAACATAAATGGGGGCCCAACATCGGCAACAATAATTGGGATGGGCTTGGCTCTGATACCATGAAAACATGCAAAAGATCAAAGAAATTTAGAGAGAGAAAGTAGAGAGAAGGAAGAGCATCGGAAGAGTCTCGAAGAAGAGACTCAGATATTATTTCAGAAAAATGACCCCTTAGTCTTTGTACAAACGACCCTTCAGCATATATACAAAATAACCCATTACAGAAATAGTTTAATTACAGAAATAGCCTAATTACAGAAATAGACTAATTACAGAAATAGCTTATTAGGCTCAGATGTGACTCCCTCATTGACTCATAATGGTCTAAGTGTGGATTTTATCATCATTGCTTTACATATATCTCAACATTTCCTTGAATCACCCTTCTCGGTTTTGTTACCCAAACAGTCATCCTGAGCAATCTGCAGTGTCCAGATCTAATATCTTTGCCTCTTCTTGTTCAGGTCCTCTAGAACCACACACATACTTCGGCAGCTGATGGATTATGGAAGAGACTATTATGACAATGAATGTATTTAGAATTTTGTGGCTATTGCAGTTACTAATCATTTCACGAATGTGGCTATGATGATAATTGCTGGTAAATCGGTACCTTTCCTACCATACTGAATTATTATATTCCATTTCACTTGGCTCACATAAATGCTTACAGATGTTCTCTTGTCCTCTTTCAATTGAGATAATAGATAGAATTCTGTAGACAATTTTATGCTGTTGAACCTTTTTTTCTTTATATTTGATTAACCAACTTTAATTACAATGTTCGAATCAAGATAGTATTATTGGATACATATTGCATAATACACTACAATAAAAAGGGATTTTAAGAGTTCTTATGAATTGACATTGTTGTTTGCTTAGACTCATTTTCTCTGTTCTTCATAAATCTGAAAATCAAAAATCCCATGTAAATGATGGTAGGCAGGAGGTATACTTAGAAGTTAGGATAGTCTTGTTTAGTTGTATTCGATTCTGTTATGTTTAACTAGATCTCTGAGCTATATGTTCTTTATTTTAATGAGTTCTTGTTTAGTTGTATTCGATTCTGTTATGTTTAACTAGATCTCTGAGCTATATGTTCTTTATTTTAATGAGTTCTTGTTCTTTAAGTTACACAGTTGCAATGATTGTTATGTCATTGTAGTTAAATATCTTCTTTCCCACAGTTATTAAAAGATGACTCATTATTTTAGGTACAGACTATATAATCATAGTTTCGTGAGCCTAAATTACTAATAAATAATCGGAACCCACGACTCGGAAAGACAATTAATTGCTATGTTTGAGTTCCATATAGAAGAAAACTTTATGTTAGAGAGTACTTACACCTAATGGAGCATTCACTTGTTCAACGGTTTAAATATTTGTGCATGATCTCAAGCATACAAGTACACTACACTCCAAATGGTTACATATTTGTGTACTATAGGGGGCGGAATAATGCATGGGATGAGCATGGTGGTGTTGTATGTGTCACAAGAAGTACATTCCTTATGCATTTAATCCTTCAAGTTCTATGGGTTTATTATTCGTAAAATCAGTAAAGTTATTAAAGGTTTCATATTTCTCTTACAGTTTTCCTGTACTGCTTTTGTTTCTTCTTTTTGCCACTAGTAGCTTACTTCTTGACCAACAAACAACCTTTTGAAGTATTAAGGATGTTTTCTTCTTCCTTTCCATGTCCAACCTGAATAACATGACCTTTTTACTTTGCTATTGCTAGTTTCTTGGGAGACTAACATCAGTAACTTGCCTCTGCTATTTTATAATCTCTTGAACTGCTAAGTCCTTCACTGAATCCATATATTGAAATAATTTTCTTTTAAGCTGATTTGCAAATTCATCTTCTTCGTCCTCATGTTAATGCACTCATTTTCCATACTTGTAACATGCAACTGTACAAATTATATCAAAAAGATGAGATTAACCATACTCACACTGTTTACTTCAAAAGTATATAACCAACAGAACATGTATTCTTATGACAGACAAATATTGTTTATATAAAATGGTAGCATCTTGAATTCTTATCAGATGTTAGCTCTTTTTTTTTTTCTTTTCATAATGTTACATCTAAGTTGTATTCTGATACTACAAATTTCATTTGCCATATTAGCTAATTCATTTATATTCCTTTTCTCATTCTTTGTTCTTGCATAGACAAAATATTTTGATTCTATTTTAATACTATAACTTCGATGTAGGAAGCTTCAACTTAAAGAACGATTTGTCTCATTAGAAACTACACTTCAATATCTTCAACCATGATGAATTTGGTACTCTAGTTCTTAGGCAACCTCATTTTTTACATTGTTTTGAGAACTCACAATATATTTAGATGTGTAGACTCATGATGTTTTATACATTATATTCCATATTTTGATATGTTTATTTTACTTTTTTCAGGTCATTTGTTCAAAAATTTTCAATATGAGAAAGAGTTGCCGAAACTTTTGAAGATATTATTTGATAGGATTAATCATATCACGTCAATCAATACAAGTTTATTTTAAAAGTTGTGACATTATTATTTTGGATTAGTACTTTTTTGGATTGTGTAGATTTAATGAGATACATTTTGTTTTATGAATCAATATTATAACAACAACAACAACAACAACAACTACCCAGTGTATTCCCACCAGGTGGGGTCTGGGGAGGGTAATATGTAGACGAGCCTTATCCCTGTCCGAAAGGGCAGAGAGGCTGTTTCCAATCGACTCTCGGCGAATAGGATAAAGGAAAAAGCTTCATTAAGAAACAAAGGTAAAATTAGAAACACAAGCAAGACAAAGCAAAATAAAACAAAATAATAAAGCATAAGTACTCCCGCAAAAATAACGTAAATAATTATGAAAACATAAGCAACATAAAGACATAAATACAGTCGCATGCAATACTAACAAGCAGAACTACCATACTAAAACACTAATCACCTAATCACCTATGAGCCCCTAGCCTACAATCCTGATTCTAGACCTCCAGACTCCCCTATCAAGGATCATGTCCTCGGTAACCTGCATACTGGTCATGTCCTGCCTAATCACCTCTCCCCAATGCTTCTTAGGTCTCCCTCTCCCTCGCCGACCACCAACAATCTCCAGCCGCTCGCAGCTCCTCACCGGGGCGTCGGGGCCCCTCCTCCGAACATGCCCGAACCACCTCAGTCTCGCTTCCCGCATCTTCTCGTCCACCGGGGCCACCCCTACCTTCTGTCGAATAACTTCATTCTTGATCTTATCCAGCCTGGTGTGCCCACACATCCACCTAAGCATTCTCATCTCCGCAACCTTCATTCTCTGAACATGCGAGTTCTTCACGGGCCAGCACTCCGCCCCATACAACATCGCAGGTCTAACCACGGCTCTGTAGAATTTCCCCTCGAGTTTATGTGGAATTTTCTTGTCACACAGGACCCCTGAAGCGAGCCTCCACTTCGACCACCCCGCTCCTATCCGATGGGTGACGTCCCCGTCAATCTCTCCGTCCCCCTGGATCACAGACCTGAGGTATCTCACTCTGTCCCTCTTGGCGATGATCTGAGAACCAAGCATCACATCCCTGCCTACCCCACTCGGCTCGTCACCAAACTTGCACTCCAGATATTCTGTCTTAGATCTGCTTATTTTGAAACCCTTAGACTCAAGGGTCTGTCTCCAAATCTCTAACCTTTCACTAACACCGGCCCTCGTCTCGTCTATCAATATTATATCATCAGCAAAGAGCATGCACCAAGGCACATCCCCTTGGATATGTCGGGTTAGAGCATCCATCACTAAGGCGAACAACAGGGGGCTCAGCGCCGATCCTTGATGGAGCCCCATTACCACAGGAAACTGGTCTGATTCGCCCCCCACCGTCCTAACCCTAGTCTTAGCTCCATTGTACATGTCCTTGATTACTCTGATATAGGCTTCTGGCACACTCTTCGCCTCCAAGCACCTCCATAACACCTCCCTCGGGACCTTGTCATACGCCTTCTCCAAGTCGATAAGCACCATGTGAAGGTCCTTCTTCTTATCCCTGAATTGTTCCGCCATCCGCCTGACAAGGTGAATCGCCTCTGTGGTGGATCGTCCCGGCATGAAACCGAACTGGTTCCCCGATATAGTTGCCGCCTCCCTCACCCGCGCCTCAATCACCCTCTCCCAAACCTTCATCGTGTGGCTTATTAATTTGATGCCCCTGTAATTGTTGCAGCACTGGATGTCCCCTTTGTTCTTGTACAGGGGCACCACTGTACTCCACCTCCACTCATCCGGCATCCTTTTAGTCTTGAAGATCGCATTGAACAGCCTAGTGAGCCACTCCCCTCCAGCTTTACCCATGTACTTCCAGAACTCCACCGGGATCTCGTCAGGCCCGGTCGCTCGACCCCTGCTCATCCTACGCAACGCCCCTAAGACCTCCTCTACCCTAGTGCGCCTGCAGTACCCAAGGTCTCTATGGCGCTCTGAATGCCCCATCTCCCCTAGCTCTATACTCCGATCCCCCCTCCTCGTTAAGAAGGTCCCGAAAGTACGCCTGCCACCTCTATTTGATTTGTGATTCCCCCGTCAGAACTCTACCATCCTCGTCCTTGATACACCTGACTTGGTCTAGGTCACGTGCCTTCCTCTCCCTTGTTTTAGCCAACCGGAATAACTTCTTATCCCCACCTCTCTCCCCTAGTTCCTCATACATGCGACCGAACGCCGCGTTTTTAGCGTCCGTGACTGCCATCTTAGCTTCTCTTCTCGCCTCCCTGTAGACCAACCTGTTCGCTCTCCGCTCCTCCTGCTTGTGCTCCCGGCCAACCTAGCGAACGCCGCCTTCTTCACATCCACTTTTCCTTTGACTACCTCGTTCCACCACCACTCACCCTGATGTCTGCCTGAATATCCCTTAGCTACCCCGAGCACGTCCCGTGCTGCCCCCCTATCCAAGTTCGCCGTCACTGTCCACATAGCGTCCGCTTCCCTGTAACTTCTCCAAGCTCCGCCCTCCACTAACCTCCTTTCCAACTCCTGTGCTTTCTCTCCAGACAAAGCGCCCCATCTAATCCGCGGTTGACCCTGGGCGCCCCTCCACTTCTTCTTCACCCAGAGATTGACATCCATCACTAGTAGTCTATGAAGAGTTGAAAGAGACTCTCCCGGAATAACCTTGCAGTCCTTGCACAAGCCCCTATCGCTCCTTCGAATGAGGATGTAGTCAATCTGAGTCCTCGCCGTCGAACTCTTGAAGGTGACCAAATGCTCCTCCCTCTTCCGGAATGACGAGTTCGCAATCAGGAGCTCGGAAGCCCTGGCGAAATCAAGCAGCGAAGTGCCACCTCCGTTCCTGGCACCAAAGCCAAAGCCCCCGTGCACCTCATCGTATCCACCAGCCTCAGCCCCAATATGACCATTAAAGTCCCCTCCAATAACTAACTTCTCAGACTGGGGAATACTCCCCACCAGATCATCCAAGTCCTCCCAAAAGCGCCTTTTAGCCTCCTCGACTAAGCCTGCATGCGGCGCGTAAGCACTAACGACGTTGAGGACTCCACCCCCAATAACCAGCTTAATAGACATTAACCTATCATTCACACGCCTAACCTCGGCCACGGACTCCCTTAAGTCCCTATCAACCAAGATGCCCACTCCATTCTTACCCCTCTCGAGCCCAGAGTACCACAGCTTAAAACCATCAGCGTCCCGCGCCTTTGTCCCTTTCCACCTAGTCTCCTGGATGCACGCTATGTTAACCATTTTTTGCTGAAGAACCTTCGCCAACTCAATGGATTTACCCGTCAGAGTACCTAATTTCCAAGACCCAATCCTTAATCTATGGGCGTCCGCCGCCCTCTTCCCACCCTTACCTCCCGCCCTGCCTGAAGAGCCACCCCCTGCTCCCCTACTCACCCCCGCTACCACCCCCACCCCCTGAGGACATGACCGAACGCTATCATCCCCCACCGCGGCCACTATCCCACCAACTGATGGGGTACAGTGGCACACACACGCACTATAGCGAAAAACACAAATGTACCCAACTAGAAATCAACAGAATAGAACACACTCGAAATGCTAGCTAAAATACGTAAAAAGGTACACAAAATAAGCAAGAGAGCGGGAGGTACCAACTCCCGGAGGAAAAACCTGGAAGTGTGCTTTGCTGCGCCCGAGTTTTCCTGAATCTTAGCCAAATGTGCGGCTCTATTGCGTCCTGCCGCGAGTCTGAATGAGAGTTTGAACGATAGTTGTCGGAGATCCTCGCCGGTGGAATAGGTACCTATCCAAGAAAACAAAATACACCCACAAAAGCAGAGGGGAGAATAAAAAGGGAAAATGCAAGGGTTTCCAGAAGAAATTCCGTCGGAAACAAAATCCCAGACCTCTGGACAACCCAGTGTCTGTTGTGACTAAGTCACCGAAATAAAGAAGAATTTTAACGTATTAGGTCACCTAAATTAAAGATAACCACAAACAAAGGTCACCTAAAAAGATAACTATAAACAACTGTCAATAATAAGTAAGGTTAGTGACCTAAAAAATGAAGCAAGCAGCTGATAAAGTAAACAACAGTAGTGTAAAATTCAAGTGTGTATATATATGTTAGAACTTTTAAGACACACAGGCGGCGAACAAATAAGAGAAACAGCAGCAAAAAAGGAAAGAAACAGCAGCAAAAAAGAAAATTAATAGTACTAACAAACAGAGAGATAATCAGATAATTAATAAATAAGAGATCTCTGCTCTTTACTTTATAATAGTACTAACCAACAGAGAGATAATCAGATAATTAGTAAATAAAATTAAAAAACAGCGATAATAGGGAGAGAATGTCAGTGAGAGAAGAATATGTGATGGCTAAGTGGACAATAAAGAATGAAAGTGACCGGGAAAATATTCCGAGAGTACCAAGTGGGTCGGAAATCTGGGGGGAGAAAACTGTCTAAAAGAAGCCGGTGGAAAAAGTGCCGGGAAGTGGGTTCACGCGCGAGGCGCGTGGGGTACAGTGGCGGCGCGTGTGGCTGTTTCCAGCGATGAAATTTACCGGAAATGCGCGCCTGTCACTGTGTGTCACGATGGTGTGGGAGGTGACACCAAGAGACCCCCGAAAGATGACGAAACACTGTCGGAACAGTGTTCCGGGCAGTGGGGTAAGGTGGGAGAAGGGGGGGAGAGGGTGGGTACTTACCTGGTGGTTCCAGCGGCTCGCCAGAGGGTGGGTGGTGGTGGTGTTGATGGTGGTGTTTGCTTGAGGAAGGTGAGGAGGAGAAAGAGAGAGAAAGGGAGAGAAGGGAGAGAGAAAGAGCCCTTGAAGTGTTGAGATGAATCAATATTATGTTTTCTAGTATTTTCCTACCTTTGTTTCCACCGACAGACACTCTTTTACTATTAGCGATATTTAGTTAAATTTACTTGGCATTTAAATATAATCTAAAAGGTCAAAATAAGATATTTACGGGAAGGATATAGTAGTCATTCTAATTGCCACAAAAATTTATCGTTAAAGCTACTGACTTTTAGCGGCAATTTAATTGAACTTGTCGGCTATAAAAATGAACGCTAAAAGAGTATAGTTAGTTTGTTATGGATTTAATTTACCGGCCAAAATTATTGCCGCAAATAATTGCCGGTAGAACTAACGATTTTTAGCGGCAATAAATTATACCTTTCACCGGCTTTTGTGAGAATGGTCGCCAAAGGCTTTGCCGACAACCGTGTTGCCGGCTAAATATCATTGGCCGGTAAAGGATATAGTGGCTATTTTTATTGCCGCTAAAGACATTTCATAGTGCCGCTAAAGCCCATTTTTGTAGTAGTGTCACATTTTACAAATCTTAAATCTCTTCCCGTTCCTCTGTACATTCAATTACCTAACTCTTATAGGGTCAAAGTGTCTCAGTTTGGAAGTGTGTGTCCTTCCTGATCTCACTCTTGAAAATGTTCTTTATGTGCCTAGTTTTAAATATAACCTTGTCTTTGTTCACAAATTATGCAAATTTTCATCTACAGATAAAGCAGTAGCTATGTTACATTCCAGTTGCTTTCCTTTTCCCATGTCAAAGTGTAATGATCCTGCAAAGCCTATCAATGAAAAGAGTTCACTTTTTAATCCATTATGTTCTTCTGTTCAGAAAATTTGTGATGAATCTTTATGGCATACAAGATTAAGACACATCCCCTTTTCAAGTATGAAAAACATCAAGTCCCTTCCACTATCATACGGTAATAAATTCTCTGATCCTTATGAAATATGTCCTTTAGCCAGACAATCAAAGCTTCCTTTTGCATCAAGCTCTATTTCCATCACACATATTTTTGAACTAATTTACATAGACATTTGGGGACCATATAAGACATCTACTCATCACGGACATAAGTATTTCTTAACTATTGTAGACGACTTTAGTAGGGGGACATGGACTTTTATGATGATCACCAAAAGCAATGCATTCGCTATTCTAAAATCATTCCTTATCATGGTAGAAAGGCAATTTAGCACAAAAGTAAAAACAATTAGGTCTGATAATGCCTTGGGATTAGGGGCAAGCAATTTACAATCCGAATTTTTCATTTCACAAGGGATTATTCATCAAACCACTTGTGTCTATACTCCACAACAAAATGGAATTGTGGAAAGAAAACACAAGCACCTTCCAGAAACTTGTAGAGCTCTTCTGTTTCAGTCACATCTGCCTATCCAATATTGGGGAGAATGTTTGCTTACAGCAACTTATTTAATCAAATTTCCTTCAAAGGTACAAGGATACAAGACACCCTATGAACTCCTTTTTAGGAAAGTACCTACCTATGAACACATCAAGTGCTTTGGATGTTTATGCTATGTATCCACACCCTCACATAATAGAAATAAATTAGAGTCTAGAGCGGGTGCTCGTGTATTTGTAAGTTATCCATTTGGAAAAAAGGGATACAAAGTTTTAGATTTACAAACCAAAGAAATTTCTGTTTCCAGAAATGTGATTTTCCATGAAAGAATATATCCCTTTGCTCCTAAAAAACCTGATAATCCTATTTTTCCCCCTCATTTTCCAGAATCCCCATATGATTTAATTGATCATGTGCCTACTGATTCCATCACTATTTCCACAAGAGATTATCATTTTCCAGATTCAGCTATTACTCCCACCTATGATTCACACTCTCCTAGTTCACCACCTAATTGTATATTTCCAGATCCTAATTCAGAAGCAGTTTCACCAATTATTCAGGAGCTTCGAAGATCTAAAAGGACACACAAACTTCCAACTCATCTCAATGATGATGCCTGTAACGCAGTATTTTATACTAATCTCTGATTTCTATTTCTCCTCTGCAGCTCCCCCTCCCTCTATTCCTTTTTCTGCACTTTCTCATACTAACCAAAAGTTTTTAAATTCTCTCTATCACATCAATGAACCTAATTCCTACTCACAAGCTGTTTTCACCCTGGTTGACAAGAAGCTATGGAAAAGGAAATTGATGCTTTAATGACTAATCAAACCTGGGAAGTGGTTGAACTTCCAATTGGTAAGAAAGCTATATCTTGTAAATGGGTGTACAAAATTAAATACAAGTCTGACGGTGCTGTTGAAAGATTAAAGTCCAGACTCGTGATAAGAGGTGATACTCAAAGGGAAGGACTCGATTTTACAGAAACGTTTTCCCCAGTTGTTAAAATGACAACTATTAGATGTCTTCTCGCTGTTGCAATTAAGAAGAAATGGGGGTTATTTCAGTTAGATGTCAATAACGCATTCCTACATGGCAACTTAGAAGAGGTAGTTTACATGAAATTCCCTGCTGGTCTTCAACCCCCTACAAGTAATCATGTATGTAAACTTCGAAAATCACTTTATGGTCTTCGACAGGCATCTCGACAGTGGTATGCTCGCCTTACTGCAGCCTTGAACTTTAAGGGTTATGTTCATTCTTTGAATGATTATTCGTTATTTTTTAAGAGGAATGGGAGTTCTATCTCGATAGTGGCAGTTTATGTTGACGATATCCTACTAACAGGGACTGATTTGAAACAATTTCTGGATACAGAATTTAATATTAAAGACCTTGGACAAGCACATTTCTTCTTAGGGATGGAGATTCTGCATGAACTCGGAGGTTTAATAATCAGTCAGAGGAAGTTTACCATTGAGTTATTGTCTGAATTTGGCTGCTAGGACTCAAAGCAAACATCTTCACCACTTGATCCTAATTGCAAACTTCTTCTCAATTTTGGGGAGCAAATTCCCGATCCAACATTTATATCGGCGACTTCTTGGCAAACTAAATTTCCTCGCACACACCCAACCGGACCTCTCTTTTGCAGTCCAACACCTCAGCCAATACATGCAGGACCCTAGACAGCCTCACCTTGATGCTGCCTATCATTGTCTCAGATATCTCCTTAACGATCCTGGTATAGGACTTTTCATGAGTTCTGATTCTGCTTTACATCTACTTGCTTTTGTGATTCAGATTGGGGATCTTGCCCTAACACACGAAAATCTGTAAGTGCATTCTTCATTAGTCTCGGTAGATCTCCTATTTCATGAAAATCAAAGAAACAAACATCAGTTTCTTTATCTTCCGCCGAGGCGGAGTATAGATCGATGCGACGAGTAGTCGCAGAAATCACCTGGTTAGTCCGGCTTCTCTCGGATCTTGGTAGCCCTCCGTCACTTCCTGTTCCAATTTTCTCTGATAGCTAAGAAGCAATACATATTGCAAAGAATCGCGTTTTTCACGAAAGAACAAAACATGTTGAATTATATTGTTATTTCGTTCGGCAACAAAACCTTTCCGGTTTAATTTCTCTTTCATTTGTTCCATCTTCTTGTCAAAAAGCTGACATTTTTACAAAGCCCCTTATCGGTCCTTCACATCATGAGTTTTTGGGCAAGTTGGGTTGCACTCTGCCCCCTCCAACTTGAGGGGGGTGTTGGCGATGGAACAGGCAACAATCTTGAAGACAACTATAGATGGGCAAATTAATTCTCATAGACGTGCTAGACTCTAAATAATCCTTCTAGATAGTTGTGCTAAATGGACAACTTGTACAGCCACAAAGTTTTGTCTGTTTTGTCTTTTCTTATATTTGCCCATGCAATATTGTATAAAGTTGTCATATGGCAACCAATAGAAAATAGGTACATAGTACATTCTCTTTTGTATATATACGAATATGCACTGCCAACGAAAGACAAACTTTTTCCTCTCATTAGTCTCTTCATTATTTCTTACAGATGCACCAGCCCTGGGAAGAGCCATAGAGTTGGTAGAGCCAGTGGCCAATGGGATAATGTAATGAGGAGCCCAAGTGATAACAGTATTATCAGTTACAAGATTGTCAATTACAAGAGATTTAGAATAAGGACACTCATGCTCAACAAAGTTGACATGACGGGAAACATATATCTTGTGCTTTTGAAGATCATAGCATATATAGGCTCTTTGATTTGAGGAGTATCCAAGAAAAATACATGGTGAAGATCGAGGCTCAAGTTTATTTTGAAACTAAGGACGCAACCAGGGATAACAAAGACAACCAAATACCCAAAGTTTATGATAATTTGGAGACTTAGCACAAAAACGACAGTATGATGAATCATTATTAAGCAATGGTGTGGGAAGTCTGTTAATAAGATACACAGCAGTCTGGAATGCATAAAACCAAAAGGATAATGGTAGCTTAGCTAAATGAATTAAAGTAATGCTGGTTTCATCTATATGACGGTGTCTTCGTTCTGCCATCCTATTGTATTCCGATGTATATGGTGGTGTAAGAAAATGACAAATGCCATGAGAGGTTAAGAAGCCTTTTAAATAAATATATTCACCACCATTATCTGAGTAAAGAGAGACTATGGGTGTTGCGAAAAACTTTTCAACAAGAGCCTTGAATTTAGGAAATATAATAGAGACATCATACTTCTTTTTTCATTGGATACAGCCAAATATACTTGGTAAAATAATCGACAAAAATAATGTAATATCAAAAACCATCAATAGGGAAATAGGGGCAAGGCCCCAAACATCAGATATACAAATTCTAATAGAGAACATGATTTTATTGATGAAACACCAAATGGAGCTTTGCGCATTTTATTATATTTACAAGAATTACAAAAGAACGTGGAAGAGACTACTCTAGGAGAGACATTTAAAGAACTTAAAATGCGGCTCAAAATTGGAGAAGACGGATGACCAAGCCGATTGTGCCGATTGTGCAGAAGAAAGTTGAGTATGAAGAGCCCGAGGATGAGAGCAGTTGTATGAGGATGCAAGACTGGGTGGCCAAGCGTAAACTCCATCTTTAGGCTTTCCTGTTACTATATTCTCCCTCGTCTGATAGTCCTTCATAACATATGAAAAAGGTGAGAATTCTACAGAAACATTATTCGTTTTGCATAGTTGATAAACAGAAAGTAGATTTTCTTAATTTGTGGAACACAAAAAACATTGGAAAGATATAAAGGACGTTTGGGAGTAGGAATATGAGAAGATACAAACTGTGTGACTTTTCAAATATTACCATCACCAATCATAAATCGTCAGTAGTATAATCCGAGTGAAGAGAAAGGTTTTCTAGATCACCCGTAATGTGATGAGAAGCACCCGAGTCAAATAGCCAATTTGAATTACCCATAGCTGTTGCATTTGCAACATTGGCCGTTGGCTAGGGATCAACAGAACCAACCATGGAGAAAGATGCTATCCAAGGGAATGCTTTCTTCGATTTTCTGCATTGCTTGACAACATGTCCCGACTTATCACAATATTGACAGATCACCTGGGGTTTAGAATTATTCTTTTGATATGATCTAGTGTTATTCTTCTGGTATAACCATTGGACTTGGAAGTTATGTTATCCCTAGAGGTAGAATAATTGCGAGTAGCAATATTAGCAATCAATCGAGTAGCAAGAAGACCTTTATCACGCTAGATATATTGCTCATAATCACATAACTTCTCATGCAACTCATCAAAACAAAGTGGTGTATCTCGAGTGCGAATTGAATCAGAAATACCTCTGTATTCAGGAGAAAGACCCTGCAAATCATGTAATGTCACATCATCCAAACTCAAATTTGCACCAGTAGAATTAAGAGTTGTGACTAATTGCTGAATATGTTTAAGGTAGGAAGTCATAGATTGAGAGCCCTTGGTTGCCCGAGACCAAGATTCTTTAAGGCTAAGAATACGACTTCGAAAGGGACGAGCATAGATACTATGTAAAGCAGTCCATACATCATATGAAGTTTCAGCAGTATTCACAAGTGAAAGAACTTCTGTAGAAAGAGAAGCAATAATCGCACTTCTTAACAATTGATCTTGACGATACCAATAGTCAGATCGGATTTTCTGTGTAGATGGTTGTATGGTAAAAAACTTTGTGAATCCATATACTGTAAGGCCGCGTGAAATTTCTACTCAAAAATCCAAAATCTCATAGTGTCAAGTTGAGAACATGTGTAAGGCTCGGACTTTATTGACTGATCTCAAAAGAACACTTTTCTGAGGCCCATTATGCAACCGCATAACGGCAATGTGGGCGGCATATCAACTGCAGAGTGAGTCAGTATGCTGGATAATTTTGAGGTCAATTATGCTATCGCATAATCGATATGCAGGACGCATAGTCGTCGCATAACCTCATTGGAATTGTTGCAAAGGGTCGTGGTTGTTCTGCAATGCATTACGCGACCGCAAAACAGATGTGGACTACATATTGGTCGCATACCCGAGTAGTACATTCAAGTCTGAGGGCTACATTTACGGTCCCTTTTGCGGGCCGCATGTCAGTTATGCAATCGCATATTGAGTCGAGACTCCTATTTTCTAACTTTTAAAACCCGATTCCATTCCGTTAAAAACACCCCATTAGACTCTCTTGTGCCTTTTTATACTACATTTAGAGTGAGAGAAAGAGTTATAGAGGAAGAAAATGATCCTCACTAAGTCACTATTAATTTCTTACCCAAATCTTTAAAGATTATCAAGTAAAGTTGCTAAGCCTTCATCCTAAGAGGTAAGAACTTGTACTTTTCTAACTTTTTGATTTTGAAATTCATAGTAGAATAGGTAATTAACAAGTGGGTTCATGTTTATAAGGATGGATGTTCTTGTATGCACGTGTAATAAAGAGTATGGGGAGATTATGAACTAAAAATGTAACAAATGGGGTGAAGGATGATAGAAACTCTCAACAAAAAGGGTCTTAAAAATCATAATGAACATTTAGTTCTTGTAATGTGCCCAAATGAGCTAGAATCTTGATTATCACTCTAATTCTTAGTTCAACTTGTAATTCTCCTAAAACAGATCGAAGTTGCTAGGAGTTCCGGAATTATTGTAAGAATTTAAGGAAAGCTCAATTGAGGTATGTATGGCTAAAACCCATTGTTCTTAGAAATTGAGCTCCCATGGCGTTCATATGAATGTTGTAAGTCCGAAAATTTATATACGTAGTACTTGTTATATCAAGTGAAATGGTGTTGCAAGATTATATGTGAAAGGTTTGTTTCACTGTGCATAATATGCCATTCTTGATAAATTGAGAATGTATGAAGCATGTGAACTATGCGCTAAAATGCTTATATTCGAAGTCAGGTTTAAATTGAGATTGTTATGCCATACTATGTGAAATTCTCTCTATGCTTACAACTTGAATTGCTCTTGTATGTGGCTATTATCTCAAATTACAAAGTTAATATTGAAAGTGGAAATGATGCGAAACGTGGGATAAAAGAATGAATAATAAAATGTGACCTAGTGCCAAGTATAATGGGATAATTGTGGCCCTAAGTGCCTATAAACTGATACATATGAAATAAAGATTGAAATGAGATGATTTACGGAAATAAAGATTGAAATAAAGGGAGGAGTTATTGGTGCTATAGCAGAATTGGTGGTTGGAATCAAAGGCGAGGAAGATTGGGTAGATTTTCCTTCAGAATCCATGTGGCGTCGGAAAATAAATGGTGGATAGTTGCGTCGTTAGGCAGTATAGCCCTGATACCATAAAAGAGTTGTATAGAACTCTAAAAGCTAAGGTTATTGATGAACTAATGTGTATATAAACATGCGACTCCTCTGCCAACAAGGGGCTGAAAAATCCTAAGAATAAGCCTAACTTAGTGTATTTAATATCTAAACTGATAAGGATAAGTCTTGCAATATATATCCTTAATATAGGCTACTAAATCTGTTGAGTCGCCTTTAATTATGTAAGGTGTAATTAGTATCCGTTGAAACAATTAAGACTTTCTAATACAGTTGTTATAGAAATAATAATATTACACACATTGACAGATCCTACTATAGTTTTCGCATATCATTTCAGGAGTTTTAGTTGGTGTTGTTGTAGCTTGTTGGATCAACATTTACTCTTCATTAACTTTTCATATGTTGAACTTACAAGTATTTTCCTATTTTTCATCAATGCCAACATCATCACTTGTAAATCATCAAAAATTAAGAAGTAATTATGTACTTCGATGAATGGATAGCGTCATCCTCGTATCATCTTGTAATCTCATAGTCTACTTACACTTTGTTTTTCATAAGAAAATAGCAGTAGATTGATTGTGGATATTTTCTAAAATCTTTGTGCCCTTCCCTGCACTAAAGGATGTGGTGCGGTGGATGGGACTTCTCTTCACTTAACCAAAGGTCTCGGGTTCGAACATGTTTGGCTCAAAAGTTATTAAAATACTTTGCAAGCATAAAACAATCAAAATAAATGAGGGTCAATCGTAATCAAATATAATAAGACCTAGAGATGAAAATAATATTAGTCGAGTAGATATGATGATATTGGGAGAATATCTTTTTAGAGAGAGAGGAAGAGAGAGTTGTATTATCCGAGAATAATGAATGGATCCTTTATAGCATTAGGGTCTCCTTTATATAGTAGAAACACTCCTCGAAATAATAAAAATAGTACAAGAGTAGGTAATATCCCCTTAGTGAGGTCGCCGAATTTAAATGGCGTTGTTCCTATCCTCACTCCTAACTCGTCGTACATCCGCTGGTCGTACCCACTAATGCGGAGACGTCGAGGGTCGAATTCGACCCCATATAGATAGTCCCTCTGTCCGTTGGAGTACGCATTGGGAAGCGTGACATGAATGAGATGAAACATATGAGATTGTTGGGATGCTGACGGATGACTTCCTCTTTAGAATGACGCCATCGCCCGCATGTGTCATTTTTACACCTGTTTTTGAGATGGTTCAGAGGGTGATTTGACGTTCGGTTTCTCGCGCCCGTTTCGAATTATGCCGCTTCGATTTTTGCGCCACCCAACCCTATAAATAAGGGAAGGGTTTAACCTGATTTAGCTTTCGATCCCTTTGCAAATACTTTCTGGCTTCTTTATTCGTTTTCCTTCCCAAATAACCATTCTTTCATTTGAGACTCTTCTGTTTCTTAGAAGTCACACTTTCCATTGTTCATACCTTATTTCTTGAACGAAAACCATGGCAAAGCGCCGCCAAGATAACAAAAAGGCTAAAGACACCACCCCATCTAAGGTACCGCCTTCCTCCAGCGGCGAAGAGGAGGAAGTGGAAAAGACTCTTGTTCCTCTTACTGTAGATAATGTGCTGCTAAAAGAACTTCTCGTTTGGGTGACTTCAAAAGGCCCTGCCCCGCTCTTACCTGGGAACAGAGTGAACTGATGCAAAATTATTTAAACGACCTTCGTGCGGCGCATAACATTTCGACTCATGTGGAAATGGTTCCGGCGTGAACGGATTACGCAAACGTTCGTAAGCCGGGATACTCCATATTTTATTAGTACCCATTCTTGATCGGTTACAGTCTTCCCATTTATCATTTGGCGGAGGAGTTTTGCCGATTTTACAACGTGTGCCCGACCCAGCTCACCCCCTATACCTTGAAGGTATGCAGGATTCTGACTACGTGTCCGGAGCGAGCCGGGTGCAAAGTCTTTGTTCATCTTATTTTGCACTTGTTTAATACTGGTTACCTGAGGGGTACTAAGTTACACTTTAAGATCCGTGGCTCGAAAGGGTTAGTAGTCAAAACTGATGAAAAATCCAGTCGTGGCTTCTGGCGTAGGTATTTTTTCATCAGAACGGAATATCTGGTATCCAACCTTGACAGATTCCCACAGAAATGGAATTCAGAACGTAAGTACCTCCGTTTGTCGAATTTCTTGTTTGTATGTGGCCTTGACGGCCCTGAACATTTGGCTACGGTAATTTTTCTTTATTTGTAGCGAGGGCCTCTCCGCCCCAATTTATCAACACTATTAGACAATGGATGGCTAAGTTGCTGCCTTATGCGGAGGAGTGTCGTACCTGGTTCGCATTTCTTCAACAATACGGACCTGCTGGACCATCAGGTAATGTTTTGGCTTTGGTTTGAAAGTTCTTTTAGGCCTTAATGACTGACTTAGTGACTAACCTACTTGTGTTGATAGTTCAAAGCGTTCCCAGGAAGAGAGCGGCTATTTTAGTCTCATCTAGGTTGGATACAGATTCTGACAGTGAAGACCTAGTTTACGGAAGGTAGAGCGGAGGCGAGTGCGCAATGGAAGGTGACCATTTTTAATAAAGTGGAAAATAAATACAAGAAGTGTCACGCCAAGCATCAGGCGGTGGTGGATTTGCTCAAGCAGGACCCCAAATTTTGAGTGTTCTGTAAGGGTCTTGAGCAGTCGGAGGAGCAGTTGAAGCGTAGAGCGACCGAACTGGAGACGACTGACGAGGAGTTTATGGCAGCGGTGACTCGGAATAGCTAGCTAGAGTTGCTCCTCAAGTCGAGGGAAGATGAATTGGAGCTCAGCCGTGGAGTAGCGGCGCAGTTCACTGACCTGCACTGTAGGGTTGCGGACTTGACTGCCGAACTTGAGGCCAAAGCGGCAGATATTGAAGCTCTTAATCTGGTTGTCTTATCGAGTCCTGGGGACGCATGCTGGGATGCTCACAAGATGTGGGTATATGCGAAGGCTCGATTGGATATGCTTAAGGAATTTCTTGCTGCGGGTTGCGCTTGTGAGGATGAGGTTCAAAGGCAACAGCACGTGCTTGTACCGCCCGCGCTACTCGTGAGTATAGTTCTGACTCCCCTGATCAGCAGGGCTATACCTCCAAGGACGTCAACTGGCTTGAGTCCAACTATTGGCATACCGTAGCTTATCCTCGCAAGGGTGACGACGGACAGGATGGCGGACCAACGGGGGGCGATGTCCAGGATGGCGTGAACACAGGGAGCAACGAACGAAATGGCGAAGCTCCTTAGAACTTGTATATAGTTTACCTATTTTTGAATATAATAGGGACCCGTTACATGGTCAGATGTAAATATATTTTTTGATGATAGTGAAAATCATACTTTTGTTATTATTCCTCTCCTTTTGTCTCTTTGTTTTTATGGCACCTTGTTTCTGCCGAGCGGGTACTCGTTACTTGTAGAAATTTTATTATGTTTCTAAACGTTTTTTAAGTGTTATCTGCCGATAGGGTGCGGCTTCAACTTTCGTCGGAGTGCTTATCTATCACGGTCGAGCTAGGTCGACACTAAAAGGCGGTGGCCTTGGCTGATGGTGATATTATTTCCACCGTCGTCGATGTGCCATTCATCGTAGTCGAACTAAGTCAACGTTTAATGTAACTTCAACAGTCATCGAGTTATTTTCTTGTCGTAGTCTAACTAGGTCAACGTTTAACGGTAATGGCCTTAGCCATTCATGACGTTTGAATGGCCACGAATTATTTATTGGTCGTGTTCGAGCTTTGTCGACGCTTTATGGCGATGGCCTTAACCTGAAATAATATTTGACCATCATCGAGTTATTTTCTTTTCGTAGTCGAGCTAGATCGACGTTCTAACGGTGATGGCCTTAGCCGTTAATGATGATCGACTGGCGTCGAATTATTTATTGGACGTGGTCGAGCTTTGTCGATGCTTTATGGCGATGGCCTTAGCCTGTAATAATATTTGACTGTCGTCGAGTTATTTGCTTGTCGTAGTCGATCTAGGTCAATATTTTAATGGCGATGGCCTTAGCTGTTAATGATGTTAGACTGGCGTCGAATTATTTATTGGTCGTGGTCGAGCTTTGTCGACGATTTATGGCGATGGCCTTAGCCTGTAATAATGTTCGATTGGTGTTGAATTATTTATTTTCCATCGTCGAGCTTTGTTGATGCTTTATGATGATGGCCTTAGCCTGTAATAATGTTCGACTGGCATCAAATTATTTAGTGGCCGTTGTCGAGCTATATCGACACTTTATGGTGATGGCCTTAGCCGTTAATGATGATCGACTGGAGTCGAATTATTTATTGGACGTGGTCGAGCTTTGTCGATGCTTTATGGCGATGGCCTTAGCGTGTAATAATATTTGACCGTCGTCGAGTTATTTGCTTGTCGTAGTCGATCTAGGTCAATATTTTAGTGGCGATGGCCTTAGCTGTTAATGATGTTAGACTGGCGTCGAATTATTTATTGGTCGTGGTCGAGCTTTGTCGACGATTTATGGCGATGGCCTTAGCCTGTAATAATGTTCGATTGGTGTTGAATTATTTATTTTCCATCGTCGAGCTTTGTTGATGCTTTATGACGATAGCCTTAGCCTGTAATAATGTTCGACTGGCATCAAATTATTTATTGGCCGTTGTCGAGCTATATCGACACTTTATGGTGATGGGCTTAGCTTGTAATAATGTTTGACTGGCGACGAATTATTTATTGGCCGGGGTCGAGCTTTGTCGATGCTTTATGGCGATGTCCTTAGCCATTTACCCAATGGAGATCGTAGCCTTAGCCGTTTATACAATGGAGATCGTGACCTTAGCCGTTATACAATAGAGATCGTGGTCGTAGCCATTTATACAATTGAGATTATGGCTGTAGCCATTTATACAATGGAGATCGTGGTCATAGCCGTTTATACGATGGGTATCGTGGCCGTAGGCATTTATACAATGGAGATCATGATGCCATTTATACAATGGAGATCGTGGCCGTAGCCGTTTATACAATGGGGATCATGCTTGTCCAGTCCCTTTATCATATCGGACTGGAAAGCACGTCGAGCGGCTGATATGATAAACTTGGCCACAGATACTTCCAGGTGTCCCCTCCGCTGCCTCGTTAAAAATGTTCACGAGAAAACCCAATTGGGACAAAACTCGGATAAGGGAAAAAGAGTACGACTCAGGAGATGCCTTTTAGAAATGTAAGTACTTAAGGTGGGCGATGTTCCAGTTGTTTTGGAGTGTTTTTACCTCCATTGTTTCCAACTAGAACGCTCATTTACTTGTTGCCGCTATTATTTTGTATGGTCCGTTCCAATCGGTGCCCAGTTTTCCTTCGCTAGGATTTTTTGATGCCAATGTTTTGTCTTTGAGGACGTAGTCTCCCCCTTTGAGTGGCATTATTTTGTCTTTCTTGTTGTAGTACCTTTCGACATGTTGTTGTTGCCCGCCATTCTTGTGTGGGCCATATCCCTTCTTTCCTCGGCCTCGTCAAGGTCTTGAAGTCTATTTGTGTTGTTCTCTGCTCCGCTGGTGTGTGTATACTTAAAGCTTGGTTTTCCAACTTCAACGGGTATGACCGCTTCCAAAGACTAGTGAGTACGATGTTTCTCCCGTACTGGATTTGGGCGTGGTCCGGTGTGCCCACAACACTTCCGGTAGTAGCTCGGGCCATAACCTTTTGGCTCCTTTGAGTTTCTTTTTCAGTATGTTTTGTATTGTTTGTTGGAAGATTCTGCTTGGCCATTGGCGGCGATGTGATATGGTGTGGGGAATATTCACTTAATGTACCATTTCTCGAAGAACTCTATTGTCTTTTTGCTAATGAATTGCGGACCTTGACGCAGCTGATTTCTTTGGGGATGCCGAAATGGCATATGATGTTTTTCTATATGAAGGCGATGACTTCCTAATCGCGTATCTGTACGTACGCACATGCTTCCACCCACTTGGAAAAATAATCAGTTAAAACTAACAGACATCGTACCGTTCCTCATCCGGCTGGTAGGGGGTCGACTATATCCATCCCCCAGTTGATGAAGGGTCATGGTGAGGTGATTGAGTGCAGAGGTTCTCCCGGTTGGTGTATCATGGAGGCATACTTTTGGCATTGTTCGCGCCGGCGAACGTATTCTGCTACCTCCTTTTTCATAGTGGGCCAATAATAACCTGCTCGGATGAGGGCTCGATTACCTGTGTGGGAGCCACAGTGACCTCGTGTACCTCTTCGAGCACTTTCCTGTTTGCTGCAGTCTTAGGAACTTGGCTAGGGGTCCGCCAAACGTCCTCTTGTAGAGGTCATAGATTATTAGGCAGTACCGGGCGGCTTGTACGCGAAGCTTCTTTGCTTCTTTTTTATCAAGTGGGAGTGTCTCGTCCTGTAGATAGGATACAAACTGATTGTGCCAGTCCCAAGTCAGTTTTAAATAGAGTACCTCAATATGATCGATGGATGAATGGAGGAGGGTGACCACACTTTCTTTGTTGATGTTTTTAGTAGTCATGGTCAGTTTTTCTAAGTCATCTTCTTCGATGTTCTGTGCCCTCATAATTCGCTTAAAGCGGCACTCATCGAACCTAGTCATTAGTTTGTGGATTTCTGATTAGTAATTTTGTAGCCTCTGCTCCTTGATTTGGTAATTCCCAGTGACCCGGTTCACTACGAGTTGGGAGTCTCAATGGAGAATGAGCCGTCGAGCTCCGTTTTGACGGATAATTTCATACCGTCAATCACAGCTTCGTATTCGGCATCATTATTAGTCATCTCGTGGCATCGTATGGACTGGCAAATTATTTTGCCCGTGGGGACTTCAAGAACAAGTCACAGTCCTAATCCCGAGGCGTTTGCTGCACTGTCACTGTAGAGAGTCCACAGGTCAGCATTGGAGAAGGTGCAACTGGCTTCCAGTTCTGCCTCCGGCAGTATCTCCATGTTGGAATCGATGATGAAGTCTGCAAGTACCTGTGACTTGATGGCAGTTCTTGGGTGGTATGAAATGTGGTGCTCGCTGAGCTCTATGGCCCATCTGGCGAGCCTTCCCAACAATTCAGGCTTAGAGGTTACTACTTTTAGGGGTGGCACAGAAAATGGGGTCTGAGCTTTCGTGAAGCTACGATCAATGCCAGAGCCAATTTCTCAAGGTGTGGGTACCATGTTTCGGCATCAATTAGGGTTTTGCTGATATAATAAATGGGACTTCAAATACCACCAAATATATCAATGGGGGCTCGCCTGGGTTCACTTTGACGAGAAGCGGTGGCAAAGATAGATATGCTTTAAATTTTCTCAAGGCTTCGATGCATTCCTTGTCCCACTGCAACCCATTATCTTTTCACAACACGTTGAAAAACTGGTGGCACCTGTCGGAGGACCGTGAGATGAACCTGATACCTCGTTGTGATACGAGGAAACCCAAGAACTTCCCTCAGGCCAAATCGAAGCCACATTTTTTCGGGTTTAGCTTCATTCGTACCGTCTCAGTATTTTGAAGGCTTCCTTCAGATGACCGATGTGTTCTTCTTTCTTTGCCAACTATACCAGCATATTATCGATATAGACCTCCATGGTCTTGCCGAGCTATTCCTTGAATATTTTGGTGACTAGTCTTTAATACGTTGCCCCTGCGTTTTGTCCAAAGGTTATCACCTTGTAGCAATACGTCCTTTGGTGGGTGATGAAAGTTGTCTTTTCTTGGTCCTCCTCGGCCATCATGATTTGATTGTAACCGGAGTAGGCATCCAAGAAGCTCATTAGTTCATGTCCTGCCGTGACATCGATCAGTTGGTCGATATCGGGTAGTGGGAATGAGTCCTTTGGGCATACCTTATTTAGGTCAGTGAAATCCACACACATTCTCCCTTTCCCATTTTTCTTTTTGACCAGGACCACATTGGCGAGCAACTGGGGGTACTTTGATTCTCTGATGGAGCCATTAGCCAATAACTTGTCCGCTTCTTCACCGACTGCCTCATTGATTGCGGCGTTGAATTTTCTCCTAACTTTTCGCACTTGCGGGTGTAAAGGGTCGACGTCCAACTTATGAATGGCGATGTCATTCGGAATTCCTGGCATATCTCAATGGGATAAAGCAAATAAATCTGCATGGTTTGTTAAGAATTCATGGTACTTACTTGGATCGTCGAGGTCGTGCTCAATGTAGGACTTTTTTGCGTAGTCAGTGCCGCCCAATTGGACCGGGTCAAGATCCTCCACTGTCGCTTTACAAGCTTCTACGACATCGGGGTCTCTGATGGCTTCTATTATCGGGTTGACCTTACTCCCCGACATGGCTGATTGCTATGCCTCTGCACTCGCTCCCTTCAGCTGTTTGGTATGGCACGATCTTGAGTCATTCGGTAGCATTCTTGTGTGGTTCGAGACTCGCCTCGAATTCTAAATACTCCCCAGTGGGTGGGGAATTTGATCACTTGTTAAAATCTCGAGGGGACTACTCGCATGGCATGTATCCAAGAGCGTCCTATGATGGAGTTGTAAGTTGTTTCTTTGGTTCATCACGTGAAAGGTGGTCTCTAACGTGAATCCTCCCACCAAAACCTGAAACATTATTTCTCCAGAGGTCCGTTCCACTGCAATATTAAAACCTGTTAATGTTATGCAACATGGTATTATCTTATCTTCGAGTCTTATTTGCACGAAGACCCTTGGATGGGCAATACAGGCGTCGCTTCCGTCGTCAACCATGATACTTTTAATGTCAGTATCAGCAATATGTAAATTTATAACAAGATCATCATAATGAGGAAAACACAAACCGTCGACATCAGACCTATCGAAGGTGATACAATCTGTGAGGTCGTTATACCATTCATGGGCGGTTGTTCGCTTCAGTTATGCGTGGAGGTGAATTTGACGTGGTTGATTTCTGGGTCATCGCCGCCTCCGACGATTATGTTTATGGTGCGTGCTGGGGAAGGTGGCTTCAGCGGCCCTAGGGTTGTTCCCGCCCGCGTGTGAAGTTGGCTTTCCCTTTGTCACTGAGTAGTTCCCTCAGGTATCCTTGATTTAGCATCTTGACCACCTCTTGTCGTAGGCCTATGCAGTCCTCAATTTTATGTCCTTGTTCCTAATGGAATTCACTCAGGACGTTTGACTTCCTTGTGGTGGGGTCTGATTTCAACTTTTGCGGCCACTGCACCTTGGTCCCCAGCTTCTCCAGTACATACACTATCTCTGAATAAGACACAAAAACGATATGGGCAAATAATAAAGGGGGCATACCTCTTTCATTCTGGAGTGGAGCGACATGTCGTTGCAGTGCATCCGTGTGTCTTGGAGGTGGCGGATGGTAAGATCTGACGTAGGGTTGGTGACTTTCTTTGTTGAAACGTGGGAGTTGCTACCGCTGCCACTCGTTGTGTCGATCCCTCCTTGCTTCTGAGTGTATCATTGTTAGCCGTTGGGTCGGCCTATTAAGGTTGTCCTCATCTGCTCGCACCTCAGCACCGTAGGCGTTGTGGATCTCCTTCCATGTTGTAGGGGGATATTTCATGAGGCGGCTTAGTAGCTTTTTGGTTGCTCTTGAACCATCCCTGTTCAACCCGTTTTGGAAAGCTGCGACTGCCATACCCTCTGATACATTCGGTAGGCTCATCCTTACTCTGTTGAACCTTGCTAGGAAGTCCTTGAGTCCTTCCCATGTCGCGCTTTGGCAGCAACTTGGGAGCACCGGGGATTTTGTCCATTCTTTCCTGATGTTCCTTCATTTGGTCACATAGTGCCCTATTCTCATTCTCCATTTCTTCCATCTTCTTGAGAACGACTGAAAGTGTACTTTCGCTGGTGGTGGCTTCGATATGGGCGTTATTTGTTCGTGCAATAGCAGGTTCATCGATGGTTGATGCGATATATCCATCGCCGATGAGTTTCTCATGTTACTTTGAGGTGGCTTTTCAGGCAACCTACCTAGGTTGTTCATCAACCACTCCTCTAGTAGCCTCTTGACCACAGGGGTGGCGTTTCTTTGACCGCAGAGGTTGATGTACCTTTCTCGTGCAAGATTGTCAGATCGTCAGATGGAAAGGGTGAGATTACTCCACTCAGTGTAATGCTAGGGGTTGTGTTCAAAATACCCTTGTCACTGGCCTCGTTGAGAGGGCCTTTGAGGTTGGTTGCAATGCATGTTATTGCTTTCATTCTATCGTTATTTTCTGGTATCTTTTGCTTCTGTGTGATGTAGGGGATGGTAATTGGTTGTTTTTTAGGTGCAAAACTATGATTTTGGTTCTCGAAATCCCTACAAATGGCACCAAATTTTTTGGCTCATAAGTTATCAAGATACTTTGCAAGCATAAAACAATAAAAATAAATGAGGGTAAATCGTAATCAAATATAATAAGACCTAGAGATGAAAATAATATTATTCAAGTAGATCCGATGATATTGGGAGAATATATTTTTAGAGAGAGGGGAAAGAGAGTTGTGTTATCCGAGAATAATGAATGGATCCTTTACAGCATTAGTGTCTCCTTTATATAGTAGGAGACTCTCCTCGAAATAATAAAAATAGTACAAGATTAGGTAATATCCCCTTAGTGGGGGTACCGAATTTAAACGGCGTCATTCTTATCCTCACGCCTAACTCGTCGTACGTCCGTTGGTCGTACCCACTAATGCGGAGACATCGAGGGTCGAATTCTACTCCATACAGACACCTGGGTATGAAAAACTTCTTGTTAGGGAGCGCTCCCCCCTGAAAGGGGCCCTACACGGCGTGAATATGGATATAGTCGGGTTTCAACGCGGGTATCAGACTATCACGACCCTAGTTCACCGATCGTGAACATGTCATGACAGCACCTAGTCTTCACGACTAGGTAAGCCTAACACATTGCGGAATTTAACAACAATCACGACAAATTATAATTAAAGACAGAATAATATGAAGAAATGTATATGTTGCCAAAGTCTGGAACAATTCCCAAAACCCGAAATATCATGGGCAACACAGGCTAAGAAAATACATAACACTGCTCTAATCATCCGGGAAACCTACAAGAAGGAGGAGCAAAATAGCATCTAATTAACTATAGGGTATAGTTAGAGGGAGACTATTCAGTATGCGGATGCGGCAAATATACCTCAAGTCTCCGTAAGCTCCCTGAAGCTACTGATAGTGCGCCTGCGTAGAGGTAACTGGATCTGTACATAAAAAACATGTGCATCAGAGGCATGAGTACACCACAACGGTACTCAGTAAGTCTCAAGCCTAACCTCGGTCAGGTAGTGACGAGGAAGGTCGGGCCCTACTGAGAATAACATAATAATCTAATGATACAATATATGAAGAGGTAAGCTAATAGAGACAACAATAATTTAAGATATAATACTACAAGTCGACTACAATTAAGTAAAACAAGGAATTAACAAAGTAAAATACAACTCAGTATCAAAAGTGCCATGAGGATCTCCCAGGATACCGTCATGTAGTCCTTTCCTCAACTGTTTGAGTGAATCTCCCGGGATACTGTCCCATATTCCGTCATATCTGTTTATCCGAAGGATCTCCCAGGATACCATCCCGTAGTCCAACATTCAATATGCAGGGGGATCTACCGGGAATCAAACCCGTAGTCACAAAATAAACAAACAAGAGGGAGCTACCGGAATCCCACATCCGTAGTCCCAATTTAAATGCTCAACCACAACCAGGGATGTATAGGAATTCAATATGAAACGCCAATAGTTAGATAAAACTAGCCTAGCAAGCTTCAAGTAGTACAATTTAGGAAAATAGGCAATTAAGCAGTTAATTCTGACTAATCAGGCTCTTCTAACTAACACATGTTAAACTTGCATTTATATCAGTCAAGTAAGCGAGAAAAACAGTCTAAATAATTCAAGTAAAGTGGGTTTTCAACAATTAGCACAAGAACACGCTCGTCACCTCACATACAAGGAATTTAAATCAACAATTACGAAATCCTAGGAGGAGAGGTCCCCCATACAAGGTTAGACAAGTCACTTACCCCGAACCAGTGCTAAATCAACTAAGGAACGATGCCTTTGCCACGAGTATCCGACTCCGAATGGCCCAAATCTATTCAAACCAATTACATAATATAAATAACATCGCAAGTATTTAAATTAAAGATAAGGTGAAAATATAGGTAAAATGATCAAAATGCCCCTCAGGCCAACGGCTCGGAATCGAATAATTTTCACAATTTCAAAACCCTTGCACTCTCACGAGTCTGACCATGTAAAAACCTCCCAAATCAGGTTAACTGCCCATTCAAAACTCAATAATTAGGTCTATGAAGTTTCTTCCAATTTTCCCCAGTTTTGACCTTGAATTCGAATTCTAATGGTGGATTTAACTGTATATTAATGGAATACAACTAGATAGGTTCAAGAAAACGTTACCCAATGATCTTCTCTTCAAATTCCACCAAAAATTGCCTTCTCCCGAGCTTCTAGTTGTTTTTTCTAACTATTGAAGTAACCCTCGGGTTATACTATTTACAACCAGTGATTTCCGCTTTTGCGGCCCAAGGACCGCTTCTGCAGAATCCTAGCCGCTTATGTGGTTTTCTATAAAGGGACAAGAGTCCACTTCTGCAGACAAACAACCGCCTCTGCGGTACCACTTAGGCAGAAAGGAGACCGCTTCTGCGATTTCCCGAGGAATGCACAAACAAGCTTCTGCGATGAAGAAGCCGCTTCTGCGGCACCACTTCTGTGGTTTCCAATCCGCAGATGCGGAGATACCAGAAGAGCTAAAACCAGCTGCTACGCACTTAGGGATTTTCCTCCGTCACCTATCCAAAATCATCCCGAGGCCCCCGGTACCTCAACCAAAAGCACCAATACCAGCTAATACCTTATTCAAACTTGTACCAGTCCTTAAAACACCTAAAACAACACTGGAAACTCGGTTAATTCAACGGTTAAATCCTAGGAACTCCAATTCCATTTTAAACACACTTTCGATCAAAAACCTAACCAACACTCGTCCGATGGCCTGAAATTTTGCACGCACTTCCCAAATGACATGACAGTGCTACAGCAACTTCCAGAATACCGTTCTGACCCTCGGATCACCAATTCACTATCGGACCGGAAACTTTCAAATTCTAACTTCTGGTATTTCTAGCCTAAATGAGCTACGGACATCTAAAACACATTACGGACACGCTCCCAACGCGAAATCGCCTAATGGGGCTAACAGAACCATCGAATTTCCATTACGAGACCGTCTTCACACTATTCCGATTACGGACCACTTTCCAACACTTAAGCTCTCAATTAGGAACTAAGTGTTACAAAACACTCCGAATCCTAATACCGAACATTCCGGCAACCAAACTAGCGGAATTGAACTTAAGGGAAGCAGTTAAGAGGGAAACGATGCATAAATTCTAAAAACGATCGGCCAGGTCAATACATCCTCCCACACTTAATCATTTTTTTGTCCTCGAACGAGCATAAAGAACATACCTGAAGTAGCAAATAGATTAGGGAATCGACCACGCATATCCCGCTCGGTCTCCCAAGTCGCCTCCTCGACCGGCTGACCCTGCCACTAAACCTTTACTGAATCTATATCCTTTTACCTAAGCTTTCGGACCTGCCTGTCCAATATTGCCGCTGGCTCCTCAATATAGGACAAATCCTTGTCCAACTGGACTGAAGTGAACTCCAACACATGCGACGGATCACCGTGATACCTCCGAAGCATCAAGATGTGAAATACCGGATGAACCCCCGGCCAAAATGGGAGGTAAGGCAAGCTCATAGGAAACCTCCCCAACTCGTCTCAAAATCGCAAAAGGGCCAATTAACCTCGGACTCGACTTCCCTTTCTTCCCAAACCACATGATGCCTTTCATAGGCGAGGTACGAAACAGAACCCGCTCACCAACCATAAAGGAAACATCACGAACCTTCTGGTCCGCGTAACTCTTCTGTCTGGACTGGGCCGTACGGAGTCTGTCCTTAATCACATTAACCTTCTGTACCGCATCCTGTACCAAATTAGTTCCCAATAGCCTGGCCTAACCCTGCTAAAACCAACCCACAGGGGATTTGCATCTCCTACCATATAAGGCCTCATACGGCACCATCTGAATGTTGGACTGATAACTATTGTTGTATGCAAACTCAGTCAATGGAAAGAATTGATCCCAAAACCCTCTAAACTCAATCACACACGCACATGGCATATCCTCAAGAATCTGAATGGTGCACTCAGAATGTCCGTCCGTCCGAGGGTGAAAAGCTGTACTCATAGTCACCTGGGTACCCAACTCCTGCTGGACAACTCTCCATAACCGTGATGTAAACTGAGTACCCTTGTCCGAGATGATAGAAACTGGAATACTGTGCAATCGGACAATCTCTATGATGTAAATTCCCGCTAACCGCTCCGCTGAGTAAGTAGTACACAGCGGTATAAAAAGAGTGGACTTGGTCAGTCGATCCACAACAACCCAAATAGAATCGAATTTCTTCTTAGTCAGAGGGAGACCAACTCCCAAATACATAGTGATCGTCTCCCATTTTTACTCCGGAATCTCCATCTGCTGGAGTAACCCTCATGGTCTCTGGTAAGCCTAACACATTGCGAAATTTAACAACATTCACGACAAATTATAATTAAAGACTGAATAATATGAAGAAATGTATAAGTTGCCTCCTGGCACATACAGATTAACAATAAAAGTTTGGAACAACTCCCAAAACCCGGAATCTCACAGGCAACACAGGCTAAGAAAATATGTAAGACTGCTCTAATCATCCGGGAAGTCTACAACAAGGAGGAGCAGAATAACATCTAATTAACTATAGGGTAGAGTGAGAGGGAGACTCTTCGGTCTGTGGACGCGGCAGATATACCTCAAGTCTCCTTAAGCTCTCTGAAGCTACTGATAGTGCGCATGCGTAGAGGTACCTGGATCTACACATGAAAAACATGCACGGAAGAGGCGTGAGTACACCACAACGGTACTCAGTAAGCGCCAAACCTAACCTCGGTCGACTAGTGACGAGGAAGGTCGGGCCCCACTAAGAATAACATAATAATTTAAGGATACAATATATGAACAGTTAAGCTAATAAAGACAACAGCAATTTCAGACAGAAAACTACAAGTCAACTATAATTAAGTGAAGCAAGGAATTAACAAAGTAAAATACAACTCATTATCAAAAGTGCCATGATGATCTCCCATGATACCGTCCTGTAGTCCTTTTCTCAACTGTCTCAGTGGACCTCCCGGGATACCGTCCCGTAGTCCATTATATCTGTTTATCCGAAGGACTTCCCGGGATACTGGCTCGTAGTCCAACTTTCAATGTGTGGGGGGATCTACCAGGAATCGAACCCATAGTCCCAAAATAAACAAACACGGGGGAGCTACCGGAATCCCACATCAGTAGTCCCAATTTAAATGCGCAATTACAACCAAGGATGTACAGGAATCCAATGCGAAACACCAACACCTAGATAAAACTAGCTTAGCATGCTTCAAGTAGTATAATTTAGGCAAATAGGCAAATAAGCAGTTAATTCTGACTAATCATGCTCTTCTAACTAACACATGTTAAGCTTGCATTTATATCAGTCAAGTAAGCGAGAAACACAGTCTAAATAATTCAAGTAAAAAGAGTTTTCAACAATTAGCACAAGTACTCTCCCGTCACCTCGCGCACAAGGCACTTAAATTAACAATTACGAAGTCCTAAGGGGAGAGGTCCCCCACACAAGATAAGACAAGCCACTTACATCGAGCCGGTTAAAAATCAACTAAGCAATGATGCCTTTGCAACGAGTATCCGACTTTGAATGACCCAAATCCATTCAAACCAATTACATAATGTAAATAACATCGCAAGTAATGAATTCCACTATTAAAATTAAAGCTAGGCGTGAAAATAGGTAAAATAACAAAAACACCCCTCAGGACAGTAGCTCGGAATCGAATAATTTTCACATTTTTAAAATCGCACTCTCACGAGTCTAACCATATTGAAATCTACCAAATCGGAGGTCAATTGCCCATTCAAAACTCAATAATTAGGTTTATGAAGTTTCTTCCAATTTTTCCCAATTTTGACCTTGAATTCGAATTCTAATGGTGGATTTAACTATATATTAATGGAATACGACTAGATAGGGTCAAGAAAATGTAACCCAATAATCTTCTCTTCAAATTCCACCCAAAATTGCCTTCTCGCGAGCTCCCAATTGGTTTTTCTAACTTTTGAATTAACTCTCGGATTATACTATTTCAGACTAGTGATTTCCGCTTTTGCGGTCCCGCTTTTGTGGAATCCTAGCCGCTTATGAGATTTTCATTAAAGGGACCAGAGTCCGCTTTTGCGGACAAACAACTACCTCTGCGGTGCCGCTTATGAGGAAAGGAGATAGCTTCTGCGGTTTCATGAGGAATGCACAAACACGCTTCTACGATGAAGAATCCGCTTTTGCCGCGCCGCTTATGAGGTTCCCAAGCCGCAGAAGCGGAAATACCATAAGAGTGAAAACCAGCTACTGATCACTTGGGGATTTTCCTCCGTTAACTACCTGAAATCATCCCGAGGCCCCCCGGGACCTCAACCAGAAGCTCCAATATCACCTAATACCTTATTCAAACTTATACAAATCCTTAAAACACCTAAAACAACACCGGAAACTAGATTAATTCAACGATTCAAGCCTAGGAACTCCAATTCCATTCAAAACATGCTCTCGATCAAAAACCTAACCAACACTCGTCCGATTGGCCTGAAGTTTTTCACGCACGTCCCAATTGACATGACAGTGCTACAACAACTTCCGGAATCCCGTTGCGACCCTCGGATCACCAATTCACTATCGGACCGGAAACTTCCAAATTCTAACTTACAACATTTCTAGCCTAAATGAGCTACGGACATCCAAAAAACATTTCGCATACGCTCCCAATACCGAGATCGCCTACAGAGCTAACGAAACCATCGAAAATTCCGAGGCCGCCTTCGCACTGTTCCGGGACCACTTTCCAATACTTAACCTCTCAATTAGGGACTAAGTGTCCCAAAACACTCCGAATCCTAATACCGAACGTCCCGGCAACCAAAATAGCAGAATTGAACTTAGGGGAAGCAGTTAAAAGGGGAACATGGCGTAAATTCTAAAAACGACCAGCCGGGTTATTACACAGACACTTGGTGGGAAACAAAAAGAAAACTAAAAATAAAGTGGAAATATATCAAAATCGCAAATGCATTTCTAAATGCTTAGTTTTGTATTCTTATGAAGAGAACATACGTGTAAAAGTAAAACAGTCCGAAATGAGTGTACTAATTAACTACAGATTAAGTATAAAGCTGCACGGTTTAATCTTGTCTGCCGCAAGTTTAAAAAAAGATAAGAAAAAGACCGAGACATCCACAAACGCTAAAATCGGTTAATTACAAATTAAAAATTGATATTGTCAAACTGAAAGCATACGTGTATTTTCTTCCCAGATTCTAAGATTAGTTGGCTAGAATTAAAGAAATCCTGCCAATATTGTATTTAAATTTCAAATTTATAAGCAGGATCAGGAAACAACTGTGGATCAATCAATTAAGACTATAATCGCTACTTAGAAGTAAAAAAAGTTGCTTTTGTTATGAAATAGAAGATTCTTACACTTCTATTTAAGGTGAATGTCTTTAATGTACTTAATTAGAGAGATTTTAGAGTCCTATTATTGGTAGCAAGATCTTCCTCCTCCCTATAAATAGAGGTGCTCCCTACCATTGTAAATCATCCCTTGAGACCCCTCTCAACTCAATAAGAAGAACTCTCTCTACTCTTCTCTCTATTGCTATTGTTCTTGCTCTATTGTTCTTGTCTTTTGCTTTAGTTTATAACACGTTATCAGCACGAGACTCTACCGTCTCAAGTATCATTCTCGAAAATCCAAGGTATTTTCCCTCTTCCTAATTTAATTTTCGAGTATGTCTGACATTATGAAAAGAAAGTTCGTTGCCCTTGAAATTTCGGGCAAGAACTATATGACATGGGTGTTGGATGCTGAAATCCACCTAGATGCTATGGGTCTCGGAGACACCCTCAAAGATAAAGAAAAAGCATCCACCCAAGATTGTGCGAAGGCCTTGATTTTCTTGCGCCACCACCTTGACGAAGGTTTGAAGATTGAATATCTCACCGTCAAGGATCCACTCGTTTTGTGGAACAGCTTAAAGGAGAGATATGATAACCTGAAGTTGGTCACTCTGCCACAAGCACGATATGATTGGGCCCATCTGAGGCTACAGGACTTTAAGTCCGTTTCTGAATATAATTCTGCTATGTTCAGAATTACTTCTAAACTGAAGCTATGTGGAGATAACATCTCCGATTACGATATGCTTGAGAAAACGTTTACAACGTTTCATGCCTCCAATATGGTACTGCAGCAACAGTACCGAGAGAAAGGCTTTACGAAGTACTCTGAACTGATTTCTCTCTTACTAGTGGCTGAGCGAAATAATGAACTGCTCATGAGAAATCACGAAAATAGACCAACTGGGTCTACACCACTGCCTGAAGCAGATATGGTGCACTCTCATTATGCCAAACATGAAAGGGACCATGGTCATGGTCATAAACGGGGTCAAAGCCAAGGACGTGGACAAGGAAGAAATTCCAAAGAAGTCCGTCACCCCACAAAGAGAGATAACCACCGAAAGCAGAAACGGGATCCCGAAGATCCTAAGGCAAATAGTTCAGAAACTATATGTTATCGTTGCGGTGGAAACGGGCACTGGTCTAAGACTTGCCGAATACCAAGACACTTGGTTGACCTTTATCAAGCATCTCGAAAGAGAAAACGCCCTGAAACAAATTTTGTCTCTGATGACAACTTTGACTTCACCCACCTGGATGTGGCAGACTTCTTTGAGCAACCCGAGGGAAAGATAGACCACCTAATCGGTGATGGAACCATGATGAAAGAAGATGGAGCTGTTTGATTCTACTTGTATTAGTCAATGAATAAATTAATAGTCATTAGCATTAGCTCGTATTAGTTAATTCATGATATGATGTTAGTATTAGCCCTTTAGAATGTTTCAATATGCTCAAATATTTTTATTGTACAGTAGAGGTAATCGACTAACCTAAAAACTAGTCGATCGTCTAATATTTAGCAATAAAACGAATTTTTTTTCCGCCAGGCCAGATATTCGAATATCAGAGTCTGATATTCGAATATCTGGGCCAGATATTCGAATATCAGAATTCCTATATTCGAATATCTGGCAAGATATTAGAATATGTGCTTAAATATTCGAATATCTAATATTTTTCGCATTAAAGTATTATTTTTTCCGCAAGGCATTATATTCGAATATTAGAATACAATATTCGAATATCCTAAATAACTGCTTCCCAAAACGCTGTTTAAACGCGAAACAAAAGAATTGAAGTTGTTTATACTTATATTTATGTATTTCTTTTGTATGTCAAACTATGGGAAAGCAAAATGGATATCTCACAAAGCGAACTTGGATCAACATCCAACTGTAAATGTATTTGCCTAGTTGATTCATGTACTACACATACAATACTCAAAGAAAGGAAGTATTTCTCTCAACTGAATATGTGTAAGGCAAACATTACTACAATCTCTGGAAGTAGTAAATTGATTGAAGGCTCCGGAAGAGCTATAGTAACTCTGCCCAAGGGCACGATGTTAATCATAGAGAATGCAATGTTCTCCTCCAAGTCTATGAGAAACTTGTTGAGCTTTAAAGATGTACGCCGGAATGGCTACAATATTGAGACAATGGATGAAGATAATCTTGAATATCTCGTCCTCACTTCAAAGAATGTCTCCGGCCAAAAGAGGGTTATTGAGAAATTCCCGTCTTTATCTTGTGGCCTGTATTGGACAAGAATTAGTGCAATTGAGGCACATTCAACAGTAAATCTAAAGAATACTGAGTCCAATACATTTGTACTTTGGCATGATCGACTGGGTCACCCAGGATCAACCATGATGAGACGGATTATAGAAAGCTCATATGGGCATCCGTTAAAGAATTTCAAAATTCTTTCAAGTAATGAATATCCTTGCACTTCGTGTTATCAAGGCAAGCTGATTATCAGACCATCCCCAACAAAGGTTGGGACTGAGTCACCCCAGTTTCTGGAACGTATACAAGGGGACATTTGTGGACCTATTCACCCACCTAGTGGGTAGTTTAGGTATTTCATGGTCTTGATAGACGCATCCTGTAGATGGTCTAATGTGTGCTTGTTGCCATCACGCAACCTTGCGTTTGCAAAGTTAATGGATAATAGATGAGAATAATCTTGAATTCTTCATGAAAACGAGGCTGCCCATTTCGGTTTGGGTTCACGCCATTTTGCATGCAGCAATGCTACTTTGTCGGCTGCCCGCTTCGGCTTAGGGTCACGCCATTTTGCATGCAGCAATGCTAGTTCGTCTCTGACTGACGAATTATCACAAATATTCCCTATTGCAATTGGTTTTGGGTCATGAACCCAATATATCCCATTAAAGAAGCTTTGGATGCGCAGTATATGTGCCTGTAGCACCGCCATCCCGCACCAAAATGGGTTTGTTCACTGCACTATTTGCAGACTGTCAATTGGATGAGACACTTTTCCCAAAATTAGGGGGAGAAGTTGGTGAAACCAAACGGGAAATTTTGTGGAAAAATGTATCATTATCTCATCTTGATCCACATACCTCTATTTGAAAGAAAGAGGTACAAAAGACTATCCATTTGCAAAGAATAGCAAATCAAATGCCTGACGCATTTACGGACTTGAAGAGGATAACGAAATCACACATTCACGCGGGAAAATGTTCCAATCCGTATTGAAGTCCCTATTGGACAAATATCTAGTGTCATATCCAATGAGTCAAATGCACGCCAGAAGCGTGGCAGACCATTAGGTTCCAAAGATCGAAATCCTAGAAAGAGGAAAAAGAACGATCTAAATGACACTATGAAAGAATCACATGAGGACGCTCATGATTTGATTAATTCCGAGATTCACGAAGAATCTATTGAGCCTGAGACTCTTGAAAATACGGAATGCAAGAATGTGAGGATCTCGAACCTCAGTCTGTGGTAGTACAAAATTAATTGAGAGCTCTCGAAGAGCCAATTATTACTATGTTGGAGAAACACAATTGAGTATTGTGCTGTAGTAAGTCTCAAAGAAACTTATTCAGTTTCCAAAGTACACGCGAAAGCGATTGATTATATTGAGACTATAAATAAAGGAAGGCTTTGATTCTCCTATTACTACAACTTGTAGCGGGGTAATTTGTATATGAAAAGCTACCCGCTTTGTTCTCCAGTTTGTACTACACAAACGAAAGAATGCCACAACAAAGTGGATATCTATTGGTATAAAACCCATGTCATAATAAACCCGAAGTTTATTGATAAGTGCACATGTCATGGTGTAAATTTGAAGTTTACCAATATTGATAATTTAGTCAGTTGACATTCGTGTTAGCCATCTCATTTGAAGTATGATGTGCAAATTCACATAGGTGAATATCAAAGAACTAGAAGTTCTTGTTCTCATTAATGAACTGACCAACTAAAGATTTCGGGTTGAAGCCCTAAATTCTGGAAATATCAAAGGTGAATATGGGCCCATTCACCTGCCATGTATACCACATATGATGCATCTATGGAATGGTTACATGCGCAATTGTTATTAACCCGCAGCCTGGCCGTGCTTGCGAGGTAAAACGCTCAGTAATCTAACTTCGAGCATAGTTTCCAGATTCTCTACTCAAGACAGTTAATCTTGATAAGTTGGTTTATATCAAAGTTGGTTTAGCAAGATAACTATTGAGTGCTTCCACTTAATAGCTAAACTGTTCCTTATGAGAACGAAGTTGTATATATCAGTTTGATATAAGTTGTATACAAGAGTATATTCTCCCCTCAAAAGTGGTTCAGGGTCAGGAACCAAATAATTTCATCTTATATTAAGGTGCTGTGTATATTGACATAATGCACAAAGATGATTTCCCAAAGTTGAGGAAACATGTTAGCTTTACTAACATGAGGGGGAGACATGATAAACACTTGAGAAAATGTTACATGGGATGAATTCTCATTTGTATATGTATATCCCCGAATATCATGATATGAACCTGTAGTTCATAAAAGGGATAATTCAATTGCAACATATTGCAAAGCATGCTATACGCATTTGCTGACTCAAAGAAAGTAACTAAATGGAAGAAATACAATTCAAGAAGAATTGATTCCATATGAAAGACATGTAGTTTTGAACCTATAGTTCAAATGCTTGAAAGTATAAAGGCAAAGGTATGTATAGTCAATTTTCGATATCTTATTTGCTTAGCATGACATGAAAACTTGATATGCAGCTAAAGTCTATTATGCGACTTATATGACTTAACTTGAAAGATTTAAGTTGCTTGAAGCATATGCAATTCTTGGTCCTGAAGTACCGCATCCTAAGTACAATTTGTGTACATATGAATCTTGCCATAACTATAAGCATGATGGCTTTGAGAATGCATCTATGGAGATATTGAAGAGTTATTCCACGACATTATATGAAGATGTTTATATCTATCAAGAATGATGATTTCAAGGTGCGGAATATTTATTCAAGTCAATATGGTTGATTTATTCATCAAGCATCTACCAAAGATCGTTTTGAAGATGATGCACAAGATTGGAATGCAAATGCTCAAGGATATAAATCGATGTACTCATTAGGGGGAGTCAATGCGCGTTGCACTCTTTTTCCCTTACAAGGTTTTGTCCCACTGGGTTTTCCTTGCAAGGTTTTTAACGAGGCAACCAATAGGCGCATATTCAAACATGTGTACTCTTTTTCCTTTCTTTAATTTTTCCCAATGGGTTTTGGTTTTAAGGTTTTATGAGGCACATCATTGAATAGACATTCAAGGGGGAGTGTTATGAAATAGAAGATTCTTACACTTCTATTTAAGGTGAATGTCTTTAATGTACTTAATTAGAGAGATTTTAGAGTCCTATTATTGGTAGCAAGATCTTCCTCCTCCCTATAAATAGAGGTGCTCCCTACCATTGTAAATCATCCCTTGAGACCCCTCTCAACTCAATAAGAAGAACTCTCTCTACTCTTCTCTCTATTGCTATTGTTCTTGCTCTATTGTTCTTGTCTTTTGCTTTAGTTTATAACAGCTTTCATAATATCTATTATTAGATATATATTATAGATCGATGAAAAGTTCAGAATTAAGACAATCTATATGAATCTTGACAAATACGAAATTCATAAATTTCAAATCAATAATTTTGACAATATTGATAATCAACAGCTATACACCTTTTAAGAAATGGTTAAACAAATGGAGTAGTAAAATTGAATCCAATAGTAGATATGCGAATATCCAACTGAAGCAGTCAAACATTTCTCATCATTAACTGATGATGCAACTTTCATTTGATATGATCAGGACAAATCAGGATAAATTGGACCAAAAAAATAATTAGTTAATTTGACTCAATATTTTTTCTGTCTTAAAATAAACTCTGTCCCGTCTACCTTCTAATTGATTATCTTTAATTATATTCATTTTCCTAAAAAGAATTTTATATAGTCAAAAATTCAGCATTATTTCAATAATCTTTTGCAAATAAAACCCCACTCTTATGCTAAAATATTGAATTTAGACCGGAGAGATGGTGCCGTCATACAGATCCTGTTGATGACATTCTCAGACACTGATTAGTAGTCCATCCATATCCTCAAATTGAACGTGTGATTCTAGTTGGTATATGGCGTTATTGGTCCTTTTTGTTTGAAAGTTCTATGGTTTCAGTTTTTGAGGCCCTCTTGTTTGCCTTAGTGATAGATGCTCTGACTCGTCATATTCAAGGGGATGTACCTTGGTGTATGCTTTTTGCTGATGATATAGTATTGATAGACGAGACGAGGGTCGGTGTTAGTGAAAGGCTAGAGGTATGGAGATAGACTCTCGAATCTAAAGGTTTCAAAATAAGCAGTTCTAAGACAGAATACCTGGAGTGCAAGTTTGGCGCCGAACCGAGTGAGGTAGGCAGGGACGTGATGATTGGTTCCCAGGCCATCGCCAAGAGGGACAGTGTCCGATATCTTGGGTCGGTGATTCAGGGGGACGGAGAGATTGACAGGGACGTCACCCATCGCATAGGAGCGGGGTGGTCGAAGTGGAGGCTTGCATCAGGGGTCCTGTGCGACAAGAAAGTTCCTCACAAACTCAAGGGGCAATTCTATAGAGCCGTGGTTAGACCTGCGATGCTGTATGGGGCGGAGTGCTGGCCCGTGAAGAACTCTCATGTTCAGAGAATGAAGGTCGCGGAAATGAGGATGCTTAGGTGGATGTGCGGGCACACCAGACTAGATAAGATTAGGAACAAAGTTATTCGAGAGAAGGTAGGGGTGGCCCCGGTAGATGAGAAGATGCGAGAAGCGAGGCTGAGGTGGTTCGGGCATGTTCGGATGAGGGGTCCCGATGCCCCGGTGAGGAGCTGCGAGCGGCTGGAGATTGTTGGCGGTCGGCGAGGCAGAGGGAGGCCTAAGAAGCATTGGGGAGAGGTGATTAGGTAGGACATGATTAGAATGCAGGTTTCCGAGGATATGACCGTTGATAGGAGAGTCTGGAGGTCTAGGATCAGGGTTGTAGGTTAGGGGCTCCTAGAGTTCTTCGTAGTTACTGTACGATATTATTGCATGCGATTGTATTTAGGTTCCTTATATTTAGATAATTATTTCCGCTATTTCTGCTATTTCTGCGGGTGATACTAATGCTCTATTGTTATTGTTTTTGTTTTTGTTTTGTTTTACAGCTGATTTCCCTTTTTCCTATGCGTGGAGGGTCGATTGGAAACAGCCTCTCTGCCCTTTCGGGTAGGGGTAAGGCTCGTCTACATATTACCCTCCCCAGACCCCACCTGGTGGGAGTATACTGGGTAGTTGTTGTTGTTGTCCGTATTTGTATTTGATTTTGACTAAATATTAATTTTTTCCAAAATTTTCTATATTCGAGAACAAAGTGTACTCCAACAGGCGGCAACATGCACATAGGAGCAGATGTACAATACGGGTGAAAATAGGGGTGGGCATATATCGACTAAAATTGATAACTCGAGCCTATAATCTAATAAGAATGAAATAATTTGCTAATTTATCCTTAAACAGTGGCGGAGCCATGAATTATACTAAGGGGTGGCGGAATAAAAAAGATTGCCACTATGGAAAATGGAAATTGCAACCTTCTGTAATTTTTGACACCCCTTAATCATTACACTAAGAGTTTGTCTTGTGTGAAGGGTTGTCAACCCCTTGTAAATATTCAATTTTTAAGAAAAAATACCTAAAATACTACACAGTGTTATTTTCCTGCGAAGGGGTGTCGGTTGACACCCCTTGGGTAAGGGTGGCTCCACCACTGCCCTTAAGCCCTTAAGTATATACTAAGGTTTTATTTTTCTAATTCCCTCTTCACTCTGCAGTCTTCAGTCGTCTGTCTCTTAGTCCTCATTCTTGTTTCCGCCGCAGCTCCCAAGAGTCAAGACGCAAGACTCACCATCAGTTCTCCCGAGACGCCAATGCCTCACTAGTTCTCCGCCAGTCACGACAGTTCACTCCCTCACTCGTCAATCGCATCGTGTAAGTTTTGGCTCTAAATTTTTTTGTTTGCTTCTTGTTAATTGTTTTGATTTTTGGTAACATTCACATTACCCAGTAATATATATCAGGCTATCAATTATATATTTGAGTCTTGTAGTGGGCATCTTGTAGGGGATGTCTCCCCTGAAATAATGAAAGTATGCTTTGATTCTTCTGCTAAAATTTCTGGTTAGATGAAGAGCAATTTTTTGATATTCAGTTTGAGTTAACATAGGTGATTTTGTGCTATATGGTGTTAATTCATGGTATGTATCAGTAGATACTGCACAGAAGTGAGAGTGTGCTTTTGTTCAGAAACGACAAATGTTGGCAGATTACAGTTTACACATTCTGGCAGTTTGATTTCTTTGTTTTACATATTGCAAAATTTTTACTGTTTTATCTTATCGGGTAAACCGATAACCGAACCAATAACGATAACCGATTAATCGATAACTGATAACCAATATCTTATCGGTTTGGTTATCGAATTATAATATTTGTAAACCGATAACCAATAGGCAAAACTGATAATATTCAAAATCTAACCGAACCGACTGATGCCTACCCCTAGGTGGCAGTGGTGTTATTCCCGCTACTTCGCCAAAAATATATATAAAATATTTATACTAATACTCTATAAAAGAAAACAATATATAATAACGACACAACTTCAAGTAGAGAGTATTTTTTGGTCCGTCGATGAGGTTTGTATTTGGGCTTGTAAAGGTTGTAGGTTACCCCAACATTAATTCTACTTTCTGAATATCATTGAGCGAGAATTTAAGGTTCAGGAGAATTGAACTTGCATCTCCCGTTGCAATAATATTCAATTAAATTATTGAGCCAAGATTTTGCAATTTGTGGGAAAATGTCATTACATAATACTTTTTTTAAATATAAATACAACACCGCTTAAAAAAATTGTTTGCCCTTGCATGCACATGGCTCGAATCCTAAACCATGTAGGATGATATGGTTTCAGTTTCAAAAGTAAACAACACCATATATTATACTAGGCGTATATATAGTTATAGACTATAGATATATAGCTTCCTTGTTTATTTTCTATCTGTGACACAGATTTCTGATAAGTAAATATATAACGACACGATCGGTCATTTTGAACTCTAGAGCACCATTTTAGCAGTTTGAGGATATGAGCAGCTTCACTTCAGATATTATGACTTATACGCGTGGTCGTAATTGAATTTTGAGAAATTGAGAGTTGATTTGGAAAAAAAAATTATTATTTCAGAAGCTTTAAGTTGAATGAATTGAATAAGATGGGCTTTCAGAGTAAACGGCCTTGGAATTGGGATATAAAGGTTCCAGCTTGTTCGTATGATGATTTCGAACTTAAGCATATGCCTGGATCGGGTTTTGGATGACCCGGGAGCGTTCTGGCATCTATTGTGGAATTTAGCATTTTGGAAAATTTTCATAAGTTTGGTTGAAGTACATTTTAGCGTTATCGATGTCCGTTTGGAATTCCGAGTCAGGGAGTAGCTCTGTATAGTGATTCAGGAGTTGGGAGCGCACAGAAGTGAACTCGGAGGTCTGTAGATCATATTGAAGTCATTTGGCTAAAGATAGAAAATTGAAGGTTTTTGATAAGTTTGACCAAAAGTGGGACTTTTGATATCGGGGTCGGAATCCGATTCCAAATGTTGAAGTAGGTCCGTAAGGTCGAATATGGCTTGTGTGAAAAATTTGAGGTCTATCAGATATGATTTAATAGGTTTCGTCATCGAATATAGAAGTTTGAAATTCTAAAGCTCATAAAGCTCGGATTGGAGGTCGATTCATGGTTTTAGCGTTGTTCGATATGATTTGAGGCCTCGAGCGAGTCCGTAATGTATTTTGGACTTGTTGGTATGATTGGTTAGGGTCTCGGGGGCCTCGGGTGGATTCAAGGTGGTTAACGGATCAAAATAAAATTTTTGGAAGGCTGAAGTTGTTGGTTGCCGTCATAACCGCACCTGCGAAAATTGGGCTGCAGGTGCGGAGCCGCAGATGCGGCATTGGTGGAGGAGAGCTGGGCCCGCATATGCATTTGTTTCGACACAAAAACATGACCGCACCTGCGATGGGAAGACGCGAACGCAGAAAAGGGCAGCTTGGTGAGGACTATATAAGCGGTATTTTGAACCGCACATGCAAAACCGCAGAAGCAATCAATAGACCGCAGGTACGGAAAGTGCTGGAGGCAGTGGGTTGTTTTAAAGTCAGGATTTAGCCATTTTTCTCTCATTTTCTCTTGGTATGGGCGATTATGGAGAGCTGCAAGTGGGGTTTTTCATCATCAATGTCAAGGAAAGCTATCCCCGCCTATCTTGAGTTAAATACATTGATCATGTATGGATTTGAGCATGAAATTTGTAGAAACTTGGTGGTTTGAGGGTAAACCTAGAAAATTAGTATTCTTGGATTTCGACCACGATTTTGAGTATGAAATTAAGAGAAAATTATATAATTGAGTCTGTAAGTTCATAGGTAAACTTTATCTTCGAAAAATTTAGGAATCCGAACACGTGGGCCCGAGGGCAATTTTGCTAACTTTTCGATCGGGGATAGGAATTGCTATGAATTGGATTGTAATGAGCAATTGAACATATATTAATGAATTTGCAGAATATCATTGGATAGTTTTGGACCATTGTGCATCGATTTGAGTCTTCGGAGGAGCGTGGAGTGTCTGTTATGGATCTTTAGAGCAACGTGAATCTCCTTTCTAACCTTGTAAGAAGGAATTATTCCCTTATGTAAAATAATTGGTTATGTGCTCCTATTTGTGGGGTCTACGTATGCACCAGGTGACGAAATTTAGTGTGTAGCTACTATTATGTTATTTCCCGGGTAGTTTAAGACCCAATAACATGCTATACTTGGATTATTTGTGAACTTATTGACCGCTTGAATTGCTTAAATCACATCGAATTAGTAAAAGAATTTCTAAACAGATAAAACTTCATTTTACTTAAATGGTTAAAAGAGGATTATTTTCTTTGGATAATTGCTTCGTGTGGAATTCTTGATTGACTATCTGTATGTGTTTATTTTTTGAACGGGTCGAACACATTGGCAGATTAAATAGATGCATCTATGGTTCGCGTCGTTCGACCCTCGGCATTGCACAGTTTATTTTCTATTGGATCGGGCCATACAACATCAACATGATTTACGCATGCTTGTATTGGTTGCCATGAAACTTATTGAAGTTGTTGTTGCCTCTTCCCGGCTTAAGAATATATGTATAAATGATGAAAAGGAATATGGAATTCCTATCAAAGAAAGAATGGTTTATTTGCTCCAACCCATTGAATTACAATCACGTCTATAAAAATTCACAATTTAATATATTATGGATATAACATTATTGGACCATTAGTAAGTGTTGAAGTCGACCTCTCGTCTCTACTTCTTCAAGATTAGACGGGATACTCATTGGGTAAACGTTATTTTTGTACTCATACTACACTTCTGTGTATTTTTGTTGCACGTGCACATGTATCTCTACTGGCCGTAGTAGCATAGTTGATACAGAGACCTAGGTGAGCCGCACTTCTCGAGACGACCCGCGGCTAAGAGAGTCTCTTTCAGTTATCTGTATTTATTTCCTATCCAATATTGTATTCTGGATGGTTGTTGCATTTTATTTCCTTCTTAGTAAATGCTCATGTACTTGTGACACTGGGTTCTGGGATGATTGTTGGGTATCTTGTATTTACTTTCAAACTTTCTTTTATTTACATTGTAAAAATTATCTTTTACTAGTAAAATTGAAGGAAAATCTTAATTTTCAAAATTGTTAAAATGAGAACTTAATCAAATAATTTGGTTGGCTTGCTTGACAACAGTGTCCGCCGCCACCACGACCCTTAGTGGATTTTTGATCGTGACAACATGGTATCAGATCACTAGGTTCCCGTAGGTCTCACGAGTCATGAGCAAGTCTAGTAGAGTCTTGTGGATTGGTATGGAGACGTCAGTACTTATCTTCGGGAGGCTGCAGCACTGTTAGGAGTACTTCCCTTCTTGATTCCTTATCGTGCGATTTGAGGAAATTTGAGGAGCTTGAGTTGGGCAACGGGGTCGCGGTGGAGTGTGAGCACCTGCAGGCAGGTTGAGGTCATGGTCGCGGCGATAAGCATGGAGTAGATGAGGAAATTGGCTGAGATAGAGAGCAAAGTTGCTGGATTGGAGAACATTGAGAGAGCTTGGTCTGAGGCTTTGGCGAGGGTAGTGGCCCTGGATGACACCATCCACATACTCCAATACGAGTAGGAGCAAGAAAGTGCGGCATCTACCCTTAGGGAGACGAGGCTCGAGGAGCGATTAGAATGATCGATCAAGAGGCATCGATTCTAGGATATCGAGTCGCGGCCTTGGAGGCAGAAAATGCACGATTACATGCCCAAGTTGAGTCGTCCTCTACTGTCGTTCCTCACCAAATGCACGAGCTCTGGGTTTATGCTGAAGCCCAACGGGACATATATAAGAGCTTCTGTGAAGCGGGCACAGTGGTTGAGGTTGCTTACTAGGAAGCAGAGGCTCGCATCAAGTGTGGATACGACGTGGCGATGCCCGAAGTCAATGGGGGGGTGCAAATGATGATAATAGTGAGCCTCGTAGAGATGGTGATGGTAGTTGCGATGATGATGGCGGTGATGACGCCGAATGAAGAATGATGTCCTTTGTTTTAATTTTCAGTTTGTTTGTTGATTGGCGTCTGTTTCTTCCGTATTCTTTTCTTTTCTTTTTTTTATTGGTTGGCCTGGGCCATATGTAAGTGGCGGTAGCCTGCACTATGGTATAGCATAAACAAAAGTTTTCTTCTTCACTACGTGCCTTGTACTTCAGTTTTTATTCTAATTGTTTATGGCCTCGGTGCAAGGTAGGGGCTCGCCTCATCGAGTCCTGGTTATTTCAAACTTATCAAAATTATAGCCCGTCATAGTTCAAGCGAGGTTGAACCTTTCTTTTTCTTTGATGACGAAGGCCATTGGCCTTAAAGAGTGTTATTTCAAACTTGTCGAAATAATAGCCGATCGTAGTTCAAGCGAGGTCGAACCTTTCCTTTATTATATGATGGCGAAGGACCTTGGCCTTAAAGGGTGTAATTTCGAATCAATCGAAATAACAGCCTGTCGTCGTTCGAGCGAGGTCGAACTTTTCTCTATCTTTGATAGCGAAGGCCCTTAGCCATAAAGCGTGTTATATCGACCTTTCCGTCATTGTTTGAGCGAGGTCGAACTTTACCTTTTTTCATTGATGGCGAAGGCCCTTGGCCTTAAAGGGTGTTATTTCAAATTTATCAAAATAACAGCCCGTCGTAGTTCGAAAGAGATCAAACTTTTCTCTCTCTTTGATTACGAAGGACCTTGGCCTTAAAGGGTGTTATTTTGAACTTGTTAAAATAAAGCCCATCGTTGTTCGAGCAAGATCGAACTTTACCTTTTTCTTTGATGGCGAAGGCTTTTGGCCCTAAAGGGTGTTATTTCAAATTTATCGAAATAACAGACCGTCGTCATTCGAGCAAGGTCGAACTTTTCTCTCTCTTTGATGTGAAGGCACTTGGCCTTCAAGGGTGTTATTTCGAACTTGTCGAAATAATAGCCCGTAGTTTGGGTGAAGTCGTACTTTTCTCTCTTTAGTAGCGAAGGCCCTTGGCCTTAATGGGTGTTATTTCAAATTTACCGAAATAACAGCCTGCCGCCGTTCGAGCGAGGTCGAACCTTTCCTTTTCTTTGATGGCGAAGGCCCTTGGCCTTAAAGGGTGTTATTCAAATTTATCGAAATAACAGTCCTTTGTTGGTCGAGCGAGGTCAAAATTTTCTCCTTTTGAAAGCGAAGGCCCTTCGCTTTAAAGGGTGTTATTTCGAACTTGTCGAAATAACAACTCGTCGTTGTTCGAGCAAGGTCGAACTATTCCTTTTTTCTTTGATGGCAAAAGTCTTTGGCCTTAAAGGGGGATATTTTGAATTTATCGAAAAAATTATCCCTTCGTCGTTCGACCGAGGCCGAACATTTCTCTCTTTGATGGTGAAGGCCCTTGGCCTTAAAGGGGGTTATATCGAACTTGTCAAAATAACAGTCTGTCGTTATTCGAGCGAGGTCGAACTTTTCCTTTTTTATTATATGGAAAAAGCCTTTAGCCATAAAGGGTGTTATTTCAAATTTATGGAAATAACAGCCTGTCGTGGTTCGATCGAGGTCGAACTTTTCTCTCTCTTTAATGGTGAAGGCCCTTGGCCTTAAAGGGTTTTATTTCGAACTTGTTGAAATAACAGCCCGTCGTCGTTCGAGCGAGGTCAAACTTTTCTCTCTCTTTGATTGCGAAGGCCCTTGTCCTTGAAGGGTATTATTTCGAACTTATCGAAATAACAGCCCGTCATTATTCGAGCGAGGTCGAACTTTTCCTTTTTTCTTTGATGGCGAAGGCCCTTGGCCTTAAAATGTGTTATTTCGAATTTATCAAAATAACAGCCCATCGTTGTTCGAGAAAGGTCAACTTTTTTCTCTTTTTGATGGCTAAGGCCCTTGGCCTTAAAGGGTGTTATTTCAAACTTGTCGAAATAATTGCCCGTCATTGTTCGAGCGAGGTCGAACTTTTCCTTTTTTCTTTGATGGAAAAGGCCCTTGGCCTTGCAGGGTGTTATTTCGAATTTATCTAAATAACAACATGTTGTCGTTCGAGCGAGGTTGAACTTTTCTCTCTTTTTGATAGCGAGGCCCTTGGCCTTAACGGGTGTTATTTCTAACTTGTTAAAATAACTTTCCCGTCATTTTTCGAGCGAGGTCAAACTTTTCCTTTTTTCTTTGATGGCGAAGGACCTTGGCCTTAAAGGGTGTTACTTCAAATTTATCGAAATAACAGTCTGTCGTCGTTCGAGCGAGGTCGAACCTTTCCTTTTTTCTTTGATAGCGAAGGCCATTGGCCATAAAGGGTTTTATTTTGAATTTATCAAAATAACAACCCGTCTTCGTTCGAGCGAGGCCGAAGATTTATCTCTTTTTGATGGCGAAGGCCCTTGGCCTTAAATGGTATTATTTTGAACTTGTCGAAATATCATCCTGTCGTTGTTCGAGTGAGGTCGAAACTTTATTTTTCTTTGATGGCGAAGGCCTTTGGCCTTAAAGGGTGCTATTTTGAATTTATAGCCCGTCGTCGTTCGAGGGAGGCCAATCTTTTCTCTCGCTGTGATGGCGAGGGCCCATGGCCTTAAAGGGTGTTATTTCGAACTTGTCAAAATAACAGCCCATCGTCGTTCGAGCGAGGTTGATCTTTTCTCTCTCTTTGACAGCAAAGATCCTTGGCCTTGAAGGGTGTTATTTCGGTCTTTATGAAATAACAGCCTATTATTGTTCGAGCGAGGCCGAACTTTTCTCTCTTTGAAGGCGAAGGTTGTTGGCCTTAAAGGTTGTTATTTAAAACTTGTTAAAATAACAACACATCATCGTTCGGGTGAGTTCGACTTTTTCTCTCTTTGATGAAGAAATCCCTTGGCCTTAAAATGTGTTATTTCGGACTTGTCGAAATAACACCCTGTTGTTGTTCGAGCGAGGTCAAACTTTTCCTTTTTTCTTTGATGGCGAAGGCCCTTGGCCTTAAAGGGTGTTATTTCAAATTTATCAAAATAACAATCTGTCGTCGTTCGGACGAGGTCGAACCTTTCCTTTTTTCTTTGATGGCGAGTCCCTTGGTCTTAAAGGGTGTTATTTCAAATTTATCGAAATAACAGCCCGTCGTCGTTCGAGCGCCTTTCTCTCTCTCTTTGACGGGGAAGGCCCTTGGCCTTAAAGGGTGTTATTTTGAACTTGTCAAAATATCAACCAGTCGTTGTTCGAGCAAGGTCGAACTTTTCCTTTTTTCTTTGATGGTGAAGGCACTTGGCCTTAAAGGGTGTTATTTCAAATTTATCAAAATAATAGCCGATCATCGTTCGAGAGAAGTCAAACTTTTCTCTCTCTTTGATAGCGAAGGCCCATGGCCTTAAGGGGTTTTGTTTCGAACCTATCAAAACAATAGCCCATCGTCGTTCGAGCGAGGTCGAACTTTTCTCTCTCTTCATCGGCGAAGGCCCTTGGCCTTAAAGGGTGTAATTTCGATCTTTTCCAAATAACAGCTCGTCATTATTCGAGTGAGGCCATACTTTTCTCTCTTTGATGGTGAAGGCCCTTGGCCTTAAAGGGTGTTATTTCAAACTTGTCGAAATAACAGCGTGTCGTCGTTCGAGCGAGTTCGAACTTTTCTCTCTATTTGATGGAGAAGGCCCTTGGCCTTAAAGGGTGTTATTTTAGACTTGTCGATACAAAATCCCGTCGTTGTTCGAGCGAGGTCAAACTTTTCCTTTTTTCTTTGATATCGAAGTCCTTTTGCCTTAAAGGGTTTTATTTCAAATTTATCGAAATAACAGCCTATCGTCGTTCAAGCGAGGTCGAACATTTCCTTTTTTCTTTGATGGCAAAAGCCCTTGGCCTTAAAGGGTGTTATTTTGAATTTATCAAAATAAAAGCCCGTCGTCGTTCTAGCGAGGCCGAACTTTTCTCTCTCTTTGATGGCGAAGTCCCTTGGCCTTAAAGGGTTTTATTTCGAACTTGTCAAAATATCATCCCGTTGTTGTTCGAGCGAGGTTGAACTTTTTCTTTTTTCTTTGATGGAGAAGGCCCTTGGCCTTAAAGGGTGTTCTTTCAATTTTATTGAAATAACAGACCATTGTCGTTTGAGCGAGGTCGAACTTTTCTCTCTCTTTGATGGCGAAGGCCCTTGGCCTAAAAAGGTGCTATTTTGAAATTGTCGAAATAACAGCCTATCGTCGTTCGAGCGAGGTCGAACTTTTCTCTTTCTTTGATGGCGAAGGCACTTGGCCTTTACGGGTATTATTTAGACTTGTTAAAATAACAGCTCGTCTTTGTTCGAGCGGCGTCGAACTTTTCCTTTTTTCTGTGATGGCGAAGGCCCTTGGCCTTAAAGGGTGTTATTTCAAGTTTCTCAAAATAACAGCCCGTCATCATTCAAGCGAGGTCGAACCTTTTCTTTTTTCTTTGATGGCAAAGGCCCTTGGACTCAAAGGGTGTTATTTCGAATTTATCAAAATAACAGCCCGTCGTTGTTCGAACGAGGCCGAAGATTTATCTCTCTTTGGTTGCGAAGGCCGTTGGCCTTAAAGGGTTTTATTTCGAACTTGTCAAAATATCAACTCGTCGTTGTTCGAGAGAGGTCGAACCTTTCTTTTTTTCTTTGATGGCGAAGGCCCTTGGCCTTAAAAGGTGTTATTTTGAATTTATCGAAATAACAGCCCGTTGTCGTTTGTAGTTCCTAGAGGTCGGGCATCTTTCATGGAAGTCCCAGTTTGCTTGGTATTGCTTTCATCAGATGGTTCAATTCTAGTGGACATGAGGCGTCAATGTTACGCGTAAGCTCACACTGTGCACGCGTTATAGTTTTCCTATCTGACTTCGGCCGTTCAACTTGGAGATACTGCCGGTAGGGAGGATTTCGGCTGCATTGAAATAATTTTAGTTCTTCAATCTATATGTCCTTACATATGTTTGCCCATGCGAATCTTATGTGCCTATTTTGACAAAGTGCGGGAGGCGAGGGTGAGATGTTCTTCGCTTCTGTCTGGTGGTTCGATGGGGTGGAGCCGGATTGTAGCACTGTTTGCCTTGTTTAGGATATTCACAGCCAATGGGGCAAGGAATTCCAGGCTTCGTGAATCTGTCTGGTTCTCCTTCCCTATACGTGTTGTTTCCTTGTCTCGTATAAGTTAGGTTCTCCTTCCGTGCTTCTTTCGGTGAATGATTGTGTTTCTCAGCTTTGATCTGGGAAAAACTAGGAGTTTTCACTAGGAAATCCCCACAGACGGCACCAAATTGTTTGACTCAAAAGACGCTAAAATCTTTTTGAACAAATCAATCAAAGATGAAGGGGCAAATCATAGTCAAACTTAATTGATTCCGGACCGAGAGATTTCATAATAATAAATGTATAAGTGACGAAGAAATTATCGACAATCTTGTTCAGGTTCAATATTGCCTTCCTCCTCAATCTCTGAGGAAAAGGAATTACAATTGCCTTTTCTTTAGAATACAAGAATAGAGCTCTTTGCTTTACTTTCCTCCTAGATAAACATGGAGAAACCCCTCACCCCACCCCTCTTTAAAATCCTTTCTGGGCTATATATATATAGTCGAAATATCTTCGCCATCGTCGTGACTTGACGCGCTTGGGTCAGTGGCGTGTTCTGGTCGTGATTCTAGGCGTTGCTCTTTTCGATTTCTCGGATATCTTGGAGGTTTTATTAACTTTCATTACCGGATTGCTAAGAAAGGGTCGTGGGCAACCTGGCTGTGGTGGTCAGATTTTGACCAATACAATACGTTGTTTTTATTATATACCGTAAAAAGGAAGGAAAAAAATACATTTCATCCTGCTATTTGGTAAAGGAGAATATTTGATGTGGGATTCCAAATACTGTTATATCAAAATTATCTTTTGTATAAAATATTTTATTTTGAAAATTATTTTTTAATAAACCATCGAGTATAAAGTAAGTGAAACATGATAAACATTCAAGACGAAGGAGAGTGTATGATTATAAGTGATATGATGTTATTTTAACGTATTAAAATTAATAATAGTGAAGGTGTTGATTAAAATAAATGATATTGACTATTGAGTTTGAGTTGGAATATCTG